>OX438932.1:10853519-11464984 GCA_949316025.1 Lapara coniferarum
TACAATTTTTTAATCTATAATAATATATTAAACGAAATCTATTAAGATAACCTTACCTTTGCCCGTGATTTTGCCCGCGTAAAATTTCCCTTGGAGTCCTTATTGTAGATTTATTTAATAACCTTTCATAGTGACGTCTCACCTATAACTTACGAAACTAAAAATACTTTTTATATTACGTTTTGTGTCAAAAATAAACACAAAAATTGACACAAAACGTAATATAAACGTACACGTAAACGTAATAACGTAAACGAGTTTCTACTTAATATAAAAAATAAATGTTGTAAGTCATTTTTAAAATGAAATAACTGACCTTTGCTTACTATCTCGCCAAAGTTACAGGAAAAGTCCTACCACCCGCTTTTCCGGGATAAAAAGTAGTCGATACGTTAATTTACGTGTTGGGCCTGTTTACAATGTTCAAGTTAATTTTATTTGACAGTTATCGTATTAAACGGTTAATGTAGATAATACTCATTTTATTACCATTTGTTTTGGGAGCATTGATTACAGTAGAACTTTTATATTCGGTCAGCTTATTAATCTGATAAGTAGCATTTACTGAGTCGTGAAAGAGGCGCTTAGTATTCCTTTATTCTACGAATATAAAATAAAATAGTAACTGCCTCGATCAAAACACAGTCGAGACAGCTGGATTTCGAAGCATGAAATTTGGCATAAGGTGTAGTTAAAAGCTACCTAATCGATTTTGAATATGCTTTTACTAATAGGAAGCTAAAAACCCTTGTGCTATAAAATTAAATTACTTCGAGAATAGACGTTAACGCGGGTGGAGCCGCGTGCAAAAGCTAGTCTATATTTTATGATTAATCATAAGTTTATGAATACCAAGACATCATAAACCATTTATAATAAGTAGCTCGTCTATTCCTGCTAAGTGATAAATCAAGCAGTATTCCAGTTTCAAGGACATTATAGTCTCACATAACATTAAAGGCCCATTTCACCATACGCTGATAAAGTCCCTGATAGCTTAGCCGTCATAAATTACAATTTTCATTTCATAGGTCTCGCATATATCTGGCAGAAAGTGTCGTTAATGTGTCAGATTTGTTTGTTAGATAGCATGTTAGATAGTTATCTGGAACTTTATCAGGAACCTGTGAAACTAGCTAATGTTTTAGGATAATCCCTTCTAGTGCCGAGCATTGTAATTCTATTTCTACTAGGCAGTCGTGCAATTGTCATGAAAAAGAAGTCCTGCTCGCCAGAATATCGCCGTAAAATCCAGTTTAAGTATAGAAGTGATTTACTGTTCCAACTTCTGTAGCTTAAACACGTTTCTATAATTCTGTACTGATCTCAGTTGCTAGAGAATTTCAGTACCACATAAAAAAAGTACAGTTAGCGACAAAAATGGTTTGACAGATATTCAAAACTTTTATTCATTTGTACATGTGTCTTTAATTGTAACATTTAAGAAAAGCTTGGACGAGGAAATGCAAGAAAGGACGTGCTATCTGCTTTTTGCCGAAAAAAAAATCCTGTCACTTTCAATGTTAGATACATAGAAAGTGCAACACACATCATATATCGATTAGTATCATTATGAACGTACACATAAATATATCTAGAATACATGTCTGTTTTACGCACACTAAAAATGTCTTTTATAAATCTGTGCATGAGCATTTGATCTTGTACTTTGGCAGAGAGGATATTATACAAGACAAGACTCCAATGCAACTGATGGTAAGTAAGAGGCGTAAATACATTATCGACAGACGAGATGTTATCCTCCGCAAATCAAAAGTTATCCCGACCCGTTCAAAATATCTAATACAAAATTGTAGTGCATTTCATTGAACAAACAAAAAATTTGTCAAGCTATTTTCGGGGCTGACTATACATAATTTCATAAAACTGATTTTATGACCGTTTCACTGGCGCATTACACACGACCTTGTAGCGAGGTCGTCTTTCATCTTCATACGCAGAGAAATGATAATCCTATCCTACTAATATTATAAAGGCGAAAGTTTGTAAGAATGTATGGATGTTTGGATGTATGGATGTTTGCTACTCTTTCACGCAAAAACTACTAAACGGATTTCGATGAAATTTGGCACACGGGTAGATCATGTCCTCGATTAACACATAGGTTACTTTTTATCCCGGGAAAATATATAGCGGGACTTTAATCCCGGAAAAACTTTTTAATACGGGCGGAGCCGCGGGCAAAAGCTAGTTCATTATATACGCTTATCCACGGATTGGTAGGCAAAAACTAGTCAATTGTTGGAAAGTTTTTCGTCCTGCAGGCCTAATATATTAATCAGATCACAATTTTAGTCATAGGTGACTGTAAGGTCACATCTATAAACAGTAAAAAGCAACCAGCTCTTCTTTGAGACATGAGAAAGAAATAATCCATGTTTGTGGTATAAATTTACGACAATTACTTTATCGGTCTGTCTGTTAAGCTTTCACTGCTGAATTACAGAACTAATTTCTATAAAACTTAGTATGGAGATAGTTTGAGATCGTGGGAACGACACATGTTACTTTTTATCCCGAAAAAAGAAACTCACTGGGTCAGAGCCGTTAGCAAAAAGCTCATACTTATCCACAGTGGGGTCGATATAACTAGTCAACTGATTTGAGATTCTATTTCCGTCTTCAGAGCTCAATACATTAGCATGACTTTAAACCCAAGTAACTAGTTTCTTATAATGGAAATATAATCATTTTTTGACACGGGTAGAGATAGCCCATGGCGGAGATTATTCTACAGCGTGACATTATTCGAAAACGGAACTGTTCATCAATAATAATGGTGGACAATATCGACGACACTGCGAACTGCGTTGTCCTATTAGCATAATGTTATGAGAAGCTATCTTTATGTGCGGATGTCACGCTTTATCACGTTTGCTTACGTGACGCGCTTTGCTATTTTTTCTATTTGTTTTTATAAAGAAAGGTGTTCTAACAAAATGTAAATCGAATAACAAATAGTATCATAGAAACTGCTATTTCATTCTATACTAAATTACGTAGTTCTCTCATATGCGAATGTCCTATGGGTAAATACCATAGCAATGTCTATTTATAACAAGTAGTAGTATGATTTCATTGTTATATAATATATTCTTATTTTAAGCACGCTGTTGCTAATACAATTAACCATTCAATGTTCCACGGTAAAGTGTGCAAAGCATTGCTAGTACTTTGTAAAATAAACTTCTCGTTAAAACAAAACTATATAACGTACTTTTTCGCCATAAATTTGTTTAATTTTTGCTCCCGACGTTTCAAAGTCTATGCCTTGATGGTCACGAGGCGGACTCTATGACAAAATCCGTTAAGTAGTTTTAGATCAATGTGTAATATTTGCGTTAACGTTGCGTTAAGAAATCATTATACAAACTCTTCGATACTATTTTAAAGATGCGTAGGCAATACTAGCAGGCGAGCAATTTTTTTCTAGTTTCAATATGAGACCACGTAATATTTAATTTACAATGCTTAACAATAGACATATTTATATGATATTCGGAATACAACCATTACTTAATTGATATATTTAGCTTGTAAAATTGTATTTATATTCTCGCTAACATTGACCTTTAGGACGTTTTTATGACTTGTGAAAATGTCACGCTATTCTACTTAGGTAGTTTAGCTGAAGATATTTTAAAAAGATTTATAGATTTTATAAATCTGTCTACATAAAGGAAGAAAAGATCACTTCGGTGTATAAAAGAAATATGTCGTGTCAACGTCACACTGTTTCGCTAGTTACGTGATGCATTTTGTTGACGTTATTTTTGTATTTTCTATCGTGTTTTAGCAAAGATCAATCTCGTGTTTAAAACTTTTTATAAGTCAATATCACGCTGTTAGGTTTGAAAAATAGTTTTGTTTTTATTTTTACAAGTGATTATGTTAGAATAGATTGTTATGAGCCAATGTCACGTCGATTGGCAAGTTTTGAAGAAGAAATGTGTGGCAAATTTAAGCATCGATTATTATGGGTTGTCACGCTTTTAGTAAACACGTCGATTGGGAAGTTCTATCACATTACCATCAAGTTTTTAGGAAATCCATGTTATGAGTTTTATGCTTATCGTATTTAGAGCAAAATATATTGTTATGAGTTGATGTCACGCTATGAACAAATATCACGCTGTTTGCTGTTACGCGGTGCCATTACACGCAATTTATTTTATCATTCCAGACATTGTAAAACAATTTATTAAACGTATTACTCTTAATAGCTCGAAATATTCTTTTTTTATAATAGCATGGTAAATTACACCTGTTTATAAGTTAGAGTATTGCTATTATAAAATCAGAACTAAGAGAATGTCATATTTGCGTATTTGATGTCTTTTTGGTTAAGAGGCAGCATTCTTGGGCTATAAACTTAGAAATCTCGAAATCGATTACCAGATTGGGTAGCAAAAATCGTTTTACTCGAATCGATAAAATAAGGCTCAGCTACCCGATTACAATTTACACTAGTTTCGTCTTTGCCTCGCCCGTCAATCATAAAGTCGTGAGCATATTTTATGTATGTTTATCAAAACCACGACTACGTTGGAAACAACTATGCGATGCAAGCCTACACTAATGTGTTGATTTTAATCCCTCTGTTTGCGTGAAATAATGTTACGCCATTATTTGTATGAGTAGGCGTTGCGTTACTTTGTTGTTCGTACGGTATTTGCAAGGTTACAGAGACTGGAAGGTTCAGGGTTAGATTTTCTTGGTGAATTTCTTGCGTAGGTTTTTGTGAGTTGATTTGGGATCACCTCGAGGTATTAACACCCCGAGGCCGGAAACCTAGCCGTTGGTCGGACCAAGTGACTGCCCTCACTAGATTTTCTATTATGACTGCTTTAAGAGAAGCCGAAAACCGAACGAAATGAAAAGGTATAAAACCACGAAGGTATTTCAGGGTTATGACCTTCAGTAATGAAGTGCACGACGAAGAAGAAGAAGAGTTATTGATATCATTGGTTGTTGTGTACTAAATTCCGCTAGATTGACGGAAGAGGAAACTTCTCTTAAAAACATAACTGAATCTATAACGTAAAAAGTACGGTATGTATCCCAATAAATGGGATAAGGGACCATTTATTCCGGGAAGACTCACAAGTCGCTAGCAACGCCAGTACAATAATATTATTACCAGAATCTTTCCCGTTTACTGTGCTGGATAGCGGCCGGCATTAAAATATAACATTCGGTGGCTCGCTCCGTCGTTGGCGTTCGGCCAGCGTGTCCAGCGAGTTTTTAGTCCAGGATAGTGATTGTGACTGATGTAACACTGTCACTCATTCGTGTCTTAACTACATTGGCATCCTGTAGTTGGTTTGTTTAGAAAAATACTAATTGTTTGTTGACATAAATATCTCTGTAAATATGCTTGCGGCTTGAGTTTTAACGGGTGGGTTGAAATACAAATAGCGTGCTTATAATTGATATTATAGTAGTATAATGTCTTAAGTATTTAGCCTATGGCCATAGAGGGCACAAAACTTGAAAAAAATTTAAACAAAAAACATAGCTTTTCATCTATCAAATCTTGTAACCCGTGATGAAATTAAATGTTCAATTGAAACCAAGTCTCTATCCATTCTTTAAATTAATCTTTCATTTTTATTTTGAGATTTAGATCTTAGTTCTAGTTCTAAATAAACACTAATGTATAATATGATAAAGTGTATACTGTCTATAGCTTTTCAAATATTTTTACGTCGTTGTCACGTTAGACGCAAACGTCACGTCGCGTGACAAGCTTAGCTAACAATATATGCTCATAAGTGGCAAACTGTTGGAGTTTATTTACTGTTGCGAAATGTGACGTTTTCTTTTATCTAAATGAGAACTATCGGCTGAATTTGAAATTTTCTATGCCTAATCCTAAATACCTCAGCACAAGTCATACCGTAATACAATCATACCACTGAGGCCGTAGATGGAAATCGGCGGTAAACTAATGCAATAATCCTATTACTATGACCTGGTTTAAGAAAAGTTCATAGATATGATCTACAAAGAAAAGTTTATAGATATGATCTACAAAGAAAAGTTCATAGATATGATCTACAAATAAAAGTTCATAGATATGATCTACAAACATACAGACATTGTTGCCCGTGGAATTACTGTGCATTATGAGACTTAGCATCTAATGTCTCACTGTGACGAGCGCAGTGGAGTGCCACGAGGTACTTTGTAATTCAAATCTCTGCATGGTGTTGCTACTGTTTATGGGCTGTCATATAGCTTACTATCAGGCGATCGGCATGCTCGTCTCGTCATTCAAGAGCAACAAATAATAAAAAAATATCTCCATTCCATAATAAAATGTCAATTGTAATTATTGCCTCAAAACTTTTAACAATCATAATACAGAAATTGTTATCAAGATCTCAATGGAAAACTTAAGAACGTTCGAAATCGACAGCCGATACAAAAATTTATGTAAAAATTATACCAAAAGAAAACAAAGTTTTTCCTTTGAAAACTCCGGGCAGTGGAAAGCCCGGACGGCGAAAATTAATGATTAATGTACCGTAACATAGAGTTTGAATAATAACGCCACTTTTGAACTTTTAGGTTTTTCGGGTGGTTTTTTTTTGGCCACTGTATGAATAAATTGGCAGCTTGAGTTTGGGTTCTAAGTTAAAAGAGATAAAATTGAAAGTCATATTTTATTTTGCATGCAGTTTTAAAATGCTGTTGTGTTTCAATTTGGTAAAGATAAAGATAAATTTATTTCCAAAAATTACAATTCTTACAAGCGTTAACAACGATGTGCACACTAGGCTATGCCTGTATCGTGAACATCAAAAACATAGTTTAAAAGGACAAACCATATACCGTCTAAATTGTAATAGTAATACATACATGTGAATTTGAATAAAATGTAAAAGGAAAACAACAATAAAATTATAACAGAAATGAGTAATCATACAGAAATATAAAACTAAAAAGAAACTAACACAGTTGAAAAATTTATAGTCAACGACCCTATTTGAAGGACATTGTTACGAATAATCGCTGGCTATTATAAAACAATGACATTGTAGCCAACATAAAAACACACACCACCCGCCTTTATCTCCGTAGGGGTAAGCAGAGTAGACAGACTCGGTGGCGTAGTTGTATTACGGTACGACTGCAATGCTGAGGTCTCGGGTTCTATCCCCGGGTCGGGCAAAGTGATATTGGATTTTTCTAATCAGTATCAGTTTAGAGTCTGGAATTTGTGCCCGATATGGCGATAGTCTCGCCCCCTATCACATCATGGGACGGAATACGCACGGCGAAAAGTGGGTGCACTAGTTGCGCCTCTGCCTACCCCTCCGGGGATAAAAGGTATGCGGGTAGGCATAGATGTAACCACGTACTTTTTGACCGACTTCATTGCTATACATGTATTTCGGCCCATTATGTGATGGGGGCGAGCGTACCGCCCAAAATTCGAGACTCTGGACTGACTGATACTGAGCAGAAATCCCAACATCACTTTGCCCGGCATTCGAAAAAACATGCTCGGTCGACCCTAGTAAAATGGTTTCATTAAACTAAATAATGAACGCAATTTCCAGTAGTTTCACAATATTATAACAATTTTCGAGCGGGCGTGGATCGGATACGCGGACCTAAATAAATGAAGTTTAAAACAATATTTTGATAGAAATTGCCAGTTAGTTGGGGTGCACTTTCATCGTTAATTTGGATAAATCTGTTATTGAAATAATGGCCGACACAAAAAAAGAAACTTTAAAAATAGAAGTGTCTGTCATTTAAATATCTGGTAATAGTTTGACCCAAGCGTCGTCACGTCCCGTCCGGGGACAGCTAACACAATATTTTCATCTCCCCGGTCCGGAGTTCAGGCCTGATCTTTTTCTTTCGGGGGTTAAAAAAAAGTGTGGACTGTAAAGCGTAAGCGTAAAAAACAAAACAAAAAATTAAAAGCGTTTTCTCCCGTGATAAATAAATATACAACTAGTTAATGTCGTTCCCTGGCGTTAAAACTTACGCATTACTAAGTCCCATTAAAATTTAATTGGTGCAGCCATGCACAATGTTGCTTGGCGGCAAAAATATACCCAGCCGAGTTGTCGTACACAAGAAATCTACCGTAGAAATTAATAATACCATCATAGAACTTTCTTATTATAAGAAACAGTGAACTCATTCTGCAACATCAAGATAAAATAAAAGCGATTAGGAGCTATAAAAATAGTCTTCATCAAGGACTCGACTCTACATCAAAAACGCAAATCATATAATTCAGTCGTAAAAGTCGGATATGTTTTAAAATATAACTAGGTCAATGAGCAGAACAGATAGGCATACATTGCGCTGTTTGTTTTGATAATCCTCCGCAAATGTTGTGTTTGGCACGCAATATACGATGTTTGTGCGTATTTCGTCATTAGTAATGTTATCTCTGTTTTACGAACGGAAATGTATTTATAAATTTGATTATCGGAATCTTTATGCTTAATTAAGATTTAAGGCGTAGTCATTCGCGATTCGCAATGTTTTGACCTTTGAATATGCAAATATTTTGAGTCTATTTATTAATTAGAAAAAAGTATCTAATAGCACTTTACCTTAACATATTATGTATGTCTTGTATAATGTTTCTACAATCATCGCATGTGCTGAACAATTAGTAATGATGTTTAAATAGGTGAGAATGAATTCGAATGAAAGTCGTACAGGTAGGCAAAGTCCTATTTTAAAATAATAATATAGTTTAATTTTAGCCCAAAATATACAAAGAACTTTATTTTAAAAGCGATTATCGAGTAAAACTTAGTATAATATACATTTTCGATCACAAAAATATCGAATTAAAATACTCCGCGTGTCACGAACTTTGGAAAACTCATAAATTAGGTAATTTAGTTGAGAAATTAACTGAATGTAATTGTTGCGGAAACGGGGCACTTTTCTGGCGACGCTCTACGAATGCTAATTGTTGACCTTAATTTAGACGTGACTTCATTTTGACCTTCGAATTTGCAAATATTGTTTTTCGATGGAAAATTTTGTTTATAGGTTACTTCTTCGGTTTTTCACAAAATGAATATTAGGCGTAACTCGTCAGAAATATTTTAGACAATGTTATTTATTGGTTACTTTTTTGAGGGTGTCACGAAATGAATATTAGGTATAAAACTTCTGAGAGACAATATTAGAGAAACATTATAAAGTTCTCATTCTTTGACTGCCTCGGTGGCGTAGTTGTATTGCGTACTCGTTACGAGTACGATTTGCGCGCTGAGGTCCTGGGTTCTAATCCCGGGTCGGGCCATAAAACTTTGTGACTGGATTTTTCCATCTTAAAAAATTACTCAGTCGCAGCTCGGAGTTAGGAAGTTGGCGGTGTGATACCCCCGTGCCTCGGAAAGCATGTAAAGCCGTTGGTCCAGCGCCTGATCTCTCTCCGGTCATGTCGGATTGCCGTCTCACCGGACTATGAGAGTGAAGGAATAGCGAGTGCGCCTGTGTATTGCGCACACACTTGTGCACTATAATATCTCCTGCGCACCTGGCTGATCTCCGTTGAGATTGGCCGCCGTGGCCGAAACTGGGTAGGAGGATTTCATTTCATTTCAAAGTTCTCATCCTCATCATCATCTTCCACATGAAGTCTACTGCTGAACACAAGCCTCCCCAAAAGATTTCCAGACGGCTTTTTAAAAGTGCCCTGTATGCAGCGTGTTCCTGCGACCTTTATTAATTACCTTGACTGCAATGTTGTGGTTCTGTTTGAAGTACATTGTAGCCAGTGCAACAACTGGACGTAACGAGACTTGACATCTTATGTCTCAGGATGACAAGCGCAATGAAATGCCACACAGTACTTTGTAACCCAAGGTGCTGGATGGTGTTGCTACTGTTTATGTGTGATCGTATCGCTTACCATCAGACGTACAGGATGCTCGTCTCGTCATGCAATACCATAAAAAACATTGTAGCCTGTAATTACTGCATTATAAGACTTAACATTTAATGTCTCTGGGTGGAGAGTGTAGTGGAATGCCACGTAGTACTTTGTAATTAAAAGTATGGTGTTGCTACAGTTTGTGGGCGGTCGTATCGCTTACCATCAGGCGAGCGGGATGCTCGTCTCGTCAATAAAATAAAAAAAAATTGTTACTTGATATAAAATGACGTGTACCACCATCCATAAACATCCACAATACGGGAATTATGTGTAATTTCGGAAATGTAACCGTTTCTGGTGTTTATTCAGCTTAACTTGAGGTTCAGACTTCAGTCCGTTCGGATATAATGAGGATTTTGACGAAAAAAATAAATATAATCAGTAGTTTTAGGCGGGCTTTACAAAAACATAGATAAATTAATCCTACTATTATTATAAACGCGAAAGTTTGTAATAATGTATAGATGTATGGATGTTTGTTGCTCTCTCACGCAAAAACTACTGAACGGATTTCGATGAAATTTGGGACACGGGTAGATCATGTTCTGGATTATCACATAGGCTACTTTTTATCCCGGGACAATATAAAGCGGGACTTTTATCCCGGGAAGATTCATATACGCGGGCGGAGTCATGGGCAAAAGCTAGTTTAACAATAAAGGAAACATATTCATAAAAGTTTACTTTAAATCAGTTTTTATATATCAATGTTTATTGGTCATATTCTAAATAGAAGGTCTAAAATATAGAAAAAACGATCACATAGCGAAGGCTTTAATTAAAAGTATCCGATGTACATTTAAAGTCGCATTGTAACAGAATAAAGCTGTCTGCAAAGTTAATGATTGCCGCGACTATTATTGGCTAATGAATGGCCGGCTTTAAATTGATGCCAGTTTTAGTTGCGATGTTTTTGATTTGTTTGCGTCAATCCTTTTTTGTTTAGAAGCTATTGTATTCGAATAGTTACTCTGATTTTAAAGGGCTTTTTAGATAAAAGTTATTCATACGATGAAACTCAAAACAAATATTACACACGTGTGGATGATAGTTTGTTTGATATTTATATGTTATATATATTTTTATTGCAATGAATAACGAGACGAGCATGCCGTTCGCCTTATGGTAAGCGATACGACCACCCATAAACAGTAGAAACACCATACAGCAGCTTGAGTTACACAGTACTGTGTGTCATTCCACTGCGCTCGTCATACTGAGACATAAGATGTTAAATCTCATTATGTCCTGTGGTTACACTGGCTACAATGCCCTTCAAACTGAAACACAACAGTGCATGCACACTGCTGCTTGACGGTAGAAATAGACATTGCGCTAGTACCCACCCAGACGGCCTCTTACATATGAGAGTCCTACCACCAGTATTCCGTATTATATTCCGTAAATGAGGCATTAGACTATTGGCAAATCATTCGCGGAATAACGGCGAATAATTTGTGTACGAATATGACTATAAGTTACGAATACACCCGAATAAGCTGTTTATACTCTCTATTCGTGTGTTCTCGGCAACTACCTGAATCAAGGCAATGATCAAGGGTGATAATTTAAATGCGTTATGAATGTTGATTGATAAATTGTCAGGTTTGGAAATCTTTCCGGGAGGCCTATATTCAGCAGTAGACTTCATGATGTTGATGATACATAAATGTGACGTTTCAAAAAAAATTATGCTTAGGTGGCGTAATTGTATTGCGGTACGACTGCAATGCTGAGCTCTGGGGTTCAATCTCCAGGTCGGGCAAAGTAATATTCGATTTTTCTATTCAGTATCAGCCCGTAGTCCAGAATTTGTGCTCAATATGGTGATAGGCTCGCCCCTTATCTCATTATGGGACGGAATACGCACGGTGAAAAGTGGATGCATTAGCTGCGCCTCTGCCTAACCCTCAGGGAAAAAAGGCGTGAGTGTATTTGAAAACATCAGACCTTAATGAATCGGTCATGTTTTGGTATCCGCTATTCCTGATTGTGTCATACCAGCCCTGTATTATATACTGCCCACTGCTGAGCACGGGCCTCCTCTACAACTGAGAGGGTTAAGGCCTTAGTCCACCATATTGTCGTAGTGCGGGCAGACTTTACATCCCCTCTAAATTCTTATGAAGAACTAGCTTTTGCCCGTGGCTAGGCCCGCGTTTTTTATTTTTTCCGGGATAAAAGTCCCGTTTTTATTTTCCCGGAATGAAGTGTAGCCTATGTGTTAATCCAGGACATGATCTACCCGTGTGCCAAATTTCATCGAAATCCGTTCAGTAGTTTTTGCGTGAAAGAGTAACAAACATCCAGACATCCAGACATCCATACATCCATACATACTTACAAACTTTCGCGTTTATAATATTAGAAGAAAAAATATTAGATGAATTCTTAGGTATGCAGGTTACCTCAAAATGTTATCCTTCATCATTAAAGCAAGTGACAATTCACAAAGGATACACACACAGCTTGTGCGAGATGTGTGCCTTGGGTTTTGAACCTGCGTAAATTCGTCTCTGCAGACTAACAGGCCATCGGCAAAAACATGCATGATGTTGTGTATTAATAAAGTTGGGGAGCATGTCGTATTCCCAATAATGTAGATGACGCGATCTGTATATAACCCAAGGCCCTGCGTCATCGCGGTGGAAATATCTCAAATGAATGAATTCTGAAATTTTATATCTGATGTCATCGGAAATTTGGGTCGCGTAGGGACTATTTTCTAGGTACATAATTGTGGGAGTGTAGGTTCAGATATTTTTTAATCGACTTCCAAAAAAGGAGGAGGGTCTCAATTCGTGTGTTTGTATGTTTTTATGTATGTACACAGATTTCTCGAAAAATTGTGAGCCTGATTCCGTGATTACTTTTATATTTAGTAAAGTAGGGTCTCAAAATGGTCCCATTTCAATATATCTTGGTTTGGGGTTCATTTATTGTTTAATCTCGTGGTTATACATTCAAATCCGTTTAGCGATTCCTACGTTTAATTATAACGTACAAATATTTTCAGAAAGTTGCATTATATCGGTTGACTTTAGCACAGTAACTTGCGCGAGTAGCTGCCTTGAACAATTCGCTTTGTAAGCCTATGCGTGTTCGATCACTATCAATTTTCTTCCAATTCTGAATTCCATGCCTTTGAGGTGTAAATGAGAAACGTTTATGGAGTTTGTTCTGTAGACTCTACATGGTTATGACTCTACATGTCTACAGAGTTCGGTTGGCAGCAGAGTTACACAGAAATGTTTGTTTCGTGCGGTAGGTGGGTCGTCGGAGGTCAGAATATACTCTTCGCGGTGGATGTTTGCGTGCATGGGTGTGTAACTGACTGTGGGGTATAAGGTTCTGTGTTCCGTAAGGCAATATTTATGAATGAAAAATTACTCACTTGGATTGCTTGGGATTGGCATTTGTGTGCGATATATAAGTTGAGTCCCCTATCACATTGTTATTATCTCGAGATGGAAAAATATCATAATGTAAGAAACCGCCTGGTTGGGTACCAACGCAATGTCTATTTCTACCGCCAAGCAGCAGTGCATGCACTGTTGTGTTTCGGCTTGAAGAATGGGACTTAACATCTTATGTCTCAGGATAACTAACACAGTGGCATGCCACACAGTACTTTGTAAGTCAAGGTGTTGGATAGTGATGCTACTGTTTATGGGTGGTCGTATCGCATACCATCAGGCGTACGGCATGCTCATCTCGTCATTCAATGCTGTAAAAAAATCATGGACGCATTAATTGCCTCCATCAATTTCAGAAGTCAGAGGTGTGGGCCTTGTGTTTTGCACCTCCGGACATTATCTCTGCAGACCGTGCCATTCCCAACAAGGCTATCGTCCACTTATACCAATAATTATACCATTTAGCTGCTAAATATATTCCATTCCGCAAATCACAACAAACTGCGACTGAAACCACGTTACGGTTGAAATGCATGTTCCAAATAAACTAAAACAATCCGTCGTAATAGGAAGTAGGTCGCGTTTTATAAATAAACGCAGCGTCCCGAATGCTTCCACGAACGATTATTTTGACGCTAACCGCTCTTGTATTATTTAAATGGCCCAAATATTTGACATTTGTGGCGCCCGTGTCTTGGGTTCGGATTTGTCGAGTGAATTATTATCTATATGCAAATAAATTTTTTGATGGTTCGATGACTGGTTTTCTTTTTTAGTTGCTAGGTGGTAGTCTCTATACCGCAGCAATGTCTATGGCAAGCCAAGCACTGCTGTGTTGAAGTTTGAAGGACATTGTAGCCAGAATAACTGCTAGGCATTATGAGACTTAACATCTAATGTCTCAGGGTGAAGAGTGCAGTGGAATGCCACGTACCACTTTGTTATTTCTAAGTTCTGTCTGGTGTTGCTACCTATCACGCACGTCTCGTCATTCAGAAGCAATAAAAAATCTTTTTGCGACTAAACCTCGACTGAAAAGCTTTTGTCTGTCAGTATACTTAACTTTTTTTTTCAAATTTAAGTTTCAACTTCGAAAGATTTTATGGATTCAATTAAGACCCTAATTAAATAAAAAGGATACTATAATCGAATAATAAATTTAAGCAAAAAAGGAAATTAATTTGCTTCAAGTAATTTTATTAATTTGAGTACCTACTCTAGACAAATTTAACTTTGATGAACCTTTTTTGAATTTGCTTCTCGTACTTTATTTACACTAAATTTTTTTATGCTTCATCACAACTGATTGAGATTGCCTCGATGGTGTAGAAACCATTATACGACTGCCGTGCGGCGACTGGGTTTCTTTCTCCGGCCGAGTAAAGTGATATTTGTTCCATACCTCAATAGGGGAAAAAGTAACCATTCTAGGATCACTTTCTTATCCCTTGTCTGTCTGGTCGCGACCACTTTTATCAGGAACGCTTCAAGATATCAAGATGAAATTTATATGAAATACTCGAGTCTACGGTTTCTTTCAGCTGTGAAAAAAACATACTTGTAAGTCAACGCCATCGAAAAATATGATCGTTAATGTCGTACATTTTAGCATATTTTGCGATTTCGCAGAGTCCGTCTGGGTAGGTACTACTGTAATGTCTATTTCTCCCGCCTAGCAGCAGTGGGCGTGCACTGTTGTGTTTCGGTTTGAAGGAAATTGTAGCCAGTGTAATTACAGGACATAATGAGACTTAACATCTTATGTCTCAGGATGACGAGCGTAGTAGAATGCCACATACTACTTTGTAGCTCAAGGTGCCGGATGGTGTTGCTACTGTTTATGGGTGATTGTCGCTTACCATCAGGCAAATGGCATGCTCGTCATAAAATAAAAAAAAAAACAGTTTTTTTGCTCAGTACAAGCCCGAAATCTTGTGCCCGATATGGCAGATATTCGGCGGTCCCATAGAACAAAGTCGTATATGCAAAATGTTCGCTTTTCAGTTGAGCACTTTGAAAGTCAAGTTAATTGTGAAAATCACAAGTTATACATGAAGGAAACATTATATTCTAAAGGGTTTAGTAACAACTTTGAACCTAATGTGTGAAAATAGCACTAATTTGCACATGAATACAAACTTACGACTTTCAAAGCGCTCTACTGGAAAACTAACATTTTGCATATACGACTTTGTTCTATGGGACCGTCGAATTATATCTCTTATGGAACGGAATAAGCTTAGTAAAAAGTAATCGCCGTATGCCGCTACCTATCCTTCGAGGGATAAACAACGGTGAGTAATAATCCCCGAAATCTAAAATGTACAGAATTTATGAAAATCGTTGTTCTATCGCAGCGGGACCGAAAATACTTGTGAGTAATCAATGAAGTGAAGACGAGCCTCGGAGCTTCGGTCAGCCTGGCTCTCGGCCAACAGTGCGTGGTCGAAGTGATGGGCGATAGCTGTTTCACATTATACTAGGCGGTTTTACCTGTGAAACACCTTTCTCATGCATACTCACTCACGCCTTTTATCCCCGAAGGGCTAGGCAGAGGCGCAACTAGTGCATCCACTTTTCGCCGTGCGTATTCCCTCCCACGATGTGATAGGAGCGAGCTTATTGCCATATCGAGCACAAAGTCCAGACTTCGGGCTGACAGTGAATTTAAAAAACCCAATATCACCTTGCCCGACCCGGGAATCGAACCCTCAGCATTGCAGTCATACTGTAATACAACTACGCCACCGAGGCAGTCCCTAAATATGCAGTCTGTGTGTAAGCACCATCTACATGAAAATCTGATTAAAAATTAAATTAATTACGGGAGAAAATTATCGGGGCAAAAACATTGACTTATAAAAATTCCATATCAATGAGTAAAAAGTCTATGTGTTAATTCAGGATATGATCCACACGTCTGCCAAAATTCATCTAAATCAGTAAAGCTATTTCGGCGGTTACTACTAACAAACATAAAATTATTCCAACATTTTCACAATCTTTCGCATGTACACACATCCTCACGACTTTTATCCCCGAGGGTTGGTAGAGGCGCAACTATTTCACTTACTTTTCAACGTATGTATTTCATTTTATGATGAGGTCTATTGTGATATCGGGTTCAAATATCAAACAGGGTTTATACTGAGAAAAAAAAACTAATAACTTTTCCCGACCCGGGATTCGTTTCCGAGACCAACGCGATAATGGTAATACAAATACGCCACTGCGACACATTCTTCCCAACCAGAGTGAGAATCAATGACATTAAACCGATTTGACCTGAGGTTGACTGGTGGTCTCACGTATGCGAGGAACCGTCTGGATAGGTGTCATCGCCGTGTCTGTTTTTATCGTCAAGGAGCAGTATGCATGCACTTTTGTGTTCCGCTTTGAAGGACGTTGTAACCAGCGTAATAACTGGGTATTATGAGACTTAACACCAAATGTCTCAGGGTGAGGAGTGCAATGGACTGCGACGCAGTACTTTATATTAAAAGTGCTGTATGGTGCTCCTATTGTTTATAGGCGGTCGTATCGCTTACCATCAAGCGAACGGCATGCTCGTCTTGTCATTCAGAAATAATAAAAAAAGGTTCTCGTTGAACTCCAGGATATTTCCTGTGTACCAAAAAAAAGCTGTTAAACGGTCTGTGTGTTTACTTCTAACAAATATACAAACTGCTTGCCAAACTTTCAATTTCATAATGTTAGTAATAAAATTTGAACCACATTTCTTATTACTTACGCCACATTTTAAAACAAACGTGGCTCCAGAATGAAGCTGAAAAGTAATGAAAATTTTAAAAGAATCGCCTACGTTGCCATCACTCTTAATTGCTTAACGTTAAGGTTCACATTCGCGTAAGCGACTTGTGGTCGGTCGACTGAACGAGTTGTGGTCAATTTCTATCAAAAGGAACGATTTTAACATCATTTTATAAAGCAAACTGCAATAAATATCATATGAGTGAGAATCTCGGGATTGATTTTTCCGTTTGGAAAACTTTTCTAATCAATTATGAACTTCAATTAAGCCATCAAGTTTCTTTACTTCTAAGTTTGCGATGCATGTTTATCAATTATCGTTCGCTTTAACGGTGAAGGAAAACATCGTGAGGAAACCTAAGAAGTTCTTTACAAGAATTTCGAGGGTATGTGAAGCCTGCCAACCCGCACTAGGCCAGCATGGTGGACTTAGGCCTAAACCCTCTCAGTAGTAGAGGAGGCCCGTGCTCAGCAGTGGGCAGTATATAATACAGGGCTGATTGCATTGCATTGCGATGCATGGAGGTTTGAAGAACTGAGTTTGAATCTCCCAGATGGACCTCTCATTGTAACCTTTTCCTTAAAATAGTCTAGATTCCACACACAGTGATTTTTTAGAGAAATTAAATAATATCAGTTTGCCCTCTGTTTTATATCGGGCACAGATGCCAGACTCCGGCCTGATACTCAATACAAAAACCCAATATCACTTAGCCCGACCCGGGAATCGAACCCGAGACCACGGCATTGCAGTCCTACCGTAATAAAACTATGCCGCCGAGGCAGTCTTATTACAAAACACAAATAATATTTGACGTATTAATTACTAGCTTTTAGTCGCGGCTCCGCCCGCAGGAAATAGTTTTTCCCGAATAAAAGTCTTTCCCTATATTTTCCCGGGATAAAATGTAGCTTATGTGTTCATCCAGGATATGATCTAGCCGTATGCTATATTTCATCGAAACCGTTCAGTAGTTTCGGAGATGGGCAGTGAGAATCCTACTAATATTATGAAGGCGAAAGTTTGTTAGAATGTATGGATGTTTGTTCCTCTTTCACACAAAAACTACTGAATGGATTTCGATGAAATTTGGCACACGGGTAGATCATGTCCTAGATTAACACATAGCCCACTTTTTATCGCGGGAAAACATGAAGTGAGACTTTTATCCCGGAAAAACATTTTAACGCGGGCGGAGCCGCGGGCAAAAGCTAGTCAAACATAAAACAGATAGAAAAGAATTATAAAAATCGCTGATTTGTTTTCTATTACTCTTATTTTGTCGCCCCCTATTTTTTTATCACATTTCTTAAAATGTACAGATACACTGGTTCTACAGCTTTATTATATGTAGGTATAATCTTCACAGAACTTGATCTATATAGTATGTAGTCATGAGCCTTATGTTCAAAATATACCGTCGTAAAATGTATTTTAACGTACAAAGATTACGACTGATATTTCCTGAGTCACAGCTCACGGCTGACCGCGAAGGCTTGTCCCACAAACGCTATTGTTTATTTCACCTTGCAGCTTTTAGACAATGACCTAATGTTACATATTTAGCTGGTTTCCGAGGGGATCAGTGAATGAGCGAGTCACTCGCCTGACAGTGCGGTTGCCAATAAAATCAGATTCATAGAATTTAATTAGAAAATTGCGCTGAGATTATTTATGATTTCCATTTCAGGCGATGATATTGTCTAGTTTTACAACACGTAACTAGAATAGATAAAACGGTGGGACTTAATCAGATAATTTAATCTTTAGCAATTTAATTCTTAAGCACTGATTAATATTAATCTGAAAATTATAAATACTTTGTTCTCACAAATGTGAAATATCTACTCGATAGTTTTTAGTTCGATCGAGGTAAATCTTAGATAAACTGTTGTGATACGAACATTATCTGTGAGTTATAAAACCTAATTTTTATCTCAGGATCGAAATCCTATGCGAGCAGAGTATCCCGTTAAACCTAGTAGCAATATTATACTAACGAAATTGCATTTGCACTATTTTTTAATTCTGAAGCCACCGCGGCGATCACAATAAAATTCAAAAGCCTCATTGTCCTTATCGTTTGATTCGCATCGAGACAATTTCGTTAAATGTTCATTTTCCATTAAAATTTTGAACACAAACAATTATAATATAAAAACGAAACAACCGTTGAATTAAATATATAAAAATCCTTTGAGAGCAAAAGTGCCATTTACATTTTTACATTTATTGTTTGGAAACATTAAGAGCTGGTAATGCCATTTAGAAATGGCAACAAACTCGTTTACAGCGTAATACATCAATTTAAAAATAATTTATTCTAACCCCTTGAGATGGGAGGGGAGAGTCTAATGAAGATGGGGTAACTGCAAAGACTATGTCATTGCCTGCAATTATTTTAATGATTCTACTCAGAGGGCGTTAAATAAGATAAATCACTCTAAACCACTCTTGAATGGAGCGGTGATGAGCTCTTCCATGACTTGAATCCATGACTCATTCAGTCTGGTGTACAGCAATCGCGCGTACTGCTGCGTGCTGTCGCGTGTGGTGCAGTAGACGAGCGCTCTGTGTCGCGCTGTGACACCGGCGCGTACAGCCGCGTGCTGTCGCGTGTGGTGCAGTAGACGAGCGCTCTGTGTCGCGCTGTGTCACCGGCGCGTACAGCCGTGTGCTGTCGCGTGTGGTGCAGTAGACGAGTGCTCTGTGTCGCGCTGTGTCACCGGCGCGTACAGCCATGTGCTGTCACGTGTGGTGCAGTAGACGAGCGCTCTGTGTCGCGCTGTGTCACCGGCGCGTACAGCCGCGTGCTGCCGCGTGTGGTGCAGTAGACGAGCGCTCTGTGTCGCGCTGTGTCACCGGCGCGTACAGCCGTGTGCTGTCGCGTGTGGTGCAGTAGACGAGCGCTCTGTGTCGCGCTGTGTCACCGGCCCGTACAGCCGCGTGCTGTCGCGTGTGGTGCAGTAGACGAGCGCTCTGTGTCACGCTGTATCACCGGCGCGAACAGCCGCGTGCTGTCGCGTGTGGTGCAGTAGACGAGCGCTCTGTTTCGCGCTGTGTCACCGGCGCGTACAGCCGCGTGCTGTCGCGTGTGGTGCAGTAGACGAGCGCTCTGTGTCGCACTGTGTCACCGGCGCGTACAGCCGCGTGCTGTCGCGTGTGGTGCAGTAGACGAGCGCTCTGTATCACTCTGTGTCACCGGCGCGTTCAGCCACGTGCTGTCACGTGTGCAGTAAACAAGTTTTCCACACTTAACATCTCATGAATTTTCATTAGATATTTGAAATAGAATGGATTACCATTAATCTCAGATACAATCTGGAGCAGATTTACTACGAGAACACTATCTGAATAAGAATTGTGCACAAAATTGGTTCGTACTAAAAATAAATTGTATTCAGCAGTAAAAATTAATAAATGTCTAGTATTGGATTTGGCTTCAATTGAAAGCTATATAGCAGCCATTTGGGTAGCTATTTGGAAATATTTACTAATGGAGTATTTACTTGTTACTGATATTCATTTGGTTCGAATATTTTTGTAACTCGTTTGATTTATTGTTAATTTATCATCCTCGATTTATCAGATAATTCTCTACATGTCTCACAGAGTCAATGAGATAATCCACGTGTTGTGTCGCATGATCATTTTGTTTACCACACTCGGATTTCTGTATTGAGTGATTAACTTAATAGTACAACTTAAATATCCGAAGCCCGGATAAAAACAATATCTTAGGAATCAAATTCTATGAAAAATTTAAACTTTCCGTAAATCAAAGCGTAAGAAAAATATATATATATATATTTTTGCATTTTATTCAATTTGTACATATTTTCTTTCTTCATTGATTTATTGACTGGTGTTTAGAATATTCTTTTTATATTATTGTACTATTTGTATTATAGGAGATGATATATTAAGGAGATACGCTTAGATTATTCTTACTAGTGATAGGTGTCTCATATGTAAGAGTCCGTCTGGGTGGGTACCATCGCAATGTCCATTTCTACCGCCAAGCAGCAGTGTGCATACACTGTTGTGTTTCGGTTTGAAGGAAATTGTAGCCAGTGTAACTGCTGAACATAATTATGTCTCATGATGACGAGTGCAGTGAAATACCACACAGTACTTTGTAACTCAAGGTGCTGTATGGTGTTTCTACTGTTTATGGGCGGTTGTATCGCTTACCATCAGGCGAACGGCATTCTCGTCTCGTCATTCAATGCCATAAATTCAGTTACATAAATTAATCACAACTCTAAAATTAAAACCTGCTTCGGTAAAATGAAAGTTCACCCTCATTATCTCTGTGCAAACTTATCCTTTAATATAATTTTCAGTTATTTTTATAATAAAAATAACCACGTGACATATTCCCTAATTGTACCTCCAAAAAGGGTAGTACGGAATTTGGCCGGGGTTCAAACGCGGAAGTTATTCGGACCCTGGCTCAGTGTTAACTGATTGTTAGTCGGCCAATAGGCTGTCACGGGTTTGGAGGTATTTATATGCAAAAATACATAAAAAATATAGGCATTCCAGATTTTATGGTTTTAGGAACAAGTGACAAATTATGTGTAAGATATTTATTTGATAACGGGATGGGAATTTGATCAATTTACTCAAGATTTTAACCCGTCAAACCGCGCTCATATATAGATGTACGGGGAAAACTTATATACTCGGACGCCGGCTTCCGTAGCGGAGCTTGACGAGTCAAATAACTATTCAATAATTTTAATTTTACGTTGCTCCTCGACCAGGTGACGAGGGAGGAATAAAAAAGACCATTATTAGAAATCGAGGACTAATGTTTTAAGAATAACGTGACAAATTGAAATTTTTCATATTGTAGTATTTACATTTCACTTAATATTAAGCGTAGTTTAGTTAAAAACAATACAGCCACGAAAGGACGTAGTGAACAAAGGCTTCTCTTAATAAGCATAACCCCTCTTGAAGTCTGAGTAAACGTTTTTAAACTGCCGTTGACGTATACTACATCCATGTTTTAAGTACATCTATCAAGTACATTGTAATGGATTATAGAGGTAGCGGGGGGTACTCAGTTTCGTTTATGGAGGTGACAGAAACATTAAAGGCTTTGTAGTTGTGAGGCGACCATACAGTTTGCGAAGTTTTGAGACTATTTATATAATTTCTCACATAATGAGGAAGATATTATTTTAAAAAACTTTGAACATTTATATCCCTTTAAAATGTAAGTTGAAAATGTCTGCAGAAGTTAAGAAAAAATATTATTTGTAACAAGCAAGATTATATAATAATTACACAGAACACATTATACCCTGCTAAACCTAGAATGAAGTTTTTAGAGCTCACGCTCATGAAATTTAGTATTTCTTTCGGTAAAATATACTGTCATTACTGCTGATAAATGCTGCACTTCATTGATAGGTACCGCTCATTGTAACGCCACGTACGTACAACGAACAACCACAGATACTGAAAAAAAAATGAACCATAAGAAAAGAAAATTTAGATAACTATAATATTTTCGCAGTTTAAAGTAATGTGTATTGGTATATTTTATCTGCGATGAGATTATTTATCTTGACATTTAGGGATTGCAGTGACAGGTTTGAGTACTGCTAGTCTCTAACATGTTTTATGGGCAAATGTATCATAATGAACATCGTGTGTTTGTGGCATCCAAACCCGATTTTACTTCCCCGATCGGAAAAAATCTGAAACCTTACTCAGGGCGTAAGTAAACCAATTACGTAAAAGAATTCGAACATAACGATACTTCCGCACCATAATCCATAAATAATAATTAGGGTCCCGTTTTATCCCGTAAGGTATGGCAGTATGGACGCCGTAAAGGGTAAAGGGCAACAGTTAATTAAGCCACCTGGCTTTGTTTATAATCTACAGCGCAATTACGTAGAAAGTACTGGAATTGTAAGAAAGATAAACTGACGTCTCTGTTTTCGGGGTTGCTTCTGGATTATATCTAACTCAACTGCAGGGTAGGTTAGTCTTCTGGCGTGGTATAATTGTTATACTCTTTTTATTAGTAAGAACTTTTATTTTTAGCCTTTGACTGCCTCGATGGCGGTATACGGTACGATTACAATGCTGAGGTTTTGGGTTCGGTCCCCAGGTCGGGCAAAGTTATATTAAGTTTTTCAATTCAGTATCAGCCTGGAGTCTAGAATTGTGCCCGATAGGCTCGCCCTATATTATGGGGCAGAATACTCACAGCGATAAGTGGGTGCATTAGTTGCAACTCAGCCTACCCCTTCGAGGAAAAAAAGCGTGAGTGTTTATGTGTGTATGTAACTATCTGTGCTTATATTGTTTCGAACTTTCGTAGTACGGAGAAGCTCAAGCTATGCGTACCTATTTCTACATGCTTGCGTTTGTGGTGGAAAAGCAATAAGTTGTCGACTGACATTGACGAAGGGGATGACGTCACGCACGTGAGCCAGACAATTTCTACGCAACACCTGCCACTGTTCCCTTTTTGTGCATGCTTTTGGGTTAAGATAGAGGCGCAGTGGACATTTTTGTATTGGACAAATACCAAAGTTTCATGTGTGATAAAGGTTGATAAGATGCTGGATGTAGTTTTTTAACAGGTTCGTTCGGAAATGTTTCGTAGAGGCATATGTTCAACTTTGGGGCTGATGATGATTATGATGAACAGCCATCAAATGGTGAAAATCTCTTGCTTGCGGTTGTAAAAAAAAGTGCCAAAATGACGTTGCATGTATTTTGGAAAATTAAATGACTTTTACTTTAGCTCATAACTTATACTTTGACAGTTCATAAATTCAAAAGTAAGTAGTAAATCGGTGGTAGGTCTCTCGTATGCGACAGTCGTCTGAGTAGCTACCACCGCAATATCTATATCTACCTCCAAGCAGTAGTATGCGTGCACGGCTGTGTGCCGGTTTGAAGGGCATTGGAACCAGCGTAATTCCTGGGCATTATGAGACTTATGTGCTGACGAGCGCAGTATCACGCAGTACTTTGTTATTAAAAGTTCTGTATGGTGCTGCTACTGTTTATGGGTGGTGGTATCGCTTACCATCAGGCGAGATCTTATTCATTGCATTGACATTCAGAAGCAATAAAGAAAAAGCAGCTGTTAGAATCTAAATTACCGTGCCTATTTTAGCCTATGAACTCGCTACATCTTGCGCTTTACGACAAACATCTGATACACCACAAACCGTTTGATACAAACCTTTGACGAGTTACAACTGATATCACGGCGTCTGCTACACGAAAGAAATTCCCCTTTATATTCATATATTCGGCCTTGATGTGTCTGCTGGCGCCACAACCTTACTGAACAAGAAAATTGAAACAATGATATTTATTATAGGGTTAAAGTTAATTTTGTAACGGCAAGTTTTGTTTTGGAGAAATGTTAAAAGAGTTTGTGTAAAAATATTTTTTCTAACCGCAACTGTATTGGTGTTTGAAAAGTTTGTTATGTTGAAAATCGAACCGACCGTAGGGCTAAGTTACGTACTGTATTTTAACAAAATAGCGTCAATTAAAAATAATAATAAAATTTATCATACAAAAATCTAGAATAATGTCCTGCAAAAATCGAGCGCTGTAGAATCTAAACACTCATAGGTACCGGAAGAAATATAGATATATCGCAGTCATAGAGATTTACTGGACATACTCAGTATAATTCCTGTAAGTCAATCCTGGCATTATATTATTGTGTTTTCATTCCGGTCTATTTATGACCATTCCAACTAATACCAACTCAAGAATTCCTTGCCTATATTTGAGTATCGTTGTTACTAAGCTAAGAGGCCATTTGTCACCCTGATGACATTGAGACAGAGCAGCAAAGTAAACATTGTTATACAAATATATCTCCTGGAGAATTTAAATGTTTATGTTACTGTCTACTTTGTATTTAGCACTAGACACAGTAATAAAACCGGTGATATAACACGATCCTGCGGGAGAACGGCTGTGGTTTAGTGTAAACATTAAATACGGATCTCGCTTGTTCTATAAACTGTGAAGAACAAAATAAGTAAGGTAATTTGCTAGATTAAAACTATTGTTCTGCATTCTTTGTGCTATTCGGTTGTACGGGCTTCTGACAGCGTGATACAGAACGCTCGTCCACTGCACCACGCGCGGCTGTACGCACCGGTGACACAGCGCGACACAGAGCGCTCGTCTACTGCACCACACGCGACAGTACGCGGCTGTACGAGCCGGTGACACAGCGCGACACGGAGCGCTCGTCTACTGCACCACACGCGACAGCACACGGCTGTACGCGCCGGTGACACAGCGTGACACAAAACTCATAGCATTATACGGCATTACACGTGACTGTATGCGCCGGTGACTCAGATACCTCGTCTATTAACCTAAAGATAGTAGATTACGTGTTCAACAGTAGATCAAATTTATGAAAATTGCAAGGTAATACTCGGTGTGGGTCGTAACGTAAATCATATTCCACAGCAATATATCTCAGGATACCTCTGTCCACCTGCCCTCCTCGGCTGTGAAGGTCGCATCTGCTTTTTATAATTTAACAAAACTGACCTAAGTCGATTATTATACAAGTCAATAAAGAATCCGCCGGCGTATCTGTTTTGTGTAACTACGTTATAAATAGCGGTCGTCGACTGGGCGCACGGTTATTTCGGTTGGCGGAACCGAAGCACTCTTGTGAGAGATTTGGTAAAAATAAACGTATGCAGCTTTCTATTCGATTTACCGAGTGAAGTTTATTGTAATATTCTTCTAGAACGATCGTGCAATTTGTAGACTCGGGGATTGTTTAATATTCAAATCCAATTTGCCCTTGTCTTGTCTTATGTACGTGCGCTCTATGTGGCGCTATGTCACCGGCGCGTGCTGTCGCGTGTGGTGCAGTAGACGAGCGCTCTGTGTCGCGCTGCGTCACCAGCGCGTACAGCCGCGTGCTGTCGCGTGTGGTGCAGTAGACGAGCGCTCTGTGTCGCGCTGTGTCACCGGCGCGTACAGCCGCGTGCTGTCGCGTGTGGTGCAGTAGACGAGCGCTCTGTGTCGCGCTGTGTCACCGGCGCGTACAGCCGCGTGCTGTCGCGTGTGGTGCAGTAGACAAGCGCTCTGTGTCGCGCTGTGTCACCGGCGCGTACAGCCGCGTGCTGTCGCGTGTGGTGCAGTAGACGAGCGCTCTGTGTCGCGCTGTGTCACCGGCGCGTACAGCCGCGTGTTGTCGCGTGTGGTGCAGTAGACGAGCGCTCTGTGTCGCGCTGTGTCACCGGCGCGTACAGCCGCGTGCTGTCACGTGTGGTGCAGTAGACGAGCACTCTGTGTCACGCTGTGTCATCGGCACGTATAATAGTGAGTGATGCTGCGTGTGGTGCAGTAATTTATGATCTCTCTTCATATCTTCAGTTAAAAGTCACATAAACACCATTACTTAATTTAACTCTACCATTCCTCGCTCCAAAACTAATATAACTAAATAACACCGTCTTAAATAGATAGCTTCATATTATTTTCGTCTCCATTTTCAAGTTAATAAACGCTCCTTTCATAACATTAATTTGAAACTTTAATTACTAACGTTTAAAGTCTTTGATGTTGTATTTTAATAATTTGAATGAAAAATGTTTGAATATTTTAGTGAAGTGAAGGTCCATACGGGCAATAAAGCCGGGCTGTGAGGACCGAAACAGATGGTGAGGCGCGATCAGTAAGCTCCGAGCATACGTGGCCTTTATGCTTTTAATTTATGAGTCTGGAATTACTTTAGAATTATGCCTTAGGTGATACTATATAGAAATTGTCTTTGGTGTAATCATGTTCTTGGAAACGATACTTTGTATAAGAGAGCGCGCACTACGATATAAATCGTTGAACAAATTGTGTATCTAAAACCGAGCATTTTTTTTACTTATTTACAAATTTGTGCAGTCAGATGTTGTATACAGGGTAATTTCTACATTGAGTCACTAAATGAAACCACATATTCGTCTTTATCTCTGATTTTGTGCTAAAAATCATCCGTGAATAACGAATATTTTCGCATTTCCCGGTTGTAGTTTTCAATTTTTTTTACCATTTTGTAATTTAGTGCGAATATGGACTGTTAAGTGTATTGAAAAATTGTCTTAGAGTAGTAGTGGCGTTAGGGCGCATAAAATCACTATTGGCCAACCTACCTACGTTATCCTATGGGTTAACCTAGGACATGATCTACCTGTGTGCCAAATTTCATCGAAATCCGTCCAGTAGTTTTTGCGTGAACAAACATACATCTATACATACATTCTTACAAACTTTCGCGTTTATAATATTAGTAGGATATAAATAATTTGTTTGAAACTTTTTTATTTTACATCTATGATTAAAATAATTAAGGTATTTTCAAAAAGACACGCATGTAAATTACGCATATTTATTAACGCAATGTCATAATGATAATGTATAATAATTATTACCTTAATTCTAGTAAGTGCTAAACCTAATTAATTCCCTAAACACCTCCAAAGTCGACTCCATGGAAATTTTCCTTTAATTGCTATTTCTTTCTTTCATTTTTTTTTATCTCGAGAATAAAAAACTATGCTCAAAGATTTAATACTGAATAATTACATATAATGTCGACAGCACCTTTCAGCTTATTTCAAAGGACCTCTTTAATTTATCAACATAATCCCTAGCTTACACTACTTGTTGGGCAATCTACTATCTTTAAAAGTCCAATCAAAACAGGTAAGGTATTTTTAAAGGACACACCAAAAAACAAATAGACACGTTCCATATTATATTTTATTTTTTATTTTATAAGAGCTAACCAACTTGATGAAATGTGTATGTGTTAACTCTGCTTACCCCTAAAAAAGAAACAGCGTGACGCTCTGTACGTAGCAAATACAATTTTCAGTCTTCTGTTTTGAACTCCAGCAATAAACTCCTTCCATTTACGAGAGCATCAAACCGTGTGCAAATTAATAAAGACGTTTGTTCGATGTGAACGCACCCGTCAATTCACACCGTTCAGACACATGACAAAGATTTTAAACTTTTATATGAAATATCTTGTCTTCTTGATTATGGCGACATGTAACTTATGAGAAAGTGAAGATTTAAGAGGTTTGTATGAGACTTTGTTGAGTGCTCCCGATTGTGTCAAGTTTTGAAACATCCATTAATGACTTACGTGTTGTATACTGATTTGTTTGAAGTTTAAATTCATTCTCCTACACAAGACTTCACATACTCTTACTAAATGGTGAAATGAAGTGATTTATTCGAATCCATAAAACGTTAAACATTAATTAGGTTCAGTAAACACTCTTCCCCCAGTTCGGAAAGCAAGCGGTCTCTAGTGGAAACTGGTATCTGCTGCCCACAGATTTTTAGCATGCCAGGGATATAGTCAAGCCTTTGCCTACCGGGGAATAAACACTCTCTTTAAGCTTCGTTTAAAGAAGAGCGGCCTGCTCTATAATGCTCAGAGAACACTCGTAATATCGTATTGTCAATTTCTACCGTATCAAACAGTGTGATGCACTATTTCGGTTTGGATGACTTTGTAGCCAGTGTAATTACTGAACGCTATACTTAACATCTTGACTAATAAGCGCAGTAGAGTGCTACGTAGAGCAATACAATTTAAAGTAGCTGGTGTTACATTTGTTTACGAGCGGTCATGTTGGTTATCAAGCAAACTCCTCGCTCGTTTTGTCTTAATGATGTATAAAAAGGCTATTTTCTTTTAAAATGCACACGTTTGTGTGTTTTTTTTAATGTAAATGACAAAGTAACCCCATCGAACTTGAAGGTAAGCAAAGTGGGGTCGAGATAGAATGTAGACTGACGAAGGATGAACCCCTCGCTAGTTTATATAATAATGATGGTGACTGGTAGTGGGTATCTTATATGTGAGAATCCGTCTGGGTGGGTACAATCGTAATGTCTATCTCTACCGCCAAGCAGCAGTGTGCATGCACTGTTGTGTGTCAGTGCGAAGGACATTGTAGCCAGTGTAACTACTGGACATAATGAGACTTAACATCTTATGTGTCAGGATGACGAGCGCAGTGGAATGCCACACAGTACTTTGTAACTCAAGGAGCTGGATGGTGTTGCTACTGTTTATGGGTGGTCTTATCGCTTACCATCACGCAAACAGCATGATCATCTCGTAATTCAATGCTATAAAGAAAATATTTATGCTTACGTTTGAAGGGTATATACAGGCTGATTCCGGAAAGCTAAACACTTACGTAGGCCACTATGGGGGGTTGTAAAACTTTGTGTACGCTGGTCGTTACCCGGCAAATGAAAAATACATTTTACGTGAACACACGGATATTATAGTTTTCATAGTAAATCAAATGACAAAGAAGCATTAAATGTAGAGGTCTTTGAACAATATTGGTTCCTCTCTGATCGATATTATTTTTGGACTACACTATAACAGTTTGTTAGTCTGATCTATGCCAAACAAAACAAAGAGAATGAAATTATGTACAAGACAGGTTCAGTGATGTGACGCATTTCCGTCCCATTAACCAAAGCGCCATATTACGCCACGCCGTCACTTCCCACTACTGTTTTGAATAATTTGATTGATTCATCCATAAATCGGAATTTATATTACTGTTTATTATTCTCATTATAATCGTATTTAATGTTTTTATTATCGCAATAATAGTAGGTATATTGTTGAACTCGTAAATGTAGGCAATATTTATAAATATAGACTGCCTCAGTGGTGTAGTTGTATTATGGTACGACTGCAATGCGGGTACGATTCCCCGGTCGGGCAAAATGATATTGAGTTTTTCTATTCAGTATCAGCTCGGAGTTTGGAATTTATGCCCGATATGGCGAGGCTCGCCCCCTATCACGTCATGGGACGGAATAGCGGCGAATAGTAGGTGTACTAGTTGCACCTCTGCCTATCCCTTCGGGGATAAAACTCACGTGTGTGTGTGTGTGTGTGTTATAATTATTATCATTATGAATTAAATTACTTTAATTTAATTAAATTAAGGATGTATTAAGCGGAGTAATTACTTAGCCATAAAAAGTTGCTAAGTTGAGCTAAGCTTTGAATTGGTTGACCATTTAATACTATGTTATTTGTCTGTTTGTTCAGTAGTCTTGTATTAGTTTTAAGCTGACTTCCCGTTACGAGAAGCGGCGGAATTCAAACTTTAAACGTTGGATATTGAATATTAAAACGCCATAAATAATTACTAGTTTGGATTTTATAATTAATCAACTCTATGGAACTACACTGAAACTGTCTAATAGCTGAGCCGAATTGAATATTATCAACTGATATCAAAGTATATCTACCAAGAGCCGTCATTTTTTCACCAAAATATGTATCTATTCATAACTCATTTCATATTTCTTTTTCAGGAAACCTCCGAACGAACGAAAAATGAAAATGATATAACTTGTGTGAACAGTTTTGTGTTGTAAGTGCTGTGTTGTGATGTTGTGATTTTGTGTACGGACACGAGATGGCGCTGAACGCTGTGTCGTTTGTTGTGGCGGTGCTGGTGTGTGCTGTCGCTGCAGAAAGAGGTATGTCGTAAAAGTCATTTAATCCAACTACGGAAAAGCCGGGCAATGATTTTAGGATGAAAACGACAGAATTCAAAAAGATAGAAAATTGAGTTATCGTCATAAAATTGCTTAAAACGAAGTGCTCAATACAATAATAGTTCAAACACAGTCATATTCAAGCAGGAAAAGGACAAAACTGTTATATCGGTCCCTTTTTATTGTATTTTTATATATAAGGGACTAGTTTTTAGTCATTTAAAAATGACAACACAATTTTCTATTTTTTGAATTGTGTCGTTTTCGTTCAAAAGGTGCGTTATTTTCCACTCTATCGTCGCTCCTTTTGAACCGATTTTGACAAACGAGGTGTCATTCGATTCGTATTTATTATGTGATGGTTAGAAGCTACAAAATTCAAAAAAAAAAATCATGTGATCGTTGTGGTAAATTCTCTAAACATTGCAATTTAAAAAAAAATTATAGAAGTATGGAATAAAACAATAAATAACTATTTCGAATATAGGTAAAAGAAAAAGGTAAACAATAATTTATCTTTTATTCAATTATGTTTTAGTGTTATTGATACAACGAAAGATTTATTTGAAAAGGATTTAATTTTCACATTAAATTTTGTCGATAGATCTCAATTTTTAGATCGGGATCGATCGAGTCATTAAAAAAACTGATAGATATCAAATCTATTTCTGAAACACCAATGGTAAACATTATTTTATCTTCACCATAGAAAATAATAAACCTCTTCTCAAAATACATTACGTAAGTACGCTTAAATAAATTTGAACTTCATCTTGTAGAACATAGAATCCATTAAAACTATTTTTAAAACGCTTTAAGTCGGAAAATTTCGTACCTGTCTAACAGTTTCATGCTAGTGAGCCCAAACTGAGTTGAAATGATTGCAAAAAACATGCATAGTTTGAAATTGTGAGCACAAACTAATTTTGGCGTCCTTTTAGATGCAGTAAACGCGCGTTTTTGCATTTTTCTTGTGATTAGGCAGGTCAACAAATCAGGGCCTCTCCTAGCTAAAAATACCAGTTTTCTCGCGACTTCGTCCGTGGGAAGTTCGGTTTGTAAAAATAAAAAAGTAATATATTCTTTCTTGAATTTGAGCTTAAGGTATACGAAATTTCATCATAATAAGTTCAGCGTTTTAGCCGTAAAAGCGGAACAAACACACTTACTTGCATATCAAAAGTCAAACTCAAAATAATCTGTACCTAAACAGTCTTATATCAAAGCTGCTTTAGATCGTCATAAATCTACCAACTAGGGTTTAGAACCGGGAAATCCCGATCCTGAAAGTCCCGGGATGTCCCGGTTCTGTGAGTGCAAAGTACCGGAAACCCCGGTTCTTAAAATTCCAACCAGTTCTGCATATCCTACTATCAACGCTTCGGAACGTGTTAACGCTGTGAACAAGCGGCATTTAATGAGTGTGGCGAAGAGCTATTAATAAAATGTTTTTAAATACAATGGTCAAATTTTCTCATGTAGATTGCCTCACCTATCAATCTAGACACTTACAACGCGATTCAAATAAGAATAGGATCGACTATGCGCCATATTGCGACGTCTAAATTATTTAATACTAGCTTTTGCCCGCGGCTCCGCCCGCGCTAAAAAGTTTTTCCGGTATAAAAGTCCCGGTTTATATTTTCCCGAGATAAAAAGTAGCCTGTACGTTAATCCAAGACATGGTCTATCAGTGTGCCAAATTTCATCGAAGTTTTTGCATGAAAGAGGACCAAAACTTTTTTTTATGGCATTGAATGACGAAATGAGCATGCCGTTTGCCTGATGGTAAGCAATACGACCACCCATAAACAGTATCAACACCATCCAGTACCTTGAGTTACAAAGTACTGTGTGGCATGACACTGCGCTCGTCATGCTGAGACATGAGATGTTAAGTCTCATTATGCCCTGTAGTTACACTGGCTACAATGCCTTTCAAACCGAAACACAACAATGCATGCACACTGCTGCTTGGCGGTAGAATATCGACATTGCGGTGGTACCCACCCAGACGGACTCTTACATATGAGAGACCTACCACCAGTATAAACATTCATACATTCTTACTAACTTTCGTGTTTATAATATTAGTAGGATTATATTAAGCTAATTTATCAATAACGTTTCTATAAAAAATTGATCCAAGAGTCAATTAGACAAAATAAAATGAAAATCCTCCTAGCCAGTATCGGCCACGGCGGCCAATCTCAACGGAGATCAGCCAGGTACGCAGGAGATATTATAGTGCACAAGTGTGTGCGCAATACACAGGTGCACTCGCTATTCCTTCACTCTCATAGTCCGGTGACACGGCAATCCGACATGACCGGAGAGAGATCAGGCGCAGGACCAACGGCTTTACGTGCTTTCCGAGGCACGGGGCTATCACACCGCCAACTTCCTGACTCCGAGCTGCGACTGAGTAATTTTTTTAAAATGGAAAAACTCACTCACACGTTTTTTGGCCCGACCCGGGATTCGAACCCAGGACCTCAGCGCGCAAATCGTACTCGTAACTCATACGCAATACAACTACGCCACCGAGGCAGTCGACAAAATAAAATAAACCGCTATTGATATGCTAATAAGATTTCTATGCAAAGCTTGTACTTTTCAAGTAACATTTGACACATAAAGGTCATTGATTCTTATTTGAATCGCATTCTAGTTCACAGACGTATTCCTTATAGCAGTTGATCAGCCTCGGCGTCTATGAGGTTAGAACTTCACGTTAAGTACTGCTCCGATTCCAGTACTAATCATTGTAAATCTTTGGTAAAGTTATTAGTAAGCCTTTTTATCATCAGTGAATGAGTAGTTTACTCGATTTAAGTGTTACATAACGCGTTTGTATACTCACAATCTTCATCATCAGCCCCATGAATTCCACTGCTGGGCATAGGCCTCCCCTAAAGATTTCTAGACGGGCTTGTCAAAAGTAGCTTGCATCCAGCGTGATCATGCGAGCTTTACAATATGTACTGGTGGTTAGGTCTCTCGTATTTGAGAGGTCGACTGGTTAAGTACCACCGCAATGTCTATTTCTACCGCCAAACAACAGTGTGCATGCACTGTTGGGTTCTTGTTTGAAGGACATGGTAGCCAGTGTAATTACTATGCATTATGAGACTTAACATCTAATGTGTCAGGGTGACGACGCAGTGGAGTGCCACGCAGTACTTTATAATTAAAAGTTGTGTATGGTGTTGCTACTGTTCATGGGCAGTCGTATCGCATGCTCATAGTATGCTTGTCACATCTGATGGTAAGCGATACGAAGTCTCAGAAGCAATAAAAAAAAGTTATTAAAAATACATACTAAGGCAATCAGGCTTTACATCATCAGGGTAGGTTGAGTTGTATCTAGTTCAATGATTACCGAGCTTATTTTCAATCCGGGTACTCATTTCTAGCCCGGACATTAAGTGAAAACTCACAATATTTTTTCCAGGCGTAGGAATAGAATCGAGTTCCTCGCCGATCACAACCTAACCACTTAGCCAATGGGCCGTTTAAAATGGTTACTCACTTACTTTTATACTCAAGCATATAAGTAATAGTAATTAAAAACGCTAGTCTGCACCGTCTCCAATCAGCCGACTGTAGTCACTGTGACGTGAGCTTAAAAGCTTTCGGGGATTTTTCAGCGTCGCCTACTCTGTATCGCTATTTCCCGAACTTCCAAAGCTTTGAACTTGATAAAAAAATTCACAAAAGGTTAGTAAAGGGAATTAATAAAGGCAGGATTTTCTTAGGATATTTAGGGACGATAGCCTAGTTGGGAATAGAACGGTCTGTCGAGACAACGTCCGGAGATTCAAAACCCAAGGCACAAACCTCTGACTTTTCGAAGTTAAGTGTGTATTGTTTATCAATTATCGTTCGCTTTAACGGTGAAGGAAAACATAGTGAACATACATACCTGAGAATTCTCCATAAGAATTTCGAGGGTATGTAAAGTCTGCCAACCCGCACTGGGCCAGCGTGTTGGACTATGTCTAAAGAAGTATCAGAAATGAACAAAAATACATTAAGTTTGTAAAATTACTAAAGGAACATTTACTTGACAAAATTTAATAATATATTAAAAGTATGAATTAGAATTGCAATGTGTAACGCATGATGTGTGAAACTCATAGGTTCTCACAGACAAACTGCGCAAGCAGTTTTGTGGGGCAAACTATTATTAAGATATGCATGTACATAATATATTGTTTGTTTAATAAAAAAAAACCCTCTCAGAAGTAGAGCAGGCCCGTGCCCAGCAGTGGGCAGTATATAATACAGGGCTGGTATTATATTATTTATATATTATATGATTTTTTAAAGTCAGTAGTACTTTCACGATCTAATGACTTTATATGCAGTACAAAGTTTAAGTCTACCACATTTAAACTTGCCATAACTAAAAACAAACCCAGATTTAGATACTTGCTTGATACAGGCGAATAAAAAAAAACATTTTTATTCATCAAGTAGCCTTATAAAAATCACTTATGACAAGTCATGACGAGATAGACAAATTTGCAAAGGTACACATACCAATTAAATAATTTAAAGAACCTGTATTAAACAACGAACAACCAACTCGGGCTGATAGGTACAGAGGATAACGGGGATGGGAATAGGGCTAGGGAAGGAAGAATTGTCACAAATACGAGTGTATAACCAGCTTGTTTATTAATTCGGCGAGATTCGGCGAACTATTCGCCGGTATTTGAGGTATATGAATAGGCGTAAAACATTCCAAACGACGGGCGACACAAATATTTACTGATGAGACATAACCGGTGTCTAAAATATTTTTTATTACTTTATTTATCACTTCCCTTCCACCCACATATGAGTAACGCAAAGCAGATTATTATATTTCGCTTTATTTCATATGTAGAGCCAGTGAATACTATTGAGTAAATTTTTTGAGATTGTTAGCAAAGTACGTCTAAGTTGATGAGTGGATTTACATATTTTGCTTTCATATAGATTAAGTTTGTGATTAGGTAATTTATAGACTATTGTTTTATCTCGGAAAAGATGATTTAATTTTTTTTTTCCTGTAGTAAAACCTGTGTTACTGGACAATGTTACCAACTAATTATAGGTCAGGTTAAATATGTTTCTTCTCTTTAATTGGAAGTTTACCTCATGTTGCTTCATCCGTGGTAAAAAAAAACGATCTTATTACATTAGACGAAATCGAACCTTCGCTTCGTTGTGAATTTGCGTATAATTCACCATTGCAATAAGAGCCTTTACTTTACATTACCACGGATGAAAATCTTGCCTTAGAAAAGTGACTTCACACATGTTGCATATCGTTTTAAGTGAAAGTGTGAAGGAAAACGTCAATTTCACTCCAATGTGGGGTCAGCGCTACCTCTATACTAATAATATACAGCTAAAGAGTATGTATAGTTGAACGCGCTAATCTCAGGGACTACTGAACCGATTTTGAAAATTCTTTCATTAATTGGAAGCTACATTCGCGAGTGCTACAGGCTACTTTTATCCCGGAAAAACTCTATCACGCGGGCGGAGTCGCGAGCATCACCTAGTCCTTTATAAAAACACGCCGCAGGATATTCCTTAGGTTTTGCATCTGGCCGCCAACCTATTTTCAAATTCCTACCATAAAAAAAACACATCATATAATTTTTAAAAAGTTTGTGGCTTCGTTGGAGTTCGTAACCCATTTTATTAACTACGGTACTTTAGTCTTTAGGTACGATGGCTTAAAATAGAGAAAAAGTACGAAGTCCGCAGCATGCTAGCGCGCTCCACATTGATATATGGATGCGGCCGACAGCGTCGCATCGTGTTTGCCTCGTGCGACATCCATTGTTTCATACTGCTTGTGACGGGACATGTATCGAAAAATAATGGGATTCAAAAATAAACTTGATCCTAACTTTGTTTATGAACAAAGTTTTATTCGTTTTGTCTTTGACGTTAAATGTCACTGCGGTGGCGTAGTTGTACTGCGTGTGTTAGAATATTCTTGTTGTTGAGTATCATAATTTAGATAAAACATATTAAAATTATCATAAAACAAATCAATTTAAGTGATAGCATCTTTTATCAAAATATTTCCGAGTAATTTAACAAATCATTTAAAAAGCAATAAAAAAAATGTAAAACTACCGGTCGCGTCGTCTGAATAAAGTAGTGGGGATCTACAATATAAAGCATCGTCTCGCTACAACGAGGCTCAGTTGCCAAGAGACAACGATAGGAGAAGGACGTTATTCATTTCGGTAAAACTGTAAGGTCCAAGATAAGTATCCTGTTTACATAATAAATTACAAATAAATAGATAAAATAAAGTATCTTAAGATATATACGATTATTATTTACCAAAACTCAAATAAATAATAGACATACTTATTATATGAAGTACATCCTATTAAATCGTTTTTCTACAATGATTTACCATTTATGCTATATGTTTGGGTGTGTATGTGTGTACATGTGTGTATGTACATGTATGTATGTACATGTATGTGGGTACATGTGTGTATGAACATGTGTGTGTGTATATATGTATATGTGTATGTATATGTATGTATACACGTGTGTTTGTTAGTAATTGCTGGTTGTAAGGAGTATAGTGGCCAACAAAATCTTTTTACATAATATATAATATGTATATACAAGTATATAAGGCTTAAAACGTTAGTACTGCTAAAATTAAAGACTTTTCACAAAGGATCAATGTCTATTATTTAAAATGGGTTTAACCTAATACATTTCTACTTACCTTTTATTTAGTAACAAATGCATTTTCTCACATCAGAAGTGGGATGAAACATCCATTATGCCCTTAAATAATATATTTTATTCAGTACAGGTTATGGAGCCAGCAACGCTACTGGAAGAACTGGTGAAAGCCATCCGAGACGCAGTTACGTCAAAACAGCACCAAGATGATATCGCTCTACCACTCTTCGACCCCGAGAAAAATGAGAATGGTGCAGTGGGCTGGTGCAACAGCATCGAGAAACTTGGTGCCGAATTTAAGTGGAGTAGCATCCAGCAGACTGCCAGAGCCGGCAAGGCTTTACGAGGCTCTGCACTAACTTGGTTTCAAACATGGGAACCAGAAACTGAAAGATCCTGGGAAGCTTTGCGCAAGGATCTAATAGATTTATACCCAGAGAAGAAAAATCTATCGGAAAAACTATCCAAAGCCGTACTGTATACGTCTGACGCTGCTGATAGTTATTGTGAGTACGCTCGAGAAAAAGTCAGGTTACTGCGTTGTACCAAAGTAGCCTTTACTGAATCACAGTTGATTGAGCTTGTGTGTGGAGGAATAAGCGAAGTCAATGTAAGGATGGCGAGTTTAAACAATTCAGTCGAGACTATACCTGACTTGATATCGTCATTCTCGATATATGAAAAGATTCAAAAGAAAAGATCGTCCGAGGGATCTGTAAACATCGGACCGTCTACTTCAAATGCCAAGCGTCCTAAACCCAATAGCGAGCAAGGACACAAAGAGGAAAAATCTTGTTACACGTGTGGTAAAGCCGGACACCTTATGGCTCGCTGTCCAAAAAAGTCTGTTCACTCCGGTAGCATGGAATCAAATCAACTTAATTTGCAGACCGCAAAAATTACTTGTTCTTTCTGCAAGAAAGAAGGTCACACTTTTGAGAAATGCTTTCATAGAGTAGCCTGTACTATTTGTCATAAAATGGGCCATTCGTCAAATAGATGTTTTCACCGTTTCCAACAACGTGAAGAAACCAAGAATGCCAACAGTGCAGAAACTTTATGACTAGAAAATTATAAAACTCATCAAATGGTTGGATCGCTTCAAGCCCAAGCGATAATAGATTCACATTGTTTATTCGCGTCATTAAGCCATCTAGAAACCTGTTTACAAAACAATATTGTAAACATTTTTCATAAGTATCTCTCTGTTTTGCCAAGAGAAGATCATGTAAGCACAGTAACAACCGGGCAGCTTGATATTAGATTAAAAACAAACAAAGTGATTAATTATCGACCATATAGAATGGCCCCAATTGAAAAGGAGAAGGTTCAACGTATTATTGACGATTTATTAAAGAAAAATATAATAAAAGACAGTGAATCTGAATTTGCGAGTCCAGTACTACTTGTTAAAAAGAAAGATGGAAGTGATAGGCTATGCAAAGATTATAGAGCACTTAATGAAAATATCGAAAAAGAAAGATTCCCTCTCCCTCTCATCGAAGACCAAATAGATCGATTAGGAAAAGCCAAATACTATAATGCTATAGATATGAAGAATGGCTTTTACCAAATAGGTATCACACCACGTTCCACTAAATACACGGCTTTTGTAACACCTGACGGCCACTTGGAATTTTTAAAAATCCCATTCGGCATGTGCAATGGTCCGTCAGTTTTCCAAAAGGCCATAACAAGAGCCGTTAAAGATCTAAAGTTTATTTTAGTATATATTGATGACCTGCTTATACCATTCCGTACAATACCAGAAGGACTTGATTACTTAGATCAGACCCTTAAAGCTTTGAGTGCCGCAGGGATTCACTATTAATTTGAGTAAATGCAAATTTTTTGAGACTAGCATTGAATACTTGGGCCGTATCATTTCACATGAAGGTGTAAAACCTAGTCCAAGAAAGGTGTCCGCTTTGGTGAATTCCCCAATCCCAACAAACATCAGACAAGTCAGGCAATTTGCGGGACTTGCGAGCTATTTCAGACGATTCATATCAGAATTTTCTTCACGGACAGCTCCTATTACAAAACTTCTTAGAAATGATGAAAAGTGGGAATGGGGATCCGTACAAGAAGAGGCTCGAAATTACGTTTTAGGTCATTTAATTAAAGAACCGCTGTTATCAATTTACAATCCTGATCTACCTACGGAATTACATACCGATGCTAGTGCAATAGGATATGGCGCCATTCTTTTACAGAAGGATGACGTTTTAAATAAAGTAGTTGCATATTTTAGTAAAAGAACAAGTCCCTGTGAGTCCCGATACCATTCTTATTGGAGACTCTTGCTGTATACAATGCTTTAAAACACTTTCGTGTTTATTTGTTGGGCATTCATTTTACAATAATTACAGATTGTAACGCTATTAAATCCACAGTTAATAAAAGGGACATTTCACCACGAGTCACACGATGGTGGGCGTATATGCAAGATTTTTCTTTTGATATTTTATACAGAAAGGGACAGTACGTATGTCATGTCAATTATCTAAGTTGTAATCCAGAGGTAGCTCAGGGAATGAGTATTACGCCGCAAACAGTAGCCTTAATATCGTCTTCCCACGAATCCGAAAATATACATATCAATACAACTGACGGTCATCGGTCTTGGTTAGAAATAGCTCAGGATATGGATTTAGAAACCCAAAACCTTGTCGAAAAAGTTCGAACGGGAGATTTGGACTCAAATCAGTATATGGTGCGTAACAATTTGCTGTACTATAAAACTAGCCCAACAGCCTCACCTAAGTTGTATGTTCCCAAAGGAAGTAGACTAAGTGTTCTTCGCTTGTTTCATGACGAGAATAGCCATGTAGGATTTGATAAAGTTTACCATAAATTATCTGAATATTTTTGGTTTCCGGGAATTACTAGATTTATCAGAAAATACATTTCCCACTGCCTCATATGTGTTGAAAAGAAAACTCATCAAAGCCCAAAACAAGGAATGCTACACCCAATAGAAAACACACCCATACCTTTTCACACCGTACATCTGGATTGTACGGCACCTTTTCCCCTGTCTATTAGTGGTCATAAACACCAACTTATTATAATAGATTGCTTTACAAAGTTTTGTATACTGGAACCGTTAAAAACTATGACAGGTGAGGAATTGGTCAATGTTATACGAAATTCGCTCTCAAACTTTGGCACTCCAACCTTAATCATTACGGATCGAGGAACGAATTTTTGTTCTAGATAGCTACGAGAATTATTCAATGAATGGCAAACTAGACATCATATGATAGCGACTGGTACGCCGCGTGGCAACGGTCAAGTAGAGCGATACGTATCTACGATTACAAACGTGCTAAGCAACCTCTTGCACGGACGTGTCAGACTGGCCGAGCGTTTTGTGGAAGGTCCAACTATCTTTAAATAGTACAGTTCAGCAATCTACGGGATTTACGCCTATGAGGCTACTTATTGGTAGGGATTCTAATATTCCGCCCATACAGGCTCGATTAGATGAAGTAAGATACAATGGTGATCAAATTGTAGATGTAACGGCCGATAGACATTTAGCACAACAGCGCCTCAAAATTGCAGCTGACAAATTTAAAGAGCGTTTCGATCAAACTCGTACAGATAATGTGGATTGTAATATAGGTGATACGGTTTATGTAAATCAGGACCATAGACGACACGATAAATTAAAAAACTAAATTTAAAGGACCATACGAAATAATAAGCATATTAAATAATGATAGATTTTTATTAAGAGGCATTGGCGCTTTAAGAAATATTACAGTCGCAAAAGAAAAACTTCGTCTATGGCCTGGTGAGTGGGTCGAACAAAATGCTATTGCAGAGGACCACATTGTATAATCTTCAAGCTGATAGTATGATTACATTTGCATGTTATGATAATTATGATATTATGATTGTAATATTATGTGATTATGATGTGATTATTATTGTTGAGGATTATGAATTTAAAACCTTAGCTGTTGTCCGACATTCACTGACTGCGGGTGATTAAGCTTCACTGGCTGCGGGTGTTTGGTCGCACAAAGTAAGGTCTGATTATGATTATTGATGGAGAATGATTATGGGCATTATAAATGAGTCGTCAGAAAAACTAAATAATTAATATATTATGCCAAGACCATGTTAGAATATTGTATGTACTTCGAGAACGAAGTACACGTCAGTATGGCCGTGTTAGAATATTCTTGTTGTTGAGTATCATAATTTAGATAAAACATATTAAAATTATCATAAAACAAATCAATTTAAGTGATAGCATCTTTTATCAAAATATTTCCGAGTAATTTAACAAATCATTTAAAAAGCAATAAAAAAAATGTAAAACTACCGGTCGCGTCGTCTGAATAAAGTAGTGGGGATCTACAATATAAAGCATCGTCTCGCTACAACGAGGCTCAGTTGCCAAGAGACAACGATAGGAGAAGGACGTTATTCATTTCGGTAAAACTGTAAGGTCCAAGATAAGTATCCTGTTTACATAATAAATTACAAATAAATAGATAAAATAAAGTATCTTAAGATATATACGATTATTATTTACCAAAACTCAAATAAATAATAGACATACTTATTATATGAAGTACATCCTATTAAATCGTTTTTCTACAATGATTTACCATTTATGCTATATGTTTGGGTGTGTATGTGTGTACATGTGTGTATGTACATGTATGTATGTACATGTATGTGGGTACATGTGTGTATGAACATGTGTGTGTGTATATATGTATATGTGTATGTATATGTATGTATACACGTGTGTTTGTTAGTAATTGCTGGTTGTAAGGAGTATAGTGGCCAACAAAATCTTTTTACATAATATATAATATGTATATACAAGTATATAAGGCTTAAAACGTTAGTACTGCTAAAATTAAAGACTTTTCACAAAGGATCAATGTCTATTATTTAAAATGGGTTTAACCTAATACATTTCTACTTACCTTTTATTTAGTAACAAATGCATTTTCTCACACGTGCGTAAGACTTCCACCTGAGGTCGAATACCAGGTGGGGTAAGCAGTATTAGAAATCTGGAATTTATGCCGGATGTGATGGTAAGCTCTCTCCCTATGGGTCGGAAATTGTAAAGATGAATTGGGTGCCCGTCGACCCGAAAGTACGGGTATGAAAACGTGATGTGTTTTTTTTATGTCATCTAATTACGAGACGAGCATGTCGATCGCTGATGGTAAGCGACACGACCGCCCATAAACAGTAGAAATACCATCCAGCACCTTGAGTTACAAAGTTGTGGCATTCCACTGCGCGCGTCATCCTGAGACATAAGATGTTATTTTTTTTTTTCGGCCATCTTCGGCGCACTAGGGACGGCTGCGGGTTTCCTCCGACTCGCGTCTAAGTTGTCGTCCGCAACCGCCCTTGCGCATACCGCTGTTGCGGTCCTTCTCCTGTTGTTGCGGGGGCTCAGAAGCCCCCGCACACCGAGGGACGCCCCTGGCGTCCGAGGCGGCGTGAGACACGCTGCCGTCCATCACGGAGACATAAGATGTTAAGTCTCATTATGTCCTGTAGTTACACTGACTACAATGTCCTTCAAACCGAAACACAACAGTGCATGCACACTGCTGCTTGGCGGTAGAAATAGACATTGCGGTGGTACCCAACCGGACGGGCTCTTACATATGAAAGTCCTACCACCATTAAACAGTGATCATCACTTCTGCCTACCCCTGAAAAGTAAGGAGTGACGCTGTGTTGTAAATTTATGATTATAGAAACGATAGGCCCTTGAATATTGCCGCTCATAGCATTTTTAATATTCTCGAGTTATAAAAATTAAATGTTGCCCAAGTATACGAAATTTATTTCGGCAGCCTCCCGCCACGCCAATAAGCGGCTCTATTAAATAATTTCGTAATAACGGACGGACGGACAGGGATATTGTGCTTTACATTGTCAAAATATCGTAGGTTTAGTTGCTTGGAGTGTTATGAGGTTTTAGGTTCTACTTTTGTGTTTTTCGGGCTTCGAACCTCAAAAGGAAAATAAGTACCCTTATAGGATCACTTTGTTGTCTGTCTGTCTATCTGTCAAGACCCTTTTTCTAAGGAACGGGTAGAGATATACAAAGCTTTGAATTAAAAAGTAAATTAATCAGTATTAGCTCGGAGTCTGGAATTTGTGCCCGATATGGCGATAGGCTCGCACCCAATCATACGAAGGGAAGAAATAGGCACGGCGAAAAGTGGGTGCACTAGTTGCGCCCCTGCTCACCCCTCCGGGGATAAAAGGCGTGAGCATGCGTAGTATACTAATTATCGTAGAATTCCATTTTGTGACACTTGCCAATGACTTTTTAATATCGTTATTTATATATACTGACTGCCTCGGTGGCGTAGTTGTATTACAGTACGACTGCAATGCTGAGGTCTCGGGTTCGATCCCCGGGTCGGGCTAAGTGATATTGAGTTTTTCTATTCAGTATCAGCCCGGAGTCTGGAATTTGTGCCCGATATGATGATAGGCTCGCCCCCTATCACATCATGGGACGGAATAACGGCGAAAAGTGGGTGCTCTTGTTGCGCCTCTGCCTACCCCTTCGGGCATAACAGGCGTGAGTGTGTGTGTGTGTGTTATTTATATATGACACAGAGGTGTTTTAAAGTGTAATTTATTTTTTTCTCTGATATTAATCTTAAATAAATAAGATGCGGAAATCGAAACGTTTACAGCTCCAGGCCATTATTAAATGTAGCGAATATTCAGTGATTTAATATGAACGCACGGAGCTTAGGTCAAATGCAATTTATGAAATTACTACCCCAATTTTACTTTACAATTTGCGTTCGTACGCGTGTAGCGTTCGCAAAACAAGTTTTCTTTTATTTATTGTACACCAGAGATATAAAGTATAAGACAAAAAGAAAAATGAGAAGTACAAATGGTTTATTTTGATTTGATGGACTTAAAATTACCTGTAAAAATGTTTTATTACGAAATAATTGATAAAATTTTAGAGTATAACATAACACAGCCCAGCTAAGCTAATACTGTTGCTTTATAGAAGAATAATTAACCATCAGGCCACTAAACATTAGGACCCACTAGCCTATAAGCCTGAGATATAATTTCTTTAGATGTAGAGCTGAACCTGGATTCTGTTTTTCAAAGTTCAGTATTATTTCAGGGATCAAATTAAGTATTCCAATACATCTATCAAGTTAATATATATAGCTGAGATTTATTTTAATAGAGCGTATTTGTATAATTATACTAAAATGTTTAAAAAGCGTGGTACGACCTAATTGATTGTTTCAACCCTCGGTAAATAGTTTCTCGAATCATCGAGGGAATTTCCCTTTTTGCCGGGTAGGGATCTTTAATTAAAATATTGCCTTGTTGATTTAAAAGCAGCGTATTTTTAGTAGCTATATTGAAACCTTTATTTATGCACATTTTATATAGAAAAGATTTTATAGAATATCACAAGCAATTGTATTAAAATCAGATTTATTTTATGTATATTTGATTCTTTATTGCATATTAAATTTTTTCCAAAGCCCAAGTAAAACGTGTAACATATATATTGAGTTTATTTTAGCATAATTGTATAAAAATGAAATACGGCACAGGGTCCTCCCTGTGCCGTATTTGATTTTTATACTAATATATAGTAGTATATTTTATACTAGTAATATACGGCTCGTAGTCAAATTATATACGTATCTCAATAACTTAAACACTCATAAATTTTCCTATGTCCATTACTTTTCCTAAATCATTGTACGAAACTTGAACTCCAGAATTGTTTTCTTTACGAATTTTTATTGCCTCAGTATTTTCAGGAAAATGTTGTGTGTATATTTCACAAACTCAGAAAGGAAATTATCAAAAATAAAAATAAGAAATGTTATTTTTTTGCAGTCAGTACTTTAGGCTCGTGATGCGTTATTGCCCGAAACCCCCGGGACGTGACTTCGAATCATATGTTTTATTTATTAAATTTACCAAATATTCCGGTCGTTTTGGGTAATTTCCACTCCTTGTTATATATACGACTTTTACTTTGTAATTGGGTCAGCGTAGTAGGTTCAAATCTGTTTTAATAGAACTGGGATTTAAATTAAGCAATACAGGCTAAATATAAGAGATATCTTGTCCTGAAGGGGAAAGTAGAGAAGTATTAAGTGATTTTCGGAAAATCGGTTTAGTAACCACAATGGATTCAATTGACAATTTGATTCTTTATTGAATAATAAAGTTTTGCCAAAGCCCAAGTAAACTTAATTTTATTGAACCTAATTTAATTTAAGGAGGCCTATGTTCAGCAGTGGACGTCATCTGGCTGATAATGATGATGATGATGAACCATAATGGACAAACTTAGGGGCATTTTCAAATATGTTTTTCAGTTCAGTTTTCCTTCAGTCCGCCCCGTGGCTATATACGTTGTAAAGTTTTAGAAACATCGGAACAGAACATAATATTTTACGGAAAATCCGTTGAGTAGTTTTATTTCAATGTCTAAAATCCACGTAAACATAAGAAATGAGGATTATTTATTCTCATTATTTATGACAATGATACTCTGGCAGAGACATGTATCAATTGTGGTTTAAATATCTTAAATATCTTATCATAATCTTTCGATATGGGATTCAAACTCATATATTCAACTTTTACAGTATTTTCAATAAATATCAGAATCACTTTATTATAAAACTAGCTCTTGCTCGCGGCGCCACTCGCGTGAATAAGTTTTTCCGGGATAAATGTCCCACGTTATATTTTCCCGGGATAAAAAGTGGCCTATGCTTTTTCTAGGATCTCAAACTATCTCCATACCAAATTTCATCTAAATTTGTTCAGCAGTTTGGGAGATGTGCAGTAATAAACAAACAGACAGAAAAGAATTATAAAAATCGCTGATTTGTTTTCCATTATTCCTTTTTAGTCACCCCTTCCTATTTTGTCACATTTCTTTAAATTTACAGGCACCCCGTGATCTACTTCTTTATTACATATACATATACACTCACGCCTGTTATCCCCGAAGGGGTAGGCAGAGGCGCAACTAGTGCACCCACTTTTCGCCATTATTCCGTCCCATGATGTGATAGGGGGCGAGCCTATCGCCATATCGGGCACAAATTCCAGACTCCGAGCTGATACAGAATAGAAAAACCCAATATCACTTTGCCCGACCCGGGGATCGAACCCAAGACCTCAGCTTTTGCAGTCGTACTGTAATACAACTACGCCACCGAGGCAGTCTTTATTATATGCATAGATAGATTACAAGCAATATATTCAGTTCAAAGTGTTAAAGTAGATTAACATAATACATAGACAACTTTGATACCTAATTTTTAGAACATTCGTACAGAACTCCATAGTTGTGTTCAAAAGTAAATCCAAAACTCAATGTAACTTTGCGTGTGATCTTTGAGATTAAATATTAACTCAGATCAACCGGGGCTTAAGTTTTAACTTTGATTTTATTATGCTGGAAGTGTCTTGTATACATTTAGTGTAATTTCAACGCAGAGTCGTCCATTGACTGCAAGTAACATTGGTCGGTCTTATAATATCTTGCTTTTTATCTTACCTATATTATAAATGTGAAATTTTTTGGATCTTTCGAAGTTTGTTAGAAGTAAACGAAGAAATTGCTGAACAAATTTGGATGTAATTTGGCACACAAATAGACCATGTCCTGGATTAACACATAGGCTGATTTTTACCACATTAATTTGCTCCTATAAGAAGTAATGGTATTTTTTAAACAGATGACGCTGACGTCGTACAGGTGGTGCTATACGTCGCTACAGAGTTTTAGGGACTTGTGTAGCGGTAAAGGCTTTTCGCGTGAGCAGCATGATATAAATATATGTTGCACTTTGACCATGTCTGTATAAACAGTGTCGAGTTTAAGAAATATTTTGAGTCCTACACACAACCACGCTCATTTAATTCCCTTCCATAGTCGTATATCTTGGTTTGTTGAAGCAATAGTTATTCTAAGTCAAAGCTCGTTTTGTTTGAGGTCCCTTTGATCCCCGGGCTAGCTGTTTATGATATTGTTTAACATTCCCCACTTAATATAACTTGGGATTAACTCCGTTACATTGCAAATAAAAATTAATTTGAGCAATAGTAAGTTTGGGAGTTTCGAGTGATTGATTTTGGGATAATTTACATTATTGTTGAGGAAGTCGCTAGCAAATGGGTTTGGAAATTTTGGAGATCTGTGTTCAGTAGTTGATGATACTGTATTAAAGGGTAATTTTTAAGTAAATCAAATGTATATGCGACAGGATTGAGGGAGACGTATTTAGTAAGATGTTTTTTATTATTTATAATTGTTTTGATGGAATTATGGTCGACATAGGTCACAAATTCGGATGTCTTATGTTTTTGAGTTCCTTATTTCGGGAGGAAACTAAGTATGTCACTAGTTTTATAAATAGGGCCGATTTTTTTGCAGTACTTATTATCTCAATGGTAACCAAACACCTATAATACGCGGAATTTTGGCATAGTCTAGAAAATCATAAATACTTAATAATATTTTATAGAACTATCAAATACTTACTCGTTCCTTCAGAATCGATGCCGAGATCACTGAACGTAAACCCCTTTCGATTCCCTAGAACTCAACATTAGTTCCATGCAAACAAGACAACTTGTACTAAGAGGGACATCCGAATGTCCCAGAAGAGGGCGACCCCAATTCACACTAAGTTTTAGAGGTCTGGTACCCTTCGTTCGCTCTGTGAATCCGCAACACAAAATAAATTGCCTTTAGATTTTGAGATAGGTGTTTTCGATTGTGTTTGTCTTTCAAAGGGTTTGACTGATTTAAATAATATAATATGATAAATTACATTTAAGAGTGAAATAAAATCTATACTGACTGCCTCGGTGGCGTAGTTGTATTACAGTACGACTGCAAAGCCGATATGGCGATAGGCTCGCCCCCTATCACATCATGGGACGGAATGTCGGCGAAAAGTGGGTGCACTAGTTGCGCCTCTGCCTACCCCTTCGGGGATAATAGGCGTGAGTGTATATGTATATGTATGTATGTATAAAATCTATATTCGCATAATAGGTAATCGTAAGAGAACTTCTTAAAAATGTTGCGAATAAGTCTCATTGGAATGGTAGATAGAGTACTTGGGCTGTGGCCTGTGACGATTTTAGGACCAATTTCAAGGCTGGCTTACCATTTATCTGAGTTTAAAAGTACACACCGTAGGTCTTCCGATTGATACCCAATAATGGTAACAAGCTCGCCTTTTATTATAAGACGGATATAAACTCGGCAATATGTACAGTACTTACGTCTCTATCTCTCAGAAAAGGCGCAAATGTATATAAAATACTTTCAATACACAAACCTTTATGAAAGTGATCGAAATATCACAATTTAACCCACATTGTCCACAGTCGCTGTATAAACAATGGAAGGATTGATCCCATTGTGGCTTTCTGAAATAACCGACCCGCCGCCAGACCCTTGCGCGACCTTTTCCTATATCGTAAATAAACCTGGATTACTGGCCGATATACGTACAGTATTAGAATAGTTGTTATCATTGAGATATAACTTGGGGTCGATAATCTTGTAATACTGGGCTAAGCGATCGTCGGTCCACTGGCTGTGAGGTTAAAGCGCCCTCTGTAAGTTGTTTTAAACTCGCTCCTGAGCTCACATACACTGCCGTCAGCTCTTTTTTTTTCTTGCATTGAATGACGAGACGAGCATGCCGTTCGCCTGACCGTAAGCGATAATACCACCCATAAACAGTAGCAACACTATCCAGCACCTTGAGTTACAAAGTACTGTGTGGCATACCTCTGCGCTCGTCATCCTGAGACATAAGATGTTAAGTCTCATTATGGCCAGTCGTTACACTGGTTACAATGCCCTTCAAACCGAAACACAACAGTGCATGCACACTGTTGCTTGGCGGTAGAAATAGACATTGCGGTGGTACCCACCCAGACGGACTCTTACATATTGAGAGACCTACCACCGGTGAAAGCTCGTCATTCCACCGACCCACTCGTCACACAACGCTCCCTGTACTTGGTCTCACACTCGTTTTCCCATGTACTTCCCTGGCCCACACACAGCAGCCCACGTTCCTAACACGTGGTCTCTCACCAATATTCGATTCCAAAAATAATACAGAGTGTTCATTTTGTACCAAATTACTGCGAACGGTTTGCTAACAATGGTTTATTGGGTCGTAAACAACGTTTTGGTATAACGGCCACCGATACAATAAATAGTTGTTATAACAGTTTCCCATAGGTATTTATCGATATTAACATGTTCTGTGGCAGCTCCAAGCAGTTTATTAGAGAGAATTCCTCTTTGTGGCGGATCAAAGGATGATTCCACGCGGCTGTTTAAAATATTTCTTTTGTACACCCTAATGGAGTTAGGGTTAATGTTCGTAAGGGTATGAAATATTTCGTAATTATAAAATGAGTTTACTTCGTTCATGGAATAATGGCTCGTTATTGTGTAACTGGATTTATTATATCGACGTCGAAGTTTCTAGATTTACAATTTAGAATCTACGGTCACATTGGTCTCTGCTGTTTGCTTGTTTTAAAGTAGTCGAGCCACGTAGAGACATGCGTTTGTAGTTTCTGACGTGTTTGTTTTACATGTTTTCGTCCGCTCTACCGCGGTAGGTATACAATACTATTGTCTCGTAGAAATTTAAAATGAAATAACAGCTTGCAATCAGCCCTGTATTATATACTGCCCACTGCTGAGCGCGGGCCTCCTCTACTAGTGAGAGGGGTCAGACCTTAGTCCACCACGCTGGCCTAGTGCGGGCAGACTTCACATACCCTCGAAATTCTTATAGAGAATTCTCGGGATGCACGTTCCTCACGATGTTTTCCTTCACCGTTAAAGTGAACGATAAATGATAAACAATACACACATAACTTGGAAAAGTCAGAGGTGTGTGCCTTGGGTTTGAACCTCTGGACATTGTCTCGGCAGACCGTTCCATTCCCGGCTATCATCCACTCTAAAAAATAACAGCTTGGTTCTTTTCAAATGCAATTGAAATATTGAGAAACCCAGAAAATCTCCACCCTTTCTAATTATTTTGCAAGTCTAAAATTCAGAAACCCCTGTTATGCCCACCCCTTCATTTATTTTTCCTTTGATATCGACCAACGCACTTGCTCGTTTGCTAGTCTACTCTAAATAAACATCATGTGGTCATACTTTGTCTAATTAAGCTATTAAAAAACCTCTCAGCCCTGGATAAGGTACACTTAAGCCGCAGCTCAACCACCCAAATCCAAATAAGAAAAGGAATAAAGAAAAACTACCCCTGCTTTCTTTTAGGGGTGCCTCAATACTAATCGCGTGCGATATCAAGGGTGTTGCACCCCTGCTTTTAATCCGATACAAGATTGATGCGTTAGGGTCTTTGGATTAGCGGCAATTCACTCTTAAAGATTTAGAGAATCTTATATTGATGATTGCATACAATTGAAGAAGGTTGCTCGGATGATATCATGGTCCATATATTGAATTCTGCAAAGTTTTCTTCTTTTACTCTCATATAAGTGGACAAAACATTAAGCACGGAAGAAATGTGGATATAATAATACACACATACACACATACACTCACGCCTGTTATCCCCGAAGGAGTAGGCAGAGGCGCAAATAGTGCACCCACTTTTCGCCGTCATTCCGTCCCATGATGTGATAGGGGGCGAGCCTATCGTCATATCGGGCACAAATTCCAGACTCCGGGCTGATACTGAATAGAAAAACTCAATATCACTTTGCCCGACCCTGGGATCGAACCCGAGACCTCAGCTTTGCAGTCGTACTGTAATACAATTATGCCACCGAGGCAGTCAAGGCAGTCCAGGCATATAATAATGCCTCTGAATATAACGAAAAAGGCAATAATGCGTGAAGCTACGGCGAAAGATTTTTTTTGTTGCATCGAATGACGAGACGTTCGCCTGATAGTAAGCGATACGACCACCCATAAACAGTGGCAACACCACCCAGCACCTTGAGTTACAAAGTACTGTGTGGCATTCCACTGCGCTCGTCATCCTGAGACATAAGATGTTAAGTCTCATTACGTCCAGTAGTTACACTGGCTACAATTTCCTTCAAACCGAAACACAACAGTGCATGCACATTGCTGCTTGGCGGTAGAAATAGACGTTGCGTTGGTACCCACCCAGACGGCCTCTTACATATGAGGGACCTTATGAAATTGGCTTACTTTTAAAACCACCTTAATTTAAGAATATCTTTAGGAAATCCAGTCGTGGTCAGACACTGGCTACAATATCCTTCAAATCGGAACTCCTCAGTACTTGAATAATATTGCTTGTTAGAAGTAGTACGCCTCATAACTGAGTTTTTCTTGAAACAGCCATGCCACAATAAAAATAAGTAATCTCAATCATGTTCCAAATCTGTCCGCCTACTGAAAGTTATGGCGTGAAAATAGACATAAACGAGCGTTAACCCCCCACTCCGGAATACTGGGGCCATTATTCCCCACATGGGGTGACATAAACATTTATCTAACGAAATACACTTGTGGCAGAAAAAATGACACCTCGCTATTTTTTTCTCCCTTCTTATGAGGTAATTCTTTTTTGTATACAGATTTTTAAATTTAGTGGTATTTCTTTCATAAAATGTGTTTTAGTATTATTACCCTCTTGTATATAGCATCAAGCCTTTTTCTTTTTTCAAGGGTAGGCAGAGGTGTAACACACCCACAGTCCCCATCTATATTAGGTCCTACATTAAAAAAAAATTGTTTTTAAAAAAAATGTTTGCTCTTAATTTACGTTTTACTTTTTAGTTTTCTTGAGTTATTCTCAGCAAGTCCTTTCATTTGATACTCCATTATGAACGTGCACAAAAAATAACTAGTCCATCATCTTAAGCCGTCCGCCATATTGGATTTATAGTAACGTCACTAAGCTAACAATGCATTGTCACCCAAACTGAATATGTAGGCAAAATTTCAACACTATCGTTTGAGGGTAACTACTTCAAAATTGACTTGCAAGATTCCACCTGAACAAACATAGTTACATACAGACATACATACAAACATTGCAAGTTAAATAAAAGCTTTTAAAAAGAAATTACTCTAAGTCTAACGCCACTTACGTCTCAGCCTACCTCTTATATAAAAAGTGTGCAGGTTTTGCCCTTCGTACATATTAATCTGTCAAGACCCGTGACGGACACCGGTGTCCATATATATAGAGTTTTTCCATACATCTATATATATAAGCGGGGCTTGACGGGTTAAATTAATAGAATACTAAGTGATGATAAACGAAATATTCTCGTTATTCTGATATTCATTGGGGTGAGCTGGGGACGTTGGATGTCACCAAATCGCTGCATTTTGTTCGCGATGTTTCTTCATTTCGTGCATTTTAAGAGTCTAGGCGACAGAGGGAAGCGGTGCAAGCTTGAGAACTGCAGTTGCTGAGAGCAATTTATCATTTTGTAGATCCCTGATTAAGTACAAAGTTGTATTTAAGTTTTACTATCTTTCGCTTGCGAATACGCTCGGGTGAGGTTTTTCTAGTATGAAAAGTAGCCTATGTCCTTTCTAGGGTCTCAAATAATTTTCATAACAAATTTTATAGAAATTCGTTTGGTACATTTGAGTTTATTACATTCAGACAGACAGATAGATGCGTTACGATACGTGACGGAGGCTTTGTTTACTTACGTAAGAATATAAAACGTTTAGTCGTAGAATTTACGACATTATTGTTTATATTATAAGACCATTTATCAGTAAACTATATATTATCTCATAATGTCGCGTATTCATCTAAAAGAGTTATAAAATGTAGACAGACCTTCTTGTTGATATTATTTAGTTGTAATGATAATTTTAAAAAACACAATAAGATAATGTGTTCCCAGACATGATTTATCTGTATGACCAATTTCATCCAAATCCGTTCAGCTATTTTTTCCATTACTTTAACAAACATCCCATTAATATTCCTAAGATAAGATAATTGTAATCCAAATGGCCCCCATAATAAATACGTCAAAAACATAAAAATGTCGTTAAAGACAAGCCCCTCGCATACATTACGAATTTATCCGCTTAAATCGAATGTTTTCGGTCTAACGCATTCTCCCCTAGCTGGGGTCGAATGCGCTGATCTGGATTTCGTCTTAACAGATGTGTTGTATTGTCGGATAAATATAATAGTTAGTGTCAAGAAACTATAGGCAGGTGTTTTTAAAATGGAATTAATTTATTGATATTTTAACTTTTGGATTTTGGAAATGCTTACGAATTTGGAGTGGCAGCTTGGTGTTATGTTCTATTTAGTGAGATTTCTGGTAGTTCCTTTCTCTAAACTCAATTTTTCTGATCCCTTACATTTCAATATGAATTTTCCTGGGATTGGAATGTAATGGAATGGTTACTATCATAAAGATGTAGATCATTTGTTGGTTAGCTTGGGTTAGCGAAATTCAACTATAGAAGTGCCATTGGATGCCAGTTTTCCGTAAAACTGCGGTTCGTAAGTCAACTTGTTCATAATGAAAACAAAAATTCCGCTCTACCAAGACAGTTGCAGCCGTGCAATTTTGTACTCTACCGCAATATCCACAGAGTACATTCAATTCGCACACACTTTACACATAATCTCGGTACATAATGGATATTCTCAATTCCCTTAATTTATTCGATCATTTCGCGCGAAGCTACCGAGAAGCAATAAAAGCGTAACATAATTCCTTCCCCTTAAATACGGATGTTTCAATTTGAACATTATTGTATCACCCTTTATAACGTTGGGGTGGAATTATCTTTGCAAGTATCTTTATTACACCCTGTATATGGTTATTTAGGATAGAAAGAGATGGGATGCGGCGATTAGTGATGGGTGTGAGAGGGATGGATAGTGTCAATATTGGGTATGTGTTTATTTAAACAGTATTTTTATGGAAGACTGATACGAGTGTTGTTCGCGGAATGGTAAATTCCTGTTGGTAAAATATTAGTACTTTAAAGCTCTGTGTGGTATTGCGCTAGGCAGTTAGATATATAGTTGTATGTTTCGGGTAATAAATTATAGTGACTTTTAAATAGAAATTAACAATGTAATACATATTATATGACTATGTTTGATTGATTTATTTGTATGCTTTAGTTTACTTTATCTTACACTAATGTGGTTGTATGCGGAATACTTTCTAAAGAAGGAACAGAACAATATTTTTCAAACAAGTTGCAAGTAGGATCCAGGTTAATTATTACACCCAATGACTTGGCTGACAGCGCTGTCTGGGTATTTAGTCCCAGGTAAATGTTAGAACCTATATAAAATATAGCTTGACCTGAGCACCGAACTAAGATCTTCCGAATCACTATTCCATATACCATACCGTGAGACCACGGAGGCAACTTCACTGAAATAAAATAGATCTAATATCTTTTGGTCGAAAAAAAATCCGAAAGTAAAATTCTGGCTGCGTTGAAATTTTAGATCTTCGACGGCCATTTTAAATGTGAAACGTCAGCATCGGACTTTGTCGCGAGACAGAAATGTAGAGTCAGGCATCGCAAGGAAATCTTTTAGTTTCTCCTCCAGTATTTCAAGACAGTTCAACGAATGTAATGGTTTTCGGAATTTTATTTTGCGGTTATAAAAAAAAACGATTTTAAGGGTACGTGTGAGATCTGACAATGAGGAAATAAGGTCTTAGGTTCCTATGAAATATTTAGGTGTTTCTAGATCTTAAGTATCGTGAGTTGGGATCGCTAGAAATTTGTAATGGGTCTGTGGTATGCATTTTTAATTTGTACAGTGTATTGTGGACGATAGCCTAGTTGGGAATAGAACGGTCTGCCGTGACAATTTCCGGAGGTTCGAAACCCAAGGCACACACCTCTGACTTTTCGCAGTATGTATTGTTTATCGATTATCGTTCGCTTTAACGCTGAAGGAAAACATCGTGAGGAAACCTATATACCTGAGAATTCTCCATAAAAATTTCGAGGGTTTGAGAAGTCTGCCAATCCGCACTAGGCTAGCGTGGTGGACTAAGGCCTAAACCCTCTCAGTAATAGAGGAGGCCCGTGCTCAGCAGTGGGCAGTATATAATACAGGGCTGGTATCGTCATATATCATCATTATGTAAAGGATATTATAGCTTGAATACTAGAAATTATAACACTTGTCATTAGAGCCTAGGGAACAGATATTATGCAGATTTTTTATAGTTATGTGATACCCTAGGCAGCTATTGCGCATTAGGCGAGCCACTTGCCTTAAAGAGTAGTACTGACGCCAATCCAGCGAGCTACTTGCCAGTTTAGAGCCCAATGTCCAGTCAGTATGTATTGGGTTCGATTTAAGAAAATCCTAAGGTTTCTGCAGTCGTATATTAAGGAAGACAGTTCAATAAATGTAATGGTTTTCGAAATAAATGCTTTGTATTGTGAGTTATCTTTAAAGAAATGGCCACTGTTTAGTGGTAGTTATTGTATGGATATAGGGTTTCATATGAAATGAAGACATTAAAGGAAGTTAAGACTGCCTCGGTGGCGTAGTTATATTACGGTACGACTGCAATGCTGAGGTCTCAGGTTTGATCCCCGGGTAGGGCAAAGTGATATTGGATTTTACAAATCAGGATCAGCCCGGAATCTGGAATTTGTGCCCGATATGGCGATAGGCTCGCCGCCTATAACATCTTGTGACGGAATATGCGCGGCGAAAAGTGGGTGCACTAGTTGCACCTATGCCTACCCCTTTGGGGATAAAAGGCGCGAGAGCGTGTGTGTATAATATTTCAGATACTGTAGGTAGTGCCATGCTTTATTTCAAAATTTTGTAGTTACTATTTTTTATGCGCAATTGTAGTCAATATTAAGCATAGACAAATGCATAGTCTAATCATTTAGTTTAGGAAAATAAAAATCTCATTTTATAATGTTATTATTTAGCATTTTATAATGTTGTTATTATCATAATATTATTTAGCCAATATAAATCACTCGATTGCGATGAGGTCTCGGGTGCGAATTCCGGGTCAGGCAAAGTGATGTGGTTTTTCAGTATGAACCCGGAGTTTGAATTTAGTGCCCAATATAGTGATAGGTATGCTCCTATTAAGGGACGAAATACACATGGCGAAAAGGGCAGCATAAGTTGCACTTTTGCCTACCCCTTCGGGGATAAAAGCAATGAGTCTATGTGTGCAATATAAATCAGAATTGCTTCATAAAGTAATAACTCATTGGTCGTTGACCAAAAACTCCGTCAAACTAAATAAATATTACTCAAGCAGTAGAATTCAACAAAAACCAATTCCAACAAGTAGAGCGGACTTGGAAACTATTCTCTGAGTTCCGTCAAATGTTTAAAGAAAGGCAATACTGTACCCAATCTAAAACAAAGCGAAATGTGCCAAATTTTATGTCTTCAATGATTGAAACCGAGGTCCTCTATCCAATTCGTCTCATCTCGCCAACTTCTATCTACACACGGCTCTACCTTATCCATGTTGGGTAAAGACTAAAATCCTTTAACCCGACCGCATCTACGCTGTATTCCAGACGGATTTCATTTGCGGGAACGAATATCTGCTTTTCGAAAACGTCGTAAGCGACTTTGAATTTCGAACACGATACGACTCGCCAAGTTTAAAAGTAACAAATGTTTTTTGCACGTCGCGAAGAGTTTATATCTAACGTTTAAAAGGGTGAGGTGTCTTCCACAGAGGTAAATGTAAGTTTGTGTAACGCTTTGTTTCCCCAAACGAGGTCACGTTTCGACTCAAGTCCGTATTCATACTTCACTAATACATTTACAGGATTGATTCTTTCAGTGGAAAATTAGGTTTCCGCCCCCTTTTTATTGATTTAGGATGAAGTTTGTTTTTGATTAGAATTTAACGGTAGTTGTGTTTGTTCACAAACTGGTTAAAATAGTTTTTAAAGTCTGATTTGCTGACCTTTGATCTCTTTGGTATGTCTATTGACTTTAGAAACAAAGGGGAAACTTTGATTCTTTTACAAACACATTATTCTTTAGATTTTGTTATAACAAAGCTTGCAAATGGGGTACCTTTAATGCCTTCAAGCTCTAAATCAACAATACCAGTAATATTGGGTGTATTTAAGGAATAAGGATTGAGATTTTGAAGAGGAACTGTTTTATCTCTGGCAATCTCGATGTTCTCGCAACATGAGGCTTTAAAACTATTTTGTCTATTCACAGCAATATTCAAGCACTGTTATACATTTGAAAGATATCGTGGTAAACGTAATTAATGAGTAACCTGAGACATAAGGGTAGATTTCACCGCTTGCTGATAAAGTCCCCGATATCTTATTCGGAACTTATTCACCATATAAACTACAACTTTTAATTTCACATATCTCGAATAGAAATATCAGAAAAAGTCACTAGTAATGTGTCAGTATTCTTAGTTACATAGCATTATAATTTCATCTAAATCCTTAATTGTTTCTGCGTAACAAACATACAAATGTCCAATAATTTTCACAAACTTTCGCATTTATAATACTAACATAAACTATTCACTGAATTCCCTTTACTAATTCAAGGTGTCGCTATCTATCTAAATCTAGGTCATTTTTATTCCGTTTCATTTAAAAAAGCATTCGCAAGCTTAATAAGCTCATCTGAATGTTGTGCTTTTGAAATGGAGCTTATTTGTGACTAACGGACTGTATGGAGGCTTTGCGGGTAACGAGGTTACTCAACTGAAACCTAACACGAGTTGAGTGGTAACACAAACTTAGCTAGTTTTATGAAACGCGTTTTTCAGTATACATTACAAGTCTACAAAGTGTTAGTGATTTTGTGTTGCGATAATCTCTGAAAGTAATGAACCGATTTTGTAAATTCTTTCACCCAATGAAGCTACATTTTTAAAGTTTCATTACTATTTGTTGATGACGGAGTTGGAAATTAAACTATTATGAAATATTTAATATCAATTGAGATACTATCGGTATACTGTTTTGGGGCTTCCATTACTATATTTTTTGTATTACGATAAGAAGTTAAAACTAAATATAGGATTGATCTGTTTGTACAACATTGTTGCAATTCTTTACTGTAGACTATATGTTCAATAAGTTATAATTGTGGAAGCACCAGCCCATCAAAATCGATGGTACGTACGTGTTCCACACCTTTTATCCCCGAAGGGGTAGGCAGAGGCGCAACTAGTGCAGCCACTTTTCGCCGTTATTCCGTCCCATCATGTGATAGGGGGCGAGTCTATCGCCATATCGGACACAAATCCCAGACTCCGAGCTGATACTGCATAAAAAATCTCAATATCACTGCCCGACCCGGGGAACGAACCCGAGACCTCAGTATTGCAGTCGTACCGTAATACAACTACGCCACCGAGGCAGTCGAGTAGCTTCATAGATAAGTTTGTTTTCGTATTTATTGCTTAGCGTATACAACATGGGATTATTGGCATGAACCTGGATATTTTGAAAAATGTTTTTACCACTTCGAGAGTTTAGTAGTTATGCGCATAATACGACTGCCATACTGATGTCTCAGGTTCGATTTTTTATATTGTTAGTAGTGGTTTTTTATAACTTCCCAGTAGTTTTAGATATGAATAGGTAATAAAGAAAAATAGCTGTTCGATCGCTAGAGAAGTATAATTGGTTCCTCGATGATATTATCCACCAAAACGTTCATAAAGCCCAAATTTTCCTCTACAAAAACAACTCAATAATAACTTGAAGCTAATTAAACAACAGAAGTCTTGTACCAACATAAAATAACATGTTTAAAATTCAACGCGCTGCAGTGCAAGTCTCATTTCAGTCTCCCCTACTATAAAAACTCGCTGACTGGCCCGACCCCGTATCGCGAGTTTATCTCCTTCGCAATGATTCATTTCGACACGTTGTGTCGGCTGTAATCTCTTTATCCAGCCTGCTTGCCTTCGAGTTACTATGGGTTCTCGAATTTTTAGGGAAAATTATTTTTTTGATTATACACCTATAGCTAGGTATTGATGACTTATCATTGAATCCATATTAATATCTGACGAATATAAAACCGGTGAAGGGACTGCCTTGGTGGCGTAGTTGTATTACGGTACGACTGCAGTGCTTAGATTCGGGTCCGATCCCCGGGTCGGGAAAAGTGATATTGGGTTTCTCTACACAGTATCAGCCTGGAGTTAAAATGTGGCCGGTAAATGGCCATAGTCCCACCCCATGGGACTTAAAATAGCTGATGCTGGTGTAATGTGGGTTTGATGCATCTCTGCCTACCCCTGATAAAAGGAGTGCATGATGCTATGTAAAATATAAATGAAAACAAGGGTCTTACTAAATTATCGTAAAATGTGTACGGAAAATAGAATCTTAGAGGTGTGCTGTGGTAAATCGGAATTCCGTGAATAAATTGAAATAAGATATGGTAAAACTCATAAAAAAAATCAAACGCATAGCCAATGATTTGTTAGCATTCCCAACTTTTAAGTAGGAGGAGAGGGATTTGGAAGAAGGGAGATTTATCGTGTCTCCGGTAATGTTAGTAGCAGTATGACTAACACAATACTTGCAACTTCACGCGGGTATTTTTATGGTAATATTTACCCCTTCAAACCATCAACAAGCTTCAACACGGGTGGTCGTATCGGTTACCATAAGTGAACGGCATGCTCGCCTCGTCATTCAATGCCTTAAAAAAAAACAGCTTCCTTATGACACGTCATTTTCATCGCTGATAACAAGCGCGTAACTCATCGCGTTTATCACTATGGAAATTGGCATACAAAATACCATTTAATGCTAATTATACGAAGTGAACGTAATACAGTCGCGTTACGATTTAACACTATCATAGAGGATCGTGACTTCACATTGAGCAATTTCATATCACAAGCCATACTGCAAGAATCTCGAACAGGACTCACTTTCGACATCCGTTCGAGAACCATTCGAATACAAGTAGGGGTCGCGTTTCGGGGGTGTTTATTAGATGCGGTCGGTGAAGGAAACGCTGATGCTATCGTCTTACTTAATGTAGTGTTGTTATTTTAATGTACCCCTTAATATAATTTAATAGCCCCATTACGCGATAAGGGATTAAAAATATTTTTCAGTTTTTCACCTGTAATTTTTCTTGGGACTTTATTTGAGAGAAATGTAGATATTTTTGTTAAAAGTTTTTTTAGAAAGTAGGCATTAAGCTCCATTTTAAGATATTTTTTGGCGGATAAACTACATTGATCTTAATGATAAGTACTTGTAATCTACAGTTGGGAAAATGTTGATTAATGAAGGCTTGCTTCTAGATTTACGCTGGCCTACTTTACTGTGTATCTTCTATCAATTATTGGTAATGAAAAACACATCTGAATAATAAAAATATTCAATAAAAAGTTACTACAAAAATATCTTATTCTAAATTAAAAGCGTAAAAAGATAGTGCACTGGAACAAAATTACTAGAATTATAATAATAGCGCTTCCACAGTTCTCTGACGAATACCTTGACAAAGGCAAGCATGTTAAATCATGAGATACGAAATTCTAAACGAATAACGTATAATTTCAGTCTGAAATCATAGGAGACGAGGGTATCACGTAGAAACTATTAGGGTCTACGTATGAATTTATCCAATAATGAAAAATATTGCCCGGACGTGAGCCTATTCACGATTTCATTAGGTTTTTTTGTTTGAAAGCTCATCTTTTGATGTTACTTTGATATACTTTAATGGAATTTTAGTCTGGAAACAGTTTAGGGTTGGCACACTTGATAAGTATGAAGCTATTTGCTCGTTCCAGATATTGTCAGATTCTATAAAGTTTTTTTTTATTATACCCTAGCGATTTTAACCTCAAAGGGGTAAGTAGGTAGGTAAAGTCGTAACTAGTGCATCTTTTTGTGGTGTTTATTCCTTCTCATGATGTGATGTGATGAGAGCCTGTTCCAGATTCCTTAATTCGGACTGATGCTGAGCAGAAAAACTAAATTACCCAACTCGAATTGAACCCGTGACCTCAGTATCAATCGAAAACAACGTCCATCGAATCTACAGTCGAGAGAATTATGTCGGCTTGTTGTACTTGTTGGCCCGGGAGATTCCTAATGAGCTAAGTAAAAAGAGCAAAAGTCTCGCCCGAGGTTCTGTCTGATGAGGATTATTCATTATCTCTCGGAACCTATTCATTTCCTCGTATTTTGTCTTTTGAATTACTCGTTACAGCTTATTTTCAATTGTATTTACGAAAACAATGTGTTATTTTAGTCTTTCGTTTAGTTATTTTGTCTTAAAACTACACTTTAAATAATCGTTTTTAATAAAGTTAGTTATTGATGGAGACATCTAAAACTATTTTTTATGGACACAATATACATGTTTTTGCCTCTTTAATAACCATCATGATAGAGCCTGTTTAGATTTTGAGGCCCAGCACTTATAAAAAAAGCGGACATCTCTATTTCATAATTCAATTTTGACTTTTGATTAGTACGGCAGTTTAGTTGAGGCAACTAATTATATCATAGTAACTATCTTATTATTATTTTAGAAGGTCGCTTTTGACAGGTCCATCTGGAAATCTTTGGGGAGGCCTATGTTCAGCAGTGGGCGTCATGTGGCTGATGATGATGATGATGAATTATTTTATGAAATGGTTACGTGATCATATTGGCGCAATGGTTGTTTCTGGTACAAGATGTCTGCGCGGCGCTTTAACATCAAACCGATTTCACTTATATTCAAAATATAAACAAAATGAAACATGCCCGGTATAATTTCATCAAATATTGATATACATCAATTTTATTACCAAAATTTCGCTTTCGTTGAAAATCGTTTACAAACGTGGTCGGAAAATAAACAAGGAGATTTTTCCACGGAAATACGGTGTATATTGACAAAAAAACAGCTAACTTCGAAGTGAATTCCAGCAAATAGGGTTCCATATCTGGTTAATTAGGCTTTTTTGTTAGAATTAAACGCAAAAACTGCCGCATGGATTTAAATAAAATTCGCGAATAAGGTGATCCTAGATAAATATAGTAAAGGCTTCTATTTATCCTGTAAAATTGCATACTTGTTCTTTCATCATAGCGGCAATAGCCTAGTTAAGAATAGAACGGGCTGCAGAGACGAATGCCCGCAAGTTCAAGATCCAAGGGCACATACCTCTGTTTTTTCTAAAAATATATGTGTGTAGTCTTTGTGAATTATCGCTCGCTTTAACGGTGAAGGAAAACATCGTGAGGAAACTTGCATACCTGAGAAGTTCTGTGAATTGCGAAGTGAAGTATGCCAAACCGCACTAGGTTAGTGTAGAGGAGGCCCATGTTCAACGGTGGGCAGTGTGTAATACAAGGTTCGTGTGGTATGGTATGGTACTTTTATAATCAGAAAACAACCTTTTTTATGCGAGTACGACAAATTTCACTTGCCGTGGAGTTGAGTCCAGATAGAGTATCAGCTGTCAAGCGATTCCTGGCCAGTTGACACAGATATAACTGTTTGAATCGCATATACACAGGCTGATCCCAGAACACGACATACTTACGTGGGCTATGGCGGATTCCACATCTTGTGTACGGTGGTCGCTATCCGTGCGGATACAATATGACAGACGGATGGAGAATAAGGGCCGTATTAATAAATACAACTCAATTGCACTCTGAAGTGCGATATCAGCTAAGACGCTGTTAAATTAAGTTTAGCATCTTAAGATAGTCTCTATTAAGTAAACCTATATTAACATGAACTCAAACGACATTTCAAGTTAAAATATGTGACAGATTTTGACAGCTAAGTTTTGTTTACGTAACAGCGTATACTCAGCTGAGAACGAGCTCTTAAATGACAGCTTATGTTTGGTTTAATAACAAGTTCAATACATCCTACTTCCTACTAATATTATAAAGGCGAAAGTTTGTAAGAATGTATGGATGTTTGGATGTATGGATTTTTGGATGTATGAATGTTTGTTCCTTTTTCACACAAAAACTACTGAACGGATATCGATGAAATTTGGCACACGGGTAGGTCATGTCCTGGATTAACACATAGGCTACTTTTTATCCCGGGAAAATATAAAGCGGGACTTTTATCCCGGAAAAACTTTTTAAGGCGGGCGGAGCCGCGGGCAAAAGCTAGATAAATATATACTTGAGATTTCACTCAAACGTAAGACTGATATACCGCACTAAGTGTTAGGGTTCGGTGGACAATATTTTTGTACGGAACCCTATCAATTCATTGCATTATATACAGTTCATATAAATTGTTAATTGAATTCGGGCTGTATGTTTCGGTGATTGGTCTTCTTTTTGTCAATACCTATTTTAGTAGAACGTGTTCTTGATCCCATTAAAAGATACAAACAGTTTTGTCCGTGACGAGAGTAGGTACCTTATGTCATTCCGATGTAAGTCATTACAGATAACATAATAGCTGGATTTTGAGAGCAGCAATGTAATTTGTGTTATTTTTTACCTATATAACTAAAAGTGATTCCGACTGCACGTCTAACTTTGAACTTGAAAGTGACATTTCCCAATGAACCCCCTAGATCCCCAGACAATAAGTATTCATCAATCAATGTTATCCTTTTTTTTATTTGAACGGATAGATAAACACGCCGCTCACCTAATAGTAAGCGATACGACTGCCCATAAACAGTAGCAACTTGATAGTACTGAGTGGAACTCTACTGCACTCATCACTCTGAGGCATTAGATGTAAAGTCTCATAATCCCCAGTAATTACACTGGCTACAATGTCCTTCAAGCTAGAGCACAACATACACACTACTGCTTGACGGTTGAAATACTTTACTGTGGTAGCTACCCGATAGCGGTGATAGTCTAGTTGGAGGTGGAACAGACTGCCGAGACTAATGTTCGCTGGTTCAAAACCCAAGGGCACACACCTCTGGCTTTTTTAAAAAACTATCTGTGTATTCTCTGTGAATTATCGCTTTAGCGGTGAAGGAAAACATCCTTTATTGCAGAATGTAGGTAGGTACTTAATATACAGGTGGTTATTAAACAAAATATGTTCCAATACATTCTACCGGCATAGGTACCGGTGTGTAATACTAAAATACATATTACTACTACATGAGTACTACATTCCAAGAATTCCTTATTGCTATAAAAGCAATTTAATAAAAGCCAGTTACTTATGTTGTGTTTAAATGATGACAAGAATCAGTATCTTTAATATCGGGTGGTATTTTATCGTAAATTTTTATTGCCATACAATACATGTTGTTGCTAAGCATTACAGACTTGCATTTGGGATAGTATATACGATTCTTATGTCTGGTCTCTCTTTCTAACACTTGCCCATGACTTTTAAAGTAGGTTGGATGGTATGTATGGTAAAGCAGGAGTGTGAAGTCTGCCCGCACTAGGTCAGCATGATGGACTAAGGCTTTAACCCTCTCAGTTGTAGAGGAGGCCCGTGCTCAGCAGTGGGTGGTATTTAATACAGGGCTGGTATGGTATGGTACCCATGTGGCCCCGCGCATACGAGACATCCACCAGTATAATTAAAAAGCGTCTGCGCCATGCTTTAACATGTTTTTAAAGGAACTCTTCAAACACTTCCTATACTCACACAACAATATCCTAAAAACAACAAAGCATTGATATACTTCAAAAGAACGTACATTATCCTATCTGTTGGGTGATAATAAATTCCCTTTGTAAACGAAATCGGGGCCGTTTATACCCAATTTTTTAGTCTTGCAAACAATGGGTTTTGTGAAGCTATTCTATACACGGGTATCGACTGGGAAAGATAAGGGAAGGTTTATCCGGGAATTCAACTTGACAAGTTAGTAGGTAATCTTACTAATATAAATGCCAGCTTGTGAAAATGTGGTGGTAGGACTTTGTGTTTGTAAAAATACCTGGTGGTAGGACTTTCCTATGTTGGGTACCAGCGCAATGTCTATTTCTACCGCCAATCAGCAGTGTGCATGCACTGTGCCCAGTGGTTTGGGGGCATTTAGAGAGTTCCGCCACGGTATCCTCTGCCTGTCGTAAGAGGCGACTAAATGGGGCTTCAAGAGAGTCGTGGGGCGAGCAGCGGGGGGCTGCTCAGTCCAATTTCAGCGACTCCGAGGTGGACGACAATGCGGGTGGTCGGTCTCCCGTTGTCGTAGACGCCAAAGGCGTCCTTTAGAGTATGAGGGCATCTTAGCCCCCTTTGTATAGAGAAGGGCCGCAACGACATCGCGCAGGAACGGTCCCGTGCAGCTATCTTAGTGCAACAAGATACCCCGGGGCCGTCTCGTATGCGCCGAAGAAGGCCACCGCGGGTTTTGGTTGGTATGCCAGTGTAGGGTGTACATAGTGTTAGGGCCTCGGTCCAATGCTCGCTCGGATGATGCTATACTCCCGAGTGTCGACATTGGGCTGTAAGACTGTGTGAAACCAACATAACCGATCCACTCACCCCCCAGTGGTGGTAGCGATAAAGCGTTTTTCCCCGCGATAAAAAAAAAAAAGTGTGCATGCACTGTTGTGTTTCGGTTTGAAGAACATTGAAGCCAGTGTATCTACAGGACATAATGAGACTTAACATCATATGTCTCAGGATGACGAGCGCACCGAATGCCACACAGTACTTTGTAAGTCAAGGTGCTGGATGGTGTTTATATTGTTTATGGGTGGTCGTATCAACAACTAAACAGATTTGGATGTAATTTGGCAAACGGGTAGGTCATGTTTTGAATTTACACAAAGGTTATTTTTATTCCGGTAATGTGCTCCCATGAGGAATAATGGATGTTCTCAATCAAATTCTTTAAGTAGATGGCGCTGAATTCGTACTGTGGGTTAGGGTCTTTTGTAGCCGGAGAGGTTTCTCACGCGGGCGAAGCCGCAAGCAACACCTAGTGGGTAATAGTCACCCAGAACTCTATGTATATTACGAAGAAAATACTGCACTCAGTTCCCGATCAGACAGGCCGACATAATTATGTCGACTGGCGATAATCATTCGTAGTCAGGTGCTCAAACTGGACGCCACTCCACTTACCATCAAATGCAGAGGAGTGTTTTTGCAGTGCCATATTAAATAAATCTCGCCTTTTTAGGTCATGATGTACAGTCGAAAAAGTGTATGCTCGATCTCTTTGACGTAGTAAATAAGGTGGTTGCGCGTCATCTGTCAGCAAGATGCAACTTACAACTAAAAAAGCTAATAAGAGATATCTGTTGTTTCTTTTGCCCCGTATCACATCATGGGACGGAATAAACACGGCGAAAAGTGGGTGCACTAGTTGCGCCTCTGCCTACCCCTCGGGGATTAAAGAAGTGAGTATGCGTATGGTGCTTCCTTTGTACATCTCAGAAATTGTCGCACCTACTTGGTAAAATATGAAAAATAGTCGGTTTATGTTGAAAAGGTGTAGTAACACCAATGATCATGTTCATGTTGTGGGGCTCCTTTTTCCGCACTTAGCCCGTAAAAAGTCGGGGCGTTGTGCGTGATGTAGTAACACTAAACTGGGTGATTGTATATACACTGGCACAAACAAATCCTTTAATCTCATAACTAAAGAAAATGCTTCACAAGCGTACATTCATAAGCATATTAAAATTCTATTCCCTCTGACGCGAGCTTGTTATCCGTCCTTATCGCACCACAAATCACAGGTATCTTTCTCTCTTTCGCACGTCCCCTGAAGGCAAACATGAATCTTAGTCTATTAAGGTTGTGTTATAAAAGATTGTCTACGTACATCATATTAAAAGTATATTGGCTATAATAAAATATGGTTGAGGTTTCATTTCAGTTTCATTAAAAATGTAGACGAAGGTATGTATGATCTATGGGCTAATAGGTGCTGGGTTCGATTTCCAGTTAGGTTACATATTGGAATGACGAGACAAACAAAACACACAAAATGGTAAACTACATAACTTCTAAGTAAATGCTACACGTCACATAAATGTATAAGCCGACTAAGGACAAAAGTCACACTAATATATGCTGCCAAAGACTTGGTAATAATTCTGTTTTATAAAATGATGAACCCAATACCCACATGTATTGAAATGAGACCATTTCAAGATCCTGCTTTCCTAATTTAAAAAAATCACGCAATTACGAATTGAGGGCTTGCTCCTTTTTTAGAAGTCGGTTAATAAAATAAGTCCTATCTACTAATAAAATTTACTAAGAACTTGTGAAACAGGCTCCAAGTCTCATGATACCCCGCCGCTCTACTGAATATGATATCCATCAATTTGGAACACGTCAGCACGTCACTCAAAATGTTGCTTGACGGCAGAAAGACATTCTGATACGCAAGATTTACCTATATATTTTTACTGGCTCCAAAGACATTGTACAAAAAAACACCCTTGCTTAGAAGTAGATTGTTGTGATTGAATCTTTGCTATCAATAATTTCATTGATATGATCTAGAAATTAAATCAGAAGTAAAATTAGCAGAAATCTTTCCTTTTGCACGTCTAAGAACATTCCAGTACGTTGTAGGTGCATTTCTTGTGGGAACAAAGTAACCTGTATTTGTTAAAATCAATCAAAGTTTCTTTCCAATAAATAATGGTCTTTACATCTTTGCTATAAAGCTTAAATTCCTATGTAACAAGAATCAGCTTCTTGTTTTCCGATTTCGAGAACTACGTCGAGGGCAATAGCGTTTATTTTGGATTAGAAATGAGTTTGTATAGTTTTCTTGTATAAAAAACGTGGGAAATCTTTTGGCTATTGTTTTCCTACTGTCTACATGACCTTAGTAATTTTGGTTCAATGAACCAGTTGCGTAAAGCGAAGTGATAATACTGAAGAACCTTGTACCTACTGGTAACTAGAATTACGTAATTAAGTATAGTAATGTACTTATACTCCGGTCGTAAAGAGTTATTATTAACGTTAGTGTTTCCAACTATATAGTAGACTTTTCTTATGTTAAAATGATAGTTTTGTAATCTTCACCAGATATATATTATATTTAGTAAAACAATACATATTTTTAAATGATTTTTAAAAACGGTTTCAATAAAAACACAATATTATTATTTATTTCTATGTTCAGTCTAAGCTCCACTTGGCTTGAATATGTTCAACTGCTTTCTCCGCCATGGCGTAAACATTTGTTATGATATTGCCAGTGACGATGGAAGGCATGGCCGAAGCGTCCACAACTCGTAGATTCTGTATACCTTTAACCGTCATATCGCTGTTCAGAACCTTACCAATAGCACAAGTACTGCAATAATTCCACATAGTCCCCGACATCCATCTAGCATAACACCTGAAGAATTCAAAGCTAGTGCGGTCCAAACTATTGCAGGTCAAGTTAATGTCAACCATTTTGGCACCTATGCTTTTGAAATAAGTCGTGTTTAAAACAGCCACAAAATCTTGCAGAGACTTAGCGAGGTTCTCCAGGTCGTTGGAGTTGGACAAGAGGCCAAGGTCAATTGTCGGGTTGGCGGCTGGGTCGACGCTGTTCAGTCGGACTGTGCCGGTGGATTCGGGGTGCATCAGGTTGATAATACTGAAAAGCAAGTCCGTGCCGATATTGGCGTTGTACAGCGCGCTGCAAACGGTGTCGTTATATTTGAACACAAACACACACAGTTCCAACATAGCAGAACTGTCATGAGGGAAGTATGCATTAATTGATTGGTATGTGGGGTCTTCGGTGTCGTCGAGTGAGACGTAGCCAGTCGTTATCGGCACAGGGAATTTCATGGGGTTTGATACAATAGTTTCATTAGATTCCTTTAATGTGATACCTATTATTGCTGATACGTGATCCATAAGGTTGTCTCCGACGGGTAAGTCAGCCTTCACTTCGATGCCGAATTCTTCTAAATGAGACTTGGGCCCAACACCTGACAGCATCAGAAGTTGTGGACTCTTGATTGCTCCGCCGCATAGAATGACCTCTTTGCGAGCGTAGACGCTTTTGGTAGAACCGTCACTCGTCAATATCTTCACTCCAGTCGCCACATTAGAACTATTGATGTAGATTTCCGTGACCAAAGTGTCCATCCAAACAAATAAGTTAGATCGGTCTCTAGCGCGTCCCAAGTAAGATTCCGCAGCACTTGATCTCCATTCCTTAGTTTTAAGCAGCAAAGGTTCAGTGTATCCAAGGGTGAGGTTGGCGTTAATATCTAAGATGGTGTCATGGCCGAGTTCTTTGAAAGAGGCCAAGATATCTATGTTTTTGTCACTCGGCTCCCTAATCATTTGCAAAGGGCCGCTGGTACCATGGTAAGAGGCATATTCTGTTAGGATTTCATCATCATTTACAGTCTCGCTCTTAATGTAGTATTTTATCATGTCATCGGGGTTGTAGGAGTCGTCGCCTGTGGCATTGGCCCAGCGTTCCAAGTCAAATTTGTTAGCTCTCACTGCAATCGTATGGTCAAGACTACTGGAGCCTCCAAGCATCATGCCACTGGTCATTTCAACGACATTGTTCTGGAGGCACTGGTTGGCGTATTGGTCGTTCGTAGATGTGGCGTTCCAATCGTAAGCAGAGTTCACACACGGAGGAAATAATCCCACGTACTGTTGAAAAGAAATATTCAATATTACTTATGATGCAATTTAAGTCAATATTGATCGATGTTGCTGTAGCGTACACTGTTACTACATTGTACATACTTCCATACATTCACATAGCCCACTTATACTTAAAATATTATGTATATAAAGTAAAGTGAAAATTATAATAAAACATGTGTGATGTACCGCAAGTTACGTTCAAGCGGCGGACAATATAATGGCATCGAGTCCCCGTTCATCAGCGACATTCACGCCGATCGCCCGCAACAGTCGCAATTCGTGCCTGACGCGGGACTGCTTGTGCTGTTCCGCTTATGTACTAGTATATACTTAGTACATAGTGCTAAATATCGGACAATAAACTATTCAAATTGAATGTGCTATAGTTTTCATTGTGTAGATCCTGAATGCTCCAATTAAAGTAGAATAGAATTAAATAAATGTTGAGTTTTGGACTAATTTCAACATTGGTTGATGTGTAAAAAAATTATGCTGGATATAAGATATCACAGGCGTCTCGCTACTGTTGACGCTGACGGCGTCCTCCGGTGCGCGAGGGCTTTTGACGGAAATGGTCTACCGGTTGTGGGTGAAAGCTAGACACCTCCGTCAGAAGAACCCCGTATCCATTCCCAACGCACTGATGTCACCGTTGATTTTTTTTTGTATTGCCGTACATATTATGACGTATATAGTCTTAGAGACGCGGACCGGCGGTAGCCCGACGTTTCTTATCTATTCGGACATTTCAACGCCCGGTCGTACGGCCGGCGAACCCAATATAACCGTCCAGTCGCCTCCCATGAGGGCTGGATGGTAGAGGTCGATCACTTAATTCGCGAAAAAATAGCTTCTAGCTGTAGTTATGTTGCTCAAGGTGAAACGGATACAGACATGACTCTCTCGTACTTGCGGGATAGACAAATTGCAATCACAAAACTAAATAGATTGCAAGAAATAATTCAACGGAATACAACCATATACCGTCTAAACGTCTTGCGAGAGTAGTATTACCAGTTATTGCTGTGCGGTCAGGTCATTCATTCTGTACAAACTTTTTCCAAAAACAATTGTTTCGTATTTTAAATCAATAAAACTCACGGTACTTTGAAGCGGTGTGACTTGACCAGCTTCTATAAGAAGCACTGATGTGTTTGGATCTTCGGTAAGTCTGCTAGCTACTGTGCTGCCTCCTGCGCCAGAACCGATGACTAGAAAATCAAAAATGGCGCCATCTGGAAGAAAGTGCGAGTAACAAATTTATTTGTTGCTTTAACTGTCTTGCTTTGTCCGAAATATATCCCTGGGTGCAATTTCTGAGTTTAAAACTTGCTTTATCAGTGTGATAAATTTCATCCAAATCTGTATTGCGGTCTTTGCGTTTATTTATAAACATTTACACAAATATGAAAGCACTGCTAATTTCCGAAGGCTATGAGATCCGCATTATGCGAAGTAACATCTAATCTCAGTTATCGCAGTGCTTTTTAATTTAATTTTCTGTTATTACTACTGTTTTGACTGCCTCGATGGCGTAGTTATATTACGGTACGACTGCAATGCTGAGTTCTCGGGTTCAAACCCGGGTCGGGCAAAGTGATATTAGGTTCTTCTACTAGGAGTCTGGAATTGGTGTCAGATATGGCGATAGGCTTGCCTTCATTTCACATCATGGGACAGGATACGCACGCTGAAAAGTAGGAGCACTAATTGCACCTTTGCCTACCCCTTCGGGGATAAAAGGCGTCCGTGTTTAATTCAAATTATTGGACGGTGTTGCTACTGTTCACAGTTGTGGTTATCATCAGGAGAGTCATGTACTCGTCTTGTTACTCAATTGTAAAGATGCACTTACCACTTATTAACTTAACGATATTCCAATTGTGGACTTTTTTTATTGCATTTCAATGACGAGAGTCTACCGCTCGCCTGGCGGTATGTAAAATGCGCCCATAGACAGTAGCAAAACCATATACAACTTTAAATTGTAAAATACTGCGTGGCACGTCACTGCGCTCGATACTCTGAGTCATAAGTGCATAAGACGTTCAGTCTCATAATGCCCAGTAATTACACTGACTATAATGTCCTTCAAACCGGAACACAGCAGTGCATGCACACTGCTTTTTGGCGCTAGAAATAGACACTAAGTTTATACCTTTACAGACAACTCCTCACATACGAGAGACCTACCACCAGTTTATGCTTTGCTCATTTTCATACTCATGTTTTGTTCATGCTCATGCTAATTTTTTTAAGGTGCATAATACTGGTCTCGCATGCTTTGGAACTTAAGAGATATCAAACATTACCTACCTGCAATATCGGTTCCATAAGGGAAGCGAAACTTGGTGAGTCCTAACGCTGTCACCGCAGTGAGGATCCCTTGTACCCCCTGTACAGTGCTGGTAGTTGACACAGTGAGGTTCGTAGTCATGGCAGCGATATGATCAATCCTATAAGAATGGTAAAGAATACAGAATTTATTAAGGTCTTGTGAGGTACGGGGAATTCTGTGATCTATTTCTCGTAGGGAATTATTTTGGGTGCTGTTTAACACCATTTTTCCGGGTTTAGCAATAAAAACTGACGCCCGTATTCTCAAAAAATACTTAGCTAAGGACAGCTCAATGCTATGATAATAAATCTGTCCTCAGTGCTTTCAGACAGACTTTGCAGCGTGAAGAAAAAGGGGAGTCGTGATTGGATTATTTTGAAATAAAATTTTGCTTCATTGGCTGTCCGCTAAGCAAAGCTGAACAAGGGTAAAGAAAACTATGCCATTGTTGACAATATGCGCTCGGCTCGGATTAAAGTGGTGGTGGACGTTCACAGTTTGGATCAAATTAAGCGAGATTGTCGTCTAAGGGTTGGAAATAAATTATCTTGGTGTATTAAGGAATGAACTTTGGTCAGCTTTGTCCATGTTTGGGGTGGGTAGTAGCCAGATTCGAGCACTGAAGTCTCTATATGAGAACTCTAGTGCTTGTATCAGGATAAATGGAGCCTACACTGACTGGTTTCACATTAATAAGAGTGTGAGACAGGGATTAGTAGCGTCTCCATGGCTGTTCAACATATTCATGGATGGCTGTCTAAAAGATATGAAAGAAAGTGCGTACGGGCTGGGAATGAATGGTTTATGTCTCGACTGTCTACTTTACGCTGATGATCAAGTAATTCTTGCGTCATCGGCGGAGAAGCTACAGAAGTTAGTGACAATTATGGATGATGCTTTTGGGAGAAAAGATATGAACATGAATGTTAGTAAGACGAAAGTTATGGTGTTTGAAAGGGACGAAAGCATGTCAGAATGCAATGTTTTTATAGGTAACGACAGGGTACAACAAGTAAGTGATTTTGTATATTTAGGATGTGTCTTTGGGAAAACCAACACTTGTGAGTTATGGTAGGTATGACAGTGATATCGAGAGACGAGTGAGTGCAGGTAATCGGGTGAATGGAGCATTGCACGCCTTTATGGGTAGCCGGAAGGCGTCCAAAAAGGCACGACTGGCTGTCTATAGAGGAGTGTTAGTACCGACTCTAATGTATGGTAGTGAAAGCTGGGTATGGCAAAAAATGCACGAAAGCAAGATGAAAGCAGTGGAAATGAGAGCGTTAAGAAGCATGTGTGGGGTGACTGTATGTGATAGAGTGCGGAATACTATGGTGATGGACATCTGTGGAGGGACAGAGGATGTAGTGACCAAAATTGAGAAGGGTATGCATTTTTTTTTTTATTGACGCAGAGAAAGTGACTTATTACTACCGCCCAGTGTTCAAGGGGAACGACTGAGCGGTTATGTTGGGTTCACCGTGTCTTACGACCCGACGATGAGCCGCCCGGAGATATGGAAAACGTCGGGCGACCGCCGGGCCGAGTCCCTAACCTATGTACACCGCACGACATATCAACTAAAACTCCGCGGTGGCCATCTTTGGCGAATTAGGGACGGCTGCGGGCTTCCTTCGACTCACGTCTAAGTTGTCGTCCGCAACCGCCCCTGCGCGTACCGCTGTTGCGGTCCTTCTCCTGTTGCTGCGGGGGCTCAGAAGCCCCTCTGAAGAAGATTCTCTGATTACGAAGTAAAAAAACTAACTAGCTACATTTTCGGAGATTCAATAACTATTAGTTGATCATAATACATTTAACTACGCTGCACTTTTTAACAATAAATCATAGGATTAAAGACAAACTGAATAATTTTTTTTTACAAAAATAGCACCGACTTAAAAACTACTATAAGGAAAAAAATAACTTCTGCTTTGCTTATAGGTTACTAGCTTTTGCCCACGGCTTCGCCCGCGTTAATAAGTTTTTCCGGGCTAAAAGTACATACATAAAAACCTTCCCGTTGCATCACTCTATCCAACACATTTATTTGGATAAAGATTAATATTATGACGTTGATACAACTCTTAACAAATAATGCATTAATTTCGACCAAATTTGATTACCATAAAAACGGTTCTAGTGAGTTAATCTTAAAAGATAGACATATACTGTCGCGGACTTTTTTTTAGATCATTTCAAGAGGAATAATTCTTTCATACATATATTTTTGGTATCTTGAACCGTTTTCGCAGCGCACGCAATGGAAGCTCTCAAGGATGAATAATTTTCCCCGCATTTTTCACATTTTCCATTATTTCTTCGCTCCTAATAGTTGCATCGTGATGTTATATAGCCTATAGCCTTCCTCGATAAATGGTCTATTCAACACAAAAAGAATTTTTCAATTCGAACCAGTAGTTCCTGAGATTAGCGCGTTCAAACAAACAAACAAACAAACAAACAAACAAACAAACAAACAAACTCTTCAGCTTTATAATATTAGTATAGATAAGGAAATTTGAATAATACCTGTTACGGACGACGAGCGAACGTAAGTGTTCAACTCGGCAGGCTGGCTTCAAATGAGGTGAAATGCTAGCTATGCTTTCGAATTTATTTTTGTTATCTTGTTTGTGCACATCTGTGTAAAAATATTTAGTTTGTCTTTAAATGTAATATCTTAATGGCCCGATCTATTGTATTAAATTTGTTTTGCTCAAACGTAGGGGTCATAAAGCCATTATGATAAAAATGTACTCCTTAAAGACGCCGCCATTCTAAAATTCGCTGGAAAAATATTCCTCAATTGTTTTATTGCCTTGTTTAGGTACGTAGCTCGGGATCGGCCATCTGTTCTCGGTGCCCGAGTCATTTGTAATCGTGTATGTTTATTGCTCGGTGTCATAACTGAATAATGGCACTCGGGATGATTGTGTAAACCTTAGTTATAATAATGTAATATAAAGAGGCCAAATTGGGCCTCGTTACCATCACCCCCGCGCCTTCAGCGCCCACCAATTCGCAGTCGAGCTCCGCGAACCCCGCGGACTCGTCGTCGCCACCACCCTCCAACCCATCCCAGCCGCAAAAACCCAGGGGGCCAAAATACCACCACGGGTTAACATGCAACTCCCACCGGGCAAAACCATGCAGGCCCTTTTCAAAGAGCTGGAAAGCCAGCATATCTCAATTCCCACGAACTCGTGGAACGGGAGCCAGCAGCTCCTCTCCCTACAACCCGGCTCTATCTCGGACCATAGAGCTCTTACCAAGTACCTCGATTCGGGGAATTATTACTATTGCTCTCCCGGACGAACGTCGCTTTCGCTACGTTATCCGTGGTATCCCGACCCAAATGTCGGCCGACGAGGTCAAAGAAGGCCTCCAAGCCAAAGGCATCAATGCCTTAGAGGTGCACCGTATGCACCGCCAATCCCACGCTTCTCAGCCAGGCGCTGAATACGAGATGGTGTTAGCCATCCTCGAGACCCCCGCGGACGTCAAACGTCTCTACGAAATCCGCGATATTTCGGGGCTAGGCGGCTTCACCGTCGAGTCCCCTCACAAAAAAGGCCAAATAGGGCAGTGTTACAACTGCCAAAAGTACGGCCACAGCTCTCGTGGCTGCCGCCTCCCCGCCAGGTGCGTTAAGTGCCTCGGCGAACATGGCACATCTGCGTGCCCGCGTCCCAAAGACCGTTCCCAGTGCACGGAGCCGCCTTCGTGCACTAACTGCCGGCAATCGGGCCACCCCGCTAACTACCGCGGATGCCCCAAAGCCCCCAAAAAGACCTTTAGAGCTCCTAAAGCTCCTAAGGCTCCCGCCCCTCAGGCTAATTTCAGACTGGCACCTACGCCCGTGCAAAACGCATGGTTCCCAACCACGCCCCGCATCGACCCACGTCTCCAGGCCCGTGGCGGTGTCATTCCCGCCACCCCAGCCCCAACCACCACCAAACCTACTCCTGTTCCCATTCCTATTCCTTCGGCCTCCACGGCTCCTGTCCCACAGGTGGCCAAGCCGAAAAAACCGGTGGCGACGACCTCCCCCGCTCCCCCTACATCATCCTCTGCGCTTAACGCAAAAGTCGAGTTCCTTCTGAACTCGCCTGAGCTGATGACTCTCACAGCTCAGATGGCCGACTGTGTGGCCCGTAGCTCTGCCCTTGAACGCCCCGACGTGGATCTGGCTAACGAAATCCTCCGCATCCAGACGCGGAGGTACCAGATCACCGTAGGCGTCCTTTTTTCGTTATCATAAATGGCGCAATTAATCTTAAATCCCTTCAAGCGGACCAAACCCCGCTCCCTCAGAGTGGGGTTTCTCAACATTAATGGTATTAGAGTCCAACGAGCCGAAATCTCTGATTTTGTCCGCGATAACAAATTAGACGTTTTCCTCATCCAGGAAACGTTTCTTAAACCAGCTCACCGCAATCCCAACATCCCCAACTTCAATCTGGTACGTAACGATCGCACCAGTGGCCCCTTTGGAGGCACTCTCATATACTTGAATAGGTTCCTTCATTGCATACCCATAGACCCACCTGATAACTTGAGGCACATTGAGCCTTCAGTCTGCAGGCTAGCCATGACAGGACATCCGCCGATCACCATCATATCGGCCTATATCTCGCCTTTAAAGGAGTTTCACTCTAACAACTTGTCTCCCCTATTTGCGATGGGGGATTCCGTCATTCTGGCCTCAACGCCTCAAGACGTCAACGCCAAGAATGCTCTCTGGGGCTGTCACTACACCAACGTGAGAGGCACCGCGCTGGAGAGTTATCTTGAAACCATAGACATGAGTATATTGGTTCCTTCTGAACCAACCCACTATAGCGCAGTCAACGACCACCGACCCGACATACTCGGCATAGCACTCGTAAGGAACGTAAGCCTTCGCGTGCGTTCCATGCAAGTGTTACAAGAGTTAGACTCTGACCACAGACCTGTGATCCTAGATTTAGCCCCCCAACACGGCTCAACAGACACAGGTCCTAACGTACCGATGAAGGTGAGAACGAATTGGCGCCACCTTGGCACCAAGCTCGCGGACACCTGATCCACAGATCTCTCCGCGATCCCGACCAACATCGTGACTCCTGAAGAAACGACTGGCGCGATACGCTCCTTCACCAACCACCTTCAAAACGTCTTGAGCGAAAGCTCCAAGAATGTGACAGAGACTGTTCACAGTCACTGGCAAATTCCCGACGACGTAAGGTGGTGGGTGAGGTTGCGTAACGCAACGCTCAGAGCCTGCGCGACGAGTCCCACCCCGGAACGACGACATCTTGCGCGCTACCTCCAACGTGAGGTTAATTTATTTATTTACTGTGAAAGTACGGAACAAACCACTTACACTATTCCATACAACAAATTTTAAATTACACTAATATAGATAGCCTTTCAATCGTACTCGCAAAACCTCAAGCATTCTAATAGAAATTCTCGCCTGTCACTCGCAAACATATCAACTCTGGTTTCGAGTCCAAGAACCGATTTAATGTTTTGAAACTGCGAGGCAAGGGAGATTTTGATCTCGCAATTGTTCTACTAAGTGGTATCGCAAATAGTGAGTGATTCCGAGTTCGGCCATAATTGTTAGGAACAAAAATGCGAAAGAGCTCGTTGTGTAAGTCAGGTACATCTACAATATTATGAAGTATTTTATAAATAATTAGAATTTGTTGCATGTTACGCCGGAATTCAAGAGAATTATACCCAAGACAACCTAGCAAAAACAACGTCGGATATAAATAAGGATAATATCCATTCGCACGCTTGTATAGGCATCTCAGAAAAGTCTTCTGTACTTTTTCTAAAAGTAAAACGTATTTGCTTTCGTATAGATTCCAAACACAGAACAGAGATAGATAATTCCACACGACCGCGCTTGATTCCAACATACTTCTCACTAGGGCGTTGTATAAAAGTTTCAATACGTTATGATTTTGAAAGTCGTAAGTATTTCGCATTACAAATCCTAGCTTACGAAAGGATTCCCTGGCTAAAGCTATGACGTGATCGTGGAAAGTGAGCTTTTGATCGAAAGTAACGCCCAAATCTCGCATTGTAAGAGTTCGGCGTATAATGGTATCCCCTAGCCTGTAGTTGTAATGAATTAAATGTCGCGCCCGACCAAAAGTCATTACTCGACATTTGTCCAGGTTAAACTCCATTTTGTTGCCTCTGCTCCAGTTATAAACAGCGTCTATATCTTTTTTTAATGCCAAATAGTCAGCATCACACTTGATTTTCATATATACTTCGAGGTCATCTGCATATAGGAGATATTTAGAGTATTTGAGAACCGAAGGTAGGTCGTTTACCATCAACAGGAAAAGTAAGGGGCCGAGTATTGATGCCTGGTTAACCCCAGAACGTGTATGATAGGGATTGGATTCGTAGATACCTAGTCTAACAAATTGTTGACGGTTGCGGAGGTAGTCGGCAAGGAGAATTAAAAGCCTTGAGGTAAATCCTAGGTCATTAAGTTTGGCGAGTAATATGTCATTGTCGACCATGTCAAACGCCTTCTTAAAATCGAAATATAGGACATCAACTTGGTCACAACAATCTAGTTTGGATGAAATATACTCCACAAGGGTAAGAAGGTTAGTGTCCACTGATCTTCGAGGCCTAAAACCATGTTGCTGGTTAGTCAAATAAACTTCAATTAGCTTGTAAATGTGTCTGTGCAGAATATTCTCGAAAACTTTTGCAACTGTAGGCAATATTGCAATGGGGCGATATTCCTCGACATTGCATTTATTAAAAGTTTTTGGTATGGGAGTAACTCTTGAGAGCTTCCATTGATGTGGGTATACTCCATTTTGTAATGAGAGATTAAATAAGTGGCACAGTGGATGCAATAGGAATTCTTTTAAAAGCTTTAGGAAATAAGATGGAATATGATCGGTACCAACTGAGTTACATGATTTTAATTTATTAATACCGTATTCTATATCTTTGACTACAAATTTAGGTATGTCGACATAACAGCTATTATTACATGAAATTGAGTGATTAAAGTTATCAGTTTTCAAAAGCGGAACCTCGTCCAAGAAAACACTTGAGAAAAACTTGGCGAATGCCTCAGCTGCTGCAACGCCAGTGTATGTTTGTCCTTGAAAGGCTATATTGGGTTCGAAGCCTCCCTTGGAACGCAGGTTAGATATATATACCCAAAAATCTTGTGGCTTAGCTGTGATGTTGCTTTCGATCAGTTTTATGTACGACCGGTATTCTGATGCAATTTTAAGCTTTAAGGCAGCTCTTTGCTTGGAAAATAGTTCATAAGCTCCGTTTGATTTGCTTCGTTTCCAGTTCGCATGCAATCTAAGTTTTAGTTTTTATTCGCCTATCAATTCAGCGGTAAACCAAACCGGATAGCGTCTATTGTTGTTCGCTTTACGTCGCTTTTTGGTAATACAAGCATTAAAAATATTATACATAATTTGATAGAAATAATTTGTAGCTGTGCTCACATCATTTGAATTATAAATATCCGCCCATGATACTTGGGAGCAAAGAGAGAAAAGTTGTTCAAAATCGCAGCTCTGAAAGTTCCAATCGAAATTTAAATCTGTATTGCTTGGTTCAGAAAAATTCATATGTTTGAGAGTGGTTAACTTAACTGAGATGTCTAACGCTGGATGGTATCCGTCGGCATGTACAATGCCCTCAGTATTTGTAACGGCAGAAATCGTTGTGTTTTCACTTTCCTGGACAAGAACCACATCTAGCACTCCTCCATACGAATTTAGCACATCATTCCTCTCTCTCAAATTATAAAACGACAAAAAATAACAATAATAATTTTTGATATTTTCGGACGCACTATTCATGTTTAGGTCACCCAAGATAATTATTTCACCCTTTAGACAATGCACAAAACTTTCAACCTGGCAAAACCAGTGCATGTAAACATCATGACTGGCACTAGGTCTGATATAAATGACGCAAATATAAAGAATGCGCCCACTGAACGTTAGGCTAGCCCAGAGATCTTCACCCTGCACTGTCTCAAATTCTTTGCAGCGCTTCAGAGTGATTGGAAAGCGTGCGCAAAGTAGTACACCACCACACGGCGTATTTCACTAGTTGCGCCTCTGCCTACCCCACCCCTACGGGGATAAAAGGCGTGAGTGTATATATATATGTATAAGTAAAAGTCCCGCTATGTATTTTCCCGGGGTAAAAAGTAACCCAAAATCTTCCTAGGGTCTCAAATTATCTTCATGAAAAATTTAATTGATATAATATTTTTGGTAGTTTATGAGTTTATTGTGTACAAATTCGGTGGACGACCTCGTTTTATATTATGTGAGAATTTGTAATTATTTTTCCTCTTGTCTTACTAAACCCACTTCACTTATTGAAACACCGAAATATTATCACTCTCTCTTAAATAATTATTGACATAATCCTTAAATTTAAGATAATATTTTGTTGTAATTTGGATTTCACGGTATCTCGCACTTGTGTCAACTTATGTGCTCTATATTGACGTTATTACCGCTAGCACGGTAAAATTTTTCACCAAGAATTTGTATTGCATTGAATGACGAGACGAGCACTCATAAACAGTAGCAACACCATTTAGCAACTTGACTTACAAAGTACTGTGTGGTATTCAACTGCGCTCGTCATCAAATTCAAATTCAAATCATTTATTCAGTAATTAGGCCCCTAAGGGCACTTTTACACGTCGTTTTTCACAGTGTTATTTTATTAAAAGATTCTACCATTGCTTCGGAAAGCCCACTGACCTGAGAAGAAGCGCCAAGAAACTCAGCGTAGGTCTTTTATCTTTTTTTTTTAAATATATATATTTTACAAATTGCAAATTACAATATTACTTGAATTTTAAAGATGAATATTAAGTGCGAAAATTAACGGAGAGTACCTAAGTGAAACAACCACCTACATGTTTAATTTTAAGTAAAAAATAAAGTCAACCATCAAACAGAGCAGGCCAATCCACACAAGCAGCACCCGTTCACGAGTATGACGCATGTGCCAGCCATCGGCCTCCTCAACCGTGTTACAGGGAAGTGACCGACCCGGCACACGACGCTGCCGCAAGCACAGACGTTAAAGCGAGCAAAACTACTCAGATTGTGGCTAACCAAGACAAAAGAGATGCAACAAAGGGGTATATCAAATGAGTAACGTAGGATGTTAAAAAATATACTCTTACGACTACCCGGGAAAGTCGCACATATCCATCTGTCACAAATCACTTAAGCTAAATACAATCGATCTTATCCTTGCGTAGCGAGCAACTATTCCCATGGGTTTTTGTCATTAAAATAGTCGTCAACAGTATAGTCACGGAGGAAAGAGAAGAAACAAATTATTAAAAAAGGGTTACTATACTCACAGGGATTTGTCTATATCCCTGTTCTGTGAGTATAGTAACCCTTTTTTAATAATTTGTTTTTGATAAATTGCTTAAATTTGTTCAAGGGTAAATTTAAGACAATTGGTGGTATTTTATTATGAAGTTGTATACCCAGTCCCACAAACGAACAACGTACCCTGTGCAATCGGTGACTTGGTACTGTTAATTTATCTTTATTTCTAGTATTAATTTTAAGTGTTGGCACTCAAAGTCTGTAACTTGTAAGCACTGTTATATTAAGCTTTTGTTATGTATATGACTGTTTGTTGTCCAGAATAAAATAAATTAAAATAAAATTAAATTATAATGATCACTATTTTTATCAAAACATTCAATGTTTTGTCTTACATACACAATATTAGCTAAATTGTATTGTGATGCAACTGTCAATATGCCTATTTCTTTAAAGCGTTCCCTAAGAGAAACTCGTGCCCCTAAGTTATAAATAGCTCGTATAGCTCTTTTTTGTAATGTAAAAATTGTTTCAATGTCAGCGGCTTTGCCCCAAAGTAAAATTCCATAGGACATAACACTGTGAAAATAACTAAAATAGACAAGCCTAGCAGTGTTGACATTGGTCAATTGTCTCACTTTACGTATTGCAAACGCCGCTGAGCTGAGTTTCCCCGCCAGGCAAGAAATTTGAGCGTTCCATTGAAGTTTAGGGTCCAGTGTTATTCCCAAGAAAACTGCTGAATTGACTGGTTTCAAAGATTCACTATTTAAAAATAAGTCTAACGTTTGCTTTTGGACGTTAGGCAACGTAAAACGAATGCATTTGGTTTTCTTTGCGTTCAATAACAGATTATTGGTAGTAAACCGATCTAAGATTTGCGACAGTGCACCATTTACGTCGTCAAAGTTTGTTTTGTTACGTTCAATCTTAAATACAAGAGAGGTATCATCAGCAAATAGCACAATATCACACATACCTCTAACGAAGAAAGGCAAGTCGTTAATCTAAATCAAAAATAACAAAGGACCTAGAATCGAGCCTTGTGTAACCCCCATATGCACTAGGGAACCAGAAGACTTGACTCCATTAACATCGACGCACTGTGATCTATCACTAAGATAAGATGCTATTCAATTCAGAGCGGTATCTCTAAGGCCATAATGGCGTAGTTTACTCAGGAGTGTGGCATGTTCAACGCAATCGAAAGCTTTAGATAAGTCACAAAAAATACCAAAAAATACCATCTTGAGACATAAGGGGAGGGGGTCGTGTCAAATTGCATCTAATCTTACGTTGGAGAGAGGGGGGGTCCCGGCAAATATCACGCAGTTTTTTTTCTGATTGAAACACAATATATTATTTTGGTGCATTTAATCCAGATTGTACATGGTTAAGATTTAATCTTAAGCGTAATCGTAATACGATAAAGATCATTCACTAATTCGTTCGAAAGAAAATAATTTCATTCACTCTTTGACGTTATACATCTTCTGACTGTCAAACCACCATATTTGTTTTATTTTACTGAAAATCATATCATATGGGCATGTTGGTTCCAATAGTCTCTTGAGACCACGCATGATTCTTCATGGACTTAATTAGAGTAGATATACTTTTTTTAATCGCAGTAGTTACGATTTAAGTATTCTAATGTTAAATTTATATTATACTTATAATTAAACTCTCAGCAATATTTAATGATTAAACGAACTTACCTGTACGTGAAGTTCTATCATAATCATACGAAGGCTTCGTCCGAGGAGATTAGCATGAAGAGAAGTTATAGAACACATGTAGTACGTGTACTTAGTACGCCTTTGCACTTTATTTGAGACTTATTTTTTTTTTATACTTTGGTCACACCCAACCTGTCAAGAGAGATTCATTTAGTTTAGAGAGAGAGTTCCATATACCAATATTTCACAACTTACTAGGGTTAACGCAAGTCACGGGAGGGAGGGATGCTAATCTCCTCGGACGAAGCCTTCGTATAATTATGATAGAACTTCACGTACAGGTAAGTTCGTTTAATCATTAATTATACTTCGGCTTCGTCCTCGAGATTAGCATGAAGAGAAGTTATAGAACACATGTAGACTTTTAGAGAATAAGTAGTGAAATATTTGTATAATTTCAATTGCAGTAGTAATTACAATTAGCTAATCAAAAAACTTTATAAGCTTGTACTTAGCAATAAGCTTTTTGATAGGATATCAATATAAAATTTCTAATTGGTTATCAATGAATTAACAAAAAATTTCGTCATTCCCAACTAGATTCTTAAGGTCTCATTACCGAATCTCCAGAATAAGTCAAAATTAATAATTTATGAACCAAACTGCAATTTGGTAGATCGAATGCAGTTTAATGCCATAAGTACCTATAGGAACGCGGTGGAGCCCGTGGCAACGTGCCTCGTGCTGTGAGCACTAGACATCTAATAGAGTTATATCTATTCCACATTCGCTATAAAGATATGGAATGTGACCATACTGTTATATGGGGCTTTCTGGCAACATAAATAAAGAAACTTAATTTTTATGAATTCATTTTGTCATAAAAGATACTATATTACCAATACTATATTAGCGATTATTTGAGCAAATTCCGAGTAAGCTATAAAAAATATTATATTATGCCTTCAGTAATAACATCTGGTTCTAAGAAAATTCTAATTTCCTTCAACAAATGGTTATTTTGTATGGTGGCTATATATAGCCGCTATAGTATAGGCACTTAAAAATAATTAAACAATAGCCTTGGCATAAGGGAAATGTTCCCTGTTGTATGATCTAATATCATCTAGGTATATCATATTTCGATAGCATCGATTGAATATACTTCCCTTAAAAATCCTTTTATTGGTTTGTCTTCACCAGCATGGCAGCATGTGATTGCAGTAACTAACTTGGAGGTAGTCTACACTTCTTTCAAAGTCTTACGCTTCTTCTTCGTAATATTTGTGTCAAAAATCATATTAACTGGAAAAACAAATTTAATTAACGGTAACAATGCGATGCAATCAGCCCTGTATTATATATCACCCACAGCCGAGCACGGTCCTCCCGTTGAACTGAGAGGGTCCAGGTCCCAGTCCACCACACTCGCCTACCGTGAGTTGGCAGACTCCGCATATCCGCGAGACCCTCATGGAGAATTCTAAAGCATGCAAGCTTCCTCTCCGTGTTTTCCTTCACGGTAACATTATTAATTAATAATTACAATCAACAAAACAAAGAAATTTTCTCAAAACAGACATCTTAGATCTGTCATCAAATTATATTATTTATCAATATTAGAATATTAAAACTTGAAATGGAATTGGAGTATCATCTGAATAGATGATACCTACTCTGCCACAAACATACCAAGTTGAAGATTAACTCCTAGGCAAATTTTTATATTAGGAAATAGACATTTCAACCTTTATATAAAGACCACATTTTTGAACACACGAATTGAGAACCTCCTCCTTTTGGAAGTCGATAAAAAATTAAAGCACCTTCAAAAACAACTAAAAAAATAATAAAAACCGTATTTTCAAGTTGTTTTTGAAGGTGGTTTAATTTTTTGTTAAAAGGTCTTTTTCCATTCATATTTTCCAAGTATAAAATGCAATTATGATGTAACTTACACTAGCTGCCTAGCGTGTTATGTATGAGTTTCTTAACGTGGACATAGTTTAGAGAGCAATGTTTAAGACTTCAGTATTAGATGATCCATGCGTCTTTGGTAACTCTATGTGTATGTTAGATCTATCTTTTGTTAAAACAATAGATGCGTAATTCTCACCAGAAATATATTTACTTAAACCATAAATGTTTTTAGATGATTTATTAAAACGGTTCAAATAAAAACATTATAATAGGGTTTAGTTAGTTTCCTATGTTCTATTTTATACGTAATAGAAAATAATACGAAAAATAAATTCTTATGTTTATTTATTTATTTATTTAGGTATACTAACAGCATAACATATCACATATTACGATAACACAGGTTGTATAGTGAAACAATTTATAATTACAAATATATCTGCCTATTATACTTCGGCTTCGTCCTCGAGATTAGCATGAAGAGAAGTTATAGAACACATGTAGTACGTGTACTTAGTACGCCTTTGCACTTTATTTGAGACTTATTTTTTTTTATACTTTGGTCACACCCAACCTGTCAAGAGAGATTCATTCGCGTTTTAGTGCGTCGTCGTATTACACGTTAAATTAAAGTTATTCTTAATCTATTGCTCATCATGGATTTTTAGTGTAATAGAATAGAAGAACATGGAAATTACTTCTATTTGGTACAGAAAATAGAAGATTACCTAAGTGATCAACATTGTTCCCGTTCTCCGAGACTACCGACATAATGAAAAATACCACACAGGTAAAACGGTTAGTACCAAAACCTTATGCTTCTTATTGTGTACCGGGCCAGAATAATGTTGAGGACAGTTACTTTGCGTCTGTCTCCTATTTACATCGATAATATTAATATGGTCCCTGAACAATTTATTTTGCTATGTCGGTGTAATAATTACGACTGTTTCCTTCTTACCATGGTACAATTTAAATTTATCAGAAGGCTAAAGCTTCTGAGGGGCATTGCCCTAACTACACATTTTTTCAATCTACCGTCGTTATGCTAAATTCTGTTACCCGGGTCTGCGTGCTACACATGGCGGTTGTCACTACCCGAAATTGATGCTTGCGATCAGTATTATACGACTGGTTCTTATGTATAATGTTATGTAACAGTATGTTAGTACCACCAGTGGCGGCCTTAGGGAGTGGAAAATACCCTCCTTCGGCAATCGGGAAAAAAGGCCTTGTTAACATCTGCCGGCCGGAGCCTTACAATATTTAGGGCCGCTATTATCTACCAGTAGATAACGAGCACCGCTTGAAAAATATCAGCGCAAACGGCGCAGTGGATTGACGACTCCTGACAACGTGGCGCGATGCACCACTGCACCACGTCGCCATGTGCTGGATATTACGAAATATCAATTTAATAGCATAAAAGACACTTATGTCTGGTCATGATTTAGCAACGTCTTAAATGCTTAATGACCTACAACAGCACAGTATGTGTTAAATGATAAGGAGTCGATCTAAGAACGGAAAATCCTGCAGCAACGAGGTACTGCCATTTGAATTCACCGAGAACGGCACGGAACAGGATAAGTTGCAGGTAGGTGATCTGAGTTAAAAATCGTAGTCGCTCGCAATCATAAATGATCACAGAATTATACATATACTAAGGTTTTTTGGCCTTATGTCTTGTGTCTTGGGTATGACTGAATATGTCACTATTTTGATGGTATAAAATCACTGTTTCAAAATGCAAGAATTAAATAGTAACCTGCCTAAACCAATATGGATAAATTAGGCGAATAGATTAGAATATTTTAAAATAAAATAACACAGATCCCAGAAACGTGACTATAATTTAGTCCAACCGGAACTTAGGCGTTCCGCATTTTACTCTTTGTATTTAATTGTTTCATTGTATACTTACTTTGATCTGTGGGTTGTCTATAAAGAACATAGAATTTTATTATAATTTAAATCAAATCAAAGAGGCTTTTATTCAAATTGACTCAAAATGATCATGTAAATCGTTATTTATCTACCATCATGTTTCAGAAGCGGAAAAAGAGTTTCCCTCAGAAATATTATGATCTGTCTATATTGTTTGATTGCCTTAAGGGACTCGTTACAATTTTTTAGACTCAGAATATTTATTAAGTCTTTCACATGCACAGTTACCGAAAAGAAACACCTTTTAATATGTGAAAACATTGGTATGTTACATTAAAAATAATCGACAATGGTGTTAGCGGTAACGGGCCGGGCGAGTAATGGCGCGCGCATCGCGACGGCGGAAGTTCCCGCCGCTCCCAACTGGCGAACGCGTGGCGCTGGCGAGCTCGGGGCTCGCCACAACTGCGTGTGATTGGTTGGTTTGGAAACTGTTTTTTGACCGGATGTTATAAGTCTAATTTCTTTCTGACGAAATTAATTTGCCTGCTAAATATCAATACACTCGCTTACAATGACTTTAACATAGCTGGCGAATTGTGGTGTAAATATATTAACACTTGTGCCTACACCTTAAATAGGAAAAGGCGTGATAATATTATGTTTACATTTACACCATTATTATTGTTAATAGCTTTTGCTCATGATTGCGCCCGCGTTGACATTCCTTCCTGGGATAAAGAACAGCCAGTAGCACTCAAAGATATTTTAACTACCTAACTATTGAAATGTTTTTTCAAAATAGGTTACTTAATTTTTGAGTTTATTTATTCCAAACAAATATGAAAAGAACAAATCTTTTCTCGTTATTATTTTAGTGACGTATTCTTGTTTGTAACATACAGTCTTGTGATAATTTTTAAATATCATTAATTAGTCGTCAACTCAATATTTATTAATATATACCTACAATTGATTCTAAGATAAAATATAATAATAATATAGTACTTACATTTATATTATAGCTTCTCCCTCTCTTTCAAATTTTGCCGTGCCCGATAGGGACATTATGTACCTGACTATATTGTTAAAATGTAACACATTTTTAACCGACTTTCAAAAAAGGAGGAGGTTCTCAATTCGTGTGTTTGTACTTTTTTGTAACCAATAATTGTGGCAAATAATTGAAAATTGAAATTGAGACGATGCTATCGATCATCGATAGCGCCTCAAAATTTGTTCAGATGCCTGAACAAAGGGGGGGGGGGGGGGGGCTGCATGCAGGTGACTCGCAGCTAGTGGAGAGTAAAAGTATGAAGAAAGCAGCGCATAATATTATTTATAGTTATTAGCTACCGTGAGGGACGAGTACACTGGTTGCGCCTCTGTTCCCCTTTAGGGATAAAATCTCTGAGTATATGTATGTATTTATTTTACGAATTCTACAAAACCTACTCTATGTATAGGCGTAACTAACGCAGTCAGAAGGTTGACTGTCGCTATGATGGAATTTTATAATATTTAACGCTTTAACTATTTTTAATAAAGCGTTATAAAGTACTCCGGTTTTACTCTTGAGATCTAAGCTTCCGTGGTGTTTTCCTTCTTGGAAACGTTCACTAACAGTAACAATAATTCTGTCATATTCTCGCAGTCGGCAAGTGTCAATTTATTTGTCACGGAAAGAATTTTGTTGGGTCGGTTATATAAAATGACACATAGCTCAATTTTTTGATCCAACTACTCCAATAAGTAGCATTCGCTACGAGTTCCACACATCAAAATGTGGTCTTTATATAAAGGTTGAAATGTCTATTTCCTAATATAAAACTTTGCCTAGGAGTTAATCTTCAACTTGGTATGTTTGTGGCAGAGTAGGTATCATCTATTCAGATGATACTCCAATTCCATTTCAAGTTTTAATATTCTAATATTGATAAATAATATAATTTGATGACAGATCTAAGATGTCTGTTTTGAGAAAATTTCTTTGTTTTGTTGATTGTAATTATTAATTAATAATGTTACCGTGAAGGAAAACACGGAGAGGAAGCTTGCATGCTTTAGAATTCTCCATGAGGGTCTCGCGGATATGCGGAGTCTGCCAACTCACGGTAGGCGAGTGTGGTGGACTGGGACCTGGACCCTCTCAGTTCAACGGGAGGACCGTGCTCGGCTGTGGGTGATATATAATACAGGGCTGATTGCATCGCATTGTTACCGTTAATTAAGTTTGTTTTTCCAGTTAATATGATTTTTGACACAAATATTACGAAGAAGAAGCGTAAGACTTTGAAAGAAGTGTAGACCACCTCCAAGTTAGTTACTACAATCACATGCTGCCATGCTGGTCAAGACAAACCAATAAAAGGATTTTTAAGGGAAGTATATTCAATCGATGCTATCGAAATATGATATACCTAGATGATATTAGATCATACAACAGGGAACATTTCCCTTATGCCAAGGCTATTGTTTAATTATTTTTAAGTGCCTATACTATAGCGGCTATATATAGCCACCATACAAAATAACCATTTGTTGAAGGAAATTAGAATTTTCTTAGAACCAGATGTTATTACTGAAGGCATAATATAATATTTTTTATAGCTTACTCGGAATTTGCTCAAATAATCGCTAATATAGTATTGGTAATATAGTATCTTTTATGACAAAATGAATTCATAAAAATTAAGTTTCTTTATTTATGTTGCCAGAAAGCCCCATATAACAGTATGGTCACATTCCATATCTTTATAGCGAATGTGGAATAGATATAACTCTATTAGATGTCTAGTGCTCACAGCACGAGGCACGTTGCCACGGGCTCCACCGCGTTCCTATAGGTACTTATGGCATTAAACTGCATTCGATCTACCAAATTGCAGTTTGGTTCATAAATTATTAATTTTGACTTATTCTGGAGATTCGGTAATGAGACCTTAAGAATCTAGTTGGGAATGACGAAATTTTTTGTTAATTCATTGATAACCAATTAGAAATTTTATATTGATATCCTATCAAAAAGCTTATTGCTAAGTACAAGCTTATAAAGTTTTTTGATTAGCTAATTGTAATTACTACTGCAATTGAAATTATACAAATATTTCACTACTTATTCTCTAAAAGTCTACATGTGTTCTATAACTTCTCTTCATGCTAATCTCGAGGACGAAGCCGAAGTATAATTAATGATTAAACGAACTTACCTGTACGTGAAGTTCTATCATAATTATACGAAGGCTTCGTCCGAGGAGATTAGCATCCCTCCCTCCCGTGACTTGCGTTAACCCTAGTAAGTTGTGAAATATTGGTATATGGAACTCTCTCTCTAAACTAAATGAATCTCTCTTGACAGGTTGGGTGTGACCAAAGTATAAAAAAAATAAGTCTCAAATAAAGTGCAAAGGCGTACTAAGTACACGTACTACATGTGTTCTATAACTTCTCTTCATGCTAATCTCCTCAGACGAAGCCTTCGTATAATTATGATAGAACTTCACGTACAGGTAAGTTCGTTTAATCATTAATTATAAGTGTACACAGCTTTGACCATAATGTGTTAACTAGAAGCTAAAACTATAAATTAAGTTAGAAGAAATTAATAACAGACAACATCACAGAAACAAAGCGGCTTACCAACAACAAAAATGAACTGCGATTAATCGAAATTTACCATTTAAACTAAACAAAAACTCAAACTAAATATATTTCAAAATGAATTGAAAAATAAAGCAGTTATTCACATTTGAAATATTATCATGAGCAAAAGTGAGGGCGTGGTGGGGATATCGCGCTATCTCTTTCACACGCATGCAGCGTTATGACCGGTGACACTGGGTGACGTCAGTATGATATTACTGTTATTTAACAACTTCCCCTACTACCAAATTCAAGGATTATAACTTACTTATTATTGCACGCACCAATATCGAAAATTCTTTTTCTATTCGTTTTTGGATGTCATAACGATTATAAACAGTTTTTTCCCTGGATTTAGCTTAAGCTCCACTTGTCTTTAATATGTTCAACTGCTTTCTCCGCCATGGCGTAAATATTAGTTATGATATTGCCAGTGGCGGTATAAGGCATGGCCGAAGCGTCCACAACTCGCAGATTCTGTATACCTTTCACCGTCATGTCGGTGTCCAGAACCTTACCAATAGCACAAGTACTGCTGTAATGCCACATAGTCGCTGACATCCATCTAGCATAACACTCGAAGAATTCATAGCTAGTGCGGTCCAAACTATTACAGGTCAAGTCGATGTCAACCATTTTGGCACCTATGCTTTTGAAGTAAGTCGTGTTTAAAACAGCCACAAAATCTTGCAGAGACTTGGCGAGGTTCTCCAGGTCGTTGGAGTTGGACAAGTGGCCAAGGTCAATTGTCGGGTTGGCGGCTGAGTTAACGCTGTTCAGTCGGACTGTGCCAGTGGATTCGGGGTGCATCAGGTTGATAATACTGAAAAGCAAGTCCGTGCCAATATTGGCGTTGTACAGCGCGCTACAAACGGTGTCGTTATATTTGAACACAAACACACACAGTTCCAACATAGCAGAACTGTCATGAGGGAAGTATAGATTAATTGATTGGTATGTGGGGTCTTCGGTGTCGTCGAGTGAGACGTAGCCAGTCGTCATCGGCACAGGGAATTTCATGGGGTTTGATACAATAGTTTCATTAGATTTTTTTAATGTGATACCTATTATTGTTGATACGTGATCCACAAGGTTGTCTCCGACGGGTAAGTCAGCCTTCACTTCGATGCCGAATTCTTCTAAATGAGACTTGGGCCCAACACCTGACAGCATCAGAAGTTGTGGACTCTTGATTGCTCCGCCGCATAGAATGACCTCTTTGCGAGCGTAGACGCTTTTGGTAGAACCGTCACTCGTCAGTATCTTCACTCCAGTCGCCACATTAGAACTATTGATGTAGATTTCCGTGACCAAAGTGTCCATCCAAACAAATAAGTTAGATCGGTTTTTAGCGCATCCCAAGTAAGATTCCGCAGCACTTGATCTCCATTCCTTAGTTTTAAGCAGCAAAGGTTCAGTGTATCCAAGGGTGAGGTTGGCGTTAATATCTAAGATCGTATCATGGCCAAGTTCTTTGAAAGAGGCCAAGATATCTATGTTTTTGTCACTCGTCTCCCTAATCATTTGCAAAGGGCCGCTGGTACCATGGTAAGAGGCATATTCTGTTAGGATATCATCATCATTTACAGTCTCGCTCTTAATGTAGTATTTTATCATGTCATCGGGGTTGTAGGAGTCGTCGCCTGTGGCATTGGCCCAGCGTTCCAAGTCAAATTTGTTAGCTCTCACTGCAATCGTATGGTCAAGACTACTGGAGCCTCCAAGCATCATGCCACTGGTCATTCCAACGACATTGTTCTGGAGGCACTGGTTGGCGTATTGGTCGTTCGTAGATGTGGCGTTCCAGTCGTAAGCAGAGTTCACACACGCAGGAAATAATCCCACGTACTGTTGAAAAGAAATATACAATATTACTTATGATGCAATTTAAGCCAATATTGATCGATGTTGCTGTAGCGTACACTGTTACTACATTGTACATACTTCCATACATTCACATAGCCCACTTATACTTAAAGTATTATGTATATAAAGTAAAGTGAAAATTATAATAAAACATGTGTGATGTACCGCAAGTTACGTTTAAGCGGCGGACAATATAATGGCATCGAGTCCCCGTTCATCAGCGACATTCACGCCGATCGCTCGCAACAGTCGCAATTCGTGCCTGACGCGGGACTGCTTGTGCCGCACCGCTTATGTACTAGTATATACTTAGAATATAGTGCTAAATATCGGGAAATAAACTATTCAAATTGAATGTGCTATAGTTTTCATTGTGTAGATCCTGAATGCTCCAATTAAAGTAAAATAGAATTAAATAAATGTTGAGTTTTGGACTAATTTCAACATTGGCTGATGTGTAAAAAATGTATGCCGGATATGAGATATCACAGGCGTCTCGCTACTGTTGACGCCGACGGCATCCTCCGGTGCGCGAGGGCTTTTGACGGAGATGGGCTACCGGTTGTGGGTGAAAGCTAGACACCTCCGTCAGAAGAAGCCCGCATCCATCCCCAACGCACTGATGCCACCGTTGATTTTTTTGTATTGCCGTACATATTATGGTGTATATAGTCTTAGAGACGCGGCCCGGCGGTAGCCCGACGTTTCATATCTATTCAGACATCTCAACGCCGAGTCGTACGGCCGGCGAACCCAACATAACCGTCCAGTCGCCTCACATGAGGGCTGGATGGTAGAGGTCGATCACTTTATTCGCAAAAAAATAATGGATATGTGATATCACATGTCGTGCTCATTACTTCTAGCTGTTATTATGTTGCTCAAGGTGAAACAGATACAGGCATGACTCTCTCGTACTTGCAGGATAGACAAATTGCAATCACAAAACTAAATAGATTGCAAGAAATATTTCAACGGAATACAGCCATATACCGTCTAAACGTCTTGCGAGAGTAGTATTACCAGTTACCGCTGTGCGGTCAGGTCATTCATTCTGTACAAACTTTTTCCAAAAACAACTGTTTCGTATTTTAAATCAATAAGACTTACGGTACTTTGAAGCGGTGTGACTTGACCAGCTTCTATAAGAAGCACTGATGTGTTTGGATCTTCGGTAAGTCTGCTAGCTACTGTGCTGCCTCCTGCGCCAGAACCGATGACTATAAAATCAAAAATGGCACCATCTGGAAGAAAGTGCGAGTGAAAATTTTATTTGTTGCTTTAACTGTCTGGCTTTGTCCGAAATATATCCCTGGGTGCAATTTCTGAGTTTAAAACTTGCTTTATCAATATGATAAATTTCATCCAAATCTGTATTGCGGTCTTTGCGTTTATTTATAGACATTTATACAAATATGAAAGCACTGCTAAGTTCCGAAGGCTATGAGATCCGCATTATGCGAAGTAACATCTAATCTCAGTTATCGCAGTGCTTTTTAATTTAATTTTCTGTTATTACTACTGTTTTGACTGCCTCGATGGCGTAGTTATATTACGGTACGACTGCAATGCTGAGGTCTCGGGTTCAAACCCGGGTCGGGCAAAGTGATATTAGGTTCTTCTACTAGGAGTCTGGAATTGGTGTCAGATATGGCGATAGGCTTGCCTTCATTTCACATCATGGGACAGGATACGCACGCTGAAAAGTAGGAGCACTAATTGCGCCTTTGCCTACCCCTTCGGGGAGAAAAGGCGTGCGTGTTTAATTCAAATTATTGGACGGTGTTGCTACTGTTCACAGTTGTGGTTATCATCAGGAGAGTCATGTACTCGTCTTGTTACTCAATTGTAAAGATGCACTTACCACTCATTAACTTAACGATATTCCAATTGCCGACTTTTTTTATTGCATTTCAATGACGAGACGAGTCTACCGCTCGCCTGATGGTATGTAATACGGCCCATAGACAGTAGCAAAACCATACACAACTTTAAATTATAAAATACTGCGTGGCACGTCACTGCGCTCGGATACTCTGAGTCATAAGACGTTCAGTCTCATAATGCCCAGTAATTACACTGACTATAATGTCCTTCAAACCGGAACACGGCAGTGCACACACACTGCTTTTTGGCGCTAGAAATAGACACTAAGGCTATATCTTTCCAGACAACACCTCGCATACGAGAGGCCTACCACCAGTTTATACTTTGCTCATTTTCATACTCATGTTTTGTTCATGCTCATGCAAATTTTTTTTAAGGTGCATAATACTGGTCTCGCATGCTTTGGAGCTTAAGAAATATCAAACATTACCTACCTGCAATATCGGCTCCATAAGGGAAGCGACATTCGGTGAGTCCCAACGCTGTCAACGCAGTGAGGATTCCTTGTACCCCTTGCACAGTGCTGGTAGTTGATACAGTGACGTTCGTAGTCATGGCAGCGATATGATCAATCCTATAAGAATGGTAAAGCATGCAGAATTTATTAAGGTCTTGTGAGGTACGGAGTATTTTGTGATCTATTTCTCGTAGCTCAAGATTTTGGATCCTGCTTAACACCATTTTTCCGGGTTTAGCAATAAAAACTGACGCCCGTATTCCCAAAAGTTACTTGGCTAAGGACAGCTTAATGCTATGATAATAAGTCTGTCCTCAGTGGCTTTAGACAGACTTTGCAGCGTGTAGAAAAAGGGGAGCCGTGATTGAATTATTTTGAAATAAAATTTTGCTTCATTGACTGTCCGATAAGAAAAGCTGAACAAGTGTAAAGAAAACTATGCCATTGTTGACAATATGCGCTCGGGCGCACTGTGCATCCTCGTGGTATTGTCTTGAAATTTGGTAAGTAATAATTTTTGATATATTAATAAAACAATACGATTTGTCGATTAGACATTGGTGCGGTATAAGATAAGGGATAAGGGATCCCCCTTTGGTTCGCCTACTTTTTTTTAAACTATTATTTTTTCGCATAATTGACTTTGCGTAATATGTATTGGCATAATAGTACTATCACATAGTAATATTTTGGCCTACTACTTTTTTGTCATAATAAGCTATTGGAATCATTTTAGCTCGACTAATTTGTATTAGACTAATACACATTTCGCATAACATGTATTTAAAATAAGTTAGGTTAGCGAGGAGCGAAGCGACGAGCGTGTTAGGTGCATATGAACCACCAGTGTCAGAACCGACTTTAAGTCGTTTCCAACCATGAAGAAAAGAAGAATAGCGGAGGTGCCGCAAGGCATATAGGTCATGTCACCATCAATTTGGGCCATGACGTCACAGTAGGCGGGGCCTAAAACCGTAGTTCTGAGTGAATCGTCAGTGCGTTCGGTTCGGCCTCATCTGACGTTTAAATACGTATTAAATTCTTTTAACCATGAAATGTGATATTGATGAGAGTAGAAGTTGCTCAGGATCAAAAATCAAACAAGATGGCATAACATTTTATGTGTAAGCCGTTTAAATTTATGTTTATTTGCATTTTGAAACATATTTTCTTGTTGCATTACCAAGAGACATCTATCGTCGAAAAGTTGCATTCTACATATTTCTCACCGATATCTTGATTTTAACATTATAAACGCATATTACAATAATTTTTCGGCAGAAATAAGTAAACTTAGTTAATTTTGCCTCTAAATATATTCATTATTCAATCATTTATTATTTAGTTACAGGAAATGTGAAAAAATATATTAAAAAATGTAGTGACATCTGTGGGTAAGTATTCGGAAATAACGGATAGCGAAAAATATGTGCGTCATGCCAGCGACATCCAACATCGAATATAATTCGACGCTTGAAAGGCAATAATATCTAAACGACAGATATACCGAAAATGAGTTATATACATATTTGAAATCGCCAATTTTTTCTGCGTCGATTGATCCGGGTTTCGTAGCTCTAGGACAATTTTTTTGGCGGTTAGATATTAGATGATTCCGGTAAATTTCACATTTTTTTTTTTCATTTACCGACAAAAAATTTACGATTTTTCGGATTTATAGTAGTTGGTACACTTAAGGAAATTGATTTTGAACTTATCGTGTTTTACTTGAAATCGTGATATTACTGTTTTGCATTAATATATGCTTACTTGAAATAAAAACTCTTTAATTAATTGTTTATTACCTACACAACAAAATTATAGCATTGGCGTAGATATATATTTGCCTGGACCCATACTCACCATATTGATGTGCTAAGATATTTTCAGCTTAATAAAATATATTGTTAATAGTACATATATACAACTTTACATAAAACGAAATAAAAAGAGAGTAATCGGTTAGATAATTTTACCTGAATAATACAAGTTCTATTTTTTATGCTTAGATATTTTTACTTGTCAACCTTTAACTTCAATGATGTCGCATAGTTAATATTACCGGGTATGTTCAGGTGGTTATACTTATTGTTAAGAGATATTCACCTGTTCGCAATAAAGAAAATACACCCGCTTGCGAACCTAGTATTTTGAAAGTGTCGTTGGCTATTCTCATCTAGCCATGTATTTTTCTTATATTCCATGGCCTCTTTTACATCGTCCCACTTTCTTTCTCGTGTTTGCAAAGTACTATGAAAATCTTTTGTGGAAAACGTATATCAAAATCGTAGAATGTGGTGCTCCATAGTCTCTGACTACCCGTATGGGATAAAGGCGTGAGTTTGTATGTGTGTGCTTTCAGCAAAAATAAAATTTGAGTGAAAATTACGAGTTTCCAACACAATGAATAAATCCTACTAATATTATAAAGGCGAAAGTTTGTAAGAATGTATGGATGTTTGGATGTTTAGATGTTTGGATGTAAGGATGTTTGTTCCTCTTTCACGCAAAAACTACTGTACGGATTTCGATGAAATTTGGCACACGGGTAGATCATGTCCCGGATTAACACATAGGCTACTTTTTATCCCGGGAAAATATAAAGCGGGACTTTTATCCCGGAAAAACTTTTTTAAAGCGGGCGGAGCCGCGGGCAAAGCTAGTGATAATATTATTGTTTTCTAGTTCTGCTTGAGGCGAGAACCTCCTTCCAGTGAATTTGTTAACTATTATCAAATTCTATATCAATATGCCATATTTTGGATGTATGTATGTTTATCTAACAATAAAATTTGATTTTCATTAAAGTTTGCTGCTTATTAAATAGTTTAATGTTGGTGGGAATAACAGTATTTACAATATTGGGCACGTATTTATGTTTTTCTACATTCGTGCGACCCAATAATTTAGCTATAGATATTTTTAATTGATTTTATTAATATATTTAGTTATCCTTATACGATTCTTACTAACTGCGCATTTTTAAATATTTGATATTTCTTTAAATTTACTTGTTACGGTATCCATAAAATTATCCATTTAGATGATTTTACATGTTTGTAAATTAAGGTCATTTTTAACTAAGCGACGGTAACTTTTTAATTTATAATCGTCAAGGCTGTTGATTTAAGTCAAAAAATGTCAAACATTAAGAAGTTCCTAAAACAGTTACAATTATTTTTGTGCAGAGAATAGTTTAGTTATGTTTTTTTTTTTGTCAAAATCAAAACTTTAAAACGCTCTACTGAAAAAAATTGCTGAATATCGCTTAGATATGATTGCCTTTCAAGCGTCGATATTATTTTTATTAATTTCGTTGTATTTGTAAGTTTTTTTCGTGTTATTGATTTATTTGTTATCATTTTAGATTCCCCATTTTTTTTTGTTTTTTGCGGAGAAAGTGACTTATTACTACCGATGCTGTAAATACAGACATTAGAAATGCATGAATACGTGTTATGATTAGGCGCAACAACTGGACGCCAACAAAATATTCGAAAACATAAAAAAAAATGGTTGGAATATAGTAAAAACAATAATTTCGCTTTTCCTTAGAAAATATTCCTACCTGTCAAACATTTGATGTTCGCCCGTCGTTTAGAAATCAATTATATTTACAAGTTAAAATATCATTAAAAGTGGAGTTTTATTCTTCTTGTTTTGGTTTTGAATGTCAAACGTTTAATATTCGTCCCATCGTTTAGAAATCAAATTAAATTTAAAAGAGTACTTTAGTTTTTTTTTAAATTGACAACCAACAATTTCTGATCGCAACTATAATATTTTACGGACTTTGGCGGGAACCTGGGCGTAAAGGTTGCGTTGTTTCGGTTGAATTTGATTTTTATGTGCATGATGCGGTTTGTTTAGTGGCCAATAAGGAATACATTCATTTTTATCATAATACTAGGTGTTTCTTGCGGCTTCATACGCGTGTAATGCCTTTCCGCTAAAAAAAAAGTCCCTATGAAGAGATTAAAAATATGCATTACTTCCATGGGGCTAAATTACTGGGATAACAAGTAGACTATGTGTTTATCTAAGACATGATCTACTCGCGTGCCATTTCATCTAAATCCGTTTTGTTGTTTCTGTGTTTATTTCTAACACACATGTAAATATCCAAATATTTTTATGAACTTTCGCATTAATAATATTATCACAGGATACTGAAGTAGATATTAGTAAGATTATCATTATTAATTTTAATCAATAAAGATTTTTTATCAACAACTTTAACAACTTCTTTTATTTTGTTTTATTCCTTAATTTTCCTGTATGTATGTGTCACCTATGTAATGTATATGCTGAAAAACGGCTAAGCGCCATTAGCATAATAAATAATGTGGTCCCACCATACTAACGCACATAGAATCGTCTGGAACAAAACACTATTGCTTGTTACGCCATAGGGGTGAAAAGACGAACTAAATTATTGACAACTTAGCTCTGTTACGCTGTAATAATGCCATTCACCGCTAGATGGATTTTGATTGGGGGGTGGAGCTATCGTTATATTTCATCCCCCGACCCCCCGCATTTAGCGACGCTACGTTCTAAAGAGATTTTGGCTTGACACACCTCCGCTATTCTTCTTTTCTTCGTGTTTCCAACTCAGACAAAACCAAACATGAATGATGCTTAATTATTTTTATGACTTTTGATATTTATGCTTTTTGACATTAGTCGTTCTGGTGGTAATCCTTTTTGTATTAATGCTTTTTTATTTTATGCTTAAACAATTATGCGTAATGATTATTATGCACAATGGTATTTAGGCTTAAAGCTTAGGTGCGTAACAATATTATTACAAAAAAAATTATGCAATCCAATAGGGAACCGGGATAAGAGAGGATTATAGTGGTGGTGGACGTTCACAGTTTGGATCAAATAAGGCGAGAATGTCTTCTAAGGGTTGGAAATAACTTATCTTGGTGCATTAAGGAATGAACTGTGGTCAGCTTTGTCCAAGTTTGGGGTGGGTAGTAGCCTGATTCGAGCACTGAAGTCTCTTAATGAGAACTCTAGTGCTTATGTCAGGACAAATGGAGCCTACACTGACTGGTTTTGCATTAATAAGGGTGTGAGACAGGGATGTGTAGCGTCTCCATGGCTGTTCAACCTATTCATGGATGGCTATCTAAAAGATATGCAAAAGAGTGCGTACGGGCTGGGAATTAATGGTTTGTCACTCAATTGTCTACTCTACGCTGATGATCAAGTAATTCTTGCGTCTAAGGCGGAGAAGCTACAGAACTAAGTGACAATTATGGATGATGCTTTCGGGAGAAAAGGTACGAAGATGAATGTTAGTACGACGAAAGTCATGGTGTTTGAAAGGGACGAAAGCATGTCAGAATGCAATATTTTTACAGGTAACGACAACCCTGTCGTTACCTATAAAAAGCAAGTAAGTGATTTTGTATATTTGGGATGTGTTTTTGTGAAAACCATCACTTGTGAGTGATGGTAAGTATGACAGTGATATCGAGAGACGAGTGAGTGCAGGTAATCGGGTGAATGGAGCGTTGCACACCTTTATGGGAAGCCCGAAAGTGTCCAAAACGACACGACTGGCTGTCTATAGAGGAGTGTTATTACCAACTCTAATGTATGGTAGTGAAAGCTAGGTATGACAGAAAATGCACGAAAGTAAGATTAAAGACTAATTATCCTCGCGTTGACAATAATTGACATATCTACTTATTATAATTTTGTAAATGACGGCCGACCGGTCATTGTGTTGCGCTTGCCTTTAAACTTTTAAATTATTGAAGTTGTGCGTATTGTGTAAAACCACGAAAATTATAAAAATAAATCAACAAAAATTATGTTTGTAAATGTTGGCGTATGCACGTTGTACACCGTTCAATTATAATTATTTATTTATGTTCTCTCGTTTTATTATGAATTTTTAGATGTAGTGTTTATCGCAATTTAACGGTGATGTGTGTGCATTAGCTTATATAACTAATCTGACTACGTATGCAAAAGACTTTAAAAAAAAAAATATAAAGACAAATGATGACAAAAAAGTAAGCCCGGAGTTTCTTTCTGCCTTTCTTCTTCGGGTAGTCATCGCTTAGGTAGCTAGTGAAAGGCTGGTAGGTTAGCTAGGCTAGGGCCTGTAGTGTCCTCACCGGTGAGGATCGCGACGCGTGCCTCCCATTATCATTACTATTGTTATTATTTTTTAACAAAATTATCTCTTGTTTTATATTGCTTTTCTTGCCAGCCCGAGCTGGCTTCTTACTTTTTCACCATTTATTTTTCTCGTAATAAGTCTGTAGTTATATAAGTGAATAATAATAAATAATTAAATATGACTCGACTTATCATAAGAACAACTATATTCGCCTACGTGATGAATAAAGTATTTTATTTTATTTATTTATTTAAAGCAGTGGAAATGAGAGCGCTAAGAAGCATGTGTGGGGTGACTGTATGTGATAGACTACGGAATACTAGGCTGATGGACATCTGTGGAGGGACAGAGGATGTAGTGACCAAAATTGAGAAGGGTATGCTAAGGTGGTTTGGGCATTTGGAAAGGATGGATGATAGGAGACTGACAAAAAGGATATATAAGGCGAGTATGGATGTAAGGGCCGGCAGGGGTCGACCGCACCGAATCTTCTCAGATCTCTCTCTTCTTTGATCTTCTCAATATCTTGTCAGATATCTGACATTCTAAGTAAAGGCCAGGTCAAAAGTACCCTGAACCAGCGAGAGTGCATGAAAAGATTGATGAAGGCAGAAGAAGCGAAAGTTGTGTGCAAGAATCGAGCAAATTGGCAATCCATAGTCTCTGCCTAACCCTATGGGATAGAGGTGTGATACTATGTTTTTATGAAATCTATATATTTTAAGCAAATCATATTAAAAAGTTTAGTACCTTATCACACATTTTACATGTTTTTTTTTCGTCCTTATTTACGGAGCTTTGGAATAAAGATGTTTATTTTATTTATTTATTTATTAATAATTTACAAATAACATCTTTACAGGAATTACACCCAATGCGATGTAAATTGTCATACAAATAAAACATAATATGCATAAGCTTTCCTAGAGAATAGACTCTAATGTATCGACATTACTTATAATTTCCAGTCACCTTTGTGAATTCCGCCAATGTACAATTGAAAATATCTAGTCTCCGCCCAATCTCATTTATTATATTAAATGCTCTTACCACTGGAGCAAATTTCGCGGTTTTGGTGCGAGTTAATGGGACTTCAAACAATCTCTGCCTCACTTTGTTTCGCAACCTTGTGTTTGGGACAAGGAGTTTCAAGGAAGCCAATACCCATGGATTATTAAGTTTACCGCGAAAAACCTCAAAGACATATTTGGCTAGGGCTACATTACGCATAACTTCTAATTTATAGTATCCGACCATACCTATAACAAACAGTGCCGGATACTTCAGCGGGTAAAAAGGATAGATTCCGTACTGTTTCATGTACAGGTAACGGGTAAATTAGTTTTGTATCTTCTCCACCATAAGTCCGTATTTGACCTCATGGGGGTTCCAGATGATGGCACTTGACTCGAGTTGGCTCCTTACCAGTGTATTATATAGGCCCTTCACGGCAGCTAGGTTTTTGAAATCTTTGGTTTCCCGCATTATAAAGCCTAAATTCCTATACGCTTTGGAACACACGTGTATAATGTGCTCCCGAAAGATTAAATCTTTTGTGATTATTACTCCCAAGTCTTTAACAGATGTAACTCGAGGTATAAGCGTTTCTTCCATCTGGTACTGGTAGTGCAAAGGCAAGCTCGCACGCGAACAAGACATAATATTGCATTTAGTGACAATAAGAAACAGCCTGTTCCTTTGACTCCATTCTGTCACTAAAGCAATGTCTCTCTGCAGCCGCACACAGTCGCTCTCATCAGTGATACACAGAAAGAGTTTAAGATCGTCAGCAAAGAGTAAGCAACCCGCATTCGTTATTACTTCCGGCAGATCATTTATCATTATGATAAACTCTAATGGGCCTAGGTTGCTTCCCTGGCTAACCCCTGATAGTGTGCGGTATGAGCGTGATATGTTACCACTATATTCCACGTATTGCCTGCGGTTTCTAAGATAGCTTGCGAAGAACTGCAACAGGTCTGGGGTAAAACCAATCATTGCAAGTTTGGACAAGAGAATGTCTTGTTCACGCTGTCGAAAGCCTTCTTAAAGTCAAAATAGGCAACATCTAATTGTGCGTCTTCTACCGAGTCGAGCACTGGGGCCGCATGGTTTATAAAACACATGAGGTTTGAATTTGTACTGCGACCGATTCGAAATCCGTGCTGCGCATTACTGAGAAAGGCGCTCACCTGTGGAGTTATGCATGCAGATATTGCCGATTCGAACACTTTAGCGAATGTAGATAAGACCGCTACAGGTCTATATCCACGTATGTCTGAATTAGGAGCGCCTTTAGGAACCGGGATCACTCTAGTTATTTTCCAACCATCGGGGTATACGCGCTCTTTAAGACAAATATTGAATAAGAAGCAAAGGGGGTCAGCTAACGACATTCTGCAGTCTTTTACAACGTAAGGAGGGACCCCATCCGGACCCACCGATCGCTTAGGCTCGAGGCGCGCAAGGGCAGTTCGAATGTCCCTGTGAGATAACTGCCCTACGTGCACACGTGCACCGCGCTCGGGTACTCCAAGCGCAGCAGCCGCCGCGTCTAACAAGGGCACCTCTACTTCATACACAGAGCTAAAATAGTCTGCAAACTCTTGAGCACAGTCATTCTCTGATAGACGCACATCATTCTTTACGATCTGAGGTTCACTTCGCTTTGATCGTTTATTTCCTATAAAGGCCCAGAATGACCTCGGATCTTTTGTTAATTGCATCTCGACACGACCTTGATAATTTTCATACGCTAAGGAAATGTTATGCTTAACTACGGTGCGATAATGCGAAATTTTTTTGTACTGATAATTCGACCCACTGATCTTATATGATTTGTGCCAGTAGGCTTTTTGTTTTATGTAACCTATTATGATGTGATCTAAAGTATGAATAAATATGCGGAAAACGAAGATTTCATCTATACTTAATATTATAAAGTTGAAGAGCTTGTTTGTTTGTTTGTTTGAACGCGCTAATCTCAGAAACTACTGGTTCGAACTGAAAATTTCTTTTTGTGTTGAATAGACCATTTATCGAGGAAGGCTTTAGGCTATATAACATCACGATGCAACTATTAGGAGCGAAGAAATAATGGAAAATGTAAAAAAAACGGGGAAAATTATTCATCCTTGAGGGCTTCCATTGCGTGCGCTGCGAAAACGGTTCAAGATACCAAAAATATATGTATGAAAGAATTATTCCTCTTGAAATGTTCTAAAAAAATGTCCGCGACAGTATATGTCTATCTTTTAAGATTAACTCACTAAAACCGTTTTTATGGTAATCAAATTTGGTCGAAATTAATGCATTATTTGTTAAGAGTTGTATCAACGTCATAGTCATAGAGTGATTCAACGGGAAGGTTTTTATGTACTTTTAGCCCGGAAAAACTTATTAACGCGGTCGAAGCCGTGGGCAAAAGCTAGTCTATAATATAGCATGTTTTCCTATTATTTTTAAATTATCTTTCAAAAACAATTTAAAAAGGGCATTGATTTTTTTATGGGCAGGGGATATGATTAAAGATTTTTTTTTATATCTTTTTATGTTCCTTGCTCCTGTTTTTATATTACATTACATTGAGTATTAAAATATATTTCTCCCCTTTTTATTTTAAACCCTTTCAATAGTAGAGGAGACCCGTGCCCATCAGTGGACATTACATACATAATACGGGGCTGATATTAAGAATATAAAAGGTTAATTCTTAGATCTTTCAAAAAGTTAATTTTATGTACTCACCTGCTTCTGCTGATGTCTGAGTGACAGATGTCTGGTGTCCGTTCGTTGATCTATATATACGATTTTGTCGTTGACGGAAAGTTACCATGACAAAGATTCCATCTGAGCAAATAATTAGTTAAATATGTAATATAATAGTCGACCTTGTTGTGTTTGTTTGAGGGGACACAAGGGTTAAATGAGATCATATTATTAAGGTTAAAGTTACAGAAAATGTATTCTCAAAAAGACGAAGAATGTCACTTACATGAGAACAAAATAACAAAACATAAGTAATTATTCAAATACAGTGGTCGCCGTGCACTATATTAACAAAGTATTGTGTATTAGTTATTGACGAGCAGTTTTTTTTTTTTTTTTTACAAATAAAATAAAACTTGTCTGCTCCGCAATTTAGACAAAAAGTAATTGATTTTCAGTTATGTAGCTTGAGAGCCGAGATTTAAAAATGTTGAGTGAGCTTACATTTTTTATGTCTGATGGTATTTTGTTGTAAAATTGCACTCCTTCAAAGGTAGTATTCTTTTTAGCATAATTAGTACGTATCCTTGGCAGAACAAGTAAACTAGGTTTGCGTGTGCTACGTGTGCAGGTTTGTGATTTTTTGACAAAACTCAAATTTGTTTGGATAGATTTATTGAACGCTTTTCTAATTAAAATACAGGTATTATATACATACAGTTGTCTAACATTCATTAGTTTTGTATCTGTAAAAACTTTTACTGTCGGTGTTGAATATGGAAGTCGAAAGAGTATTTTTATAATTTTATTTTGTGCTCTTTGAAGTTGTTACACAATCACTATTTATCCCCGAAGCGATAGGCAGAGGCTAAACTGTTGGACCCACTTTTCACCGTGTGTATCTGTGTGATTCTCTGATTACGAGACAATTTCATGACCGGTCGTAAATAAAAATAAGTAGCTACGAAGATTCAAGGACTATTATATCACTAGCTTTTGCCCACGGCTTCGCCCGCGTTAATAAGTTTTTCCGGGCTAAAAGTACATAAAAACCTTCCCAGAGAATCACTCTATCCAACACATTTATTTGGATAAAGATTAATATTATGACGTTGATACAACTCTTAACAAATAATGCATTAATTTCGACCAAATTTGAATACCATAAAAACGGTTCTAGTGAGTTAATCTTAAAAGGTAGACATATACTATCGCGAACATTTTTTTAGATCATTTTAAGAGGAATAATTCTTTCATACATATATATTTGGTATCTTCAACCGTTTTCGCAGCGCACGCAATGGAAGCCCTCAAGGATGAATAATTTTCCCCGTTTTTTTCACATTTTCCATTATTTCTTCGCTCCTAATAGTTGCATCGTGATGTTATATAGCCTAAAGCCTTCCTCGATAAATGGTCTATTCAACACAAAAATAATTTTTCAATTCGAACCAGTAGTTTCTGAGATTAGCGCGTTCAAACAAACATTAAACTATTCAGCTTTATAATATTAGTATAGATAAAGTATAGATAATACATTTAAGAGCCTATGTGAAAAACATATGGAATCGTGATGGGCGTGACTTAGCGTATTTCAAATGCGAGGCGCCGCACGGCCCCGGTGAGATAGATCGCGCGCCTCGGCCCTCGTCGCATCGCGTCGTTGCGACAGGTCGTTGCACTCAAGCCCGCGAAAAGATCGTCATTGCAAATGCATGTCTATGTTGTAAATATTATAGTTATTATAATTTCTAATAATTTTATGACTTATAAAACATAGAATTTATTTTAATTCGTTTGTAGAACCATTATTATGTCACTATTATCTACCTAATTACTTGAACATTATGTAAAATGACATTGTAAGTTATCTAAACTCATCGAAAGTATTATTCACTTATAGTTGACTTTTGTTGACAAGATAAAATTTGGTGTGGTGGTAGGTTCGAGTCTTACCCCTACGTAGGTCTGTATATAGGTAAAAAGCAAAGCAGTATGAAACTTCTATAATATGTTTTAAATTATATTTTGCTTTGCTTTGATTTATTCTTGTGGACTTTCCTAACTTTGGTGGACATAAAATAAATAATAATACAATAAATGGGGTCACTATTTTTCGGCCCGACTCGGGATTCGAACCCGGGACCTCAGCACAATAGGCGTATCGTGTGTGCAACTACGCCTTGGAGGCAGTCAAACATAGCATCACACCTTTTCTCCTCACATTTCGTTAGCTATTTTAGGTCTTATCAAATAGGAGACGAGCTTATTGCCACATACCGGGCCCAATTCAGCAGACCGAGTTGATACTGGACAGAAAAAAATAGTATTTGCCCGACGCGGGATTCGAACCCGAGACCTGAGCGTGGAGGCCGTACCGGGCACGTAATACAACTACGAGTTGCGACATCAAGGTAGTTTCGACAAGTCATTCACGATGAAACTTCTTCCCTGGAATGTCAGGTCTATTTTACGTAAATGATGCTTCACTCTAGTGCCACCATGCAATTTAAAAATCGAATTTTGTATGTAAAGGATGTTCGAAATTTATGCAATGCAATAAAATTACATAGCTTGATATGAAGATTGATTACATTATTATGGTTGAATAGTCACTATATAGGATATAAATGTTACAAATGTTGAAGGCGGCCGCTACCTATCTAGATAATTTTTATAATTTTTAATTTGAACTGTATGTAATGAGGGGTAAGAAAAATATAGCAAGGTCATTCTTAATACGCGGGTACTTATGCTTATAGAAAATTTGAAATGTTAATTACTTACAATTTTTTAAATATTTTTGATATTTTGTACAGAAGAATAGACTGATGTTTACTGCAACAGCTACTTCTTCAATTCTAAGGCATTTGTTTTTGTTTTGCAATATAACAAATCTCCGATATCCTTATTGAACTGAATGAAAAATAATGATGGCCATATTTTAAAAGGAGACGGGAAAAACTTCATAGAACTTTGGGCTTAGTGTTACAGAGATAATTTATGCATTATTTTATAGTTATATTAGAACTATTTCTAAATGAGAAAGAAAAATCTGTCTGTCCAATGGGAGTAAAGAAAGAACCGCTGTAGAGTAGAGCTTCTAAATCATTTTTCGGTGAATAACTTTTTTTTACCTGATGACATAAGATGTTCACAGTACCTAACCATTGCCCATTGGATTGCCCTATTGAATAGTGAACAGAGCTAGCTTAGACAATAACCAGAATTGAAAATATCACATGGAATCGACGAGGACTGATATAAATATATAATGGCTCATTTACACTCTCGCGCGAGTGGTACGCCGAACACAATACGAGCCACGACGCGAGGTGTGAAGCTAGAGTGTTAGTGAGTCAATAATGTATTTCAATTTGACATTACGTCGGGAGCGCTGAACAAAGTTGCCAGTAAAATTAAATAATATCGACCAATATTAAATATCCCAAAAAGTTAAAATGTCTTTTTAGTTTAATTTCTAAAATACCTATAGTTTTTAATTCTTATTCTTTTTCAGCCTTTAAAAGGCTACTATTGCATATAGGTCTCCCCCAAAGAATTATTAATACTATTAAGTCAATATTATTCTTGTTATACATGCTTGGTATTCTTTGAGTATGTAACCAACGCTCTAAGTTGGTGCCAGCGACGTGTGTAATATTACACGAACCACTTGGTGCCACTTTTCACCTTTCTATAACTCAAAACCTATATAAAGTAAACACATAAAACTGTGTGAGTTTAATTATATCTATAAGGACATCTAGAAGCCCAAATTTCATGAAGCTAGCTCAAACGGTTATAAAGATGTCAAAATCGTAAATTTTTGTACTGACTGACAGACTTATAGTATCTAAACCTAACCTACTTCCAGATGACCTAGAAAGATGAAATTTGGAATCCAGCTCGGTAATTATGTGTAAGCGTAAGAAAAAATCTAAAAATAAAAAAAAGTTAAAAATACAGGGGTCCGCATAAAAAAAAATATATTTTTAATGGTAGCGTTGGAACCGTTACAAGCAAATATTTGAAACAATCCCAGTATATGTTTTATTATATTTGCTTTATAACAGAAATATAAAGATAAAGTTAAGCCAAAACATTTGTGGTGTCCCCATAAAAAAACACTTGTAATACGCGCTAAACAGCCGGCCAACGGTGTGTCGTTGGCGGCGCGCGGCACCACACAACTCAATACCTACCTAGTTTTCTTTACAAAAAGTAATGATATCCAACCAAAAACATAAATGTAAAAGATCTCACATTTGTAAATACCAGCAACTATTATAGGTATTTAATAAAGCAAACAAATAGAATTTTATACTTGTTCATAATGTTATTTTGTTCCTATAAATACATATTTAGATGTCCATTCTTTTTGCGGCGAAGCCCACAGCTAAGCATAATTTTGGTATTGAACTTGGCTATCCTTTTTTACATTTATGTTTTTGGTGGGATGTTTTTAAATGGAAGACATAAAAATAGAAGAATATTGATACATGCTTCAAAAGTGTAAGGTCAAGCCCAATTTAGGCCGTCTCCTTTATACCTATTAGAGTTTGTGGCCAGTCATGTCCAGCGGATTTTGATTTTAAAGCCAATAGCCTTTAAAGAAAAATAAATCTAAATGGCGGCCTTTATTTAAAATTCTAACATTACATCTGCCTTTTGTGCACAAAACAACGCCCAGATATCGATTTTGAGTTCGATTGGCCTTAATACAAAAAACTTCAAAATGGTGGCTACTTTTTTCAATTCTGACATTGGATCACTTTTGTTAATAATGTTATACCCAGACATCGATTTTGCGGTCGATTAACCTTAAAACAAATAAATTCAAAATGGCGGCCACTTTTTTCAGTTCTGACGGTGGATCTGCCTTTAGTAACTAAAGTGGTACTCAGATACCGATTTTGAGGTCAATTGGCCTTAAAATAAAGAAATTCAAAATGGCGGCCAATTTTTTCAGATCTGACATTGGATCCGTCTTTTGTACCTACAGGCCTGCCCAGATGTCGATTTTCAGATCGAATGGCCTTAAAACAAAGGAATTCAAAATGGCGGTCATTTTTTTCAATTCTAACATTGGATCCGTCTTTTGTACCTACAGGCTTGCCCAGATATAGATTTTGAGGTCGATAAGCCTTAAAACAAGGAAATTCAAAATGGCGGTCACTTTTTTCAAGTCTAACATTAGATCCGTCTTTTATACCTAAAGGCCTGCCCAGATATCGATTTTGAGGTCGATTGGTCTTAAAACAAAGAAATTCAAAATGGCGGTCACTTTTTTTAATTCTAACATTGGATCCGTCTTTTGTACCTATAGGCTTGCCCAGATATAGATTTTGAGGTCGATTAGCCTTAAAACAACGAAATTCAAAATGGCGGCCACTTTTTTCAAGTCTAACATTGGATCTGTCTTTTATACCTAAAGGCCTGCCCAGATATCGATTTTGAGGTCGAATGGCCTTAAAACAAAGGAATTCAAAATGGCGGTCACTTTTTTTAATTCTAACATTGGATCCGTCTTTTTTACCTACAGGCTTGCCAAGATATCGATTTTGAGTTCGATTGGCCTTAAAACAAAGAAATTCAAAATGGCGGCCACTTTTTTCAATTCTAAACTTGGATCCGTCTTTTGTACTTAAAGGCCTGCACAGATATCGATTTTGAGGTCGATTAGCCTTACAACAAGGAAATTCAAAATGGCGGCCACTTTTTTCAAGTCTAAAATTGGATCCGTCTTTTATACCTAAAGGCCTGCCCAGATATAGATTTTGAGGTCGATTGGCCTTAAAACAAAGAAATTCAAAATGGCCGCCGTGTATACCAATTCTAACATTGGCTCTTAACATTTTAGTTATTATTGATTCATAATGTATAAATAAATGAGTACTACAAAAAATCATACTAAAATAATTTTATGGTGTAAAAATTTGAACATCCTTTACATGCAAAATACGATTTTTTTAAATGTATGAGCGGCACCACGCAAGCGTCATTTACGCAAAATTGGGCCGGCATTCCAGGGCGTTCCTAGCTATGAATTACCCAATATAAATAATACATACATATACTCTCACGTCTTTTCTCCCCGAAGGGGTAGGCAGAGGCGCAAGTAGTGCACTCACTTTCCGTCGTGCGTATTCCGTCCTATGATGTGATAGGGGGCAAGCCTATCACCATTTCGGGCTCAAAATCCAGACTTCGGGCTGAAAAGAAAAAAATCCAATATCACTCTGCCCGACTCGGGGATCGAACCCGAGACCTCAGCATTGCAGTCATAACGTAATACAACTACACCACTGAGGCAGAATAAATAACAAAAAAAAAAAGCAGTGACTATTGTTTTTCAATCAGGGATTCGAACCCGGCACCTCAGCGTACCGATCATTAAATATAACTAAAGCAGGTCTCCGACTAGAAACAATTTACAAAGGTGAAAGGATGTAATAATTACGCTTGCTGCCTATCTTATAGACCTAATAGAGCCTATAATTTTATATTGATACGCGGACGTGAGCTGGATACACTATAAAACAGAATTTCCAGGGCACCTTCAAATTTGCCGCGCGGTAGCGCGGACCAATCCCTACACTAGACGGCCAATTCGAACTTTGAAGGCGTCCGAAAATTTCGAGCGCACGTCCGTCGTCAGTAAAGATTCCGGACGACTGAAGCCGGCACGGGCCACTCCCATAACAGCGATGGCGTATTTGGACGTCGCGGATGAGAGAAAGTGACGGGAGGCGCACGCGTATGCCGAAATGAAATAGCGTAAGCGCCAAAACAATTTTCTTTTAATTGTGATTATACTATTTAATTCATTTTAATTGTGTATTGATAAAACTTTGAAAAAATTGTTGTATTGTATTTAAATAAAGTTACGAATGTACATATTCCACAATTTAGAGATAAAGCGTGTTTAAAGAAAATATCAGAGGTAACTTTGATTTTTTTTTCGATCGAGAAAATTTATAGCAATTGTGTTTTGGCTTTGACATATTATTGAGTTATACGTTCAATTTACACATATCCAAAAATCTAACTTCTGATCTTAGTAGTTTACGAGAAATTTGAATTTGAAAGTCCTTAAAGTTCCTGACATAGGCTCTTAACGCCGCTGTACCCTCTAATAATAAATCATAGAATTAAAGACAAACTGAAAATTTGCAAATTATACCCGCAAATGTCACTACCATCAGGGTCCATAACTCGAACTCTAAAGAGTATCGTTGAATATCTTTAATAAAAGTGTACAGTTATACACCTCAAGTATAATAATTTTATGACACGATTACTTAGGAGTTATTTCCCCGCCTATTTTTGGAACAAACACAAAATTTTTGAAAAATATATTTGTCTCACCGCAAAAAGGTCATCGCCGTAAGCAGAAAAAGCAATGCAAAATATTTTTATGTGTACACTCTACTCACGTTACCTTCGCCTCGAACGCTTCCTTAGCGGTCAGTTGACCCAGGAGTCTTGAGAGAGAAGCCTTGATATTCAAGCTGGGAAATATTTTTACGAAAGTGTCCTTGAAATTTAGCTTTGTCAAGTGTTAGCGGTGTTCACCATAACGGCTACATTTTGGGTATGTGAATGATAGAAAATCGTTTTTACTTCTATAACGTTCTATTTAGTACTATTTTAATGTAATATCAAGTTAATTAAAATTCAGATCATTTATTCAGTAATTAGGCCCCTAAAGGCACTTTCACACGTCATTTTTAACAATGTTGTTTTACTGAAAGATTCTACCAGTGCTTCGGAAAAGCCCACTGACCTGAGAAGAAGCACCAAGAAACTCAGTATAGGTCTTTTATTATCATTATTTTCAATTCATACATCATTAAAAATAAATAAAATATCATTAAACATTAATAATCAAGATAACGCAAAACGTCATTACCATTTTGTCATTACCACAATTTACTACCAGTTTTTGATGTGACGGTAATGACTGTAATCAAATAGTGGTGATCCTAAAATACTACTAATATTATAAACGCAGATACAACTGAACGGATTTGAATGAAATTCGGCACACGGGTAGACCACGTTCTGGATTAATACACAGGCTACTTTTTATAGTGGTAATTTGATCCCATTAGAAATAATTAATGTTTAAATCAGATTTTTCTGATTGGAGCACGCTTCAGAATATAGGTAATCTTGTGGGAGGCTCCTTTTACATATGGCAGTACAATTGGGACACGTTTGACTATGGGTGGTTCAACTCGGTTTCTGCGATGGCCGCGAGGAATTTGTAGCTTATATCGACCAATCATTAATAAATATCCCTACATTTAAATAATATAAAACATAACATAATATAACACACAAATGTCCCACGTAAAATAACACATAGCTGACGTAAAGCACTGATGCTTTATGAAGTTTGCAGTTGATGAACATTTATGTCATTTGACTAGCCACAAATCCTTGCCAATCCTTGCGAATCCCACCTAGGATGATTCGCGAGCCTATTGAAAATAAAAAAATACACATCCAAATTTCCATAGAGAAGATAGTTGGAAGCTTGCACATGCCAGGGATCCAGTTATACATCTCATTGAATCGGACCTCTAAATACCAACTGCCAGACCTCAAGACACTGAGATCCTTCTACACATTAAGTTCAATTGAAACATATTTTTTTCTTTATGCGAATTAAATTAAATCCTTTTTATTTTATTTTTAGAAAGATTAAATGAAAATTGGCAAGAAGACAAAAGTGTAGAGGCTACTTAAAGTTTTGAATTTGTTGAGCTAATTTTGTGGCTGACTGTACATTAAAAATTTACGTGATCATTATTGTTGAAAAGTATGTGTAGAATTAACGATGACAGGTTTTAAAGATTTTCCATAGTTAATGATTAGAAGATTGGTTTTAGTTTAATACATACATACATATACACTCACGCCTTTTATTCCCGAAGGGGTAGGCAGAGGTGCACCTAGTGCACCCACTTTTCGCCATTATTCCGTCCCATGATGTGATAGGGGGCGAGCCTATCGCCATATCGGGCACAAATTCCAGACCAGCTGATACTGAATAGAAAAACTCAATATCACTTTGCCCGACCCGGGGATCGAACCCGAGACCTCAGCATTGCAGTCGTACCATAATACAACTACGCCACCGAGGTAGTTTAATAATATTAATTTATTTATAGGATTACAAAAGATTTATTTTTTAAAAATTAAACAATCACATATATCTAGTGTTTCATTTTTCAATTATCTAAAACAAATAATAATATCATAAGCCATCTAAAAAGTCATTACCAATACACACTATATCACTACCATCCCAAAATAGTCATAACCATTAAATTTCAGAGGCTTATATCTCCGCGATTTGTCGGTGTGATCCGTTTGGTAGTTTTTGAGTTGATCGTGTGTTTTATACGTAAGAAATTGTAATTATTTTTCCACTTGTCTTACTAACCCCACTTCACTTATTGATGTCAATGTAACACCAAATATTACCGCTTCCTCTTGAATAAATATTGACAGTTAATATTTTTTTTCTAATTTGGACTTCACTGTGTCTCGCACTTGTGTTTACTTATACGTTTATGTTGACGTCAGTACCTCTAGCACCAAATACAGGTAAATATTTTCACCAAGAATTTGTACTGACGTTGTCTCGGCAGACGAGTTCTATTCCCAACTAGGCTATCGTCAACTATTTATGTGTGTATTCTTTGTGAATTATCGTTCGCTTTAACGGTGAAGGAAAACATCGTGAGGAAACCTGTATACCTGAGAATTTCTCTGTATTTCAAAGGTATGTGAAACAGGGTTCACCGATATATATCAGCGGATATATATCATGATATATGTCGGAGCAGCGGGTATTTAGAAATAATAATCGTGCAAAAAACTAGTCGAGATGTCAAATCGTTGGTATAAATAGGGTGCCTCCCATTTGAAAAAGCAGTCTCTTGTGAGACTCCCAACTGTTCGGAGCTCCTAATATAAGTTTGGAACATCCAGAAATAAAGGATGCAGAACAATTTGGAATTTTACTCTCACATCATGGGTTATGATGATGAGGTGGAACCCTGTGACGTCGGCAGAGCTGACGTCACTTCTTTTTAAAGAGTTCTAGACCTTCTCCTCCGTCATATATATCAGCGGATATATGGATGCTGATAAGCAATAATGTGTCAACCCACAAAAAATCAAATTCAAAGATATTGATATATTATTATAAAGCGTCCCGTATTTAACATTTTGAAAAAGAGCTTCAAGGCACTTAAAATAAGTAAACATGAAAAAAAATGATAAATATGATAAAACAAATTGGGAATCACGAATACAGTATTTGACAATAATCCTTTAAGTTGCTTAACACGGTCAACATTCAAAACAACGCCATCTGTCGTCGCCACAAATATGTTATGAGACTTGACACTGTTTCGCTAAATGTCATTCAGCATTACCGCGCAGCGCCAAGCAACGAAGTCTACGTAAAATAAGAAATTATAAACTAATAATCAGATTTTACTCACTAAAATACTTTTATAAAGAGTTATTGTAGTGAATTGTAAGCAACCCACGTTTGGCTCATCAAGGTAAGTCAGTAATTATTCTGTTATATTAAGATTTTCATAGGTAATTATTTTGTAGGTTATGTTGCCGGTTTCAATCAGAAAAGAATAATTAAATAATTGTGTAGATGTATATCGTAAACTTAAGGTTTTGTTTTATGCTAAAATAATATAATTTTGTCCTATCAGATTGAATTATTGTAACTAGACCTGATTACTCACTTAATTCATTATTGTTAAATAAAAAACAATACTGTATATTGTACTATGGAGCATAACACATTGTTGCTAAACAAATAAGGACCTTTGAGTAAGACTTATAGCACAGTTTACGGTGCTTAACATATTATTACTGAATGTTGGTCAGCTTTTATGAGAAATAATTTGTATTTTAAGAACCTTAAAATATAATTGATAAAATCGTTACTATTATACATTCTATTTTGTTATAGAGAGATGTCACCGCCAAAATCAAGGGCTAAATTACTGGTCAATCTTGCAAAATGCAATACAAATGATGATTTTAAAGAAAACACTGAACCTGCTAACTCAAATAAATCTCCAGATATGTCTATACTTCATATACGAACTGATCAAGATTTAAATAATTCTATCGAATTGCAAAACTCCAGCTGTAATGGTTCGCTTACGTATATATTACCAGATAATATTACAATAGAGAGCATTTCACCAGTGATTGAATTATTTGATAGCTCAGAGATAAATATTTTACCCGAGCCTAATGATGTTGAGGTTCCCTTAAACTCAGTAGATAAAATTGACCTTTTATTCCCGTCCATTGATGAAAGAAATCAGAAGTTTGTAAACGATGAAGAAAATTATAATAAGAACCAACAAATCGATACTGTTACTAATTTCCATACAAAAAAAAATTCTAACGATAGTGACGAAGATATGAACAAACCATTTAAGATATTAGCTAATAAAAATAACGAAACTAGTTTAAACACAATTGAAGAAAAAGAGAATTTGGATAATAATATTTCTAGTCTTGTTGAAGAAAGTCTTCCTTGCTCTACTATTGATGAAGAATATGTACAAGCTACTTATAATATTTTAAATTCTGTTGAGAATCGCAATAACATCGAAGACCCTGATTACATACATGAAACCAACAACGATGATTCTGAAGAGCCGTCATCAACATACAATGGTAGACCTAAGAAAGGACGCAAGAGAAAATTCATAGACCAGAACAGCAGTATAAGAAAAAAAAAGCGAATAACAATCAGGATTACTTCAGTGCGAAAGGGAAAAAAGTTAGTGCGAAAGAATTTAACAGTAGCGATTGTAGATGCCCTTTAAAATGTACGGAAAAACTATCTATTGATGAACGTAAAAAAGAATTTGAAAGATTTTGGAGTTCTGGTTCTTATGAAGCAAGGTGTGCAATGATACAGGGTAGTGTTATTGAAGTTAAAAAGAAAAGATGCTATTCCATACTTTCTAAGCGAGCTTTTAGTAGAAAATACAAAATATGTAATACTCCAGTCTGTAAAAAGGCTTATTTAATTACACTTGGTATTAGCCAATCAAGAATCGATGTGGCTCTTAACAAATTTAGGGAGCAAGCTCCTATTGTTGATAAAAGGGGCGTTAAATCTGGGGGCAGAAATGCAATTGATCCGCAACAATTGCTACAAATAAAAGAATTTATAAAAAGCTTGCCTAAATATTCTTCTCATTATTGTCGAGACAACACATCAGCGATCTTTTTAGCTCCAAATTTGAACTTATCCATTATTTATGATCTGTATAAAGGAAAATACCAGAATCATGTTAGTTTTTCTAGATTCAGGCTTTCTTTTTACAAAGATTTTAATCTTAGATTCAAAAAACCACAAAAAGATACGTGCTTGCGTTGTGACTTATACAAAGCAAACAAATCTGGCGCTAACGGTGAACAATTGTCTTCATTAGAAAATGAACACAAAGCTCATTTGGATCATGCCTACAAATTAAGAGATCAAATGAAAAAAGACTTGGCTGCTGCTAAAACCAATGCTTCAATAGAAACGCTGACCTTTGATTTAGAAAAAACGCACTGTTTACCGCGATTACCGACAAGTGTAGTATATTATAAACGTCAACTAAACCTTCACAACTTAGGCATACATTGTGGATCTGATGGAAAAGGATATTTTCATGTTTGGCTAGAGCATGAAGCAGGGCGTGGAACCCAAGAGGTGGGATCTTGTTTAAAAAAGTTTATTCTTGCGCATTTGAAACCTGATGTAACTCAGCTGATACTCTGGGCTGATTCATGTGGCGGACAAAATAGAAGCATCAAAATGATCCTGATGCTTCTACATATTTTACATAGTCATACAACGTTACAAAAAATAACCATAAGATATCTTCAGCCAGGACATACTTACCTACCGAATGACTCGGAGTTTGGAGATGTTGAATGTGCCTTAAAATCACAGATTCGATTATATACCGCAGACGATTATATTTCTGTGATGGAGAACTGCCGCCGCAAGAACAAATTTGTAGTTACTAGGCTTCAAAAAAATGATTTTAAATCGGTAACACCATTAGAAAACAGTATTACAAACCGAAAATTTGATGGAAATAAACAAAAAATATCTTGGCTTTCAACTTTTGAAATAGAATTACGCCGTGATGAACCATCAAAACTTTTCATGAAATCAAATCTCGAGGAGGAACCTCAGGTGATTGATATATCAAAAGGTGGAAAGGGTCGGAAACAGAAACCGAATTTTGCACTGGATCTTCCTATCCTATACCCAAATGGTCGTGAACTATCAGCTGCAAAAATTCAAGATCTAAAAGAATTGTTAAAGCTAATTCCAACAGATGCAAAAGGCTTTTATAGTTTCTTGAGGAATGCTGCATCAAGTGATTTCATTGATGATACTGAAGGCTTGGGAACTTATATTGATTATAAGATAGAGGAAAATTATATTGAAGATTAAGGGGCCGTATCTAAAATTGCGACAATTAAAATATCCTACTAATATTATAAAGGCGAAAGTTTGTAAGAATGTATGGATGTTTGGATGTTTGGATGTTTGGATGTATGGATGTAAGGATGTTTGTTCCTCTTTCACGCAAAAACTACTGAACGGATTTCGATGAAATTTGGCACACGGGTAGATCATGTCCTGGATTAACACATAGGCTACTTTTTATCCCGGGAAAATATAAACCGGGACTTTTATCTCGGAAAAACTTTTTAATGCGGGCGGAGCCGCGGGCAAAAGCTAGTATAAAATAAGCAGTTGATTAATATCTAGTACATAACATCATCGTAAAGATTATTTCAATCCTACTTCCTACTAATATTATAAAGGCGAAAGTTTGTAAGAATGTATGGATGTCTGGATGTTTGTTCCTCTTTCACGCAAAAACTAATGATCGGATTTCGATGAAATTTGGCATACGGGTAGATCATGTCCTTGATTAACACATAGGCTACCTTTTTATCCCGGGAAAATATAAAGCGGGCCTTTTATACCGAAAAAACTTTTTAACGCGGGGGGAGCCGCGGGCAAAAGCTAGTACTAAATAAAATAAACTGTTTTTCATATCTTTCTTTAATTTCAAGCTATCCACTAAGTTCTAACGCCCATTTTAGAAATTTTATTGTACAGAGACTCAAATTCGCTGCCGCTTTTGGTCAAAATCGTGCTTAAAAACTGAACGAAACATTTAAAAGTTTTATTTAAAACTAGATTTGCCCCGCGGCTCCGCCCGCGTTTAAAAGTTTTTCCGGGATAAAAGTCCCGCTTTATATTTTCCCGGGATAAAAGTAGCCTATGTGTTAATCCAGGACATGACCTATCCGTGTGCCAAATTTCATCGAAATCTGTTCAGTAGTTGTTGCGTGAAAGAGTAACAAACATCCAGACATCCATACATCTATACATCCATACATACTTACAAACTTTCGCGTTTATAATATTAGTAGGATTATTAGGACTATTTTACAAACTAAAAGTGCTTAGATATTATTTTTATCAATATTCATTTATGTTCCTCAACATACATTTATTCTAATTAAATCCTATTATCGGTATTTAGCAAAATAGTGTTAAGTTCCTTAATTTCCTGTTTCAATTATTAAAGTGGTTTTTATAGTTTGACATCTAAAGTCGCCATTTTCTCAAAACTAAGTTCATGGGGGTTAACACATTATCGCTTATCAGCATCCATATGTCAATTGATTTTTAACTTGATATATATCAATTGATTTTTTCCTGCCTAGTGAACTAAAAAATTTAAAGATTAAAGATTACCCTGGCAACACTTAGTGAAAAACTACAATTCAACATAATTTAGATTGTTTCCTAAAATGGCAACCTCATTTAAAGTTGGGGAAATTCCCTTTAATTAAACCAGCACGGATAGCTTTACATTAAAATTCAAACCTTAACTTCATACAGTATAAGGTTTATTTTACGAGGTTATAAAAAAGGCGATTCCCTGGTGCTCCTAGCGTTAAAAATTTTCAGTTTCTAGGAATCCGCGCAAGCCTGATAATCGAAAGATTTGATGAACGTTGACTCATTATTGTTTTTCTAATTATTATATTATAAAATTAGTTGATTTATCCCACAAACAAATTAAGATTATTAAAAGAAATAGGTACCTACTTGATTTTTTAAAGTGTTCATTAAAAATTATTTCCCAAATAAACACTAATTCTTTTATTACTATTTTTAATTAAATATATTGTGTTAATTTGACACTTACTTACTAATACTTAATCACTTGTATTATTTTAAAATTCTTCTCACATTTTTAAGTGTCTAATCCAATTACAGAATGAAATTAGCTTTTTTTCTTAGCCTGCATATATATCGGATATATATAAAAAACAGATTTTTGATTTTTATTATAAAAATCGGATTTTTTCAAACCCTGGGAAGTGTGCCAACCCGCACTAGGCCAGCGTGGTGGACTAAGGCCTTAACCCTCTCAGTTGTGGAGGAGGTCCGTGCTCAGTAGTGGGCAGTACCTATATAATGCAAGGCTGGTATGGTATTAGGTACAGTTAAAATTACGGGTTCAAAATTTCATTATTCGCAAATTAGAACGCACACCCAAAAAAAAAATGTAAACTAGTTAAAATTACTCTATGTGTCATGAAACGGGCTGTTGAATATCAGGATTCGAATTTCAATAAATCGTCTTCAAAAACGACAAAAAAAAAACTAAAAACCAAAAAATAATTTAATTAAGTAGAGTCGTATGTGCGCATGAAAAAACCTGTGCCAACGAGGCAGTACCAGAGAATAAGATTAAAAATAATTTGGTCTAATTAGTTATTTCCGAAGCAAGCTGCACAAATACATTTTCGAAACTTCTGGTGTCACTGAGGTGGGCCCCAGAAATCGCATTCGTTCCGCACACGTTACAAATTCATTGAGGAAAAAACAACTGAAAAATTAAGTCATTTTATAACATAGTTTTGCTCGCGGTTTCGTCCGATTGAAAGAATTCGAGCTTTCTATGATTTCCGGCACATGGTCTATTCGTTTTCCATTTCATCCACACCAGTTCAGCGGTTTCCGCGTTTAGTTCAAGCAAACATTTCAATATCTCCATAAACTTTAGCTTCTGCCATATTAGAGCTTACACTGAGCTGAAAAACAATATCAATTTGCCCACCTAAGAATTGAATCTGAAATCTCAGCCTTGTGAAATAACCATTCCGAGACGTAGTTGATATTTTTAGAATATCTGTAATAATTAAATAAGCGGAGTACAATCCTCGGCGATTTGTCGACTGAACGTCGTAAATAGATAAAAGAATTTACTTAAAGACATAAAAGAGCTCTTTGAATGATGCTCATTTGGCTGCCGTAGGGAAGCAACGCGGCGCACGGATTGAGAATCGAGCGGATTTCATTTATTCTTTCTGGCAGGTAAGGATCCAAATTTAATTTGGTAAACATGCTTGTGACACGATCGCGAGGCGCACGCCTTCTATGTGCTGGATGGGGATGTGATAATGGTTCTTAATACATCATCTGAAGCAATTTTATGGCCAGGCGTATAAAGATTTGATTTAATAAGGCACGCATGTCGCACTCTCGCCACATTTGGATTCATCTTAAAGGCACTACATTTGATGGTGTGACAGCATTGATGTATTATAAAACCTGTGACAGTCATAATATTACAACGACGAATATATTATATGAAAAGTCGAGCTGCCAATGCTTTATTTTCCCGATTACGTCTTACAATTACTTTATAACTGAATTGCTTTAATCATTCATCCTACTAATATTATTAAGCCGAAAGTTTGTAAGAATGTATGGATTTTTGGATATTTGGATGTTTGGATGTTTGGATGTATGGATGTTTGTTCCTCTTTCACGCAAAAACTGCTGAACGGATTTCGATGAAATTTGGCACACGGGTAAATCATGCCCTGGATTAACACATAGGCTACTTTTTATCCTGGGCAAATGTAAACCGGGACTTTTATCCCAGAAAAACTTTTTAACGCGGGCGGAGCCGCGGGCAAAAGCTAGTAGTAGATAATTGTACCGTAACTTTGAGGCGTGAGTAGTGAGTGGACGATAGCCTAGTTGGTAATGGAACGGTCTGCCGAGACACTGTCCGGAGGTTCGAAACCCAAGGCACACACCTCGGACTTTTCAAAGTTACGTGTGTATTGTTTATCAATTATCGTTGGCTTTCAAGGTGAAGAAAACATCGTGAGGAAACTTGCATACCTAAGAAGTTCTTTATAATAATTTCGAAGGTATGTGAAGTCTACCAGCCCGCACTAGGCCAGCGTGGTGGGCTAAGGCCTAAACCCTCTCAGTAGTAGAGGAGGCCCGTGCCCAACAGTGGGACAGTATATAATACATGGCTGGTACTATTGTATTGTGTAGCTATAAGTTGATAGCGACTACATGTAACTGAAAATAGAAAGAGAAACACTTTGCCGTACTATTATTCCAAAACCCCAACTCACTTTTAAAAAAATGCCAATCCCGCCATCGCCTTTTACTCGGACCAAAAATTCAGGAAGCATAGCACGAACGGGATTCGGTGAAAAAGTCATTGATTTTGTATTGAGAGTCATTTGGGAGACAAAATGGGGGCCACTTAGCGGGAGCACGCCGGCCGTGTAATTCATTGATGTTCCCGCAGGAATCGATTTAACTTGGGATGATTTAGGGCCGATGCTTAGTGAGTGGAGATTTGATTCCTGGTTAGGTATATTTATCATCACGAATATTGTAGTGCCTCGGTGGGGTAGTTGTGTTACGGTACGACTGCAATGCTGAGCTCTCGGGTTCCCTGGGTCGGGCAAAGTGATATTGGGGTTTTCTAATCAGTATCAGCCCGGAGTTTGGAATTTGTGCCTGAAATGGTGATAGGCTCGCCCCCTATCACATCATGGGACGGAATACGCACAGCGAAAAGAGGGTGCACTAGTTGCACCTCTGCCTACCCCTTCGGGAATAAAAGGCGTGAGTGTGTATATTGTAGTGAATTTGCCATTAAGGTATTTTTCCATTTCCCCCCACTGAAATTTGAGTCGGTGCAACATATTTTTCAAGCATGTTGCGGGAATAATTTGGATTATTTGTTTAACGGCTCAACTATTAAATATTGCCTGACTTGTTTTTCACACCAAGTAATTCCGGGTCTTCAGACTGTATTACGATATCCTAGTCCAGAAGGTGAAAGAAAAAATTACGTTAATAATAAATAGTAAATTTGGAGAAATTGAGGGGTTTGTCACGATGTATTAACACGGACAGGACTATTGTTGCCAATAAGCCTGATATTGTAAAAGAAGATCGATTGGCGCGCCGGGCAATACTTGTTGACGGTACCACTCCGCATGACGATAACCTGGTAAAGGCCGAAAAGGACAAAATGTCTTAATATTTAGATTTGGCACACAAGGTTACTGACATGTGGGATGTGGACTCCACAATTGTTGTTCCGATTGTCGTTCCTGCTCATGGTTTGATACCAATGAGTCTCGACAAACACCTCCAGAGGCTCTCAATTGGACGTTGGGTTAAGAGCCAGATGCAGAAAGCAGTACTTTTGTACGTATTGTGAGGACATTCCTCACTTTGAATCCCTGACCACCTGGGGTCTTGAGCCTTACCATCGGAGGATGAATCTCTTTTTTATATTTTTTAATGTATTATTGCTTTTTTTATAAATCAAATTTGAAAAAGGAACATTCAACAAAGAGATAATAAATAGTAATTGCAATTTTTTTCTTTATTAAAAATGTCGGACTCGTAAAATCCCCATCATTAATGAACTGATGGTTACGATTTTTCCTTATAAAATATATTGTAAATGTAATTTCGTTCTCTTTGTAATATGGACGGAAATTACCTTTTTATAGACTTACTTTACCTACGGCATCGTTCGTGGAAGTCTTTTTCCAATATAAAATGATGTCTGGATTTCAAAAAAGTTTTTATATTAAAACATATTACTTTTTATAATATCACTATCAATTAATGTCCCATTGCTGGGTACGGGCCTCTGCTACTGAGAGGGTTTAGTCCTTAGTCCACCACGCTGGCCTAGTGCGGGTTGCGACCTTCACCTTTGAAACGACTATGTACAATTCTTAGGTTATGTAACTTTCCTCACGATTTTTCTTTCACCGTTACAGTGAACGATAAATGATAAACACATGTAACTTTTTAATACATCAATGTGTAAATTGGAATCAAAGGGGCTTTAACCTGCAGATATTTGTCTCCTCTCTGAGAAGTCCTATCATTCCAAACTAAGCTATCGTCACCTTTTACTGCTAGATTTATGTATGTTAAATTGTATTATAACAATTGCTTGTTTTGTTTCAGGTAAAACAATTTTCATCAAAGCTGTAAATCAACGTTGGGTAAAAAATCTCGTATACATTAAAGTTAAAATTCAATCAAGAGATATATAACACGAAAGTAACCCTTGAAATTTAATTACAGAACATGATTTACGTTTCGTTTATTCCGAATTTTTTCGTTTGTTTTCGCTAGGGAAAGGGAAAGGGAAATTATTTAGTGCATTATATCGATGGGGCCATATTTTTTTTACACAATTTATGTATTATCTAAATTATAAATACCTACATAATTATCTTTAACGTCGATGGCCAGCCACTAACTAGGCTGTGCCTGTATCGTTGGCACCGTTTTGAATTTCACAAATGTATTAATGTATCCTAAATAAAAATAATTATATATTCTAGTATAAGTGTATGTGTGTGTGCGTGCTATGCTATGTTGTATTTGTATAATTTTATGAAATTATCAAATTACTAATGTACTAGCTTTTGCCCGCGGCTCCGCCCGTCTGAAGTTTTCCCAGGATAAAAGTACGGCTTTATATTTTCCCGGGATAAAAAGTAGCCTATGTATTAATCCAGGACATGTTCTACCCGTGTGCCAAATTTCATCAAATTCCGCTTAATAGCCTTTTCGTGAAAGAGTAACAAACTTCCATACATCCATACTTACAAACTTTCGCATTTATAATAGTACAGATTTCGCCCGCGGCTTCGCCCGCTTTAAAAGTGTTTCAGGGATAAAAGTCCCGCTTTTAATTTTCCCTGGACAAAATGTAGCTTATATGTTAATCCAGGACATGATCTACCTGTGTGCCAAATTTCATCGAAACCCGTTTAGTAGTTTTTGCGTTAAAGAGTAACAAATGGGCTTTCGTAGATTTGGAAAAGGCCTATTATAGAGTGATAAGGAATAAACTGTGGTCAGCTTTGTCCATGTTTGGGGTGCGTAGTAGCCTGATTCGAGCACTGAAGTCTCTTTATGAGAATTCTAGTGCTTGTGTCAGGATAAATGGAGCCTAGACTGACTGGTTTCGCATTAATAAGGGTGTGAGACAGGGATGTGTAGCGTCTCCGTGGCTGTTCAACCTATTCATGGATGGCTGTCTAAAAGATATGAAAGAGAGTGCGTACGGGCTGGGAATGAATGGTTTGTCACTCAACTGTTTACCCAACGCTGATGATCAAGTAATTCTTGCGTCATCGGTGGAGGAGCTACAGAAGTTAGTGACAATTATGGATGATGCTTTTGGGAGAAAAGGTATGAAGATAAATGTAAGTAAGACGAAAGTTATGGTGTTTGAAAGGGACGAAAGCATGACAGATTGTAATATTTGTATAGGGAACGACAGGGTACAGCAAGTAAGTGATTTTGTGTATTTGGGATGTGTCTTCACAAGTGATGGTAGGTATGACAGTGATATCGAGAGACGAGTGAGTGCAGGAAATCGGGTGAATGGAGCGTTGCACTCCTTTATGGGTAGCCGAAATGTGTCCAAAAAGGCACGACTGGCTGTCTATAGAGGAGCGTTATTAGCAACTCTAATGTATGGTAGTGAAAGTTGGGTATGGCAGAAAAAGCATAAAAGTAAGATTAAAGCAGTAGAAATGAGAGCCTTAAGAAGCATGTGTGGAGTGACTGTGTGTGATAGAGTGCGGAATACTAGGGTGATGGACATGTGTGGAGTGACAGAGGACGTAATGACCAAAATTGAAAAGGGTATGCTAAGGTGGTTTGGGCATTTGGAAAGGATGGATGATAGGAGACTGACAAAGAGGATATATAAGGCGAGTGTAGATGGAAGGGCCGGCAGGGGTCGACCGCACCGAACCTTCGAATGTCAGATATCTGATATTCTAAGAAGAGGTCAGGTCAAAAGTACCCTGAATCGGCGTGAGTGCATGAAAAGATTGATGAAGGTAGAGGAAGCGAAAGTAGTGTGCCAGAATCGAGCAAAGTGGCGATCCATAGTCTCTGCCTACCCCTATGGGATAGAGGCGTGATACTATGTATGTATGTATGTATGAGTAACAAACATCCATATATACTTACAAACTTTGGCGTTTATAACATTAGTAGGATTAGAAGCATATTCAAGAATCTTTAATTTTGTTATTTGCTCACGGATAATGTTTAATTATCCTATTATACTACTATGGTAAGCACAACTGCCTCCGAACAGTAGCAACATCACTCAGAATTTTGAAACGAAAATCATCGCAAGAAACCCTGAACCTCACAATTAGCCGAAGTACGCCACAGCGACGAACCAAGATTAAGAATTATAGGTAAAAAAAGTTTCTAATTTTGCTACAAAACAAACAAAAAAGCTCTTTGTGTTTCTGTAACAGGCAGTTATAGGGGAAGGAAAAACGTTGTATTCATTAAGGTGATTTTTGCATCTCCCTATTTAAGGGTTGTTACAGAAACACCGCGTCATCGCCGAATGGAGAGGATCTTAAATGGAACTGCTGTTTTTTTAAGTTATCTTCAACGCCGCGAATCCTGTGTGTCTATAAACAATTTGGTAGGCAGTGGCTTAGCTGTACCACACCATAACCAGTCCTGTATTATATACTGCCCACTGCTGAGCACGGGACTTCTCTACAGCTGAGAGGGTTTTAGGCGTCAGTCCACTACACTGGCCTAGTGCGGGTTGGCAGACTTCACATAGCTTCGAAATTTAGAGAACTTCTCAGGTATGCAGGTTTCCTCACGATGTTTTCGTTCACCGTTAAAGTGAGCGATAATTCACAAAGAATACCCGTGTGTACCCTTGGGTTTTGAACCTGCGGACATTCGTCTCGACAGTCTTTTCCACTCCCAACTAGGCTATCGCTGCTCTTAGCTGTGTCTCTGATATTTCTATAGTTCATGGGTACTGTCAACCTACGATGAAAAATGTAGACTCACTGCTCTTATGTTAGGTTTTTTAATCTTTAATGCCCAAACAGTGGAGTAGTGTCTATGGGACGGGAAGCGGCAAAATGTGTAAAATGAAATCTTTTACAAATTTAAAGTTTGACAACGGGGGAGAGCAGGAGTTCTCGCTTGACTTATTTCTTAAAATAACTGATAAATTATACGACGTGTTCAGTGACAACGAACGAACAACAATTTTTATTCAAAAATGAAAAAAATAGACAACAGGATACACTATAGATCAAAACATAGACTAAATCATAGTGCATAAAATATTTAACATTGTTGATATAATTACAACAATAACCTTTTTTGGTGCTTTGGGGCGTCATGTTTTGAGCCCGCCCCGGCGACAAAAATCCGCGCTACGCCACTTGGTCCAAATTCCAATGTCTCTGTTGAAGGGTGAGATTTATGAGCCGAAAACTACACGTGGATAGGTAGAGTAGGCTTAATCCCATCTTATCTATGAATTGTTAGCTAACTTTGAACAAATTGTGCTGGAGAAATTACCTAATCTACTTTGATCGTGTCGCTGTTCATAATGGTTTCTTTATTTTCGCATGACTCAGCCTTGTCTACACATTCTTACCGTTTCTTTGTAGAGAGTAACTTAATTATTTTTTAATTAATTTTTCGTTGAATTTAAGTGACGAGAATGCTGTTCGCCTGATGTCAAGCGATACGTAAGTCTATGAACAGTAGCAACGCCGCACAAAAATTTGAATTACTGTGTATCACTCCACTGCGCTCGTCATCCTAAAGCTGTGATTCCGCAGAACGCAGCAGATGGCAAACGGCAAACGGTAGACGGCAGACGTCACTTGCCACGTGTGTTACAAAATGTGGTATATTAAATTCTGGTAGATTTTCGACCACTAGACGCCCACTAATAATAAGTAATTATATCTCTACCACAAAATAAGTTGTATAAACCCAAATGTATTAAATACGTAACGCTGAAAACAGTTTGAGACATTAAATAAATCGTCTCGGAGCAATTAAACTTTCTCGGTATAATTTGGTAAATGTCCCGAATTTATCACTCATTTCGTAATGTTCGGTTTTTGTTAATGTAATGAATCTATTAATTCTTGACATTACAATTACTTACGTACTTTGTTAAATATAACATTCATAATTTTATAATTTATTTCGGATTGAGAATTCACGTGAGTTTACAATTAAAAAAAATATGTCCGGGTATGTAATTAGATACTTGTCAGTTTTTGGAAAAGTATTTTACAAATTACATACCTAATATGTTTATTTAAGATCCCTTACAAAAATACAAGTATTATGCAAAGTACCTTTTCTTACAAAAATATAAGTATTATGCAAAGTAAAATACATCCTACGAACATTATAAATGCGAAAGTTTGTAAGAATAGATGTATGGATGTGTGTATGAACGTTTGTTACTCTTTCACGCAAAAACTACTGAACGGATTTTGATGAAATTTGGCACACGGGTTGATCATATCCTGGATTAACACATAGGCGACATTTTTTAATCCCCGAAAAATATAAAGCGCCCCGCTTTATTTTATTTTATCCTGGATTTTTTTTTCTCGCGAGTCGTTACAGCTAAACCGCAAACTGATTTCGATGAAATTTGGTAAGAGATAGTTTAAGACCCTGGAAAGGACCTAGGCTACTTCTTATCCCGGAAAAACTGTTTAACGCGGGCAAAAGCTAGTAGGTACTATTGCTAATCAATATAAGTACCTCATGTATAAAATACTGCCTCGGTGGCGTAGTTGTATTACAGTACGACTTCAAAGCTGAGGTCTCGGGTCGATCCCCGGGTCGGGCAAAGTGATATTGAGTTTTTCTATTCAGTATCAGTCCGGAGTCTGGAATTTGTGCCCGATGTGGCGATAGGCTCGCCCCCTATCACATCATGGGACGGAATGTCGGCGAAAAGTGGGTGCACTAGTTGCGCCTCTGCCTACCCCTTCGGGAATAACAGGCGTGAGTGTATATGTATGTATGTATAAAATACTGTAAAATTATTGGTTGCGTTTAAGCTGTACCATACTACACAATACAACTACTTGGCGATAGGTTTGTTCCTCTCACATTATGAAGCGTGAATTCACTCAAAATTTTGAGTGCATGGATACAACTACATATATGTATAAGTTTATATTTTTTTGTTTCATTAAAAGACAGTTTAGCCAAAAACAAAGCAAAGTTGATTTTTAATTTGTACAAATTAAAACAGTCTATTTATTTTTCTTCCTCCACAAATATACACCAGTATTCAAATATTTCAAAAAAAGAACGTTCTTAAAACAAATGAAAAACTCAAGTCAAAATCCAATCTTCCACTTGACGTACAAAACCTCGTTCCCCGTTCTCCCATTCACTCAGTGTATCGCCTAACGAATGACGTGACGACCACACGACACGCTGTAAAGCGGTATAGGCTGTTATAAACGCTATAAAGTGCTATAAAGCGCTGTTATAACGCGCGAGTTGGCGTCAACGGGCGCATTACACGTGCCGCGTGTAAACATTTGGCTCGTTGACGGTTTCGCAAACATTTGGTACGATCGCTTCATTGGTTTAATTCCTGCCGAGGCTGAGATCGTTGGCCGAATTTAGTTAGATTTCTTAGTATTCGATCTTCTTAAGTCATAAAAATCTACAACGAAAGGCCAAGGACAGATAATCAGTCCAAAATTAAATTAAATAATCTATTTTTTTAAATGGTCAATATTTTATATGGATGTAAGTAACTTAAACTGTAGCTGTATTTTCTTGTATTTCTGCTTTCTATAAAAAAACATTATCTCTATCACATATCACTATCTATACAAGTAAAGTTCAATGGTAACATTTATTTCATCTAAAATAAATACACACATTATCTCTTTCCTTAGTGAAGAAAAATTAGCAGCTATACCCTGGTTGGGAATGGAACAGACTACCAAAACCAATGTCCGCAGGTTCAAAACGCACAACGTTGTCCTGCCCTAAAAAGGAAATAAAATCCTAGAACCCGAGTACAGCGCTACCTACCAATCCACCTGAAGACACACAAAAAAATTTCATTAAAATCGGTCCAGCCGTTTTTCCGCGCAATTTTCTTAAATTTGAAAGAAAGAAAGAAAGAAAAACAAAAATTTATTGACAATATTGGGTGGTGACAATTTATCATGGTAACAAACAAACAAAAAAAAAAAGGGGAGACAATAAAAAAAGAAATAAGAAGAAAAAAAAGACGGCAAAATTAACTCAAAGCAATGACTCACCGAGTGAGTGGCCACGTGTGGACGGTATATGCCCCACCACAACAGTGCCAAAAGGTTCTGGATCAGCATAATGCCAAACAGTGGATTGTTTGGCGCTGATTTTCATCCAGAACCTGGCTCAGAGGAACGTCATCCAAAAAAAAATGAAACATAATAAAAAATAATAATAATAAATAGAAAAAATATACAACTGATATGAAATTATAATAAAATAAAAGAATAAAAAGAAAAAGACAAAGCTGAATAAAACGCAATCCTTTGCCTTATGTCAAAATTAAAAAAAAATGGGTTATATTACATATATATATATATATATATATATTTTCTTTCATAAGAACCTTCTCCTGATAATAATAAACACATAAAAAAAAAATAAGGAAATCGGTCCAGCCGTTCATGCGTGATGCCGTGACCAAGAAAATAGGGATTCATTTTTATATAATAGATAATGTGTGTATTCTTAGTGAATTATCGAAACCTGAATACTTTAGAAGTTCTCTATAAGAATTTCGAAGGCATGTGAAGTATGTCAACCCGCACTAGGCCAGCTTGGTGGACTAAGGCCTTAACCCTCTCAGTAGTAGAGGAGGCTCGTGCTCAGCGGTGGGCAGTATATAATACAGGGCTGGTATGCTAGTGGTAGTGGGTAAAATTATATAGGGTTTTTCGGCTGAGTATCAGCACGGAACCTTACATTTGTGCCTGAAATTTGAAACTATCACACCATGAGACGGAACACACGAGGCAAAAAGTGCCCTGCCTGCACCTCTTCGGGTATAAAGGCGTGCGGTATGGAAAAAAGGGTGTCGGTTATAATATGAAAGCAAATAAGTCATTTTAAAATATATGTCGGGACAGGAAGGAAGTATAAAAGGGAATTATGATTTTTATTAATCTCATTGAGGGTGTCTGAATATATTAAGTCGGGTAAGATAAAATAATAATCGTGCGACAAACCAGTCGGTATGTCGAACTCGTAGTGGGAGTTACAGTTGGGTGTATAAAAAGAGTGCCGAATCATTTGAAGCGACTAGTACGGTGCAGATCACTAATAAGTGGTAACTATGGTGGTTTCCATATCAGTCAGTGCTTAGTAAAGCGGTTACTATGTTATTTCGAGTTGTTACTAGGTGAGTTGATTATAATCACTTAACCAAACGGTTAAGTAATTGCCTCAATATGCAATGTGTTATAATAACCAAAGTTAATAATGAATCCTGACGTGGTATTGTACTCTGTGAACAGTTTATTACGCAATAATTGACCAACGAACAATAAATAGCGAGTTGAAGATAATTCATTTGTGACTTTTACTATGTGTGCCCACGTATACCTATATCGGCCGCCATTCTGTCTCCGACATCAGAAGGTGGGATGAGCCTATTCCCGCAGATATGTGAAATGCAATTAATGGTACTATGGAGAAGCTATTTAAGTACCCGCAATTTACATGAAGAAAAAATTGCATTGAGTAATGTCGGAATAAGAACAAGACTACAACGTGAATAGTGACAACGTGTGAAATATAACTATCGCATGGTCATTTGTGATTTTATGTGCATACGACTTCGAATGAAAGAGAATCGCGTGTGTACCGCGATTGAACTGTTGGTGTTCAAACGTTCCTGTTGGTGCTCAAGCGTTCCGGTAGATGTGCTGCCGTATGGTGCGTCGTAGTTGGTGTCCCAGACATGACTGTACGGTTGTCTAGTACCGGTTGATGCTAACTATTGCATCGCGTATCATGTGTGGCTATATATGAAGACAGATATGCTTACTGCAGCACTACAGGAAGCTTGGTATCGTATGACCCATAATCCTTATTTGAAGGTTATGGTTTCCTTTATTATTATTTTTTGGTTATCTTTAAAGATATTGGAATTTCGTTTAGTAGTCATGTACCTAGTTCTTGTACGTAACAATCTATTTGTGGATGTAAGTCAAGTACTGTATAGTGTAAAAAGAAAAGTATAGCCATTTTCTTGTGTAATTCGCATAGTGGATGTATTTTGTGTCAATAAGATTGCTGTCCAGATATAATGTTAGTGATATTTGACTTGTTGAGTACTTATGAAGGTTCAAATATTTTCCGTTAAATGACAGTTTTAAGTACAAAATATCGTTGATGGCTTCAATTGGTAAAACTTTTAATTTCTACTACTAACTACTTAGCATAAAAAGATTCCTTAAAGGGAAGTCCTACCGTAATTCAACTTATGTGATTTCTTTTATTTCTTGGTAACCTTTACAAATGCTGAGATCTTGTTTAATAGGGCATGTGCAGCCATGGATTAACGAGCTATTCGTGGTTTATGTTAGTACAGAACCGTCCTTAAACTTAAGGACAAGTAGGTACCTGTTGTTGGAAACTATGACTGTGCATAGCATTGGTTTACAAAAGTGATCTAGGTGTATAGTGTTGGGTCTGAAGGATTGCTAGCCTTCCATGGTCAATGTTTCCCATTGTTTAAAATTTTTGAATTAAGACCGAGACGTGCGATAATTTTGTGATTGTCCTCATATTAAGATAACTACTGAATTCCTGCTCAAAGATTGATGCGTGACTTGATTTAAGTTCAGGATAGGGTGAACGGTTTGATGCTGTTGCGATATTTTTGATTGCAGGAACTGGAGATCCTTGCAGGGAGTACTTAAAGTATTCAGCTTTAGAAGACGCCGTAAGCTGTGACTACTGAAGAGCCTCTGCGGGATCCTTTGGTGGATCTGACATTAACAGCGGTGATAGAGGATTTGGACATCAGGAGTTTGAAGATTCTTGCACTTTGGTGAGAAGTTTTCATTTTGTTGTGTTGAGTTTTTTTTTATTTGTCCCTGCGATTGATTGTGGAAAAGCCTGAAAGTGAAGTAGTGATTGAAACGTTCAACGCTAGAACAAAGTAGATGAGCCTGCTCTCGCAATAAATCTGTGTGGTGAATGTTCCAGTAAAATATCTCGAAAAGGATCTTTGTGGTTAAAATCTTGTACAAGATCTATGTGGTTAAGGACGGCTGTGTGATCAAGTCCATGTGGTTAAGGACGGCTGTGTGATCAAGTCCATGTGGTTAAGGACTGCTGTGTGATCAAGTCCATGTGGTTAAGGACGGCTGTGTGATCAAGTCCATGTGGTTAAGGACGGCTGTGTGATCAAGTCCATGTGGTTAAGGACTGCTGTGTGATCAAGTCCATGTGGTTAAGGACTGCTGTGTGATCAAGTCCATGTGGTTAAGGACTGCTGTGTGATCAAGTCCATGTGGTTAAGGACTGCTGTGTGATCAAGTCCATGTGGTTAAGGACTGCTGTGTGATCAAGTCCATGTGGTTAAGGACTGCTGTGTGATCAAGTCCATGTGGTTAAGGACTGCTGTGTGATCAAGTCCATGTGATTAAGGATGGCTGTGTGATCAAGTCCATGTGGTTAAGGATGGCTGTGTGATCAAGTCCATGTGGTTAAGAATGGCTGTGTGATCAAGTCCATGTGGTTAAGAATGGCTGTGTGATCAAGTCCATGTGGTTAAGAATGGCTGTGTGATCAAGTCCATGTGGTTAAGAATGGCTGTGTGATCAAGTCCATGTGGTTAAGAATGGCTGTGTGATCAAGTCCATGTGGTTAAGAATGGCTGTGTGATCAAGTCCATGTGGTTAAGAATGGCTGTGTGATCAAGTCCATGTGGTTAAGGACTGCTGTGCTAATGGCTGTGTGATCAAATCGATGACGTGACTTCGACCAGTCTTATATTGTGAAAATAGTAAATAAATTACAATCTGCTCACTATATGTGTCTTGTGTATTGTGTTGTAACTATAGCGTGATCATCCTCCACTGGGTCTGAATCATTGTAGCAAATTTGGTCCTGATGGTAAACAAGCATAACTGAAATAGTGATTGTAGTAGTTAGGAAGAGTCTTAATGTAAGGTCAGAATAGGCCGAGCGATGTGATGCTGCTGCGTATATTTTCTGTTTGCAGGCATTGGAAATTACTGCTGGTGGTGCCGCGTGTGATGTGTCTACTCCGGTTCGAAGACAGTGTGCAGTGCAGTGCAGCTACTGAGCCGCTTCCGAGGGAAGATTGCTGCTGATCGTCAGTGGCACTGATCTCCGTTTAGATAAGAATTGTTTGCATTGTATACAGTTCTAATAACTATTGGACAGCTGTATCCTTGAGAGTTTGTTACCGTCACTACTTCTCTCTTGTTAGGAGGTACTAGGAAGTGATGGCGGAAGGGCGATTTGGGGGTGCTGTCTATTTTGTAAAACATACGTAAGAGAACGATCACATGTCAGGAGTATCATGTCACTATACGTGATTTAACTGAATTTTAAAATTAGATTTGTTTCTTAAATCCCTTGCACTTAGGGAGACACATTGCGAGCTTTTCCTTAACGTTTGAACAATGGAAGCAACTGACTACAGTAACTTGTGTAAATGGTTACAGCGATAACTTTCTTTGCCTATCGATTATGGTCACTGGTATGACTGCAGAAATAATTCTAAATTCATGACAGCATTAATTCCTAAGTTTTAAAATTTTGGTTGGGTTCTTACACTTTAATTGGAAATTTAAATTGTCATTTAATTATTCGGTGTTAAATTTTCATGAAGCGTGCGTTAGCGAAAAATGCTTGAAGGTTAAGTTTTGAGATAATCAATGAAATTGTAGCAGAGACAAGTGGAAATGACAGTAATTAAGTTTGCATGATGATCTGGAGTGGACTTTAGTAGTCCGTTGGGAGTCGGTATTTACTGTGTAAGCAATCCGTGGTTGTGCGTTGCGCGGGTGGTTCTGGCGGTGGTTTGGTTTCAAAGGAAGCCATAGAGTGCGGAAGAGATGAGAGTAACTAGAGGTTACTGGCAGAGGTCACATGCAGGGCTTAATTGGTTAGATTATGTAGTTTGCGTTTGGCAATCGAGACGGACCTTCATCCATTTTTGGTACTAACTATGTTGTTTTGAAGAGTGTTGTTAAGTTTACGTGATGATCGTACTTTGTGTCATTCAGAGTAACACACGAGGACGTGTGTCTTACCAGAATGGCCGTGTCGGGACAGGAAGGAAGTATAAAAAGGAATTATCATTTTTATTAATCACATTTTTGGTACTAACTATGTTGTTTTGAAGAGTGTTGTTAAGTTTACGTGATGATCGTACTTTGTGTCATTCAGAGTAACACACGAGGACGTGTGTCTTGCCAGAATGGCCGTGTCGGGACAGGAAGGAAGTATAAAAGGGAATTATGATTTTTATTAATCTCATTGAGGGTGTCTGAATATATTAAGTCGGGTAAGATAAAATAATAATCGTGCGACAAACCAGTCGGTATGTCGAACTCGTAGTGGGAGTTACAGTTGGGTGTATAAAAAGAGTGCCGAATCATTTGAAGCGACTAGTACGGTGCAGATCACTAATAAGTGGTAACTATGGTGGTTTCCATATCAGTCAGTGCTTAGTAAAGCGGTTACTATGTTATTTCGAGTTGTTACTAGGTGAGTTGATTATAATCACTTAACCAAACGGTTAAGTAATTGCCTCAATATGCAATGTGTTATAATAACCAAAGTTAATAATGAATCCTGACGTGGTATTGTACTCTGTGAACAGTTTATTACGCAATAATTGACCAACGAACAATAAATAGCGAGTTGAAGATAATTCATTTGTGACTTTTACTATGTGTGCCCACGTATACCTATATCGGCCGCCATTCTGTCTCCGACATATATGTTTTTTTATTGTTCGAATACTGGCTGTGCGTCTTTGGTTAGTCTGCTAAATCAAATTAATCATCACTACATAGTATAAAACAAAGTCGCTTCCCGCTGTCTGTCCCTATGTATGATTAGATCTTTAGAATCTTTAGATGCGGTTTTTTTAATAGATGGAGTGATTCAACGGGAAGGTTTTTATGTACTTTTAGCCCGGAAAACCTTATTAACTCGGGCGAAGCCGCGGGCAAAAGGCTAGTTATACTATAAAGTCAAAACAGGTCCACGGGCACATCCTAGTACTCATTGGCAGAAGTTTATGGCGCGGAAACCACCCCACTTGTAACGCTAAAGGCTGCATCGGGTTAATGACCGACATTTGAAGTAACAACATAACCCTTCGTAGGTTTTATTTACCATTACAGTAGAATATGATTATTGTAGAGCATAGAAATGGGTTGCGATGGTGAGAGATCACGAACAATGGGTTTCAATTTGAGGATCGCAGTTTATTTATAGGCCTCTTCTACTAATGACTTGATAGTGATTTCTGTGTCTTTTTTTTTCTTGCCTCGGAAGGTTGACGAGCTAACAGCTCACCTGATGGTAAACAGTCATCTGTAATGTTGTGATTGATTGTGCACGTGTTTTTGGTTTAAGTTCCTTTATTATACTGCTTACAACTAATTTACATCAAATTTTACATCTACTTATATCCTAGGCACACTACAATCGTCGTTGGACATCGGCAATGCTAGGAAAACAGCCAAGCTGCTGCCTACAGCGAAAAATTTATTTAAACCTCGTTTGAAGAAATCATAACGCTTGTGGAACACCTCTCTTATGTTTACGTGAATGTTCCACAATACATTTGTTTCATTTTTATTTCCGACTCATCATCATCATCAGCCTTTATCAGTCCACTGCTGGACATAGGCCTCCCCTAATGAGCGCCATAGCGCCCTGTCTTCAGCTTGCCGCATCCAGCATCTACCTGCAGTCTTCCGACTAAATAACGAGAAATACTTAAATACTTACAACTAAATAACGAGACGAGCAAGCTTCTCGATTGATTGTAAGCGGTAAGACTGTCTATACCTAAACATTGCACCACGCTCCCGCCTCACAATGTGTCAAAAAACACGACACGAGAGTCCGTGTCGTTTCATTTTGATTGGTCGCGAAACTAGCACGTGACTCACGTGTTGGTCTCTTAACCAATCACAATCATCATAATTAAACGAAAAGAACTTTCGTGTCGTGTTTATTTTTTCGTGCTACATTTTAAAGGGGCAGAACATTGAAATACAAAACACTGCGTGGCACTCGCGGGCATTTAGTGTTATTAGATGTTAAGACCGGGTTTTTTCACTGTAGTCAGGCTAATCTTCGGTGTTATACAGCTGGACGTGTTTGCAGCGCTTTACGCGTCACGCCTCACACCCACACCTCACGCTCCAAGCCTCACGGCTCACGCCTCACTCCTCACCCCTCACGGCTCACAGTTTACACCTCACGCCTCATGCCTTACGCCTTACGCTACACGCCTCACGGCTCACGCCTCATGTCTCATGACTCATATCTCACGCTCCACGCCGCGCTGACGCACTCGCAGCTCTACGAGCGCGTCCAGCTTAGTAAGACCCTGACAAAAATATAACTACAATTGAAAAAATTCGGTCTAAATGTTATAATCTTCACATAAACTCCACTGCCATTATGCCGGCCTATTGAACCGGGCATATACAGCCTGATCCTGGAACGCGGCACACTTACGTGGACGACTATAGCGGGTTTCAACACCTTATGTAGGTACGGTGGCTGCTAACCGTGCGGATATAAGCTATATTCGACTATCAGCAATACTGTGATACATATTTTACACATACAACAACACACAGGACATTAAAATATTTATCAGTTTTTAGTTTCATGATAATTATTACTGATAACTGCTTATTACTTCGAAACATGAAGTTTTCAAATTAACTGTAACAAATGCGTGTTACGCCGCGTGTATCCATTATAATCGAACTTGCAATTACGTGGTTTTACGTTTCCATATCTGATTAATTACTAAACCTGCGCAGGAATTAAATCACCCGCAAAAACTCATCGAACGAACAGTAACTGAGTTAATGCAATAGCAACTTTGATTAAACCTCTGTAAGGTCGCTCGCATCATTTGCCATTAGAATAATTTGACAAAACTGCCGATTCACACAAATGTGAATTTTAAGGAATGGTCATAACGGTTAACAGAATTTCACTTGCTGTATTTGGTTTGGTTCCAAGAAATGCAGGAGTAATGAAGGCAATTAAAGGGGAACGCCTGTACGAGTCGTCCAAACTTTCACTTAAACGTTAAGTTGTTATAAGTTACGAACCAGTTGACAAAATATTGTATGTTCTCATTAAAGTTTCACGTTATGAAATTAGAGTCTTGGGGTGTGGCCAAATACTGGGGCTTATGTAACATTACTTGTCCAACAACTACTGAACATTATGAGGGTAGTAATTTACTGCTATACGTGGGATAACAGCGCGACACAGAGCGTTTGTCTACTGCACAATACGCGACAGCACGCGGCTGTACGCGCCGGTGATACAGCGCGACACAGAGCGTTTGTCTACTGCACAACACGCAACAGCACGCGGCTGTACGCGCCGGTGATACAGTGCGACACAGAGCGCTCGTCTACTGCACCACAGCCACAGCACGCGGCTGTACGCGCCGGTGATACAGCGCGACACAGAGCGCTCGTCTACTGCACCACAGCGACAGCACGCGGCTGTACGCGCTGGTGACGCAGCGCGACACAGAGCGCTCGTCTACTGCATCACAGCGACATCACGCGGCTGTACACACCGATGATACAGCGCGACACAGAGCGCTTGGTTACTGCAACACACGCGACAGCACGCGGCTGTACGCGCCGGTGACACAGCGCGACACAGAGCGCTCGTCTACTGCACCACACGCGACAGCACGCGGCTGTACGCGCCGGTGACACAGCGCGACACAGAGCGCTCGTCTACTGCACCACACGCGACAGCACGCGGCTGTACGCGCCGGTGACACAGCGCGACACAGAGCGCTCGTCTACTGCACCACACGCGACAGCAAGCGGCTGTACGCGCCGGTGACACAGCGCGACACAGAGCGCTCGTCTACTGCACCACAGCGACAGCACGCGGCTGCCTTCATGAACCTTCATCCCTCACATGATTCCGAGTCACGAACACGCCCTTCCACTATAATAAAGTATCTCAGATAATATTTTATACGCTGCGTCGACATAAAAGTCCGACATAAACCTCTTGACAACATTTTATGAGTCCTTAAAAGGTTCCGTATAGACGATATCTTTTGTGTTACGAAGAAAAAGTTTATGTTAGCAATAGTCTTGGCTTGCACTTTGTAATACTTTCACCCTTTGGAGAAAACATATTTTTCAATCTATCTATTTCTTGCCAACTTACCTTTAAAATCATTATAAATTAGTTTTAAAGAGTGGGTTTATCATCGTGATAATAGAACGTAGCTAACGATTCATTTAAAAGTTTTCCTTCTCTGAAATTGACAATGCAACATCAAAAGCTTTCCTAATTGGGCATGACGATGCCTAACTCCTTCTAATCCAGAAATCCTGCCCATTCAGGTCCACCAGACCTATCATTAATAAATTATAACGACAAGAATCAAAGTGAAACCAGCTGCGCTCAAGTCGAGGGCAGACAGACAAAAAGTGGAAGTTACTTTGACTTCCAGACGACCCACTAGAGCTAACAAAGATGTAGCAAAAACGTTTGAAGACATATTAATTTTAATATGTGCTTGTTAGCCGACAGTTTTAAGTCCATAGATCTTGGAAAGTTTAGTTCATAATTAGCTATCGTGGGTAGTTGGGTAGTTGCCTCTTGAGAGGTCTTCTTATTAATATTGCTGGTTTTTCGATAGCCAGTTGTAAAGGCTGAGTCAAATTCCTTCTGAAAATGTATTGCACCGACTTCACATTGGAGTGAGATGGTTGAAAGAAGCTTGGTCTTTCCTATACTACTGAATTATTTAGTTTTCTCACAATATTTTCCTTCACCCTTAAAGCGAACGATAATAATAAACACACGTAAATTCGAAAATTCAGAGGTGTTTGCCTTGGGTTTTGAACCTACGAACATAGTCTCGGCAGAGCGTTCCATTCCCAATTTGACTGTCGTCCACTTTATTTTACATTACTATTATAACTAATTCTATAAGTACGATTTGTTTTTATTGTCATATTATATAATGTAGAAATAATCTGGACTACATTCTTCGTCTTTCAAAACAAAAGGATGTCTTTGTCTGCACAAATCTATCTCATAAGAAAATTATATTTGATTATAGATTTCATAGAACAAAATGTATGTTTATTTCTTAGATAGTCATGAAATTTTCTAGTAGAATGTAACCGCCTTATCTAACAGATTAAGTTCTGTCTAGACCGAGGTATCGGGTATCATAAAGAGTGCTTAAAGTTTACTAGAACCTAACATGATATGTTTCCAAAAGTTGATCAAGGGTAACCAAGTTTCAATCGTTCAAATGAAAACTTGGTACATGTATTTACATAACTTGGTTTTGTGTTTATAATAGTCTGTATTTCAGTGTGTGTGTGTGTGTAATTAAGGTTTACTCACACATAACGCCTTTATCCCTGAAGAGGTAAGCAGAGAGGCAACTAAGGCACTTTAAGTCATCTATGCCCCATCGCATGATGTGATAGAGGGCGTGCCCATCGCCATATCGGACACAAATTCTCTACTCCAGGATGACTGAGCTGAAAAACGAACATCACTACCCGACCCGGGATTTTGACCCGGGACTTAAGAGCGGTGGTCGTACCCTGCAGGTCGAACCAGACCACCAAGCCAGTCAATAATTACGATCAATTGACTTTGTCGAATTCATTTAAGCAGTATTTGTAATTTTGAGACCGACTGCCTCGGTGGCGTAGTTGTATTACAGTACGACTGCAAAGCTGAGGTCTCAGGTTCGATCCCCGGGTCGGGCAAAGTGATATTGAGTTTTTCTATTCAGTATCAGCCCGGAGTCTGGAATGTGTGCCTGATATGGCGATAGGCTCGCCCCCTATCACATCATGGGACGGAATACTGGCGAAAAGTGCGTGCACTACTTGCACCTCTACCTACCCCTTCGGGGATAAAAGGCGTGAGTGTATGTGTATGTGTTGTAATTTTGAGATCTTCTAACTTAGTAAATGTATGTGATAGAAATGCCCGTCTGTTTAAGACATCGAGAAATATTTTCGTGAACTCTAAAATGTCACAAAGAAGGACTATTTTTGATGTAGTGGATATTTGTGTGCACCGAATGAAGGGATTATGAATTTTGAATGCATAAACGGAATATGTAAGAGAATTCCGTACGATTGACCGCTCATTGTGTGGTACATTTAGAGAAGGCAAAATGATAATAAATAATGTTTTTATTACAAATGCCGCCATTTTAAAACTAGCCTGTAGTAAAATTTCCTAGGCAAGGTCTATTGTATGCAAAAGTTCATTCAAATCCGTTCAGCAATTACTGCTAGTCTTACAGTACAAGCGTCACAAGCTTCCCCATTTATATTACTAGGATAATACTCAAATAAATATTATGTCACCGTGAACTTTATTTCAAATTTACTACAAAAGAAAACTCAACAAAGAGCAAGCTTGGAAAATTAAATCTAAAGAGATTCACACTATCCGACAATAACAAAATATAAAACATACAAAACATTTCTAAGAAATATAACGATAGTATGAAACAGAATCTTTTGTACTGCCTTTTAAACCAGTTTAACTTGACCCATATTATAGTACTGTGGTTAAGGCGTCACAGCTCCTTCAGTGCAAATGTTTAGAATTGTCCAGTATAAAATGACATTAGATGAATGGACCGCAAGGCTCTTTTTGTATTGCTTTTGTTATTGTCGCAGGGGGCGTGGGAGGTCTTGGTTAAATTGTCAACACTGTTTTATATCAAAATGGCTCGCTTGGGAGTTATGAGTTTACATTTGAAATGTTGTTTATGTATTGTTTCGGTTTGCTGCACAAATATAAAAAGACAGTTTGTAAAGAAAATCTCTGAAATTGTTTCTATATAGTACTTTGAACTATAAAGAGTATTGGTAAGAAATTTCTTCACATAATTGCAAGGACGAGCCACTCTACGAAGCTAAAGCTAAACATTTATGTCCTTCAAAAGCTAATGTGACACATTCACTGCCGACTACTATACAATTCATGAATAGAGTACGAGTGTAGTCTAAATATATTTAACTAGCTTTTGAACGCGGCTCTGCACGCATGAAAATGTTCCGGGATAAAACCCCCTTTATGATTTCCTGAGACAAACGCCTATGCCCTTTCCAGGATCTCAAAATATGTCCATATCAAATTTCAAAGGGCTGCATTAATAATTCAATCTCAAGTTTGAGTTACATTTCAAGTAGTGATAATGTATTAATAGTTCGATACATTATGTCTACATTATCTGAAGTTTGAGTTACATCAAGTAAACATAATGTATTAATAGTTCGATACATTATGTCTACTTGAGCTTAAACTCAAACTTGAGATTGATTTATCATCACCGGCCATAGAAATCAGTGCAATAGTTACAGAGATTACTTCCTACAAGCAAACTTACAATACCTCTTTAGTGGCGTAATTGTATTATGCTACGACTGCAATGCTGAGGTCTCAGGTTCGATCCCCGGGTCGGGCAAAGTGATATTGAGTGTTTCTATTCAGTATCAGCTCGGAATCTGGAATTTGTGCCCGATATGGCGATAGGCTCGCCCCCTATCACATCATACGACGGAATAACGTCAAAAAGTGGATGCACTAGTTGCGCCTCTGCCTACCCCTTCGGGGATGAAAGGCGTGAGTGTATTTATGTATATTAGTAAATTTATAAACTAAGCAGACGGTGCCTCTCTCGACGTTCAACAGAATTATTCCTGTCTTATTGGATGTATAGGTAAAGAATGATTCCGTAGTGCGACTCATAGGGCCGTATTAATGAATCAATCTCACCTTTGAGTAAAATCTCAAGTAGACGTTTAATATATTGGACTATTTAATCATCCAAGCTTAAGTTGTCATTCAAGAGCTTGTTCTCATCTGAGTTAGCGCTGATACATAAACAAAAATCAGCTGTCGAAATCCGTCACATATTGTCACTTAAGATGTCACTTGAGCTGCTGTTAATGCATAAATAGCGACTATCTTAAGATGCTGATCTTAACTTGACAGCGTTTCAGCTGATATCGCACTTCAGAGCGAAAGTGAGTTGCGTCTATTAATACCGCCCATAACAACGTGCTCATGTTTTTTATATATACGGGTACGGTAAAGTTACCCCAAAGATACCGATGTCGACGAACGAGATATGATCATTCCTTGCCAGTCGACACAATTATGCCGCCCTGTTTGAATCGGAATATACGCAGGCTGATCCCAGAACGTGACACACTTAGGGCTCATACACATAAACACGACGCGACGTCGTTTCACGATGCGACGTCGTTTCACGTGGCGACCTCGTATCGTAGAAATCTACGACGAGCAACGTAAAAAATCACGACACGACATCGCAACGCGCCACGATGCACGGTACGACGTCGTAGAAACTCACAGTACACTCCTTCACTGGTGCCGCGTTCATTTGTTCTTGGCGATCGATAGCTTGGTTTGAAAATAAAAGCCGGCTGCCAGTTTACAAAAATGGCGGTCCACTATTCGAGATTAACTGCGGCACCGTATCGACGTCGCTAAGCCGTGCATCGTGGCGGGTTCCGACGTCGTGTCGTAAATTTTTACGTCGCTCGTCGTAGATTTCGGCGTAGACGGTGTCGCGTCGTGGGACGGCGCGACGTCGTATCGTGTTTATGTGTAAGAGCCCTTATGAGCCGCTATGCCTTAACAGCCTGTGTATGGTCGCTATCCAGGCAGATACAAGATATTTCCTACCACCAGCCAAGTAGATCTTCAAAGATCTGCGTGGTGGACTAAGGTCTAAATATCTCCAACAGTATATAATACCGGACAGTACCCTATCTTCTTCTGCAGCCTTTAGAAGTTCCACTGCTGAAAATAGCCCTCCCCCGAAGATTTCCAGACCAACATGTTAGAAGCGGCCTGCATCCCCCAGGTTCCTGAGACCTTCACAAGTTCGCCTGGTCACAGTACCTAATACAGGGCTGGTATTATAAATCTAAAGCTTGTAAAAACATTCGAAAACACGGAAGACCCTTTTTCTAAAGTTTTCCGAGTGTAACAGTCGTCTAATATTTTTCTTTCGTTAAGATTAATGACGTGTAAAGTTAGCTAATTTCCCGTCTTAGTATTAATGAATTCGACCCTTGGGGCGGTGACTGGGGCCGTTTTCCTTCAGTTTTTTAGGGGTCCGTAAATATAAAATCGGGATCGTTTTTTATTGCTGACACAAGCATGGTGCTCGCTAGATGGTAAGCTACTCCAAGCCATAGACAGTAGCAATACTATACTTTGAAATTCAAAGTACTGCGAGGTGCTCCACTGCACTCTTCACCCTGAGAGATAAGATGTTATGCCCTATAAAGATGTTACGGCTACAACGTTCTTCAAACTGGAACCAACAGTGCGTGCACACTGTTGCTTGGAGGTAGAAAATAAATGATGGGACGGAACCCTTTGAAATTGCGTTGTACCCGCTTGTTTACAATGGTCTCTTAGTAACATCGCTACAGACCCAATTATGAAGAATTTGGGGATTTTACGCAAAAGATTTTGGGATGATAAAATATGGAATAATTGGCAAGAATTTTATATTTTTCATGTTATTTTTAAAGTACTCTAGTACATATATATGTCGGAGACAGAGTGGCGGCCGATATCGATACACGTAGGTTCACATAATAAAAGTCACAAATGAATTCTCTTTAACTCGCTATTTATTGTTCGTTGGTCAATTATTGCGTAATAAACTGTTCACAGAGTACAATATCACGTCAGGATTCATTATTAACTTTGGTTATTATAACACATTGCATATTGAGGCAATTACTTAACCGTTTGGTTAAGTGATTATAATCAACTCACCTAGTAACAACTCGAAATAACATAGTAACCGCTTTACTGAGCACTGACTGATATGGAAACCACCATAGTTACCACTTATTAGTGATCTGCACCGTACTAGTCGCTTCAAATGATTCGGCACTCTTTTTATACACCCAACTGTAACTCCCACTACGAGTTCCGACATACCGACTGCTTTGTCGCACGATTATTATTTTATCTTACCCGACTTAATATATTCAGACACCCTCAATGAGATTAATAAAAATCATAATTCCTTTTTATACTTCCTTCCTGTCCCGACACGGCCATTCTGGCAAGACACACGTCCTCGTGTGTTACTCTGAATGACACAAAGTACGATCATCACGTAAACTTAACAACACTCTTCAAAACAACATAGTTAGTACCAAAAATGTGATTAATAAAAATGATAATTCCTTTTTATACTTCCTTCCTGTCCCGACACGGCCATTCTGGTAAGACACACGTCCTCGTGTGTTACTCTGAATGACACAAAGTACGATCATCACGTAAACTTAACAACACTTTTCAAAACAACATAGTTAGTACCAAAAATGGATGAAGGTCCGTCTCGATTGCCAAACGCAAACTACATAATCTACCCAATTAAGCCCTGCATGTGACCTCTGCCAGTAACCTCTAGTTACTTTCATCTCTTCCGCACTCTATGGCTTCCTTTGAAACCAAACCACCGCCAGAACCACCCGCGCAACGCACAACCACGGATTGCTTACACAGTAAATACCGACTCCCAACGGACTACTAAAGTCCACTCCAGATCATCATGCAAACTTAATTACTGTCATTTCCACTTGTCTCTGCTACAATTTCATTGATTATCTCAAAACTTAACCTTCAAGCATTTTTCGCCAACGCACGCTTCATGAAAATTTAACACCGAATAATTAAATGACAATTTAAATTTCCAATTAAAGTGTAAGAACCCAACCAAAATTTTAAAACTTAGGAATTAATGCTGTCATGAATTTAGAATTATTTCTGCAGTCATACCAGTGACCATAATCGATAGGCAAAGAAAGTTATCGCTGTAACCATTTACACAAGTTACTGTAGTCAGTTGCTTCCATTGTTCAAACGTTAAGGAAAAGCTCGCAATGTGTCTCCCTAAGTGCAAGGGATTTAAGAAACAAATCTAATTTTAAAATTCAGTTAAATCACGTATAGTGACATGATACTCCTGACATGTGATCGTTCTCTTACGTATGTTTTACAAAATAGACAGCACCCCCAAATCGCCCTTCCGCCATCACTTCCTAGTACCTCCTAACAAGAGAGAAGTAGTGACGGTAACAAACTCTCAAGGATACAGCTGTCCAATAGTTATTAGAACTGTATACAAAGCAAACAATTCTTATCTAAACGGAGATCAGTGCCATTGACGATTAGCAGCAATCTTCCCTCGGAAGCGGCTCAGTAGCTGCACTGCACTGCACACTGTCTTCGAACCGGAGTAGACACGTCACACGCGGCACCACCAGCAGTAATTTCCAATGCCTGCAAACAGAAAATATACGCAGCAGCATCACATCGCTCGGCCTATTCTGACCTTACATTAAGACTCTTCCTAACTACTACAATCACTATTTCAGTTATGCTTGTTTACCATCAGGACCAAATTTGCTACAATGATTCAGACCCAGTGGAGGATGATCACGCTATAGTTACAACACAATACACAAGACACATATAGTGAGCAGATTGTAATTTATTTACTACTTTCACAATATAAGACTGGTCGAAGTCACGTCATCGATTTGATCACACAGCCATTCTTAACCACATGGACTTGATCACACAGCCATTCTTAACCACATGGACTTGATCACACAGCCATTCTTAACCACATGGACTTGATCACACAGCCATTCTTAACCACATGGACTTGATCACACAGCCATTCTTAACCACATGGATTTGATCACACAGCCATCCTTTATCACATGGACTTGATCACACAGCAGTCCTTAACCACATGGACTTGATCACACAGCCATCCTTAATCACATGGACTTGATCACACAGCAGTCCTTAACCACATGGACTTGATCACACAGCAGTCCTTTACCACATGGACTTGATCACACAGCAGTCCTTAACCACATGGACTTGATCACACAGCAGTCCTTAACCACATGGACTTGATCACACAGCAGTCCTTAACCACATGGACTTGATCACACAGCAGTCCTTAACCACATGGACTTGATCACACAGCAGTCCTTAACCACATGGACTTGATCACACAGCCATCCTTAACCACATGGACTTGATCACACAGCCGTCCTTAACCACATAGATCTTGTACAAGATTTTAACCACAAAGATCCTTTTCGAGATATTTTACTGGAACATTCACCACACAGATTTATTGCGAGAGCAGGCTCATCTACTTTGTTCTAGCGTTGAACGTTTCAATCACTACTTCACTTTCAGGCTTTTCCACAATCAATCGCAGGGACAAATAAAAAAAAAAAACTCAACACAACAAAATGAAAACTTCTCACCAAAGTGCAAGAATCTTCAAACTCCTGATATCCAAATCCTCTATCACCGCAGTTAATGTCAGATCCACCAAAGGATCCCGCAGAGGCTCTTCAGTAGTCACAGCTTACGGCGTCTTCTGACGCTGAATACTTTAAGTACTCCTTGCAAGGATCTCCAGTTCCTGCAATCAAAAATACCGCAACAGCATCAAACCGTTCACCCTATCCTGAACTTAAATCAAGTCACGCATCAATCTTTGAGCGGGAATTCAGTAGTTATCTTAATATGAGGACAATCACAAAATTATCGCACGTCTCGGTCTTAATTCAAAAATTTTAAACAATGGGAAACATTGACCATGGAAGGCTAGCAATCCTTCAGACCCAACACTATACACCTAGATCACTTTTGTAAACCAATGCTATGCACAGTCGTAGTTTTCAATAACAGGTACCTACTTGTCCTTAAGTTTAAGGACGGTTCTGTACTAACATAAACCACGAATAGCTCGTTAATCCATGGCTGCACATGCCCTATTAAACAAGATCTCAACATTTGTAAAGGTTACCAAGAAATAAAAGAAATCACATAAGTTGAATTACGGTAGGACTTCCCTTTAAGGAATCTTTTTATGCTAAGTAGTTAGTAGTAGAAATTAAAAGTTTTACCAATTGAAGCCATCAACGATATTTTGTACTTAAAACTGTCATTTAACGGAAAATATTTGAACCTTCATAAGTACTCAACAAGTCAAATATCACTAACATTATATCTGGACAGCAATCTTATTGACACAAAACACATCCACTATGCGAATTACACAAGAAAATGGCTATACTTTTCTTTTTACACTATACAGTACTTGACTTACATCCACAAATAGATTGTTACGTACAAGAACTAGGTACATGACTACTAAACGAAATTCCAATATTTTTAAAGATAACCAAAAAATAATAATAAAGGAAACCATAACCTTCAAATAAGGATTATGGGTCATACGATACCAAACTTCCTGTAGTGCTGCAGTAAGCATATCTGTCTTCATATATAGCCACACATGATACGCGATGCAATAGTTAGCATCAACTGGTATTAGACAACCGTACAGTCATGTCTGGGACACCAACTACGACGCACCATACGGCAGCACATCTACCGGAACGCTTGAGCACCAACAGGAACGTTTGAACACCAACAGTTCAATCGCGGTACACACGCGATTCTCTTTCATTCGAAGTCGTATGCACATAAAATCACAAATGACCATGCGATAGTTATATTTCACACGTTGTCACTATTCACGTTGTAGTCTTGTTCTTATTCCGACATTACTCAATGCAATTTTTTTTTTCTTCATGTAAATTGCGGGTACTTAAATAGCTTCTCCAAAGTACCATTAATTGCATTTCACATATCTGCGGGAATAGGCTCATCCCACCTTCTGATGTCGGAGACAGAGTGGCGGCCGATATCGATACACGTAGGTTCACATAATAAAAGTCACAAATGAATTTTCTTTAACTCGCTATTTATTGTTCGTTGGTCAATTATTGCGTAATAAACTGTTCACAGAGTACAATATCACGTCAGGATTCATTATTAACTTTGGTTATTATAACACATTGCATATTGAGGCAATTACTTAACCGTTTGGTTAAGTGATTATAATCAACTCACCTAGTAACAACTCGAAATAACATAGTAACCGCTTTACTAAGCACTGACTGATATGGAAACCACCATAGTTACCACTTATTAGTGATCTGCACCGTACTAGCGCTTCAAATGATTCGGCACTCTTTTTATACACCCAACTGTAACTCCCACTACGAGTTCCGACATACCGACTGCTTTGTCGCACGATTATTATTTTATCTTACCCGACTTAATATATTCAGACACCCTCAATGAGATTAATAAAAATCATAATTCCTTTTTATACTTCCTTCCTGTCCCGACATATACATAGCCTCACACCTTTTCCTTTTCAGGGGTAGGCAGAGGTGTAACACACCCATATTTCGACAATTATGTTACGTCCCATATAATAGTGTAAGTGCTATAGTGGTAGGTCTATTTTAATCAAGAGGCTTTTTGAAGGAACCTGCCCACAGTCTATTTATATAATCTGTTGCCAAGCAGCCAAGTATTGTAATCCAGTTTTTAAAGGACATTATAGCAAGTGTTATTACTGGGTATTATGAGACCTTACTGAGATTGACGATGGATGGGGCAGAAAAGGTCTCCAGCGAAGACCACGTGCCTGGAAACGCAGCGTTGGACGTCCTGCAAGGTGGACATACGATTTGATAAAGGTCACAGGAATACGCTGTATCCAGGCTGCTTTCGACAGGGGCGGTTGCGGACAACAACTTAGACGTGAGTAATGCGCCGAAGATGGCCACCGCGGAGGTTTGGTTGGTATGCCGTGCGGTGTACATAGGTTAGGGACTCGGCCCGGCGGTCGCCCGACGTTTTCCATCTCTCCGGGCGGCTCAACGTCGGGTCGTAAGGCACGGTGAACCCAACATAACCGCTCAGTCGTTCCCCTTGAACGCTGGGCGGTAGTAATAAGTCACTTTCTCCGCGACAAAAATAAAGGCTGCTTTCGACAACTCCATGTGAAAATCTTTAGGGGAGGACTATGTTCAGCAGTGGACTTCATTGGCTGATGATGATGAGATTTAAGATCTTAAATCTCTGGTTGACGAGCGCAGTGCGATTAGGTAATTAGATAGTATTGCAATTGTATTCGCAGCTGTGTTGCTAATGTTAATGACTAAAGTGGCGATTACCTTCGGTGCCGTAGTGGTTCCAGGTTCTAATCCCGGGTAGAGGAAAGTGATATTGAATTGTTCTGCTCTGTATGCGCCCGGGGTCTGGACTTTGTGCCCGATATGGCTCACTCCCCTACACATCATGGGATGTAGCACGCATGGTGAAAAGTGGGCGCCCTGCACCTCTGTCTACTCCTTCGGGCATAATAACGTGTTATATATTTGTGAGTGACACTAACTCAAAAGCTAGTTGACTCGTCCTATCAAAGAAAATAGAAATAATATTATTTTTGGAAACAACAAAGACATTGGTAAAATAGGTTTGCGAAGGAAAGCGACAAATGGCGGACATAATATACAAATAGTTTTCTAGTAGATAACTAAAAATATTGGTAAAAAAAGATTTCCTTGTATTACTAGTTCAAAACTAATATTGTATACAACTTACTTGATTTTAGGCCTTGAGATATATTATAATGTAAAATTGATTTAAATTCATCCTCTGTGAAAATTAAATACACCAAAAGATAACTAGATAAATTAAATGTATAGATTACCAGCCCTGTATTATATACTGCCCACTGCTGAGCACGGGCCTCCTCTACTACTGAGAGGGTTTAAGCCTTAGTCCGCCACGCTGGCCTAGTGCGTTGGCAGACTTCTCATACCTTCGAAATTAAATTAATTGTATGGTCCAACATGGTATAATTAGGATCCTGAATATAGTTTCTCAAGTATCAATTTTCAATCAAAACTCTTCTGCGGTTTCGTGAAATTTACACATTTCATAATACTAGCATACGATATAGATAATCAAAAAGTTTCCATTATTTGACTCGGCGTTGTTAAAGAGAGAGAATGTTTATTATTCTGCCGCCCCCGCGCGCTCGGCGTGAACATAAACAGAATACACACGTAATCGCAATAGTGCTGCTATTTAGATCGGAAATCCGATACTTTCATTATTACAGATAGAGTTTGATAGAACCGCGTCGATACGAAAACTAAATCGACATAGTTAAAATTACTATCGAGAACTAGTTGAAATGGAATAACATTTTTATTCATGTCATTTGGTTAAATTATGTCTAATTGATCACTTTTTTATTTAACTTTGTGCATTTATTTTATGCGTAAAAGGAAAGAGTAATTAAAGCCCTAAATGATTGGATAACTACGTTGAAATTTATACTTTAATTATTGCCATGAGTTATACAGGGTATCTAAGTATCTCGCTATCTCTTTCTTCACCCAGACGCAATGTCGAATGACGTCATCCTTTAATACGTGCATGTTATTGTGATTATACAATTACCCCTTTCACTAGATTTCTAAATAAAAGTAATAACTAATTTATTGTTGAACATAATTCCTATACTTCATTTAAAACATATATGTATAAAAAGAATAATGAAAAAATACGCTACGTACCCAATTCTGTTCTAACTTGATTGGAAAGGAAAAACTCCTAAAACCCTAATGGCCCACGAACGAATGTCCAATAAATTCATTCAATACAGTTCGGTCATTCGTTCCCTTGTATTTACGCGGCGCCTTAATTTAAATTTACAAGAGTTGAAACGGTAAGTTACTGCCGCGCGGGCAGTTACTGCGATCGTAAACCTTCAAATAGAACAAAGGTGGAGGGGGTAGACAGAATGGGGTCAAGATGGATAGATATACGATCTCAGCTATATAATGCGGTATTAATATAATTGGTGCTGATTAGTTCAGTCAATTATAAGATTTATTAAATTACGAAATAATACTAGCTGTGTTTTATATACTGCCCACTGCTGTGCACGGGCCTCCTCTACTGCTGAGAAGATTAAGGCATTAATCCACCACGCTGGTCTAGTGCAGGTTAGCAATTTTCACATACTTTGGAAATTCTTATGGAGAATTCTTCGGTATGTAGGTATCCTCACGCAAACTGCAGCCAAACAATAGTGACACTATACAAAACTTTTAATTTTATAATATTTGTGGTGCCATACGCCATTGTGAGACTTTTTGTTCCATAATTCTTAACTGTTCATTTCAAAGAAAAGGAAAGGCCTTCTAGTAATCAAGATCTAAAACACCTGCAATTTGTTGGAAAATATTTTCATAAATTATTTTTAATATCACACAAAAATTAAGATTTTTGATAATAATCGCTTGAACAAATTATTGCAACTGTTTCAGGGTTTAGGACCTGAAAAAACGGGGACTTACGGGATCACTCAGTTATCTGTGTATCTGACTGTTTGAATGCAACAATATTGGCTCTCGAAACTTCATAAACAAAAATTACATCTGTACTAATTTTTAAATAGAATTCCAAAATTATTTTACTCGCGTCAGCAATAAAAAAGATCAATAGAAACAAGGAACCACAATTACAGGCAATTCGCGAACTAGCCGACGAAGGCGGAGTCGTAAACTCTAACAACCGAAAGGCAAACCCTAACTTTGATGGTTGGGGCTCTGTTGTGGGGCTTGAGTGGCAGCGGGAAATTGTGGGGTTGGGTGGTGCAAATTTGGATTTTAGTTTGCAATATAAAGGTTGAGCTATGTCAGGCAGTCGACCAAACAAACATCCTAACATACATTCGTATTCACAATATCAGTATGATAAAATTAAAACAAGTGTTTTATTAGTGACTCAGGGCCGAATTCACCGCTTGCTGATAAATTCCCTGATAGCCTATTCGGAACTTATCCGCCACATAAACTACAACTTTTGGTTTCACACGTCTCAAATAGAAATATCTGGCAGAACTGTGTCAAAGTACATCTCCAAAAACAGGCATAAAATTCTAACCAAGATACTTTATATATTGGATAGTACCAAAAACTAGGCCTTTTGCAATTACTCGTATAATTTGAAAGTCATCCGATTTTGTAATTTTATTTTGCTTAAAAACTGTATTTAAAACGAATGTTATTAAAAAGCAAGTTATAAATGGAAGGTCTAAGAATATGTCTAGGGATCCTAGATCCATATTATTGCCCCTTGAATATTCATAAAGTTTGACCCTGGTTAGATTTTGAGGCCCAGCACCCATACAATAGCAGACATTTCCGTTATTTGTTAGAGCTATATGTCAGATTGTCACCTGGACTTTTATCAGGAACCGGTGAAATGGGCTCTAATAGTTTAAACCCTTGTCAATTCCTCAGTTTAGTTCCAAATCGCGACTGCCTATCCCTCGCCCCACGAGCCTTGAGGTGTTTCGCTGGCAGAACGTTAAGTATAGTAAGCAGGTTCCCTTCGCTTTTCTAATTTTTCTTGTTTTCAATGTTTTTGCGTTTGATGTGCAGCTTTAATTCAGCTTTATATTTCTCATCGGATTCTTTTTATGATTTTCGCTTGACTTTCAATTCTGTTCGTGTTCACTGAAGCAGGTTGAAATTTCTGAGAACGAGTTATGTAAAGCAATAACTGGTTGTGACTTGTTTGTAAGGGGTCTCTAGGTATCACTTTGTCTATGTTTACTGGTAACGTTTGTTCAGTATAAATAGGGCTGCCATCCGTCCGGATTTCCCCGGATTTGTCCTAGTTTGAAGGGCGTCCGGGAACCGTCCGGCAGGGGTTTTAAAAATTTGTTGTCCGGGGAAATCCCTTTTTTATAGATAAGCTACAAATTGAAATAAATCTTAGTTAAAAATTCATGCATTTCCCCGCATGGAACGGCTAAATATTTTTTCAGAGGTGTCCGGGGAAAGACCCATATTTCGCCCAAATGTCCGGGATTTTTGCCGTGTTTATCCGGCGACGGCAATTTAGATGATGGCAGCCCTAAGTATAAAAGACTAACCAGTGAAATGAGACCTGTCTCATTTTATAGCATGAGTTCAGATGTAGTATCTAAATTGAATCACAAAGTTTATTTAAAGGTTATATCTCTTGCTGGATGAATTCTTTTGCCTTCAGTTCACTTATTCTGATATAATAATACTACTTTAGTCCACCACGCTGACATAGTAGATGGCAGTCTTTACATATCTTCGAAATTCTTTTTGGACAATTCACAGGTATGTACTTTTGGTTTCACAGGTGTCAAATAGAAATATTTAGCAGATAGTCACTCGTAATGTGTTAGATAGAACGAAGAGTTCTAAGATTGTATAGAGCGGACATTGGGAAAATTATCAACAAAAATGTTGAGCTTGTTCATCAGTAACTCACCCATGAAAATGCATAAGAACATACTTTGACATGATCGTAATGGGTAATAAGGCATGTTTCTTTCCAAAATACTGATTTCCTTACAAAACTTAAGCATACGAGACATCTCATCACACGGACGTGTCAGACAATACAGTGACTTACTACCAATTGATATTAACTTTTGCATAAAAAAATTGGTCCTGGCGTCCGGTCTAAAACTAACTATACTGTTTAATGTATTTATCTTCTTGGACTTCTTATTGAAAACCAGCGCTGCAGCTGTTTTGCAGCAGCATTAAGCTGAATGAGAAGCCCTTTGCTGGCACATTAATTGTTTTGTGAAAAATTACTTTATTTTTATAACTGCATTTTGTTCCAATAATAAAACTGGTGGACGATAGCCTAGTTGGGAATGGAACGGTCTGCCGAGACAATGTCCGGAGGTTCAAACCCAAGGCACACACCTCTGACTTTTCAAAGTTACGTGTGTATTGTTTATCAATTATCGTTCACTTTAACGGTGAAGGAAAATTACATCCCTGAGAATTCTCCATAAGAATTTCGAGCGTGTGTGAAGTCTGCCAACCCGCACTAGGTCAGCGTGGTGGACTAAGGGCTTAAATCCTCTCAGTAGTAGAGGAGGCCCGTGCTCAGCAGTGAGCAGTATATAATACAGGGCTGGTATTATGGTATTATTAATAAAACTCTTTTCTTTCTTTCTTTCTTTACCTGGAACTTTATCAAGGACCGGAGAGACTGGCTCTATTATTGAGTCAAACCAACACCTCATGCAGTTTACGCCTACACACGTAATACCTGAGGCGAGGGTTCGCGTTTGACTTCATAAATCCGTTATAAGCGCTGCGTATTCTTCATATTGTCTTTTTACTCGACGAAACTGTATAACGAGGCGCATTTACACCGGCGAGTGACGTCACAGGTCTTGTTAGACGATTTTAGTTTTTTTTTTAAATAGTACCAGTAGTTTTTTTATTGCTTTTTACATTTTGTTTTGTATTAACTACTAGCCTCTACAAGGTCCATGTAGACAACCTGTAGCGTGAAGGTCCAAAATGCTATATTGATTGATAAATTTTAAAACCGTTGACTTATTGTTTGTTTTATCCTACATTCACATATTTTGTATATAATTTCGGTTAAAAAGTTTTTCTGGGATTTCACTTTCCATAATAATGTTTTCCCATACTTCGCCGTATCAGATAAATTACAGTAGAAAAACTTTAAAGATCAACTTGAAGAAACCCAGGGCTTAACTAACTTTCTTAAATAAGTCCATCTCGCGCTCCTAGAATGTGAAACGCGACTTGAAAATCCTTTCGTTTTATTGTGATTGGTTGAGAGACTAACATGTGACTCGTCTGGTTTCTCGATCGATCACAATCAAACGACACAACCGTACGTTTCGTGTTTTGTACTACATTATAAGGTTTAATTTCATTTCATTCATCATCATCAGCCACATGACGTCTACTGCTGAACATAGGCCCCCCCCAAAGATTTCCAGGTGGACCTGTCAAAAGCAGCCTGCATCCAGCGCGTTCCTGCGACCTTTATCAAGTCATCGGTCCACCTTGCAGGTGGACGGCCGACGTTGCGATTGCCAGTACGTGGTCTCCACTCGAGAACTTTTTTGTCCCATCTACCGTCAGTTCTTCGAACTATGTGCCCTGCTCATTGCCACTTCAGCTTGCTAATCTGCTGGGCTATGTCAGTGACTTTCGTTCTTTTACGGATCTCCTCATTTCTGATTCCATCGCGTAGAGGAACACCTAGCATAGCCCTTTCCCAAAGCTAACCTAAGAGCTCATGTAATTAATTGGCTATATTATTTAAAGAACTGAAAGCCTTTACATATAACGGTGTGAGAGAGTGCCCGCACCTCTCGAGTTGGCACTTAAAATAATACGTTCATTTGTGACATGCTCGAAACGTAAACATGTACGTTTCGGGTTTATATAAAGTTTACACGTGACTTCTGCGGGTACTTTAAGTTTTTCTAAAGAAACGTAATTATAATAATATGAACCTTATGTCATGAAGGTATGGTGTAGTTTTAAAAGTGTAAGAATTTTTGATACTCGGAAACTATACTATTATGACCTAAAACAGATTTATTTGAAGAATTGACGTCAGGAAGTCGACAAGTCTTAAAAGCTAAGCCAAATAGTACCAAAGAACATGTCCATGTCTTTGCAATAAATCGTATAATTTTAAAAACCTCAAATTTTGACAATTATGTAATTTTATTTTGCTTAAAAACTATACTAAATATGAACGTTCTTAAAAAAGTTAATTATAAATGGAGGGGTCTAAAAATATTTTTAATTAATTCAAGATCTATATTTTTGGGCCTTTAAAATCCACAAAATTTGAGCCTGGTTAGATGTAGAGGCCCGGCACCCATACAATAATAGACATTTCCTTTGGTGACCATATCGCAGACTCCTCATTGGGATCTAAGGGCAAAGAAAAGATGAAAAGTATAAGGGCGAGATTGAAAAATACATAATTTAATGCACTAAATCACGCGAGCGAAGCCACGAGCGTCACCTAGTATATAATGTAGGATTAATATCCCTTAATTATATGATATAGTTGACATATATACAAGTCAAATGAACTTAAATCTCTGAGACGCCCCCAGTCTCAAAACATTAATGAATTAAAAATGAATTATAATATCATGTCTAATGAAGAGTTACAAGTTTATAATTGAAAATTAATTACAAAAGTTATTAAAATGGTCTCAATTAAAACTGATTGATTTAATTTATTCACTGCCTTTGAGTGCTGTTGTAACTTATTACTTTTTGTGAGATGAGTATTACAGTCATATAATAGTACTAATGGTTACCTTGACGCTATGGCATCTACTGGTGGAAGGTCTCTCATGTGTGAGAAGCTGTCTGGGTAGGTACCGCCCAGTGTTGCCAACCCTACTGTTTTAATAGTAGATTTAATATTTTTGCTTGGTCATCCCTGTTTTCTGTTTAGAGTCGAAATTTTACCGTTTTTTTTTTTATGCGTTTTCACAGGTTTTGTGCACATATTAGTAAATTACTACATACTGAAATGCTGCAGGACCTTATTTTGGTCACTACCCTATCCACTTCGCCTACTTCTTAGATATTACTGACGGAAAAATCTAATTCGAGGATTTTTTTTTCTCCTTGCTCAAAATCGATGCTACTGTGTTCTCCTGTTTATAATTAGTGAATTGTCGTTTTTTGGATTCTTGGGGTTGGCAACACTGGTACCGCCGCAATGTGTATTTCTACAGCAGCAGTGTGTATGCACTGTTGTGTCCTGGTTTGAAGGACATTGTAGCCAGCGTAATTACAGTGCATTATGAGAGAGCATCTTATTTCTGGAGGATAGCCTAGTTGGGAATGGAACGGTCTGCCGAGACAATGTCCGGAGGTCCGAAACCCAAGGCACACACCTCTGACTTTTCGAAGTTACGTGTGTATTGTTTAACAATTATCGTTCGCTTTAACGGTGAACGAAAACATCGTGAGGAAACCTACATACCTAAGAAGTTCCTTATAAGAATTTCGAAGGTGGTCGACTGCCCCGGTGGCGTAGTTGTATTACAGTACGATTGCAATGCTGAGGTCTCGGGTTCGATCCCCGGGTCGGGCAAAAAGTGATATTGAGTTTTTCTATTCAGTATCAGCCCGGAGTCTGGAATTTGTGCCCGATATGGCGATAGGCTCGCCCCATATCACATCATGGGACGGAATAACGGTGAAAAGTGGGTGCACTAGTTGCGTGTGCGTGTGCGTGTGCGTGTGCGTGAAGTCTACCAGCCCGCACTAGGCCAGCGTGGTGGACTAAGACCTAAACCCCCTCAGTAGAGGAGGCCCATGCTCAGCAGTGGAGTGCCATAAAGTACTTTGTAATTATTCAGAGTCATGTGCGGCGTTACTACTGTTTATGGGTGGCCGTATCGCTTACCATCAGGCGAGTGGCATGCTCGTCTTAGTCGTAACTTTCAAAATCCACGCATACATATTATCATTTGGTTTTTCACACCCCTTTCTTCAGTTCATATCAATTAGTTTCTCATAATTACTGTTAGTTGTCTGGAAAAAATAGCTTTTAGCGATAATACTGCTTGTTTTCGTACGTTTTGTTTGTCAAAAATCATGTTTGTATTTTGCTGTTTTTAGTCTATACTAATATTATAAGAGGAAAAATTTGAATGTTTATAGCGAGTAAAAAAAAAAAATACTGGACAGAATTTATAAATTCTTTGACTAATATAAAGTTCGATCAGCGAGTAACATAAACTACTTCTTACTTTTTTATCCCAGTAAATTTATGCACACGGGCGGAGTCGCCAGCAAAAGAATAGTTACAATAAAGTGTTATTCGATTTTTGTATAGTGCTATCCTTCCGAAAAAATAAAAGCAAAGCGTAAGGTACAGTAATTCTTTCTAATTCTACTACGAGGTTACATTACCCGGTTATATTAGGATGCCGAATTTACGAGCCACCTTCTACGCTTTGTTATTTATGACCCAGAGCAGAAATAAAATGGCGCTTAGAGTCCTACTGACTGTTTTATTATATTTACAAATTAATTAGATGTTTGTATAGCCTACCGAAGAATTATGGCGACCTTGGTGGATAGTATAGTGTAAGATAGCATACATTGAGAACTGAATATCGCTGACTTGATTACCTCGGTGGCGTAATTTAATCACAGTACGACTGCCATGTTGAGGTTCGTTCCCTAAGGCGGGCAAAGTGATATTGAAAAATGAGTGCATTGGTATTCACGACTTTTATCCCCGAAGGGATAGGCAGAGGCGCAACTAGTATACTCACTTTTCGACGTACGTAATCCGTCCCATGATGTAATAGGGGGCAAACGAATTCGTAATAAGACGGGCACAAATTCTAGACTCCCAGCTAATACTCAGTGGAAAAAACCCAATATCACTTTCTCCGACTCGGAGATTGAACCCGTGACCTCAGCATTGAAGTCGTACTGTAATAAAACTACGCTACCGAAATACCAGAATATAAGAATTATGTTGTTTGGTTAAATAACAATGGCAGCTGCCGATGACAGCCTGTTCAAATATGAAATCTATATTCAGATACTTGGACATATTGCTTTTATTAAATATTATAATTAACCATGAATGAGAACTTTCGAGTATTTATGTAATTAATTCAAATCTATAATCGTTTATTACAGTAAATTGTTATTTCTTATTGGAAACATAGCAGTAGGTATTTATATTACGTTATTTATCTTTATATTCATTCCAAAATATAAATTCATGTACCAATCATCAATCATAAATAAACATTATACAACGAACATAAAGATATGCATAATACCTTAGACACATGGAATCAGCCGCTCCATTCTCTACCAGGCTATATTTCTTTAATCATTATTTAGTCGGAAAACTCTAACATCTTAAATACAAAGTATCCCACGCGCAATCAAATAATATTACAATGCATAAAATTAATCCGTATGACTTCCTATGACCCTTTCTTTCGCACTACACATGGATGAATATCTCTATCCCTTTCCCTCATTTTACGCTTGTAGTAAAAACGTGTGTTTTGAGGAACAATCGTCATTCGGCGACATTTTATCTTCCTCCAAGAGGTTACGAAGCTCTCGTAAATAAGAGAAATGTAAAAGCAAGTGTGTTACATGTACGTATATAGCTCTTGAGAGCAGGTTTTATCTAGATTATAAACCTTATTATATAAGTGATAGAATTGTGTTTGACGTGATTCACAGAGCTAGATCCCCTGTCAGTAAATCTGGAATTTTGGTATTTACTGGACAACGAATTTAAAAAATGATGTTTAGTCCTATGGGGGTCACTTTATATCATCAGTGTTCTTATGACGAGTCAAACAGACTGGTCACCTAGTCATGAAATGCAAGAATGTATCTTTTTTTGTATCGAATGACGAGACGAGCATGCCGTTCGCCTGATGGTAAGCGATACGACCACCCATAAACGGTAGAAATACCACCGAGTACCTTGAGTTACAATGCATTGTGTGGCATTCCACTGCGCTCGTCATCCTGAGACATAAGATATTAAGTCTCATTATGTCCTGTAGTTACACTGGCTACAACGACCTTCAAACCGAAACTTAACAGTGCATGCACACTGTTGCTTGGCGGTAGAAATAGACATTGCCGTGGTACTCACCCAGACGGACTCTTACATATGAGAGTCCTACCACCAGTGATATGTCGATTAGAAGTTTTAATTATTGATGACGTTCTCAAGAAGAGGGTTAACTACAATATTATGTGGAATCATGTGTAATAATAACATCAGCCTTTTCATATTCTGTCCCACGGCACGAGCCCCTATGACTGAGGGAATCTAGGCCTAAGGCCGCACGCAGGTCTAGTGTCATACTCGTGAACGGGTGCTGCTTGTGTGGATTAGTCTGCCCATATATACTGGAAAAGTATAGAACATGATTCATGACAGGGTTGTATACTACACTCGGATGGGAACTGAAAATTGATTATTATGCAAGTAAATGTATGAACTGCTCTAAACAAATTAAAATCCATAAGTTTTTGTCTTATACACTGTACCTAATTGAATATCTTTGATCTGATTTTGAAAAGAGCAACCCTCGAGTTTCTTGCCCGTCTTCTCTGGTAGAAACTGGTTTTCGAACTGGCGGTAGAGTAAAAAGTTACTGAATCTAACATTTAACATTTTAGGGATTCGAATAAATGATTTCGTTTCATTTCATAGAATAATGTCACCTTTAATCATTGGTGTCAAGATCATTTAATTGAATTAAAGAGAATTAGGGGCGATAAATGGCAAGGGATTCGCAGCCTATTACGTGCCTAACATAGCAGGCATAGCTTGGATTTCACACCACTGCCTTTCCTTGAATAATTTATACAAAAACTTTTCCTAAAAAATATACATTTCAATATCGAAAACCACATCCAAATCGGATCAGTAGTTTTTGAGAAACTCGCGGCCATACAAATTTACATACATACATACAAACATACATACATACGGATCAAATACAGAACCTCCTTTTTGAAGTCGGTGAAAAAGGACGATGGCGTGTATGTATACATATGAAAAAATGTGTTAAACGACGCTCTACTATATTATGCAAATATGATATACTAAAACCTTCCCTGAAAAATATGAATAACGAAAACCCCATCCAAATAGGTTCAGTAGTTTTTGAGATGTGAAAATGTTGGGTATCTCTTGGACTGCACGTCGCACTAACGCATCAATACTGGATGAGCTAAAGATTGAGACCCGCCTTTCCACTATTTGCATTCAGAGAGTGCTCACTTTCTTCGGTCATGTGGCACGCCGGAAGCCCGATAACTTAGAAAAGCTCATATTAGTTGGCCGCATGAACAGGAAACGGAACCGAGGAAGAGCACCTGCCCGATGGACGGACACTATCAGGGAACGCACCCGATTAAACATCCCAGCAGCCATGCGCCACGCGGAGAACAGAGCGGCCTGGAGAACACTAGTGGCGGGAGTTGTTAATAGTGGTCACGACCCTCAGCCTTGAGAAATCGACTAAGAAGAAGAAGAAGTTATTGAGAAAATCGCAGCCATACAAACTTACATACATACACACATGGGTTGAATACAGAACCTCCTTTTTTAAAGTCGGTTAAAAATATCCGTCAGTCATCCGAAAATAACATTCAGCTATATCACAAAAAGGCAATAGCCACCGAAATCTGTCAATTTCAATTAGCCAGTTTTATTAGGGGTGAAATGAGGGCCAACCCCAACCCTCGCTAATGACGGACGGGGTAGTTACATACAATTTCACTGTGACTTTTGTACGATGGGATTTTACAATTGAATACCAAGTACTTTCGATTGTTTATGTTCGATCGTAAAAGATTTTTTGTTGGCTTGACCCCACATTGTGGAAGAAGGTTGATACAACATTGGTGAGAGTAACGGATATTTTAATCTACTATAGCGACCATACATAATATAAATCTTAATGGTAGGAGTGGTTTAGGCTTTGTTCCGAGGTTAGCTGATGTAAATCCACTAATAACAAAAATTAAATAAATAAAACTGTTTCATATAGGCCTCCCCTAAACATTTCCAGAACCCTATATACCATCATAGATTCCTGAAAATCACAATACTCATTCGCCATAGTCGGCTAAATACTTTTAAGTCTAGACAAACTTGCAATTACAACATAGTTAGTGCCATACGAACAATATTACTCGATTTAAAAATCATTCCTTTTACTCGTTCATAAAACAACAATGACGGATCGCGGGACAATTTAATTCAATCGCACATTCATTCAGTGGACCATTCACTCATTCGTTCTGACAGGCCGGGGGCGCGGGGAGAGACGAATAATTAAATTTGATACATTGTTTTGTCGGATTAGGTTTGAAAAAAAAGTCAAAAGGTTTTTATTCTATTGTCCTAGATTGATAATGAGAGTATCTGGGGAATATATTTGGCATAAATAGGTTAGTAATTTTTAATTGGACACAGTAAAGTATATTGAACCTTAAGTGTGCTGAGGACCGTGAAATTCTAATATAATGTTGATGCAGCATAGCACGACGATTACCAATTGATTTTAGATCATGACACGCTAAAACGCTTTTTGCACTTTATCTGCGTTTTCGTACTAATTTAAGTCGCCCGAATTAGTACGTTTATGCATTAACCGGTGCGTCGAAGTACTCTAGACGCTCGGCGTTTATACTATGTGCGTAAAGTCGCGTCATATGAAATGAAATAAATTTATTCAAACCTATAAAATGTTATACATTATTTAGATTCAGTCAATATTAACTCGACCACCAGTTCGGAAAGCAGTTCTCACTAGAGAAGAACGGGCAAGAAACTCTAGTGTTGCTCTTTCCAAAATCAGTTCAAGGTATAAAATACAATTAATAATAATAAAAAAAATAACATAATATAGATATATTTTTGTTTAGAGCAGTTCATTTATATACTCGCAAAAAAGATAATAAATTTTAAAATCTTATACGAGTGCATAACCCTCTCAGGAATCATGTAATAATTTGGTCTGAAATTCATCAAGATGTCGTTATTAATTTAAGTTCAATATATACCCCTAATACTTAGATGTAGTAAGCGAAAAGGGCAGAACAGTCCACACAAGCAGCACCCGTTCACGAGTATGACGCATGTGCCAGCCATCGGCCTCCTCAACCATGTTGCAGGGAAGTGGCCGACCCGGCACACGACGCCGCCGCAGGCACAGACAGTTAAGGAGTGTCATGCCGAAGCCGCTCACAAATTAAAAATTATGACTTGAATTCCGTTTTTCTGTTATTCCATGCATATTTTTACAAAAAAGGTCTTTGGATATCGAAAAATTGAATCATTACCTATTTATATACTTTATACGCGAGATTCAACCGACACACCCGGTTAAAATACGCGAGATTCAACCGACACACCCGGTTAAACTTACAATGGACATAAAGCCACCTAATACATACAGTTCATGCATCAAAAAACCTAAAAAGATATTATATTTGTTCACAATACTATATTCAAGTGCTAAAAGTGGACCAAAAAACTTTGTGACTACAAGTTCTCGTTATACTAATTTCCAAATATAGGCCAGTGTGGGGCGCACCAAGTTATGAGTACGGTGTGCAAAACACTTAAAGTAATGAACTTGAGATTGTCTTTAACGTGTGTAGTAATACAAATTCTTGAAGATTTGTTAATTAAATGAATGCTATATATTTTATTATCTCTTTTTTCGTTCGTCTGAGTAGGTACCACCGCAATGTCTACCGCCAAGCAGCAGTGTGCATGCACTGTTGTGTTTCGGTTTGAAGGACATTGTAGCCAGTGTAACTACAGGACATAATAATACTTAACATCTTATGTCTCAGGATGACAAGCGCAGTGGAATGCCACACAGTACTTTGTAACTCAAGGTGCTGGATGGTGTTGCTACTGTTTATGGGTGGTCGTATCGCTCACCATCAGGCGAATGGCATGCTCTTCTTTCAGTTTGATTAATTTCGTCGTAGCCTAAAAATGGATTCTTATTCCCTGAGACACCTATACCGTTTAATGTCATAATGCGCGTTTATCCTGGATTAGAGGAGTTTCAGTGCCGGATATGGCAGCATAGTCTTTCTAGTTACCCCACTAACGATTAGATTTATGTTAAATCTTATAATGGCCAGTTATTACTTTCTACTTCTTCTTAGTCGTTACACTCTTGGCAGAGTGGTCGTGGTCGTCACGTCAGGGTTTGTGGCTCGCTTGACAATTCCGAGCCACTCCTCTCTGTTTGCTGCTTTCCTGGTGCACGTATATAGTGAACCATCCAGTACCGTTTTGACCTGGTCCGTCCATCGCATCGGCGCTCTCCCTCGCGCCCGCGTGCCCTCGACCTTCCCCTGCACCACAAGGCGTTCGAAAGACACTTCTCCACGCCGCGACTTCTTCTTTTCTTCTTCGCTTCGCTCTTGACAGAACGGTCGTGGTCACGATGATTTGTGTCCAAACGATGATGTAGCTCGCCGCACGATATCTCTCCATCTGTCTCTGTTAGACGACAATCGGGTACATTCGTTTACAGGGCCTCCTACTGCTGTTTTAATTTGGTCGGTCCACCTCATTGGTGCCCTACCACGAGGTCTATTTCCTTCCACTCTGCCCTCCACACACTCCACGCCGCGACACGTGTCCGAAAAACTACTTTCTACTATTTCTAGTGATATTAAGTTTACAGTATCAGCACGGAGTCTGGGATTTGTGCCCGATATGGCGATAGGCTCGCCCCCTATCATATCATGGGACGGAATGACGGCGAAAAGTGGGTGCACTAGTTGCGCCTCTGCCTACCCCTTCGAGGATAACAGGCGTGAGTGTATGTATGTTTGTATTACTATCTTCTACAATGACCTTAATAAGCTAAGGAAATACACAAACAAATATACGAAAACATTGTTAAACTTGAATAAGCCACTGACTCCAAATATACATATATACTAAGCGAATACAAATTTTAATTATTTTTTGATTTGTAGTGGTTTTGAAGTTGGTTTATTTTTGTTAAAAAGTTTTTATTTATTGCTTTTTTTGTTAGTTAATTATGGAATGGTCTAAATAATACATCATAGATATACGATTGCAGCATTCGCGAGTCATCTGCTGTTAGTTATTGAAGAGTTCCATTGTGTATCTCCGAAGATCTTCATTAGATCTTCATACATTATAAACTAAAACCTTCCCTGAAAAATATACATTTCAATATCGAAAAACACATCCAAATCGGATTAGCAGTTTTTGAGAAACTCGCGGCCATACAAATTTACATACATACATACATACGGATCGAATATAGAACCTCCTTTTTGAAGTCGGTTAAAAATCGGAATGCATTAATAAATATAAAACCCGTGAACTACGTGTTTGGCAAATCCATTAGTAGATCAAGGCATTGGGTCGTCTCAAGCGTAGGTACGATTTAATATTGCAAGTATTACCATAATTTGTATAAATGTATTTCTATAATTTGCGCATAAACCACAGTCAGCGATAATTTTTGAATTCCGAACGCAATCACTGCATTGTGTAAATAATTGGTATCGTCAACAAATTATTAGCTCAAATAATGCGTGACAAACACTCACGCAATGCATCAGCGTTTATAAGTCATTAGCGACCGAATGCAATAAAATTGACCGCGGACGCGCAAATCGTACGAATTTATGCGTACGTCCAAATAATTAGCGGAGCCCACTAAACCTACCTCCCCCCCCCGGCGCAAAAGCACACAATTTTGCGCAATCAGCGCGGATCTGCGGCGTGGTCGAGCGATATCCGATTATAACTGAAAATATAGCTTTTTATTTACATGTCAAAGGTAATTCGGATGTTGAGTGGATGTAATCGGAAATAATTCACTCGTAGTGACGAACTAATACGAGACTATCCCGCTCTCATACCCAGCACTGCAACTGCTGTAAGCCAGAATCGACAGTGGCACGCATTTTATGACACCAAGCGGCGAAGCTCTAGGAGCACTAATTAGTCTTAACCCGCAACGAACTTAATCAAATAGAAGAATAGGGAAGAGTTAGAAATATATTTTCCACTTCCCTCCAAGGCAAAGAGGGAGACAGATAATGAACTAAAAAGGTATTTTAACCTTAATTATTAAGACTTTTGCAACTGGAAAAGCCAGATATAAAGCACCACGGAAAAGATTAAAGGGTCCTATTTGAGGAAAAAATAGTCATGTTTTTTATACGGCAGTATGGCATATATGTGAACCATAGTGACTGGAATAAGGTTCACATATATGGTTGACGATTGATGACTAACCCTTGCCAGTCGACACAACTATGAGCTGTTTGATCCGGATATATACAGGCTGATCCCAGAATGAGACACACGTGGACCACTATGGTTTTAAGTGGTGTACGGTGGTCGCTGTCCGGGCGGATTCAAATATCCTTTCACCAGGAAAGAGCTACTAAAATACGAGTGCTCTGTCTTCAGCAAAGAATACCGGGTGGAAGGGAAACGCTCTCTATACCGGCACGGTAAGAGAGAAGAACCATAACATTAACGAAAAACTATATTCATTTGCAAAGCTAAGCGATAATACTTACGATTTTAGTATTTCCGTAATTCATGCGCGCGCAATGTAAAGCGTACAAAAAATGGGTAGGGTACAAACTACAAAGCAAACGCCGAGAAGGCGGCGGCCGCCACGCTGCGCCGGCCACGCGGTTGTTAACCCGTCAGCTGATGTACGTGTTTCATTACCATTTTTTTGAAATATTGACCTTTTTTACTATGTTTTTCAGAATAATAGTTTGATTTATCTATCCATACGTGAAGCTGTACAGAAATTTGAGAAAATCCTACTAAAATTGTAACAATGCGATCGATCTAAAAAAATCGTTTTTTAGTGCCATCACGTCAGGAATCACCAATCACCTATATTCGTTTCCGAGAGCGTTTCCCTTCCACCCGGTATATCCCTTTTGTTGCAATTAAATGACGAGATGAGCATGCCGTTCGCCTGATGGTAAGCGATACGACCGTATATAGTAGCAACACCGGACAATACTCTTACTTACAAAGTACTGCGTGGCATTACATTTCGATCGTCACCTTGAGATGTTAAGGCTTATCAAGGTTTAAAACATAACCGACACTTAAAACAAACTGTTCCGGATGAGTCAATCAGAACCGGGGCATGATTAAAAAATGCTCCGTCGGAAGGCCCGTGAACTTTTATTGGAAAAGAAAATTGAATCACTCCAACATCTTGAAATATAATACTAATCAACTTGATTCAATTATGTACTGAAAAGTCAGCGCTGACAAAAAAGGTACGTCGAATTTTTATCCTCTAACGAACTGGTTTACTGAGGGCCAGTGTTCCGTAGGCTTGCGTCACGTATTTACATAGTCACGTTCTTATTGTTCTTATAAATATTAATGGCGCATTTGAAATATGGCTTATGCCTTTCATATGTCAGGTAAGTTTGGAGAATTTGGAGTTATTGGGTTCAGTGAAGCGTGACTTCGTATTATAGACTTATCTCCTAGTTGTATTTTGTGTCTGCTCGGATAACGACATCCGTAGATGAGGTTTTGAATCCCGACATACTGGCCTACGTAAGTGTGTCGCGCTCTGGGACCAGCCTGTGTATATTTTTTTTATGGCATTGAATGACGAGACGAGCATGCCGTTCGCCTGATGGTAAGCGATACGATCACCCATAAACAGTAGCAACACCATCCAGCACCTTGAGTTACAAAGTAGGTACTGTGTGGCATTCCACTGCGCTCGTCATCCAGAGACATAAGATGTTAAGTCTCATTATGTCCAGTAGTTACACTGGCTACAATGCCCTTCAAACCGAAACAACAGTGCATGCACACTGCTTCTTGGCGGTAAAAATAGATATTGCGGTACCCACCCAGACGGACTCTTACATAGGAGAGACCTACCACCAGTAATTCGGTTCAAACGGGCCGGCATGATAGTGACGATTGGTGAGGGATAATCATCTCTCGTCAACTGACACTCTATCTGGACTCCTCTTCGCTTCAGGTGTAAGGTCACTCTACTTTCCGTGACAGTATAAAAAAGAGATGGCTGATGAAGAGTATTGAATATCTCGTTGAGAGATAACGCTGGTTATATTTTCTGACGAGTTACATTCTAGGTTCAGTACACGAAGATCCTCGTCAATATGTTTACTAAAACGTACTCTTGGTACGAAATTTACTCCACTGCAAAAAATGGTAAATAGAGTAGTCTTCATAAAGACAGTCGACACAATCATTCCAGCGTTTTCTATTACTCATCTCATTCGGTACTATAAAATATTCGTATAGGCAGGCATAATTCTCAAAATCGCCAAGTATAATATTCTCTCTTTGTAAAGACATCATCATCAGCCGCATGGAGTTCAATATTAAACATAGGCCTTCCTTAAGGTTTCCTGTCTTCACTTAGCACTGCCAGGGACTGGGGGCCTAGCCTCATTCTTATCGTTGATTTTAGTGTTTTTTTTCCCAAACTAGCATTATTTGGCAGGTGGTTTGTCGAGTACAAGGAAGAGCTTCTCGCGCTGATCATGCTGCTGCCCATAAATACATTGTGGAATCTAGCTCCGCCATGGGTATGATGGTTACCCGTGCCACTGCTGATCCTGGCTTACTGGAGTTGCAGTGGCAGGTGCGAGGGCGTGATAGTCTCTAATATGATGGTTGGCGTGATACTATCAGAGCCTCTTCCGTTAGCTAGCAGGGTTTGGGCTACCAGAGATTATTGTTAGATCCTCCCTCACCCCGCTATTTTAACTACTACTCTGTAAACTTGCCGGAATACTATAAAAATCTTCTCGTTTACCGATTTTTGCCTTCAAAATATAGAACGATAATTTTTCCCTCACAACTACTACTGGCAGCATGTTTTATTTCACATAAATGTAAGGTTTTACGATTGAGATAAGGTACCCTAAACTCTCGATGTTCCTTATATAAATTATATGGTGTCAACTACGAAATTACTTACCCTAATGTACCCTAACTCACTCAAAACTACACCTTATCTCTACACGCTTAAGATCTAATATCACATACCATGGGCCCGATGCATTACAATAAAGGTAAATCGTTTAAATTTGCACTCTATTTCTTGTTACATAAAATCTAATTTTCCATATTTTAGTACAGGATGTTGTATTTTAATCTCTATAGGGGTGATGTAAGGTTGGTTTTTGGTTGCTTTTTCGTGGAATCATTTATCAAGGAGAACCCTCGAAGATATCCTATGTTAAAGAAATGCGATATTTTTTTATCGCGCCATTATGTCATTTAGTTATCATTTATCAATGACTGCCTCGGTGGCGTAGTTGTATTAAGGTACGACTACAATGCTGAGGTCTCGGGTTCGATTCCCGGGTCGGGCAAAGTGATATTGAGTTTTTCTATTCAGTATCAGCTCGGAGTCTGGAATTTGTGCCCGATATGGCGATAGGCTCGCCCCCTATCACATCATGGGACGGAATAACGGCGAAAAGTGGGTGCACTAGTTGCGCCTCTGCCTACCCCTTCGGGGATAACAGGCGTGAGTGTATGTGTATGTGTGTGTGTTATCATTTATCAAATATAATCGTTTGATCTGATAGATAATATGCGATAAGTTTTGGGTAAAATTGTGTTTGTTTTCAGGACATAAACTTGACAAGAATAAGACGCGCAGACACTATTAACTTTGGTAAAAATCTACACTATTTATATCCTACTAATAATATGAAGGAATTAAGTTTGTAAGAATGTATGGATGTTTGTTCCTCTTTCACGCAAAAACTACTGAACGGATTTCGATGAATTTGGCACACGGATAGATCATGTCCTGTATTAACACATAGGCTCCTTTTTATCCCGGGAAAATATAAACCGGGACTTTTATCCCGGAAGAACTTTTTAAGGCGGGCGGAGCCGCGAATAAAAGTTAGTCTTTCATAATAGTCTTTTAGCAACAAGTTGACAACGTCTGTGCGGTACCTAACAGTTCATTCATGTTGCACTTATAGCATCGGCCAAATGAATAAGTGCGTCGCTTGGTGATAGACTCAATAGAAGGAACATGGATGCTACCGACTTTAGAAAAAAAAAATAGGGTTTAAAGAAAAAACAAAAACATCACGCCTATAATCCCAAAGGGGTAGGCAGGCAAACGCAGCACCCACTAGGTACTATTAATAGCTCAAAACTCAATACTACGCTATAATTATCTTTATGGGTTGTTAATTCATTCACAAAATGTTACATTGGTATTAACGAATAATAATTAAACACTTATGATCCTTATCTCCTTGATCTAGATTTAGGTCTAATGCTATTTAAAACCTAAATTATAGTCCAGTTAGTAATTTATGTCAGAAACATTTGGCAAATCAAGGCTTTTTTACGCCATTACGTGTTTTATATGAGACACTGAGAATTACTTATAACTGCGAAATTGCTGTTTAATAGTAACTAATTTAAAAGTGTAATTCCAACCTTATTGTACAGAACATAAGGTTCTTTTTTACTGCTAAAATCCAGCAAATAGATGTAAGTGTTGTAGAAGATTGAAGCTAAATCGTGTACGTTTAAGGTTATTTTTACAATAATGTAGCGTTGAGGGCTAAAATAAATTGATTTCTAGCGTGCCCCTAATCGTTACTTTGGGAGTTGTTTCTCAAAAATAATAATATAGTAAAAGCAGTAGCGCAAGTGAATAGTCTGGATTTACAGTCGAAGATTGCCTAACTACAGTTTTTTAGGGGTTCATATTCTGTCTTTAGAGGTTATTTTTAAGGTTTATGAATTAAGGGTAGATAATTAATAGTTATATTATGACTGTATTTTCTGTAAAGTTCGCCTAATAGGACAATTACAAAGGATTTTACCTGCCAATCAGGTGTCTGCCCATGCTTGGAAAAGTGTGTTGACTCTAAATTAGAGTGGGGGATAGGGCGAATGGAAATTTTATCAAAGAGTAAAAAACGGGTTCTGACGTCACTGAACTGACCGACTTTGATTCGTTAAACACTATTGATTTTAGAGCTTCCATTATAATTGGATTAGGGTTTGTACGAAGCAGCGCATTGGAAAATATTCTCTATGCATAAGAGAATCGTGGTGTAATGAACAAAAAGTGTGTAATAAGTTTAGGGTAGGCCTCTCATATGTAAGGGTCCGTCTGGGTGGGTACCACCGCAATGTCTATTTCTACCGCCAAGCAGCAGTGTGCGTACACTGTTGTGTTTTGGTTTGAAGGGCATTGTAGCCAATGTAACTACAGGACATAATGAGACTTAACATCTTATGGCTCAGGATGACGAGCGCAGTGGAATGCCATACGATTTGTAACTCAAGGTGCTGGATAGTATTTCTACTGTTTATGGGCGGTCGTATCGCTTACCATCAAGCGAACGGCATGCTCGTCTCGTCATTCAATGTAATAAAAAAAAGAACTAGGCCAAAGAAAGTTATGAAATTGCTGACATTATGCGTTCGGGGGCACTGTGCGTCTTCATAGTATTATTTGTGAATACGGGCTTTACAGACTTATGTCGACAAGAAATGCCGGCATTTCCTATAAAAACAGTTTTCTATAAGCTTAGCATATGGAGACATTACTTGTTTGTTGCCAATGTATCACTAATCAAAATTTTTTACTTGTTTCAGGTATGGATTGTTACGGAGTTTTGAGTTTAAAGCAGCGTAAGACGATGTTTTACTAAAAGCGAGCGACGAATGTGCATGAACAATTGTTTGACACCGTATAGAATTATAAATTAATAGACACTCCATAACCCTGAACTGCGCTGATCATAGAGAGACATTAATGTCATTTTTTATGTGGCTCGGCAAAGTGCCCCTCTGCACTTCATGGCGAGCGGAGAGGGATTCAAACGGACGAACGATGTATATCTCTGGTCACTCGACACAATCATGCCGGCCCGTTTGAACTAGGTATACACAGGGCACAGGTTGATACCAGAACGCGTGATCACTTACGTGAGCTGCTGCGGCGGGTTCGGAGACGCTATCCGGGTGGATACAGAATATCCTACTACCAGCAAATAATATCATCCAGTAATCATTGGCTATGAGCTCCTTCCAGCTAGGTCAATACACACTTCGCGACAGATAGCATTCACAATTCGGCGATAACGAAGCAAACAAACTAATAATAACAAATATTCGCCATTCAACGCCCGAAACTTCTGCAGTTGTGAATCATAAAAAACATCAATAAATCACAAGTCACAATAAACACTGTCCGTCTGTACGTCCCAACTTACTTTCAATGGAAATGTATGATAAATTGCCTTTTGTGTCGTTCGAAAACTTTTGTTGAAAAAGTGTTGAGAAAATTAAGGAAATTTTAACAATGGAAGGAGATTTAAGTATAGCTGGTACATGGTTTACTTGTGGTAGGTCTCTTATATGTAAGAGTCTGTCTGGGTGGGTACCACCGCAATGTCTATTTCTTGGTAGAAATAGACATTGCGGTGGTACCCACCAATTCCCACCAAGACACTGCTGCTTGGTGGTCCAAGCAGCAGTGTGCATGCACTGTTGTTTTTCACTTTGAAGGACAGTGTAGCCAGTGTAATTACTGGACATAATGAGACTTAACATCTCATGTATCAGGATGATGAGCACAGTGGAATGCCACACAGTACTTTGTAACTCAAGGTGCTGGATGGTGTTGTTACTGTTTATGAGTGGTTGATCGCTTACTATCAGGCGAACGGCATGCTCGTCTCGTCATTCTATGCAATAAAAAAGAACATCACATGCGAGAAGGAAACAGGTAAGGCCCTGAAATCTTGAGAGGCAGCTGTCATGCCTGGTGATAGAATATGTTTGGATTCGCGCGGATATCGACCACCGTTAGCGGCCCACGTGTGTCGCGTTCTGGCATCAGCCTGTGTATCTGGTTCAAACAGGCCGGCATAATTGTGTCGACTGACGAGGGACAATTATCTTTCGTCTTTCGACCCTCTGTTTGGACCCCTTTCCGCTTACCATCAGGTGTAGGGGGTCAAATTGCCGTATAAAAAAGCATAAAAATGCCTCGGTATTCTGAAATCCTTAGGTAAATTTTGGTACCTGACATTCTTACCTTGTCATTGTGGTTTTTATATTATGATTTTTTATACATGTTAATGGCCATGTAGTGCCTGGATAATGATTTTTATATTTTTGGAATCTTGAAAAAGAAACAGTCGAAGGTGGGACTCGAACCCACTACCTCCGGCGTACCGTGCCGGTGCTCTTCCAATTGAGCTACTCCGACTCCTGCCTTCGATTGCCAATCATCAATCAAGATGCCTATTTAATTCTCTTAAAGGAGACTTGAGATACAAAGGACTGTGTGGCATTCCACTACGGTCGTCATCCTGAGACATAAGATGTTAAGTCTCATTATGTCCTGTAGTTACACTGGCTACAATGCCCTTGAAACCGAAACACAGCAGTGCATGCTCACTGCAGCTTGGCGGTAGAAATAGACGTTGCGGTGGTACCCACCCAGACGGACTCTTAAATGTAAGAGTGATGACTCTTAAATGAGTCCTACCACCATATAGATATAGCACCACATAGCATGGTAAAAATCTAAAAGGTCAGTAACACGCTGGATGCAGGCCACTTTGACTTCATGCGGCTGTTGGTGATGAAGGATGGAGCCTGTTAATAACTCAAATACTGGCAATGCCTCTATGATTCCTCTGATATCATAGATGTTTGTGTATGGTGACCACTTACCATCAGATGACGTACTTGCTCGCTTGCTCTCGCCTTTAAAATATTCTCCACTGAGACAAACCAAAGTTAATAAAAAACATTGAAATAATAGTGCTGCCAAAATTTCATCCACACATAGTCGACATTTCCTTTGACAAGGGTCGGAAACTTTGACGTCCCTCCTAATATCATGATGAAAATAATCATTTAGCCTCGTAGTTTTTGCATTCAGAATGGATTAGTTTGGGAGTTTTTTGGGGTTATAAGGGAGAGCTTCCATTGAAATAAGATATTTGAACGTTTTGATATATGATTTTGACATTAACTCATTTTTATGGCTTTTTGTAATGGAAATGTGCTATTGTTACACTTTGCACTAGCTAAACTGAGATAGTACTACTGTGTCGCACCTACTTGCCAGCAAAGCTTTCCATATCAGTATCAACAGATACGGACTTTGCTATAGTTTCCTATAAATGAGACTAACCAAAAATCCTTTAGCTTCCGACTTTCATTTCTTCAGTATTCTACTGTTAAAGGGAAACCTTTAATGTACCAGGTTACTCTACTAAACAAGAGACAAGACCTTACCGTTCAGTATATCCTCATCTTTGCTGACTTCATATTCAAAATTCTTAACCACTCTAATGTATGACTGCAAATTTTAAATTATTTGTGAACTTCACAATTTGTGAACCTCACTTAAATTTCCATACATAATTAATAAAGAATTTTTTATACAGAATTTCCAAAATATTCCTAATGTACTAGGGATATCATATGCAGGATGCATTTAATTTTTAAACTAAAGATCTGTGGACGACGTCCCTAACGTAGCATTTGGCCAGCGACGTTGGTTGTTTGCCAATGAAATTGTATTTACTGCCTTTTGAATAATTAGTGTAAATGCAAGCTTTTTGTAGTTAACCTAGATGCTAGATTCCTCTGATCGACCTATTTACGTCATTTATAAATGATGGCTAATTTTAAACGAGTCTCAAAGACTGCTCACCTAGTGGCAAGTAGCAGCTTGGCTGAACTCTTGGAATTGCTGTAGTTCATGAGCGGCAGATACTGCATACCATAGTAGTAAAAATCACACACACTAAGGTACTCAAACGTGAAACCATAAAATCCATACGTCAATATCTTCAATAATTACCAAATAACGTAAATTATTGAAACAAAAGCTTCCAATTAAGCGTTTTTCACGCGTTGACGCGATTTCTGCCTCTGTTTTAATTAACAATGGAGGTATTCGTTAATTACGTCTACGCAGTCAGGTTTGTGGCCATTTTGTAATTTGTTTTAAATTTGTAATTATTGAAATTGGTTGGAAGTATTGTAATGATTTAAAAGCTTATCAGAAATTAATGGTGGGTATAGTATGGCGCTTGCTTCACACTTAAAACTGACTATTAAAAGAAAACTGGCTACTATAACTAATAACATGAGGTGAAGTAAAGTCACTTCCTTGCGCTAAGAGAAAAACTAGAATGATTTTAAATGAGATTAATGAGTATGAAGCTTGGTTGATGCAAAAGGCTGCTTGTGAACAACAAAAATACCACCTAGAACTTTGAGTGCCAAGCACTGAGGCTGAGCTCGTCATTCTGATATAAAATATGTGCAAGGCATTATGAGGTGAGACCGAATTAACAGACTTTTAATTCTGCCACAGACACATAAAACAGTTACACGAGTAAATTTTTTTTATGGCATTGAATGTCGAGACAAGTATGCCTTTCGCCTGCTGGTAAGCTATACATACGACTATCCATAAACAGTAGCAACACCATCCAGCACCTTCAGTTACAAAGTACTGTGTGGCATTCCACTGCACTCGTCATCCTGAGACATAAGATGTTAAATCTCATTATGTCCAGTAGTTACACAGGCTACAATGTACTTCAAACCGAAAACAACAGTACATGGACACTGCTGCTTGGCGGTAGAAATAAACATTGCGGTGGTACCCACCCAGACGGGCTCTTGGATATAAGAGATCTACCACCAGTAGAATGTTCATATGGGTTAAGAAAGTAACAGGAATACGGAACCCATTACCGTTTTGTTTTCTTGTAAATCTCACCACGTAAAAGGTGTCTTCACGTTTTTCATAATCCATGGCACTACCCCAGTCACACATACTACTTTTAGGTTTGAAGGTGGCCCTCGAGAAAACCGAGGCTGTGTGTTTTCACGGACCTCGGAGAGTGCCAGAGGGACTCGGGACTTCGGCGGTCACCCGACGTTTTCCATCTCTCCGGGCGGCTCAACGTCAGGTCGTAAGGCACGGTGAACCCAACATAACCGCTCAGTCGTTCCCCTTGAACACTGGGCGGTAGTAATAATTTACTTTCTCCGCGTAAACAAAAAAAAACACATACTACTTCATCCACTTTAATTCCAATACCAAATCTAAACTGATACAAAAATACGTCGAAACTGGCGCCATCAATTCAGTCCATCGCTCGTTTTTCTCTCGACTGTCCGACAGCGCATCAATTCATCGAACTGCATTCGATTAATTTACATTGTTCCCTTTATTATTACTTGTAAAGAATATGATAACTGCTGTATTTAATTTTGGTTGTGTTTGACGAGTATGAATTGGAAATGAATGAAATTCGTTTATTAATAATGTGGCTGTCAAATACAATTCTTATGTTGAGTCAGACATGAAAAAGAATATGTAATGTTATTTATATTTACATACATTACTCCCGCCTTTTATCCCCGATGGGGTAGTCAGAGGCGCAACTAGTGCACCCACTTATTGCCGTTATTCCGTCCCATGATGTGATAGGGGGCGAGCCTATCGCCATTTCAGGCACAAATTCAAGACTCCGGGCTGATACTGATTAGAAAAACCCAACATCGCTTTGTCCGACCTGGGATTCGAACACGAGACCTCAGCATTGCAGTCGTACCGTAATACAACTACGCCACCGAGGCAGTCGGATTTATAATTACATCCATGGGCGTAGATATAGCTTTGACATGGGGGGCTCTACGATATCAAGATTTTATTGGCGTGGGTTCTTACCTTGCATGATTTTAGAAGCTAAGGGGGGGGGGGGGGGGGAGTCCGTATCCCCAAAATGTCATCGGTCAGGTTTATTGTAAGCTAAGGGGGTCTCCCCCCGACCTATTTACACCCACGATCATATATATCGCTAGGAGTTGCTCGCGGCTTCGCCCGCGTGAAAAACCTTTCCTGCTACAAAGTCCCTAAAATACAGCACGATGCCAGCACCGAAAAAGTTTCACCAACTCTCACATTTATAATATTAGTTAAAGATAAGAGTAAGATAAAATAACATTTTTACGGTTGAGTACATTTTATTGAAAAGTTATTTTGTATTTAAGATGCGTAACGATCTTTTTATTTAGTTTGCCAGCTGAGGACACGTTTTTACACGTGCGTGGAAAAGTACACCACCATACGGCACGTGCAAAATACAACCTAAATATAGAGATGATGAATTCATCAGGTGAATTTAATTTCACATTTGGCTCTTCGTTGATAAAATAATGACGGTCAGAATTTCAGTTTAAATAACCTACATTAAAAAAACAACAGATTGCCTCAGTGGCGTAGTTCTATTACGGTAAAACTGCAATGCTGAAGTCTCGGGTTCGATCCCTGGGCCGGGCAAAGTGATATTGGATTTTTTTTAATCAGCCCGGAGTCTGGAATTGGTGACCGATATGGCGATAGGTCGCCCCCTATCACATCATAGGAAGAAGAAGAATACGGCGTGCACTAGTTGCGCCTCTGCCTACCCTTTCGGGGATAAAAGGAGTGAGTATGCGTAAAACAACTATAAAAACACATCGTGTAAACAATTCCCGAAAATAAAAATTACCAAACGGGAAAGTCCCGCGGGTGTCCACAAATTCAGGTGCGTTCGAAAACTTTGATATACATCGAATACGGGCAATGAATCAGTAGGACCTTTATAGACACGTCGGTGATTTATGGACACTCTGGCGTATCAATGGTACGCGGATTGCGTACTGACGCGTATCGGGACTAACGTATACAATGGTGGGGCGATAGCGAGTTTTCATTTTTGAAACTGGCCGAATACGTGGTATATTAATTTGTTTTTTTTTTGTGTTATTGTTTGAAAACTGTGTTGTATAAACGTGTTCTTAATTTGAAAATAGATGTTCTATTAGTTTGAATCCACAGTTTTTTCAGGCATTGTGAATCTTCAGACCTAATTTCCATTCAGTGTTTTGCTATTAAGATTAACATCCATAGCAAATAATGTATTTTTTCCTTCTCTTTTAAAGTCTTGCGTAGGGATCACCATTAACATGGAAACTAACGTTGTAACCGTACAATCTTTAATAATTTTGCTTATTTCCGCTGCTTCTATTCTTTTGTGCCACATAATAAGCCATCGGATCAGTAGAGGTAGCTTGAATGGATTTAGTCATACGTGTGTCAGAGACTACCAAATGTAAAAAAATATTGAATAGTACTATTTCGATTGGAATTTTATTAGTCGGAATTTCGTAACTCCTTTCTACTTATATGGATCGATTCGATTACCAGGATGGGAAAAATAAAACCATACCGGCGTAACCCGGCGTAGTTGTATTACAGTATGACTGTAATGCCGAGGTTTCTGGTTCGATCCCCGGATCAGACAAAATGACATTGGATTTTTCGCATTAGTATCAGTTCAGAGTCTAGCATTTGTGCCTGATATGGCGATAGGCCCGCCCCCGTATTCCGTCCCACGAATTAAAGATAGAAATTCGGTGTTCCGTCCCATGATGTGACATAGGATGGAATACGCCCGGCGAAAAGTGGGTGCACTAGTTGCGCCTCTGCCTACCCCTTCGGGGATAACAGGCGTGAGTATGTGTGTGTGTGTGTGTGTGTGTGTGTGTGTGTGTGTGTGTGTGTGTGTGTGTGTGTGTGTGTGTATCAACCTTTATGGGCTATTTTATCTATTACAAATTTCTAACCTTCTAATCAATCTGCACTTTAAAGCGGCTTGTAACTCCAAAATCTAACGGACAATATGATATTAATCACCTCAGGAGTTTACTACCTACATCCTTCTACTTTATAAATCATCTCAATATGTTAGTCATGTAATATAGTATTATGGACACACATACAAACTCACGACTTTTATCCCTGAAGGGGTAGGTTAGTGTGCGCAGCTAGTGCACCCACTTTTTGCCGTGCGTATTCCGTCTCATAATGTGATAGGGCACGAGTCGGTCGCCATATCAGGCACAAATTCCATACTCCGAGCTGATACTGAGTAGTAAAGCCAATGCACGACCCAAACCTAAAAGAACCACGATTGGAAATGGTATTCCATTTAGCGATAGCCCTATTCGATAACATCTTGAGAGGGATTCGGCTGATTTTTTTTTATGGCATTGAATGACGAGTCGAGCACGCCGTTCGCCTGATGGTAAGCGATACGACCACCTATAAACAGTAAAAACACCATCCAGCACCTAGAGTTACAATGCACTGTGTGGTATTCCACTGCGCTCGTCATCCTGAGACATAAGATGGTAAGTCTCATTATGTCCAGTAGTTACACTGGCTACAATGCCCCTCATACCGAAACATAACAGTGCATGCACACTGCTGCTTGGTAGAAGTAGACATTGCGGTGGTATCCACCCAGACGGACTCTTACATATAAGAGACCTACCACCAGCAGTTGACTTCGTTTACCCTTTCAGAGATCAAGGCGTGATCTTATGCTCATGTTACACCTAAGGTCTTAAAATTCTAATTAATAGATGCAGTGCTATTCAGTGTTTTGTATGAATCAATGTTTTTTTGTTTTTTCTCAACGTGCTATGGAAAGAGCTATGCTCGGAGTCTCTCTGAAGGACAAAATTCGGAACGAAGTGATCCGTCAGAGAACCAAAGTGACCGACATAGCTCTGAGAGTTAGTAGGTTAAAGTGGCAATGGGCTGGCCACATACGTCGCAGAACAGATAACCGCTGGAGTAAGCGTGTTCTGGAGTGGAGACCGCGTCTTGGTAAACGTAGCGTGGGACGCCCTCTAGCCAGATGGCGGGATGACTTGCACAAGAAGGCCGGCAGCAACTGGATGCATTAAGCAGCAGACCGGGCTCTGTGGCGTATCTCGGGAGAGGCCTATGTCCAGCAGTGGACTGCAACGGGCTGATGATGATGATGTTGATGATGAATGTTTTTGTTTCGTATTCATGGGCAAGCCATCAAGTGTACTAGTTGTCTCTACTTCTATTAAAATTTCTTCAATAAAATTTATCTTGTTCTACATTCTACCAATTTTAGTACCTCAATAGTTCCTCAGGGACAAAAAACTCGCAAACTTGTTAACTTGAACCCCTCGGAGGTCATCAATTCTGCTGACCCTACACCCTACAGCTAATATATTGCTTACTCTACTAGTTCCATAATTCCTTCCAGGTGTTACAACTTGAAATGAGTTATATGTGTTATAATGGTAATTAGTTTTAAAGTTATGAGCGAGACGGCATGATTACAAGGGTGTGGGAGTGAAAGAGACGCTTGTATTTTATTAAGGTCGTTTCGGTTATATTTTAGGTAAGGTTTTGATGAGTAGTATGAGGGAGAATTAAACAGATAGCTGGTTAGCTGCTGCGAAATAGAGTATGAAACCCATACATTAGATGATCCAGATTCTGTTGTAGGTTATCATACTTATGCTACACCAGGTGGTGCTCTCGGCTTCGTCCGCGTGAAATGCCTTTCATGCTACAAAAGTCCATGCAACAATGTACGCTGTCAGCTCCATCTATTTAAAGAATCAGATTAAAAAATATCCATTATATCCCATAGGAGAAAATTACCAGGACAAAAAGTACCCTATGTGTTAATCCAGGACATGATCTACTTGCTTGCAAAATTTCATCCAAATCCGTTCAGCTGTTTCTGCGTTTACTTCTAACAAATATCCAAACATTTTCATAGACTTTCGCATTTATAATATTACTACGATTACAGTTATTCTTCGAAATGAATTCGTAACATAATATATTATCTACTCTGTAGAAACTCTTTTACTTTTCAATAAAAGTCTCTCCAAAATCGGCTTAGTAAATTTAAAGATAATTTAAAATGCATATCAAACATTAAATATATAGCAACACGAGTTTAGTTTTGATAATTTAATGTGCAACTGAGCTTAAGGACTTAACTAGACATAATGAGATTTAACATCCTATGTCTCAGGATGACGAGCGCAGTGGAATGTCACACAGTACTTTGTAACTCAAGGTGCTGGATGGTGTTGCTACTGTTTATGGCGGTCGTATCGCTTAGCCGGCGAACGGCATGCTCATCTCGTCATCCAATGCAATAAAAAAAAGATAATTCTATTATATTAATTGTACACAAATTGATGTGACAAAGGTTTTCTTTCATCCCTTTTCCTCCTATGTTCTTAGTATGTCTATCTCTTCTCCAGTAATTATCCGAAGCTCGTATAAGTAATCATGTAGTTGATGTAGTTTGGGGCAGTCGGAGATAGGTCAAGCATCTGTCTTGTGTCATGGTTGGTACTAATGAAACTCGATTCGATTATGTCTCGACAAATGATTTAAAAGTGAGTTCCATTCACTAATCAATGTAATGGTAGTATTTCATTGCTCGAAACTGAGTAAATATTTAATACTACTGAATTTGAATAGACTTTTGGAACGAAGTTCCTTATCGCGCGTTGCGAAAGGGGGCTAGACGGAAAAAATTAAGACCAAAAGTTGTAACGACATTTTTTTATACATTATCATCGTCATTATCATCAGCCTTTATCACTGATAAAGGGAAGGCCTATGTCCATCAGTGTACTGACACTGCTGGACATAGGCCTCCCCTAATGAGCGCCATAGCGCCCTGTCTTCAGCTTGCCGCATCCAGCATCTGCCTGCAGTCTTTCGCAGATCGTCATCCCACCTGGCCGGAGGGCGTCCTACACTACGTTTGCCCAGTCGCGGTCTCCACTCAAGAATACGTTTACCCCAGCGGTTGTCGGTTCTTCGCGAGATATGGCCAGCCCACTGCCACTTCAGCTTGCTAATTCTTTAAGCTATGTCGATAACTTTGGTTCTCTGTCGGATGTATTCGTTGCGAATCCTATCCTTCAGAGAAACTCCGAGCATAGCTCCCTCCATAGCCCGCTGAGCGACTTTAAACTGGTGGATCAACCCATTTTTTTATACTTGCCCTGTGAAACCAGCCAGTAACAATAAAGAACTGGCCGTAAAAGTGACATTCGAAATTTAAATAAAAAAGACAATTTAAATGCTTTTTGAGTAGTTTTTTTAAAATACATTTAAATAAAATAGAATCCCGAAATTCCTTCACTCGTTAATCGAAAGGAACTTCGTTCCATCCGGGTGTCCCTACTCCCTTGACACCACTATTTTTTTATATCTATTCGTAAGTGGATCAGTTGAAAGCAAAAGTTCACTGTTTGATAAATTTTCACCCGCCCGGAGAGGGTCGCCCCAAGCAACTGAGCAAGAACAAAAAAAAATTCGCGCTCCATTTTTCGATCACCTTTATTTTTTTGCTCCCAAGTGTATGTGTATAGCATGTTTCACAGGTTTTATTTTTCGCATTTTGCTGACCCCTTAAAAGAACCGCACGGAGCGGGCGCCCCCCTCCTCTCGCCACAACTACGCTACAGTCCCATACCAAACGAAACGTAAAGCACACAAAGCCGTCGTCTGTGTGGAACCTCTTAACCACTAACAATTTACTTATTTTATCATCCTTTCTCAATACTTACGACGCAAAAAATAATTGAGAAGTGAGAACACATAGTAAAGTGACAATGAAAATAAAATTAGTCGCCAAATCAAATAATACGATTAGAACAGCGTCGGTTTTTTACCTACAAATTAACGCTCCCGGAATACTCAGAATTTTCTTTGTTTTAATATTAAAGCCACTGAAAATGTAGATTTTTAGAAGACATTTTAACTTTTTGTCTGAGAATTGCTACTTGAGGGAAAGATTTTTTGTGATGTTTGAAATATTTAAAGGCAGTTTTGATGGAAGTTGAGCGGCTTGTTCATCTGCGGGTTTAGAATGTGGCCAAAGTACGCAACTCGTACGACGATGTGTTTTGATGTTTGTGATTGATCGAGAGACCGATACGTCAGTCTCTCAACCAATCACAATAAAACTAAGCGGAGACGCATCGTGTTTTTTTTACATTCTAAGCCACTGATCGTTAACAAAAAAAAAATACTGCCTCAGTGGCGTAGTTGTTTTAAAGTACGCCTGCAGTGTTCAGATTATGGGTTCGATACCCGGGTCGGGCAAAGTGATATCGGGTTTTTCTATTCATTATCAACCGGAATCTGGAATTCGCGCCCTTCGCCTGGAATTCGCCCCTTATCACATCATGGGACGGAATGTATAAGACTAACGCCCGAATACTCTAACGCTACTCAACCAACCAAGTTATCTGAGGCCTACTTAATTTTAGCAGGCTTCTTATTTTAAATGGCATTCTCAAACGCACTTTAAAAGATTTGATGGAAAACTCAGCCGAGGAGCAGTCATTTTGCTACAGATTATAAAAAGTTTGTTTTCGATTACAATTTTAATAAATTTGATATTTATGTGTCGTTTCACGCAGTATAATTTCTAAGATGTTAAATATAAATAAATCGAATAACACAATGCGCAGTTTGAAAATGATTTACAATGTTATAATATGTCTATTATATTTAATTTTCGTGTGTATTTTATGTACTATGTGCAGATGCTATATAGTAAAAATGGTAAGTACGTTTAAAAACCATCCTAGGTTTTTAATATGTAGGAATGGCATATTCATTATTAGAAATAGTTAATTAATTATTATATTCTTAACATTGATGTGATGAGCTTATATTGGTATTATATTGCCACTTGGCAGTATGTCAGGGTTGACATTAGCCGCTTTAGAAAAAAAAATAAACAAGTCAACAACAATAATATTTATAATTCTTATTTCAGTTTTATCATCAGAAGTAGGCATATTTACAAACATTTACAAAATATGCTAACTCAACTGCCATACTACGCACAATACAATGTACTACCGTTGGTTGTTTCCCGTGAAAAATAACCCCGATGACCTTGGGCTATCGGTTGGATTGTTTGGTTTCTTTTTGTGTTCGGCTGGATATAATCCCGATTTTAAAGAACATAAATGAAGAACTGTATCCTTGCTGAGTTGGAATCTTCTTTTACGATAAGTTAAGATAAGATATGATATATTTATTTGTCAAACATTAACATTTAATTATCATTATTGTATTCTTTGAAAGCGTTTAATTTCTCTCGATTTCATCCTTTGACACCACACTCCTCTTCAGACAATGATGATAATGAAGAAAAAACGATTTATTAAATCCAAAAAGAATATAATAAGTAGTTAGTACGCAATAAAATTATTAAAGATTTGAACGTAAATATTTGAGACTAGTCTGAAGCACTCTCAAATTGATCTCGATTAACAGCCATATTTGGAGGCCTTACATAGCTGTCAAACTTTAAGCAGTGTTTGTGAATACCGTTTGAATCAATAAGCGGACCTTAAACTGAGTCGCCTTAAATTTAAGGTTAGGAGATAAGTGACGTTTCAGTATACCAATTTCACCAATAACGAATGCTTAAATCCGTAAGGCCATCTCAAATATTTAAGTAGCGTTTGAGTATTCGGGCGTAAAAATGGGTTCATGAGTTGCGCCTCTGCCTGTGTCTTCGAAAATGAAGGCCGTGAGTGTGTGTGTGTGTGTGTGTGTGTGTGTGTGTGAGTGAGTGTGTGAGTTTTACATACAAATAGCCACCTCGACCATATACCATCGTCCACAGAAAACCGGTCAGTCCAAACTACCATGTGACGATACCTATTAAAAGAAAAACTACAAAGCTCGTCACAATAAAGCTTTAAAAAGCACAGCAAAGTACCCTTGAGCTGTAAAATAACACTATTTAACGTAGCGTCTTTAACGTTCAACAATTCAGAAGCCATTATCTCTTGTACGAATGTTTTCATTTTGAATTCAATTGCGAAGCAGTTCTTATTCTTATACAATGGTTAGTTTAAACTTTTTTCATGTTGGGACTAATTTTGTTTTATGAAAAGTATTAAATGCTGTTGCAGTTTTATGTAGAATTCTTAGTTTTGTGGATTCTTCACCGTTAAAGCGAATGATAATTGATAAACAATATACATGTTACTTCGAAAATTCAGAGATGCGTTGGGTTCTGAATCTGCGCTTTTCGTCTCGGCAATCCGTTCTATTCCGAGCTATACTCTCACCGCTTGCGTTGCTAGAGTCCATTTACCATGCCGTGACCCACATTTTTTTGTATGGCATCTAATGAGGAGAAGACCATGCCGTTCGTCTGATGGTAAGCGATACGACCACCCATAAACAGTAGAAATACCATCCAGCACCTTGAGTTACAAAGTACTGTGCGGCATTTCACTGCGCTCGTCATCCTGAGACATAAGACGTTAAGTTTCATTATGTCCTGTAGTTACACTGCCTACAATGTCTTTCAAACCGAAACACAATAGTGCATGCACACTGCTGCTTGGAGGCATTTCTTTGAGCAAAACTTATGACTTATTTTTATGTTACATAGCTATAGGGTATACTAAAATATGAATAAAATAATATTAACAGTAGTAAATTTCAACTCTGATAAGATCTACGCATAATAATACCATTTGAAACACTAATTTTAGCTTAAAATATCCGTTTTTACGCGTTATGCAATCATTCTAGTTAAGCATTTATTAATATACCAACTATTTAGAAGCTATTAACTTTATAAAATGAACAATTGTGATATCAAAATAAGTAGTTGCAAATAAAACTGTCAAAACTACTAAAATTAATCCTTTTTTCAGCTGTTTCTCACAATTCTGACACTGTAAAGTGGAGATTCCCCTAAAGCCTTTTGTTACGTTTAAACATGACATTTAACAATATTAATGTTACGTTGCAACTAAATGCCACGAGGCAATTACGTAGACATTTCTCGGAACAACCGATTCCGCAGACCGCAACACAAAGGATTTTACGCTTTAACACATAGAGAATAGTTGTAATTTTTCAACGACAAGGTATTCTAACGTTTGCACAAGAATTTCGTGGAATTTAAAACCTTTGATATGGCTGTGGCATGGAACTTCAGCGGTGAGTAAATAGGGCATGGTTGGCATATTTGCGCTGTGGGTTTACTTCATTATGTTTTTAAGGGCTTTGGTCTAGTGTTGCTTTGCTTGTGAGGCGTGGACTTTTATTCCCAGGCTAGACAATAAAAAGTAGATATTTATTTTTCGCAAAATACATCGAATTTTGATTAGAGATAAAGAGTATATCGTCTATCTGCTTGGCAAAAATTAATGCCTGATTATATACATTCAGATATTCTCACTTTTACATTAACATTCTGAAGCTTGTAAATCGTAATGATACACTACACAAGATCTAAGCTGCAACCTACTCAGTTTCTGGTAGCATTTGGAAATGTATTTAAATCCTACTAATATTATAAAGGCGAAAGTTTGTAAGAATGTATGGATGTTTGGATGTTTGGATGTAAGGATGTTTGTTCCTCTTTCACGCAAAAACTACTGAACGGATTTCGATGAAATTTGGCACGCGGGTAGATCATGTCCTGGATTAACACATAGGCTACTTTTTATCCCGGGAAAATATAAAGCGGGACTTTTATCCCGGAAAAACTTTTTAATGCGGGCGGAGCCGCGGGCAAAAGCTAGTAAACAATAATAGAATAAAGACTAACTATTTATAGATAGCAAAACACCGGACTAGGTACGTATATCATTCGAGGCCCTCCGTTCCCACGGGAGGCGTGATCAGGTTTGGTCTCGCTCGGCTGGGTACTGTGGGACACTCGCCTTACGCCGCGCTGTCATGTCGGTTCAAGAATTGCGTACCTATGTTAGTTTATGTTATATACACAAGACTTTTGCTGGCAACTCCGCTCGCGTGAATGAGTTTTCCGGGATAAAAGTCCCGCTTTATATTTTCTTGGAATAAAAAGTAACTTATTACTCGCTGATAATGGAGCTTTATATTGGTGAAAGAATTTTTGAAATCGGTCCAGTAGTTTTTGAGTTTATTCGCTACAAACATACACAAATACATATGTTTCCTCATTATTATATTAGTATAGATATAGATATAATATGACTGCCTCATTGCCTTTTGTGCTGGGCATGACCTCCACTTTGGGGCCTCGAGTTCGATCCTCGGGTCGCTGAACGGATTTCGATGAAATTTGGAACACAGATAGACCAAATCTAGATTATAAAACAGACTCCTTTTACTATGGAAAAATGCATAGTAGGAATGTTACTTCAAAAAGGCTCAAGTGAGCGAAACCGCGAGGAACACTTAGTGTTTTGATGTTAACTTTAATACATCTTATGTTATACCACATGTCCATAGACAACTGTTGCAATAAAAAATGAAGGCAGAAATCAGAGACCTCTTAAGTGCGCAATACTACGGCTTCCCTCTCAAGTTACCGACCAGTTCCCATAGACCTCTCATTCCTCCACACTCTATCGGAATTGTAAGGAGCTTTTGCTTGTGGTTAGCATGTGAAAGGTCTTCCTGGCTGGTTGGTGACAGGTAACATCACTAAGGTGAATGTTTTTTTATGGTTTGAGTGAACTGTGATTGTAGGTTCGAATCTCGGATAAAAGTGTCTTGAACAAATCGCACCTATAGAACGAAAACGACACAATTAAAAAAATTGAAAATTGAGTTGTCAATTTTAAATGACTAAAAACTAGTCCCTTATTTATAAAAATATAATAAAAAAGCCAACGATATAACAGTTTTGTCCTTTTCCTGCTTGTATATGGCTGTGTTTGAACAATTATTGTATTGAGAACTTAGTTTTAAGTAATTTTATGACGATAACTCAATTTTCTGTCTTTTTGAATTGTGTCGTTTTCATTCTAAAGGTGCGAAATATAAACTAGCAGTTGCTCGCGACGTCGCGTCTTCCACGTGGTATTCGGTGTGTATTTTTTTAAAATAGCTTATATTGTTACTTAGGTTTCTAGCCGTACCGTAGTAACGGTACCTCAACTCAACTCAATTCTTTTTTCACATAGTATTTCTTAAGCTCTTTTGAGTCGTCATGAATCTACCACCGCTTGGCAAGCGTTATCGCTGTGAAGAAAAAGCGGCGCAAGAAGCCGTCAGCAGTGCCGGATCAACAACGTAGCAAGAGTAGCAATTGCTACGGGCCCCGCGCGAAATGGGGCCCCGCATATTTAAACCCACTCATCTCTGCCTGAGCGTAATTTTTTGAGTGAAACTTATTAAGATGTGGTATGTTGAGTTTTTTTGATGTCACAAAAACGTGAAACGTTACAACTTTTCCTACTAAGACAATCCACATCAGACACTAGGTACAAGACTATTTCCCTGGCGTAAATAATTTAAATGATCGCATACGGTAAACACTTTTATTAGTATATGGGTAAACGCACAAGTCCTACAAAAAGTTGCTTGTATAAACGTGTAGAATTTCAGTCGGCCTGATAATCAGCTCTACAAAAAGTCTGCCGTATATGCAAACACTCTTACCCAACACTTAGTGTGGATGTGTAGCAGAATTGAAATAACTCGATTTCTCAGGCTTTTTGTACTTATCAGAAACTAATAACGCCTATAGTAATCTACTACATTATTAATTACCCACAAAATTGTAACCTATACATAGGAAATAAACGTATTGAGTATGGAATTGTATCTTTACCACTTTATACTTAAGAACTCATAGCAGATCAAGGTCTCTTTGAAAGAATTTGCTACGGGCCCCGCGCTTGCTTAATCTGGCACTGGCCGTCAGCAATCATAGAACTTGTCCAAAAACGGGCTTAAAATTCTAACCAAGATACTTAAAATATATTTGAATAGTACTCCCAAAAACTAGGCCTTTGTAATAGATCGTAAAATTTTAAAGTCCTCTGATTTTGACATTTATGTAATTTTATTGTACTTCAAAACTACGCTTAAAATGAATATTTTTAAAAAAGTTTATTATAAATGGAGGCGTAAATTTTTTGTTTAATGTATGTTAGATCCTTATTGCCCCTTAAATATCTATAAAGTTTGAGCCTGGTTGAATTTTGAGGCCCAGCAACGATACAATAAGTGGACATCTCTCTTTAATGAAAATCGGTTTAGTGACAGCCAAAAATGTAGCAAACGGAATTTATTTTCGCAATTCAAAAAAAAGTATGAAATAATTTATTTCGTATACAATATTACTTAAGTCATACAAGTTCGCGTTTAAGTTATGGTCACGTAAAAAAGAAACGTAATTGTTAACGTATGGTGCATAAAGTTCAAGGTCGTGTGACGGCCGATACAAATGTAGCAGTCGGTCGCGCGTCCATCCGTGAATCCGGCGGTCGGACGTTTACTTAGACTGTACTTTATAGCGTACGATGTGGACACGATTTGTCGATCCGATTTATGATTGTAGAGTTAACTATTTATTTGATAGGGAACGGATTTTTTGGACATATACAAATCGAACGGCTATAAAGAAGGGGCAAGCTATCTTGTGGAATATTTTCTGTAAAGTAATTAATACGATGTTCATAGTTTTTGCAAACATATTAATGTTTTATAACAAAAACATGCAGCATGAATTTAACATTAAAGGTTTGGTAATGTTGTTTCATAATCTAGATAACATGTTATGATATAACATCACTAAGAAATAATTTCATAAAATAATTAAAAACATCAATAAGAATTTAGCTTTCTGATAAGAGAGTTATAAAAACGGTCACCGACATATTGTATACTATAAAGGGTAGTATTAAGGAAAACGCATCGGTCCGTGAATCCGCCACAACTGGCAGGACAAGCCGTTGGACACGGCGCGCGGCGGCGAGAGTGGGGGTCACGACTCACGGGTGTAGCTTGCGAGAACAGGGAGGTTTCCACATGGGTTTGAAACCATTGTTGAAACCATTATCCTACTAATATTATAAAGGCGAAAGTTTGTAAGAATGTATGGATGTTTGGATGTTTGGATGTTTGGATGTATGGATGTTAGGATGTAAGGATGTTTGTTCCTCTTTCACGCAAAAACTACTGAACGGATTTCGATGAAATTTGGCACACGGGTAGATCATGTCCTGGATTAACACATAGGCTACTTTTTATCCCGGGAAAATATAAACCGGGACTTTTATGCCGGAAAAACTTTTTAATGCGGGCGGAGCCGCGGGCAAAAGCTAGTGGTAATATAAAGCCGTGTAATACTCGATTCAATAATCAATCATACAAATTAATTTTATTAATTAGTGGGCGTCGGTGGATGAAATTCGACAGTCGAATTTAATAATATATGTGTAATACATATTGTACAGATTTTTCTCCTCTATACACACACACTCACGCCCTTTATCTTCGAAGGAGTAGGCAGATGCGCAACTAGTGCACCCACTTTTTGCCGTGCGTATTCCGTCCCATGATGTGATAGGGGGCAAGACTATCGCCATAGCGGGAACAAATTTTATACTCCGAGCTGATACTGAATTTAAAACCCAATTATTAATATCACTTTGCCCCTCGGCGGCGTAGTTGTATTACAGTATGACTGCAATGCTGAGGTCTCGGGTTCGATCTCCGGGTCGGGCAAAGTGATATTGAGTTGTTTTTACTGAGTATCAGCCCGGTGTCTGACTCACACGCTATCATATTATGAGACGGAATACGCTCAGCGAAAAGTGGGTGCACTAGTTGCGTCTCTGCCTACCCCTTTGGAGTTTATCTCCGTGGGTGTATCAATAGACACCCTGTAATGCTATCAACTATTTTCTAGATAAACGCCACAAGATTATGGCAGAGTGTAACATTTCATTTTCATACAAACCTATAAAACTAATAATCGTTGCTATTAAGTTAAATATTATAAATATAAAAGGTGTCACCATAATGTTGCAAATACAACAATTGTTATTTTCTTGTGTGGTGGCAACACTATTTTTATATTTCACTTGTAAAATTATCTGATCTCGTTTCGTTGTAGAATCAAACAAGTTATAAAGAATTCTTATTTATTTTATCATTAAAAGCCCTAAAATTAATAGTTTCAATTAAATTACTAAACTTATCAACTGCCACACTCTCAATAATTTCAAGTAGGTGTTATTAATTTCGCGCAAAAAGGTCAGCTACATGTGAAGCAAAATTTTACATTAAAGGCAGCTTTCAAAGTCTCATTATGAAATCTTTTAACAAATAGTAATTAGTTTTTCTTAGAAATGCGCTTTATACGAGAAATTTTCCCTGAATGTAAGTTATTTTAGTCAATTTAGAAATTTCTCATGAATATTACTTGCTTTATTAAATTCTACGACTTGAGCGTTAATTCTTAAAATGTTCATATAATGTTACTTCTTACCATTATATTTATACAATCTCCTTACGATGTTAATAACATAAATGCTAAAAATGTTATGATATTTGGACTTTACTAGAAATGAACGCATAAATCACTGACAAATGGATTAAGCTGACGTTCTTTTTCCAAAAGTGCACCATACTAAAAATATTTATTCTAGGATAGGTCTTTCAAACGGTCTAAGCTGCCGGTTTAAGGCTATTATATCGCAATAGTTTAGTTCACAACTTTTTATCCTACTAATATTATAAAGGCGAAAGTTTGTAAGAATGTATGGATGTATGTTCCTCTTTCACGCAAAAACGACTAAACGGATTTCGATGAAATTTGGCACACGGGTAGATCATGTCCCGGATTAACACATAGGCTACTTCTAATCCCGGGAAAACATAAAGCGGGAATTTTATCTCGGAAAAACTTTTTAACGCGGGCGGAGCCGCGGGCAAAAGCTAGTAAGTTATAAAGCTTTGAAGTTTGACTGTACGGATAGCTATCAAATAATAGCAAACCATGACGTCACCGGCTATAACGCTGCATGCATAAGAAAGAGATAGCGCAATAACCTCACGCCCCCATTTGCTCACAACAATATTCAATTTCACATATTAATACTTTATTTTTCACCCAATTTCGATGCCGATTTCACAAAATAATTCATTTTCATATTATTTCATTTACACAAAAAATCATACACAAAACAAACATACCCTACTCAAACACGGTCTGTCTGTAACCTTGAATAATATTCGCTTTTATGAATAGCATCAATAAAATTGTCTGAAATTCAAGTCTATTTATCCCACCACAAAACATTTATAAAGTCTAGATTTACAAACGGGTGACACTAGACCGAAAAACCGCTGACTCAGCACCTTGATTCTCGCAGGGACATGAAAGGGCAAAGGCTAAATGTCTAGGCTGTCTAGAATATAGAGATAACTATGACCGCTATTCTATATCGAATACAGTAGCAAGCTATCAAATTAGAGTAGTATTCAATATTTATCTTTTAACACAAAACCTTTAGAAAAGTTTCAGGAATTAAATAAAATTTGGTTCTTGGTTTCTGACATTTTTTGTTTTTTGGCTCATCTGTACAATCTGAGTTAAAATATATCTTGGTAATACTCTCAGGTAGCCCGCGATACTGGCTCGCCTAGTGCGGGCACCACTGTGTCATGTGTATATACATTTAGCGTAAGATTGAAAAATAAATTATTTGTATATCTAACACATAATAGTCTTTAGAGTTAGGACCGATTTTACCATATCGGCTAATAAAGTTCCTGATAGCTTATTCGGAACCTATCCGTCATGTAAACTATTTTATTGGTTTCACAGGTCGCGAATAGAAATATTTGGCAGAAAAATATTAGTAATGTGTCAATTTGTTAGAAAACGTTATATCTTGGATGGTTATCTGGAACTATTTAAAATGATCGTTAGTATTTGGATAAGTACTATATGTAATGTAGATTCACAGCTAAATGAGGAGACGAGCAAGCTGCTCGCCTGGTGGTTACCCAAGAACTGTAGCATCTCTATCCTGTCTGCTTAAAATGTGGCAAAAGTACTGCGTATCGTCATAATGACGTCTTAACTTCAAATAGCCAGTGTAATTACTGGTCATGAGACTTATCTCATAACCAGTATTACTCTGGCTACAATGTAGGTACCGACTTGGGAACATGCAGTGCATACTGTTTACTGCAGACATTGCACTGGTGCAGTCAGCCTCAATGAGCAAGTCCCGTCGCGTTGATAGGAAGACGTTCTCACCTAGTTACTTTGTCACTCTATTTTTTCTTTTTATACGGCTAAGTCGACACAATTATTCTGGCTTGAATGAATCGGATATATGAATATACAGGCAGATCCTTGAACGCGGCACACATGGGCTTCTATGACCTTATGTACGGTGGTCATATCCGGACAGATACATATGTCCTACTACCAGCCAATCCGCATATACATTCATTTAGAGCTGCCTACACCTACCACCTGCAAGGTGGACAGACGACTTGAAGGTCGCGGGACAGAATGCAGGCCGCTTCTGACAGGACCGTCTTTAGAGGACTATGTTCTATCTTCTACAGTGGACGTCATGTGGCCGATGATGATAATGATGATACCTCCATAGACGCACTCTCTAGTTAAAGAGATAAAATCCTACCAACTGCCACGTACAGAGATAACTCTAATTCCTTTATTTATCCAACTATAAACTATTCTGACAATCGCAATCCAGATCATTAGTATAATGATTTGCGGATTTCTTGCGGTTCCCGAAGGAATATCATAGGTCCTAAATGGGTTGAAAAAAGGGAATTTAGTTGATGCGTCATTGGTTGGATATTGATTTGGATTTTCCACTTTAGCGTTATGCATATAAGCTTCAAATTAGATTGAGCTTTGCGTTTAATTGTGGAGAAAAGTTGCGATGAAATATACGTATCTTTGAACTGGCTAAAATTTACTAGTTAAGTGAAAGATGATATTGTGATTAAGCTCTAGTTTTGCATATCCTAATATCCTACTAATATTATAAATGCGAAAGTTTGTAAGAATGTATGGGATGTATGGATGTTTGTTACTCTTTCACGCAAGAACTACTGAACGGATTTCGATAAAATTTGACACACGGGTGGATCATGTCCTGGATTAACACAAAGGCTACTTTTTATCCCGGTAAAATATAAAGCGGGACCTTTATCTCGGAAAAACTTTTTAATGCGGGCGGAGCCGCGGGAAAAAGGTAGTAAAAAAATGAAAGCGTGTTAATGAAATCCAGATAAATAGGACAGTCAGAAAAGTGTATGCTAGACTACCTTAAGGTCTTAAATAAGTCGCTTGCGCGTCGCCTATCAGCAACACGTAGTAAAGAGAAGACTCCACTTCACGAAACAAAAAAACATAAGGGTATTGGTTTCCCACATCTATAAATTCCGTCAAGTAACATCCCGTAACCAGACACCAAACCCGGGACCTTACACCCTTCGTGCCTTCACTTCCCGTCGGCTGGATGCATCCGAGCGTGATTCCTTGGGGTGACTTATCTTGTTACCTTATGAGGGTATACGGAAATTTAAATGCCTTGAGTTAAATAACTAAAACAGTAAATTTGCAAGAATATGCGCAGCGAACATTGTATTTGCAGTTCTGCCTACCTATTTTGTGATACCGTCGTGAGCTTATTTCATATTTCGCTCTTCACTAACTTTAGGTAGTCGTTATCGTCAGATACAGTTAAAATTACACACCTCTCAAAAAAAATATGATAAAAATAGACTTCATTTCATGCCAATTAAGTTCTCTCTAATTTTGATACCGGTGTTCATATGATATCTAAACGGAATTGGGAAAGAAAATCATTAGACTGTTACTGGAATACAATGTCCAGTGTGCTTATATATATATGTCATGTGAGAGAAAGAAAGATTTATTATTGATACACTAAATATTTTAATATTAAAATTGTATATGATATTGTACTAACAATGGGTATCCTCATTCAGTTCCTAACACTACAGCCAGTAATAAATATTTGTGTTTCATATGTCATCAAAAGTCAGGGCCATTTATGATTAATACGCTATGCATAAAAAAATATCTATTATCTTACATTTAAATTGTATTCGGAAATTTCCTAAATTGGACTTTCCACAACTTACTTTTCTATAGGACTTAAATTCTCTGTTGTAAATTCTTAACAAACAAACAAAAATTAGACTTCGAAATTCAAAATGTTGTACATTTGTAAAACCAATTCATAAACAGCTGCGCAGACACGGAACATAAGTCAGCGCGCCATATTTCAAAGTAGGATTAACTGCCTTACGAGAATGGTTGGTGAAGAAAAGTGTCCTGGTTGCACCTCTGCCTACTCTTTCGAGGATTAAGGTGTGCTAAATATCTCAATTTGTTTCTTTTTGAAGGAAAAAGAAATTCCTGACGTTCCTGAGAAGCCTGGGACCTTCCACTTCACAGTAATAAAACTGTGGAGGGCAGAAGTAAGGCTAACTAACGATCTTATATGGGGAACAAATTTAAAAATGTCCAGCTGTGTATAACAGTTCAAAAACCGTCCAGAATGGCGCTAGGGTAGATACAGGGTATGAAGTAGCAGTTGTAGACGGATTGAAGTGTGCCGAGTAAAAAAATATCTTTGGTGACTAGTTGTTAGTGACAGTACAATCTTCAACAATTTACGTAGTCCAAAATAATTTTCTAAATATAACCTAAAATAACTCATTAAAATTTATCCTGCCATTGTTAGCAACACTCTAATTTAACACATTTCGACGGACACTTTACATACACACATAGTTCTTATTATCTTTACCAAGGTAAATATAGAATATGTGTACTGTGCCCTCCACAATGAAAACTAAACTAGGCAATACAAAGTACCTCCAAATAGAAAAATCAAAGCACCCTTCACGCTCCGTTTGTTTTGACTTCGTTATCATGGATACCTGAAGTACCAAATAACCTTTCCCGTCCTGTCCTTAAATGTCAGCATACAATATGAACGGTTTGTAATGATATTTACGTGAGCTGTAATTATTTGTGACAAAATAACTTACTAATTTATAGGTACTTAATTATTTTGATGTCGGTACTCATTTAAGTGAAGAAATTTGTCTAAAGCATATCATTATCTATACTAATACACTCATTTGCAAAAAAAACGGGCGGTTTTGATTTTAATTCTTTTTTAAAAAAATACGGTACCAAAATGATTTCAATCATTTGTACATGTTACTGGCCGGTTTTAAAAATGCCGTGGTGTTTAAAACAGTACGTTTTAAATTCAAATTTTCGTTTGATGCTCGTTTTTACAGAAAACCACTTTTTATCCTACATTTTTGGTGCGAAGTTCCAAAAGATAATATCGGTTTTCATAACTTTTAGTCAATTTTTATGAATTTATTTCATATTCTTAATCGTCAAAGCTTCATTTATTGCTGTTTAGCTGTCTCAATAATGTTAGAGAAAGTGGTAAAAGCTACCAAAATTATTGCGCTGCTCGAAGAGGGCTGCAGCCAATGCTTCGTGGCTCAGAGGCTAAGTGTGAGTCGCTCGACGGTTCAAAGGACCTGGCAGCGGTATCAAGACACCGGTTTCGTCGAGAGAAGGCCTAGTTCTGGAAGAAAACCATGTACTCAACCACGGGATGATCGTTTTCTTGTGAGTCGCGCATTGAGAAATCGCAAGTCTTCGCATGTGGACCTTAAGAACAACCTCGAAGAAGTAAGAAATGTGCGTATTAGTCTATGGACGGTCAGGAGGAGGCTGCTCGCGGCCAATATACGCAGTCATCGCCCGGCCCGCGGCCCTAAGTTACTCCGTGAGCACAGAGTTGCCAGGTTTAGGTTTGCTCGAAATTGTGAGTCATGAACTCAAGAAGACTGGAATAGGGTATTGTTCTCTGATGAAGCCAGGATATCTCTGTTCGGTGAAGATCGACGTCGGCGAGTGCTACGAAGACGAGGAGAACGCTTTGCAGAGGCTTGTTTTGAAGAAATCACACCTTATGGTGGGGGCTCTATTATGTTTTGGGCAGGAATAAATTCAATGGATCGTACAGAGTTAGTCTTCATTGAAAACGGCTCACTGACTGGACATCGATACATAACGGAAGTTTTTATTCCTCATGCACAACCCGCATTGGCCGCTTTAGACGAAGACTCAATTTTTATGGACGACAACGCTCGCGCCCACTGGTCTGGCGATGTGGAAGCGTATGTGCAAGAGGTCGGCATTCGTCGTTTGGATTGGCCAGCTCAAAGTCCCGACCTCAATCCTATAGAGCATGTCTGGGACGTTCTGAAACGACGCGTGAGATCAGTACAACCGGCTCCGCAAACCATCAGAGAGCTGAAGAATGTGATTACCGCGGAGTGGGAACGTATTCCGCAAGCAAGTATCCGGGATATCCTCGCTAGCATACCCAGACGAATTCAAGCTGTGATTTCAGCTAGAGGGGGTCACACTCGATACTAAACATTTATCTGCTTTTACTTTATTAAAGAAAAAACAAACAAAAATCTTTGTTAACTTTTACTTCACGAGCATATGCACTACTAGCGAGCATACACTACTAGTGAACTTTAGCATTAAAACCCATAAATTTTATCAAAATTTTATGATAATACTGACGAAAACGATTATTTGCTTATTAATTTACAAAATTGTGAAAGTAAAACTACCTATAATTATCAAACAAACCAATAGTAACATTTGAAATGGTTCATTGCTTAGGTGCCCGTTTTTTTTGCAAATGAGTTTATTATAAAGCTGAAGAGTTTGTTTGTTTGAACGCGGTAATCTCAGGAACTACTGAACCGATTTTGAAATTTTTTTCACTAATAGGAAGCTAGATAACTCCTGAGTGCTATAGGTTACTTTTTATCCCGGAAAAATATTTTTGTCCCGGAAAAACTTTTTCACGCGGGCGGAGCCACGAGCACTACTATAAATAATAATCATACCATCTCTATATTATATTTTGCGCACTACTGAGCAGGGGCCTTAGTCCACCACGCTGGTCTAGTGCTGGCAGAGCTCCAATACCTTCGAAATTCTTTATGCAAAATTCTTTAGTGTGTAGGCTTTCTCATAATGTTTTCTTTCACCGTTTAAGGCGAACGACAACTGATAAACAATATACACTTTGATAAGTCTGATGTGTGTGCCCTGGGGTTCGAAGCTGCGGAAATCCACCTCGGCAGTCCATTAACAACTATCCTATCGCGCACTTATCAATTCTAATTCCGTTGATGTCGGTAACAATGTTTTATGGCTATATTTACCTACACCATCGACCAGGGTAGTATGACTCTCATTCGAAGCCATTTTGAAATAACGGCTTGCTTTTCTTAAGTGTGATTTCCGAAAGTACTTCAATAATTTCCTTCCACTTAAAACCCATAATGCTCAAATTAAATTCATACACAAACCAGCTTTCGCATAAATTATTCTAATTACAAGGAAAACAGACAAATAAAATTTGAAAAACCAAATAAAATATTAAAACGTACATCCGATTGTGGCAATAACACTCCACGACGATACCGGAAACGGAAGCTCCACCTTATTTCACTTTAACGATGTGAGGGGGGGTTAATTTCCAACAACTCGCGTGTCGGTCTGATTAAATTGTTCCACGATGAACATCTTGCAACATTGATTGATGCGAAGTTCACGTTGTTATGGGATTAAAAAAAATGTTACGGGTAGAGCTGGCTACCCGGTTTTATGCAGCTCGACTGGGGTAGTAGTCTTGTGGAAACAGCATTCATAAGGAGGATCAATATTACAGCTATATGCGTTCATAGTGGACGATATGATATATATGAGTTCAAGTGGACGATAGCCTAGTTCGGAATGGAACGGTCTGCCGAGACGATGTCTGGAGGTTCAAAACCCAAGGCACACACCTCTGACTTTTCGAAGTTACGTGTGTATTGTTTATCAATCATCGTTCGCTTTAACGGTGAAGGAAAACATCGTGAGAAAACCTGCATGCCTAAGAAGTTCCTTATGAGAATTTTGAAGATATGTGAAGTCTACCAACCCGCACTAGGCCAGCGTGGTGGACTAACGCTTAAACCTTCTCAGTAGTAGAGGAGGCCCGTGCTCAGCAGTGGGAGCGTATACAATACAGGGCTGGTATTATTATTATTATTTTATTCATAGCATCCCGTTTTCACCTTTCAGGGCGTTTTATTAATTACTAACTATTGCTCGAGGCTTCGCCCGCGTGAAATTGTTTTTCCTGGATAAAAGTCCTTTATATTTCCCGGGATAAAAACTATACCTTTCCAGAGCCTCAAACTATCTCCATAGAAAATTTCATCGAAATCCGTTCGATGGTTTTTGAGTTTATCGGGTACAGACGCGGCGGGCACCTTTGTTTTATACAATGTAAGGAAGAATTATTTTAGAGTGCACTCCGCTTGCCATTAAGTATCATCATGCCACTTTCCCATTAAAAAAAAATAGACAGCAAAATTATGTCCTTGTAAAAAACGAATCCACATCTTACCCTTAATACAAAAAAGCGCAAACAGAACCGAACCAACACCGATCCACTCGCAATCCACCGACGCAGCGTCTGCACGCCAATTAACCTGACAATTCGATATTAAAAAAAAATGTTAAAAAATTTCAACCCGTAAATAGCGACCGCGGTCTAAAGAGCCCTCGCCATTCATGAGCTCGCGGTACAAGTACCTCTTGTACCGCCCCCTCTATTATTTTTCGAGAGGCTTTCGCAAATTTGAGAGTTAAGAAAAAATGCAGGCTCGTTTTTTACTTTGCAATGCGTGTCTGTACGCATTTAATGGAGGTGTGTGAATGACTTGTAGTACTGGCCATTACCTTAAATGAATGATTTGAGTATAAAGTCTATTAAAAATAAACAGTTTTTTTACTGACACCTAAAAATTACTAGTTATGGTAAATCATTGAATAAAAAATTCTGATTCAAAAACCTTAACAGAAATATTTTGTAAATGTAATTGTTTTTAAAATTTTAACGCATAATAAAAAGAAATGTTTGGGATATAACAAACAATGTAATAAGACTTTAATTGTTAACATAAGTATAGGTAACTTAATAAATACATAACCAACACCATTAACCACTGAATAGTAAAGAAGTACAGAACAAATCTTCAAAACAAAATCACCACTTAATATAGTCTTGTCCGGGAATCGAATCCGTAAATCCAACGCAGACTCACTAGACCACTAAAAAGATTACGAACCTATTCATAAAAAAACTATTGAAAAAACTACAATGTAACGTAAATATTTAAAATGAATAGCAAGTAACGTGCTTCAGGGCATTGAAATGATTCCAGCAATAATGGGTCCATTTTACCTCACTGAAAAGGCTGGAGGGTTAAGTCTAAAACTAAGGCATTCAGGTCTGGGCGGCCACTTTAACCCCCCGCACGTAATACAGGGGGTATTTAAGGCCGTTGCGGGCTTGTTGACGGCATTTTCCATGGTAATGCGAGGGTTGTGCCTAGACTTTATAGGAATAAGCTTTTTAAGATAAGAATAATATAGTAAGGGTTAAGTGGTTTCATCCATTTTTTACATTAGTCTGCAGAAGGGTTGACATGGATACAAATTAGATATTTGTAAATATTTTGGAATCAATATTAACGTTATTATTTTATGGTGTACTAGCTTTTGCTTGCGGCTTCGCCTGCATTTTCCGACAAGTATAGATATATAGCTTTCCGATAGATAATAAGTATCCTATGTCCTTCTCCGATTTCAAACCTAATAATATCAAATTTCATCAAAATCTGTTTGGTAGTCTTTGAGTTTATCTTTAGACAGACAGACAGATGCGGCCGGGGACTTTGTTTTATATTAATGGATAAAATGGGTAATATGTTGCCGGAAAAATCGTCCTCTTGGCCCAGTATTGGGCTGTGAACTCGGAAGGTCCGGTTTCGAATCCCAGATGAACACTTTGAGTGGGCTTTTTTAGCCCGAATTTTCTTTGTTTTCATCCTCCAAACGCGTTTGACTTCAGGCAGAGGTCATACAAACTAAGAAAAAAATTCTACAAGATTTTAGTAACGGTGTGTTGTGCCGATCCCAAGGTACAGTGGAATAATAGGAAGTGGAAGTCTCATGAGGAAAAGTCCGTCTGTGGTTAATGCAGCGTCTTTAATTTCGCTAAACAGTCGTGTGGATACCTACTTTGTCTTCAACTTCTTTTTTCCTTATATCTTTATACTAGTGTTACCCGCGGCTTCACCCGCGTGACAAAGATTGTGCGGGAAAAAAAAAATCAGTTTCCAAAAAGGGTAAAAGTATTTTCCCGGGATAAAAAGGAGCTTACTAAGGAGTGATGGTTCTAAGCTTGTTATTAGTGGAAGGATTTTCAAAATCGGTTCAGTAGTTCGCGAGATTAGCTCGTTTAACCAAACAAACCAACTCTTCAGCTTTATAATATTAGTATAGATTAGATATAATATTTTTATATTAGAAACAAGGAAAATAATAAAAAAAAACTAAAAAATTTGCTCTTTCTTTTAGTTTGCTGAATATCATTACTTTGCAGGATTTGATATTTATTAGCGACACTACTGACAGTTTTAGTCAGGTCATTGTCATTATTTAGAGACTAACCGGTTTGACGCATGACATTGCCAGCAATAAAAAAAAAACTTTAAATCCACTCATCGTCATTACAATTTTATATTAAAGTAGAAATGTATTTATAACGCTATATTTGAAATCCGAACGTTACAATATTAGTATCTGAAGTGGCGCAGTGAGAAACATTGCCGAGGGCCGTACGGACCGAGGTGCCCTCTTCAATTTATCCGTAGCCGCGGGAGGGTTGATACGGCACTCACGGCCACTTCATATGCCGGCTAATGAACTGCACGCTTTATACCATATAGATTAGGGGTACCGAAGACCGTGTCTAGAAAAGTGTCAGTGCAGGGTTATATTTTATCTTTTAATAAAATAACAAATTTGTATTATTAATGTTTATTAAAGTAGAGTTTTTGTTTGGTTTGCAAGCATGGAAAAGGTAATAAAATTACACATTTTTTTTCGTGTTTCATGTTTGCATAACGTGGTGTATTGTGAGCCATATTATTTTTATTATGTCATTGCCTATACAAATATCATTTTTACATCTAAAACAGATCTAACTCATTTATTTATAAAACTTTTAACACATTTACAAACATCTTTTAAAACCTATTTCTCCAATTAAAACATAAAACACTAAATTACACTTTATCTATGGCTAGAAGATACAACCCCCCGACGTGCCATCACGTCAAGAGCTTGCGACGCGCACTCGGCGAACGTATTTAAACGTCTTTGACGTGTCTTCACGGTGTTAAGTTTTAATGGGCAGTATTTATTTTTCCATTCAGGGTTTCAAAAGGGTTAAGAGGTTTTTCAGAGAGATTTTTCATTAACGCTCATTTATGCCTTACGGTTTCTAAACTTGGGGGATTTTAATATAATGTCATATTATAGGGAATGCATGAAAAGAGTTACAAATGTGTAGGTAAGAGGCAAAAGAGGGGTGTGAAGATGGATAATAGCATTCAATAGTCTCTGTCTAAAGTAATGGGATAAGGGAGTGAGGGTGTATTTCATCTGGTTATAATGTTCTTTCAACTGTTGCTTGGCGACAGTAATAGATATTGCAGCGACACTTACTGAGCTAAACGCATATGTGTAACTTAGAATTTAAAGTATATGAAATTCTGTGAAATTCCAAAATCAAAATGTCCAACGAGTTGCCACAAGGCAGTGAACGAATGACCGAGCGTTGTACGATTTTAATTCAAATGCAAATGTTACATTTACATTCAGATGAGCGGATTGCTCTCGGAATTAGTATTGACGGTTATTTTATTATATTTTTACTAAACACTCTATTGTGTTGAAATTCGATATTTAAAATAAATGCTGGCTGGAAATTGTGATTTATGTTTTTTAAAATAAATTACGTCAGCAAAATGCATTGTTTTGAGCTTTTTTACTCGTCGATAAATAGTAGGAACTTACAACACTATATTTATCTCTATTTTTGTTACGTGACCTATCTATATAAAAATGAATTTGTGTTATGTTTGTTCTTTGTAGATTCCAAAACGGCTGGAGTTATCTTAATTAAATACTTCGGTAATTTTCAGACTAGCTTAGTGGGTGATTATGTTTAGTTTGGTCGCGATCGGACCTCCGTAAGTCATCTGGCTATACGTAATAAATGTAACCCGTGAGCAGCGTTTAAGCGTCAGATTTTAATCAGCCATCATTTCTGAATATTATGTATAAATAAAACAAAATTAAGATTTTAAAATGTAAACCTAAAATTGAGCGTGAGATATTTAGCTCTTGTTTATGATTTTGAATATAAAATGAACCTTTTGACTAAACTTTAAGTGAAAGATAGGAGTAGGTAGTATGAAAACAGACACGACGTTCGGTTTGATGGCGGCATGTTAGTTTTATTTGAGCATCGGAGACGAAGAGTTGTGCCTAGTGAGTTGTAGTCCAATTGTAAGTGTATCAAGAAATATACATGGCAGTGCTAGAGTGTTGAAAAGCTGTTTTTTTTTCAAATCCTCAAATCGCCAAGAATTAACACTAACTATTTTTTTCTTATCTTATATTGTGATTTTTATACATATTAATGGTCATGTAGTGCCTGGATAATGATTTATATTTTTATGAAAACATTGAAAAAGAAACAGTCAAAAGCAGGATTTGAACCCGCGACCTCCAGCGCTGGAGGTCAGCTTTCTTTTTCAATGTTTCTATAAAAAATATAAAACATCATTTTTTTCTTCGATTTTGTCTTATAACAAGCGACAATTTACCAAGCTCGCTATAAAAATAAACTAATTCCCGTTTCGTTTTGTTCACAGGTAACAATTTTGAAATGCCAACTACACGACCGGCTGTAAGGAAGATGGATAGCATCGGACCAAGCGGACTTTGTTGTGGTTCTAGACTGCACGAAAAGCAAACCAATGAAGTTTGAAACCTTAGTATAAAATATAGAGTAGCTATTTCAATAACATAAGAAAATGTATCTTAAATGTTAATTATGTACCTAATATTTTATAAGCAAGTTATATATTTAAATTACTTTTGATCTTGCTGTATTTGAATATAATACTTAATGTAATTTAGATAAATCTAAGTAAAGCATTAATTAACACAGTTCGTTCACAATTCCTCAAATTATATTGAATTTAGCTCTTGTTTACGACTTAGCTGATTTAAAAGATGTTTCAGGAATAAATATCGTGATTTTTAGGATCAAAAAATCAATGTGTTGTTCCACATTTTCTTTTATTGTTGTTAAATGTCGAGACGAGCATGCCGTTCGCTTAATGGTAAGCGATACGACAGCCCATAAACAGTAGCAGCGCCGCACATAACTTTAAATTACAAAGTAATGAAATGAAATGAAATAAATGTATTCGAACCCATAAAATGTTATACATTATTTAGATTCAGTCAATATTAACTCTACCACCAGTTCGGAAAGCAGTTCTCACTAGAGAAGAACGGGCAAGAAACTCTAGTGTTGCTCTTTTCAAAATCAGTTCAAGGTAAAAAATACAATTAATAATAAAAAAAAATAACATGATATAAATCTATTTGTTATTTTTGTTTAGAGCAGTTCATTTATATACTCTCAAAAAAGGTAATAAATTTTAAAATCCTATACGAGTGTATAACCCTCTCAGGAATCATGTAATAATTTGGTCTGAAATTCTTCAAGATGTCGTTATTAATCTGAGTTTAATATATATCCGTAATACTTAGATGTAGTAAGCGAAAAGGGCAGACCAGTCCACACAAGCAGCACCCGTTCACGAGTATGACGCATGTGCCAGCCATCGGCCTCCTCAACCATGTTGCAGGGAAGTGACCGACCCGGCACACGACGCCGCCGCAGGCACAGACAGTTAAGGAGTGTCATGCCGAAGCCGCTCACAAATTAAAACAAAGTACTGCGTGGTACTCTAGTTCCACTGCGTTCGTCACCCTGAGACTTAAGCTGTTAAGTCTCATAATGCCCAGTGATTACGCTGGCTACAATGTGCTTCAAACCGAAACACAACAATCCATACACATTACACACTGCAGCTTGGCGGTAGAAATAGACATCGCGATGGTACCTACCCAGGTGGCCTTGCACATATGAGAAACTTACCACCAGATACTAGACTTTGGCTAACAATTACCCAAAAGTGATTTGACTGCGTGGAATTCGGTTGGTTAAAATGAAAAAAATTTCGACACTATTTTAATCCAGGCCATGATTTATGTATACAGATTTCATCCAAAGCAGTTCAGAGTTTTTTTCGGCTTACTGTTAACACATGTAGACATCCAATCACTCACACATCTATTATTAAGATGAAATATATTTTTTTTATTGATTTACCAACGTTTTTATACATCAATACTTAAATAAGAAACATGCAAAAACATAGCATCATTATGTAACAAAACAGTTTTAGGTAAATACATCATGCATCAATATAATTTTACTCTAGCAAAGGTTAATAATAAAGGGAAAAAAAACAAGGCATCAAAATAAGGTTATAATTTTGCACAAATAACATCATGTGATATGTCACACTATTAAAAGAACACGCAATTTAAATAGATTGTATTAACATATTGAAATGCTTTCGTGACGCGCCTCGTAAATCCAGCCCGAATGTTAACTTAATCTTTGTAACTCATTTATCACTTTAACATACACATTAATTATGTTAACCAATTGGATTTAAAACTTACAACTTAATTTGTATGGAGTCGATTTATCATTCAGGTAATGAAACTCAGTGAAGCATGGAAGCACTGATTTTAAAGTGCATTTAATAGTACTATGCATAATTTACTAAGAGTTCGGTAGTCTAGTTCGGCATGGAACGGTCTGCCGAGGTTCTGCATGAATACAGGTTCAAAACCTTAAGAACACCTTTGAATTTTGGAAGCTACGTGTATATTGTTTAACAAGTATCGTTCGCTTAGCGGTGAAGGAAAACGCATACTCACCTTTTAGTCCCGGAGGGGTAGGCAGAGGCGCAACTAGTGCACCCACTTTTAGCCGTGCGTATTCCGTCCCATGATGTGATAGGGGGCGAGCCTATCGCCATATCGGGCACAAATGCCAGACTCCGAGCTGATACTGAACAGAAAAATCCAATATCACTTTGCCCGACCTGGGGATCGAACCCGAGACCTTAGCATTGCAGTCGTATCGTAATACAACTACGCCACTGCGGTAGTCAGTGAAGGAAAGCATCGTGACGAAACTTACATGTATGAGAATTTTTCATAAGAATTTCGAGGGTGTGTGAAGTCTGCCCGCACTAAACCAGCATGGTGGAACCTTAAACCCTCTCAGTAAAAGAAGAGGCCTGTGTACAACAGTGGGTAATATAAAATACAGCGTTGGTATTATATAATAATATTAAACTGGGTAGGCAGAGCTGCAACCAGACTATCAACTTTACGCCAAATATGTTCCGTCTCATAACGTGGAGCGAGCCTATCGCTATATCGGACACAAAACCCAGACTCCGGCTTGATATTGTGCAGAAAACCTAACACCGCCCTCTGGGATTCGTACCCGGGAACTTAGAGATGTTGTTCTGCACACGCAATGTAACTACGCCACTGAGGCACTCCTCTAATTAGTAGATAACACGTAACATCTCAAGGCAGCACTAGTAGATCGCGAGGGAATATTAGGTGGGCCCTGAAATGTAGGACGGATGACAGGCACAGAAATATAAGGTTCATTGAAAAGCTCTCCTTTTATGTAAAGTATTAAGAATGATTTCATGACAACCAAGAAACGAGTCCAGAATTTGGAAGTGGCAGTCCAGTGATCCTTGGAAAACACTGTCTTTATGCAATGTTATCTGAATTTTTGAGTTACTACTGGTTATTTGCAAAGCTCAACACTAGGCAAGGGGCTTACTTAACTCATGTTGTGATATCGGCTTGGTATAGTAACTCCTAACATGTAGCACAGAGAATTGGCCTGAATTATACCATTGAATTAAAACGACAATGCCTGGATTGATTAATTCCACATGTCAGTCCATGCAGTATTTAAAGTATATTTACGAAAATTCAATGTGATTAAAGCGTTTCAGATAAATTGAACAAGGAAACTGCAGGGTGAATTTATTACTTTTTTTTGTTGTTTCCAATCGTTATTACCAATTAAATATTTTTTCTACTCATAGATGGAATGAAAATAACTGTGGTAAATGTCGAATGAATTAACGGTGCAATTACAGGACATAATGAGACTTAACCCTAAACAACCCACAAGTGTCTGTCGGACACATTTTTGTGTTCAGTTATTCATAAAACCTAAAGTATTTACTTTTACGAAAAACCGCTTTATCTAATCTACCTCCGAAGTTTACCGAATCTAATTGAGCAATAAAAATATCTGTAACATAAATAGTTTAATATTTATTACAAGTAACAGACACAAATATATTTTGTTTGATTTTAGTACCAAGGTACATTGTTTATTTACGTTTATTTAAAACAATATCGTATCAAGTAGCTAATAAACCAACTCACAGTGCATTCTTTGTGTTATAATAGCAGTCTTTGTACTTGTAATTTTGACTATTTGGTTACAGTCACATTGCTTAGATATTTTTGTGATAAGCCAGTCATACTCGTTTTTGTTCTGAGAAATCAACACTGAGATAGGGAGAAATTCAACGTGCCCTTGATACAAAATCTCTCAAAAAGTCAAGAAATTTACTTGCACTCATTAGAAAGTTGTTAAAGTATGTGTGCCTAAACCTAAAATAGTTTTATTTGCATGGGCAAAATGTTACAATCGATGAGCATATATCTTTTGAAAGTAGAGTATAACTCAAACAGTATCTGCCCAAAAATCCTGAACGATTTTCAGCTTATGTACGATTTAAAATTTAGGAGATCTGTGACTAAAAGAAACACTTATACCCTTTTTTTGATACGAATATCTGGGAAAAGAAGGTCAAAATATTGCGTACAATATGGTCAACTAGTTATGTGAATCGTACATTCGAAGTAGCAGAAACGTTACTTTTGGTAATTATTTTACATGCCTCGTAGTAGGAAATCCTAGACACAAAATGGTCTCATAGTAGTTAAATACAATGAGGACAAAATAGGGTTTCTATATCTAAAATTTTTCAATGTGTCATCGCATCTAATACCTTCGGCTTTTCAAAAAAATAAATTGGGTTTGTATGTGTAACAGATGAATCGTACTCACATAATCCAAGACATGAGGGGATCATCTGATGCTACCACAGATCAAGGAGCTGGTCAATCTTCTGAGCAAAAAGCAAGAACCGTTTTTATAATATTTGTCCATCGAAAATATACAAATCTTTTTAACAGTATTCATATGAAATGTATGCTCTGAACACTCGGTAAAAATATTATGTCGTGTAATATCTGTTTGAAAAAAGTAATAAAAAAGGTAAAATAAATAAATAACGATTTCTTATATTTACGCGAATGTAAGACATCGAAATAAAAGTAGTTTTCGGATTTTAAAACGGTTTTTATATTTTATCTCTGTAGTGTGTCCGCCGGACACTACTGGTCAGGTACGTTCAGCGACTATATAACCCCTAGACTCCTAATGTTCAATATTTCTCTTCAAATTAATTCTGTCAACTACCTGAGGTTTGAGGAAGCAGGGTACTGCATTTTGATTGGTTCTTCCAACACCTTATCGCATTATATAACCTTGGAAACATAGGCATAGGGATGGGACGAGTTAAATGAAAACACGATTTTTTATCGATATTACTTTTATGTAATAAAGTTTTATAGTAATATTATTATTATTTATTAAACATATTAACATTTTAACGAATCTCTTTATGTTATCGAATGACAGATGGCGCTTAGTAAGTCTCATCGACATTAACAAGATTATTAGAGCTGACTTGTAGGAATAACATAAAGAATAACTCAAAATAATCGTTATAATCAACAAACAAAATAAAAAATTATCCTAATAACATTTCTGATACCGCTAGTCAAAAATATATCCTAATCATTTTTAAAATGAATTAACTATTACTAATGAACTAACCATTTAAAATAAGAAGCCTGTTAAAATTAAATAGGCCTCAGATAAATTGATTAGTTGAGTATTCGGGCGATAGTTTCTCTTATTTTTAATTTTATCGATAGAACTATCGACAAATCCTTTTGGTGTATCACTTACTTTTAATGTTAAAAAACAAAACGAAATATAAAATGTAAAAAGTACTTTCGTCGGAAAGAGATGCAAATATAACAAGATGGCGCGTAAACACAACATGGCCAGTCTAAGATGAACTCCGTAAAATTTTAAATAAAATGTAATTATGTGTCGTTATTGACTTACCTGTGAAATGCAATGCCATTTTTCTGAAAATTTGAATTATGGCTATTTATACCACACCATTTTATTGTGCACGGGTTCATTACAATAGTTATTTATTCGCAAACACGGAAGTATTTACAGGTCACAGTTGTGGTCGCAACTGACTTGAAGATTTTGAACGGTAAGCTACATTGGATCTATTTGTCAGATGTGTTGCCCGAAGCCGATCGTCTGTTATTAGGAGTCTAGGGGTTATATAGTCGCTGGGTACGTTACAAAAACATACTGGGTAGTTAAGGGTTAACATCTTATGTCTTAAGATGATGAGCGCAGTAGAATGCCACACAGTACTTTGTAACTCAAGGTGCTGGATGGTGTTTCTATTGTTTATGGGTGTTCGTATTGCTTACCATCAGGCAAACGGCTTGCTCGTCTCGGCATTTAATGCGATAAAAAAAATAAGCCCTAAGCCAAGAGGTCTGAGTTTGGATCCGTTTCTGAATAAACTAGTTTTTACTCGCGGCTTCACCGGTGTAAAATAGTTTTTTCGGGATAACTTCCGGGATAAATTAGGCTTTATCCTTCTCAGGATTTCAAACTATCTCCTTACAAAATTTCATCGAAATTGGGTTAGTAGTTCCAAAGATTACTTCTTTACAAGCTCACAAACTCAAATACTTTACCACTTTATATTAGTGTAGATAATACTGTTATTTGCTATTTTTCTTAATGCATTATAGGATCTAAAAATAGCACAATTTATTTTATAAATACATACATATATATACACTCACGCCTTTTATCGCCGAAGGGGTAGGCAGAGGTGCAACTAGTGCACCCACTTTTCGCCAATATTCCGACCCATGATGTGATAGGGAGTGAGCCTATCACCATATCGGGCACAAATTCCAGACTCCGAGCTGATACTAAGGTTCGCCAACAGTACACACATTTCATATCTCATTACAACATTTTGGCTTGTGTTACATTCAGATGTGTGTACCAATTATAGGAGTACACAGCACTTACAAATTGCACGCATTATTCTTATATTACTAGAGACAAATATTATAATATAAAACAAAATATAAATTCTAAAAAACAAACACAAGGACAATCTGCCCGTTAAAAAGAAGGGAATATAAATTGGTAAGTTTACTATATTACTTAAGGTTACATGCAGTACCTGTGGTTAGAAATAAATTATTATACTAGTTTCATAAATTTCATTTAAGAGGGTACGCAATGACAGTATCTTCATTTTAAGTTATGGTTGAGATGGTCTAATACTTTTTCCTTATATTTGTTTTAGGGCCCATAGCCACTTCAGCTAGCTAATCCGCTAGGGGCCCAACTATGGGCCCATAGCCACTTCAGCTAGCTAATCCGCTAGGCTATGTCGGTGAATTTAGTTCTTCTACGGATCTTCGCACATCTGATTTCATGTCTATTTGTTCGCTGTTAACATTAGCTGATATTTAAGTCAATGGCAGCATAAATCCGTTTTGATCATTCTTCTTTGAAATATGTTGAGTAAAAAATAACCTGTCATCTTTCATTTGACATTAAATCTTCACTTAATATAATTTGATTGATGCTGCGCTGTGCCTGCGATAATTTGATTTAAAAATGCTTCAGTCGAAAATATTCAGAAAGCTCTCGACATTCATGTCAAGTTTTGTGTAAAAATAAAAATTCTGTTATATTGTACGTGGTAATAAAATCTGTCGAGAATTACGAGTGACTTTTAATGTAATTAAATGGGAAAAATATATGTCTGTTTTGGGATAATCCTTTGCCAATATTTCATGATTAGGGAGGCAGATTTGGAATTAAGCTATAAATTATTGTCAATAATCGATAATATTTTCGAATAAGAGAAAGATTTATTACAAAAGAAAATATAAAGTTATGAAGACTTTACAAGTTCGAAATAAAAACCAGTCTAGAGAGATAGAAATCAGTCTGCTTTAGACAGGCAAAAACAGTTAACGGCCAGGATGTTCTGTAGCACATACTCCATTCAAACAAAATCTATGTCTAAAATGTGAATTTAATAAAAAAATCGTTTTAAATATCACAGTCACTACCTACAAAACAGTATGTGGTAGCAACACTATTTAAAGTTGTATTTATAGACCAATATCACCTTGAGGAGGATCTGAAAACATTTAAGGTATTGAAATGTTAATATACGACACTTGAATTTTCATTTGAGCAGCTGTTGTCAGCTGAGTTGGCGACGTTTAATAAAAACTCAGCTGTCAAAATCCGTCAGATGTTGTGACTTAAAATATTATTCTAAAAAAGCTTTCCTTACTTTATGTTTTAAATATTGTTTATTAAATAGCGATAGTTGGCGCTGACTAGACAGCGACTCAGCTTATATCACATTTCAGAACGAAACTGAGTTGCATCTTCCAATACGGCCCTTTAAAGATTAACGTACAAAGGTACATACTAATAGTTTATTGATATGACATTTATACTAATATTACAAAACTAAAGGGTTTGTTTGTTTGTTTGCGCTAAACTCAGGAACTACTGAAACGATTTTGAAAATTCTTTCACTAATAGGAAGGTACATTATGCTTGAGTGCTATAGGCTATTTTTTATTCCGAAAACTTTTTAACGCGGGCGGAGCTGCGAGGAACACCTAGTATCATAATAAATAATAATACCTACTGCCCACTACTGGCCACGGGCTTCCGCTACTGAAAGGGTTTAGGCCTTAGTCCACCGCGCTGCCCTAGCGCTTGATGACAGACTTCGCAGACCCTCACAATGGTTATGGACAACTTTCAAGCGCGTAGATTTCCTCATGATGTTTTCCTTCACCGTTAAAGCAAAAGATGATTGATAAACAATACACACGTAACTTCGAAACGTCAAAAGTGTGTGCCTTGGGAGATGAACTTTTGGACATTAGTCTCAGCAGACCATTTCATTCCCAACCATCGTGGATTCTGATAGTGGGTCTGATTAATCAGCTATTTAATAGAACTAGATGTAGCGGCAATTAATAATTATTTATTGTCACAGTACAGGTGCAAGCAATTATAAAATACCTACAAAATAATGGACAACAAAATAACATAATTAAAATCTAGTTGTGTCTGAAACAAACAGTACATGCAACATCCTTTGTTGTCTTAGATAATTTAACCATATCTAAGTTGTGGTTTCTTAACAAAAGATTGTAATAAAATCTTTAAGACTAATACGGCCTCGTATTTATAGAAACACAACAAGAATGCAGACGCAAAACTAAGTCATTCAACTTAGCTGTGCGTAACTGAGATATATTTTAACTGTGCGCAGACCGCAAGCTATTTAATCGGACATCCATATTCACAAAGAATACCATAAGGACGCACAGTGCGCCCGAACATATAGTATCGGCAATTTCATAGTTTCCTTTGGTGTTGCTCAGCTTTGTTAAACTTACAGCCAATTTAAAAAAAGTTGTATCGCAATATCAGCCAATCACACCGCCCTTTGCCTACCCACTACGAAAGCTGGCATGCCGAAAGCACTGAGTAACATACTTATCACAGAATTGCTCTGTACTTAGCTATGGAACGTTTTGAATACGGGCCTAAATATACTGTTCTTTAATTGCTTCTGAATGACGAGACCAGTATACCGCTCGCCTGATGGTAAGCGATTTGAGCGCCCATAAACTGTAGTTACACCACAAAGAACTTTAATTACAAAGTACTGCACGACACTCTATAGTCTATTGTGCTCGTTACCCTGAGATATTAGATGTACTACGATGCCCTTTAAACCAGAACACAACAGTGCATGACCATCACTGCTTGGCGGTACAAAAATACATAGCGGTGGTACCTCCCCAGACGGTCCCTCGCATACGACAGACTTACCACTATAGTACTATGTTTAATATTAGCTTTGCGAGATAAATACTTTTCAGTATTGGTCTGCAGACGGCTTAAAGACCTACCTACACTACTAGACGTAAAGTAAAACATCTAAGTTCAACAATTGAACATCTAGACATAAATCTTGAACAGACAGATCTTTATTGGTTACATTCGTCGATTATTTGCACAATACAGCGGCCATCGGATCCTCTTTTTATGGCCATTGTCTGAACTCCTACACTCCCTTTGAATTTGTAATTTGGACAGCTGTCGTTCCGAGTCCCTTGTGTTTTGGATGAATTGATTTTGGAAATTTGTTAGCTTTTTTCGAATTGTAGATATTGTTCGGACGTAGAGAGGTTTTTAGTTGAAATTATAGAGTATATAGCAAGATATAGTTTCAAAGTATCTTTATAAGGCAAACAACAGAATAAAAATAACAAGATGGCTTATGCAATAAAAAAAACTACACAAAAGGAGGTAAACATCCAGACTTTGAATTAATTTATTCTACTTTCTAGCCACAATCAAAACAACGTTCATAAACAGGCCCAAATATTTTTAGACATTCTCGAATAACAAGAGTATTGACGCTGAACTCGGACGCGTCGGAATTTGTTTTTCATCCGCGCCCTATTGTTCGACTTACAATGGGACATTTGTAATTTTTGCCCTTTGTTGGTTTTAGATTTGCTATTGATTGTCTGTTGAAGTTCTGTTTGCTCTGTCTTCTGTTTTACTTCTTTTTATATGAAGAAATATAGACAACATTTTACCTATTCAGGGGTCCGTAAGGGTTTAAAATATTTATAATTAGCTATATATCATAGAGGGCGAGTCTATACCCATTTAATAATACCAGTCCTGTATTATATACTGCCCACTGCTGGCCACAAGTGACCTCCACTGCTGCTGAGGGGGGTTAGGCCTTAGTCCACCACGCTGGTCTTCTGCAGGTTGTTAGACTCTACATACGCTTAAATATTTTTTTTGGAGAATGTTCAGTGTTTCTTCACGTTTTCCTTTACCGTTAAAGCGACTGCTAATCGATATATAATTCACAGGTTAAAAGTCAGAGGTGTGTCCCTCTGGGATTGAACCTGTGAACATTAGTCTCATGAGACCGTTCCATTCCCAATTAGGCTATCATGCAAATCTCTGTACACAGTTATAATCTAAAACTATGCTCTACATAGTCACCAATTCTATTAAATGTATTCAAAAAAACAGGAACAACCGAATTTAACACGAATAAAAATGAAATGTAGCATACGAAAATAAACCACTCATCGATGAATGTTCCATCAAAATTCAAACACTGTTGCCAATGTCGACAAAATGTTCCATTAATTCAGTATCGATCGAATGATCCCGAATTTTTAGATATAGGTAATAAATTGTGTCGAGCATGTTTTCAGGATGATTAAAATTTTCAGCTTTAATCTTACTAATGTGAATGAAAGTTTGTGCAAATATTCGTATCGGAACGCAGAAGTTGCTGAACGAATTGAGATAAATTTGGTGCACACAAAGACTATGTTAACAGACAGGCTACTTTTTATCGTTGGTCTATTACATCTATTGTAGATGATTTCAACAGCGTCAACTGTTAGATGTTGTTTTGAGACACTTTCTTTGATAGCTATAGGGACCAATACGAGAAGGGAAAATCCGGCCACACGGCGTACATACATTATAATCAGAATTCGCCCCAGATTATAAGGGGTTGCTAGCGCGTTTTACTACTTTTTATATTATAAAGTACTAGCTTTTGCCCGCGGCTCTGCCCGCGTTAAAAAGGTTTCCGGCATAAAAGCCCCGGTTTATATTTCCCCGGGATAAGAAGTACCCTAGGTCCTTTCCAGGGTCTTAAACTATCTCCCTACCAAATTTCATCGAAATTGGTCAGTGGTTTAGCTGTAACGACTCACGAGAAAAAGAAAATCCGGGATAAAAATCCCGCTTTATATTTTCGCAGGATAAAAAAAATAGCCTATGTGTTAATCCAGGACACGATCTACCCGTGTGCTAGATTTCATCGAAATCAGTTCAGCAGTTTTTGCGTGAAAGAGTAACAAACATCCATACATTCTGACAAACTTTCGCGTTTATAATATTGGTAGGATTAGTAGAATACAACTTTCACGTATGCGACGCAGCGTGCATAAGTTAGTATTGGCATACAATTCACAATACTGTACTTATTATAATAATTATCACAAACGGAAATATACTTAGTATGTATCAAATTACATCATGATACAAATTCTTAGAATCAATTCCTTTGATGCCCTATTCCGAAAATGTTTGGACAAATGCCCTCACCCGTGTTATTATAAGTAAAAAAAATATCCCGAAATTCACTACGCTGGGGCAGAAATAATAACCAAAGGCAGTTAGGATAACACGTTGGTTTAATGTTGTAACAACATTTTAAATGTGGCAGAAAAAGGTGTACTCTTTTTGGTGTTTTTAGAATTTCGTGGTTATGATTACTAAATTACATGCTTTACACGCGTAATTTTTTTCTATTATTTTTTATAAATAAGGTTTGTCCTGCGGTTCTGTCTGATCGAAATATTTTAGCAGGAAGAATGTTTTAGTTGTCTATATTTTAATTTAATTGTGGGGTAAATTTCGTTCAAATCTTTTGAGCAATTTCTGCCTTTACTTACAGCGAACATTGTCACAAAGTTTTATTTATAATATTAGCAAAATAATAAATTACTTACTTAGTAATAAATTACACAGAACAGTTGTAAAGGTCCGCTATTATTTATATTTAACACAATTTCAAATTGATAATTTGTCTGAAGTACCATACCATATCATGCCAGCCCTATATTATATACTACCCACTGGCGAGCACGGGCCTCCTCTATATCTGAGAGGATTAAGGCCTTAGTCCACCACGCTGGCCTAGTGCGGGTTGGCAGATTTCACATACCTTTGAAATTCGAAGAACTTCTCAGGTATGCAGGTTTCCTCACAATGTTTTCTTTCACCGTAAAAGCGAGAGATAATTCACAAAGAACACTCACATAACTCATAGAAAAGTCAGAGTTGTGTGCCCTTGGGTTTTGAAGATGCGGACATTCGTCTCAGCAGCCCATTCCACTCCGAACCAAGCTATTGCCTCTTCACTGACGAAAGTAGCATAGTTAAACTTCAGTTTTGTCCTAAATAAATATACATGTATGCTGCGCAATATAATCCCTTTCCAGCCGAATTTTGGCCACGGCGGCCAAGCTCAACGGAGGTCAGTCAGGTACGCAGGAGATATTATAGTGTACAAGTGTACGCGCCATATACGGGTGCACTCGCTATTCCTTCACTCTCATAGTCCGGTGAGACGGCAATCTTACATGATCGGAGAAAGATCAGGCGCAGGACCAACGGCTTTAGGTGCTTTCCGAGGCACGGGGGTATCACATCGCCAATTTTCTGTCTCCGAGCTACGTCTCAGCAATTATTAAGATGGGAAAACCCAGCCGCAATGTTTTTGGCCTGACCCGGGATTCGAACCCAGAACCACAGCGCGCTAATCGTTCTCGTACGGCATACGCAATACAACTACGCCATCGAGGCAGTCACCTCAACTGACTATTAGGGATTAAATCGATACATACATGTTTGCTATCTAGTCTGGCCAGGACACAAAAGGACGTGCTTTGAGGGCGCCATTTTTACTTTTTCGTTTTAAAGTTAGCGTTCACTACAAAAAATAGTTCCATATTTTACCATAACATGTCGAGGAACTTTAGAAGGTTATAACAACGATCTAAACAATATTATAAACAATATTTGTAATTATCGCTACCGCCATGTTATATAATTGAACCTGTAAAAATGGCGCTTCTTAATATTTATTACCAGAATGTACGGGGACTCCGTACTAAAACTGACGACCTTTATAGAATGGTAAGCCTAAATGATTATGACGTCATTGCACTAACAGAAACATGGCTAGTGGACAGTATAGCCAATGCTGAACTTTTTGACGATCGCTATATGGTCTGGAGAAGGGACAGAGATTATGCACGGACTAGACAAAGTTTAGGCGGGGGAGTCCTGCTGGCAATAAAACGTAACCTTCACGTAATCAGCAAAAGAGATTGGGCCACCTCAGCAGAAGATATTTGGGTCACAATTTCACTGCGTAACAAACGCCTGCCAATTTCTTATAATATTCATATTTGTACATTATATTTAATAGCAGAGGCAGGCGGCAACACTCACAAGGTACAACTAGAAAATTTTACAGACAGGTTTTCTGAATTGGTGGTCTCCCATCCTACGGACAAATTTATTATCTTAGGTGATTTTAATTTTGGAAATAAATTAAGCTGGTTAAACAATAAGGAGGAATTGGACTTAAAACCCGTCCTCTCTTCAAACACTAGCCATCTAACAAACTTTATTGATGCTCTTGACATATGCAACCTTAGTCAATACAACAACCATTACAACTGCAACCAACGTATATTGGATCTCGTACTATCTAACGATGTTGTACATGTTAACGCGTGCAGCTCTCCACTGGTTAACGAAGACCCCCATCACAAGTCTTTATGCATACAAGCCAACTTTGTCCAAATACACTTACTCACGCAGGAACCCAGAACCAAGTATTTGTATAATAAAGCCAACTATACTGAATTATCATCGGCACTTGACAACATTAAATGGGACCTTTTACTTTACAATAATACCTTGTATAAGGCAGTAGACATATTTTACAATAATCTTTACACACTACGCGATGAATTCGTACCAAAGAAAACTGTCTCATCAAAGTCCTACCCACCGTGGTATAACAGTGCACTGAAAAAAATGTTAAAAGAAAAGTACAAATTTCATACAAAATATCGCATATATAGAAGCTCATCTGACTATAACTCCTTCAAACTTTTACGTCAGCGTGTTATAGAGTTAGAAAAAGCCTGCTTTGCAACTTATATGGAGGCAATCGAAGCGGACATATCCAAAGATCCCAAACGGTTTTGGTCCTATGTAAAAAGTAAAAAATACTCGGGCTCATACCCTAATAGAATGACTTACAATAACACTACAGCTATCACTGGACAAGGTATATGTAATCTATTCGCTGAGTACTTTCTATCTACATTTAATGTCAGTGCAAGCAGTAGCATGGGATCACCAATGGACAAATTCTCAACCCCTGACTTCAACAGTACTACGGACTCTGTCATCATAAACCTGGACCGAATATTGAACTTGCTTAGAACGTTAGATCCCTCAAAATCAGGTGGCGCTGACCAAATTCCTCCTAGTCTCATAATTAACTGCGCCAAAAGTCTAGCAAAACCACTTTATATTTTATACAAGAGGTCGGTCATAGAAGGTCTAGTTCCATCCATTTGGAAGTCAGCACTCATAACGCCAATATTCAAAAAAGGAGACAAAAGTGAAATCGAGAATTACAGACCCATTTCCAAGCTGTGTTTATTTGCAAAAATATTTGAAAAAATTGTCTACGAACAAGTTTATGAAGCATTGAAACATTTTTTTGGAGATGAACAACATGGATTTCTTAGAAATTGCTCCACAATATCTAACCTATCGGTGGCTAACAACTTCATAACTGCTGGAATGGACCGACGAGCCCAGGTTGATGTAATATACACGGACTACAGTAAATGCTTCGACCGTATTGACCATACTCTGCTGCTAAGCAAGCTGGCTTCAGCAGGTATACACGGTAATTTATTTAGGTGGTTCACATCATATATTGATAATCGCTGTCAGGCAGTTATACTAAGCGGCTATACCTCAGCTTGGGCTCTAATTCCATCTGGCGTACCCCAAGGCTCTATACTAGGGCCATTGTTATTTAACATATTCATCGCTGATATTAAACACTGCTTTCAACACTCGAAAATATTATTGTTCGCTGATGATATGAAAATACTCAAAGTTATAATAAATGCTTCAGATATTGATGATCTCCAATCCGACCTGGACAGATTTGAGACATACTGCTCATGTAACAAACTAGACCTGAATGTGTCGAAATGCTTTTATATGTCATTTACACGACGCAAGGAAACTTTGAGCAAGGGGTACGTCCTAAAAAATCAGGAATTATTAAGGGTGCATGAGGTCAAAGATCTTGGAGTGGTCCATGATTCTAAGCTCCTATTTGATAAACACATAAGTTTGGCAGTTAATAAAGCATCAAAGATGTTGGGTTTTATTTTTCGAAGATCGTCAAATTTTCACAGCATCAAAACACTAAAAATATTATATTGTGCCTACGTTCGCAGTCACCTTGAGTATGCGTCTCAAATATGGAACCCCCAATACGAAGTCTATAAACAACGAATCGAACGCATACAAATGAAATTCTTAAAATTTCTTGATGTCAGATGTAACCAACACTCAACAGACTATCACCACAGATGCAGAAGGTACCACTTCTTACCACTAGAAACAAGGCGTAGTATTGGCGACATCTGTTATCTTATGAACATCGCGAACGGAAAAGTAGACTGTCCTGAACTGCTATCTATGATTTACCTTAAAACTAATACCTTAAAGCTTAGACAAAGATCTATCTTAAATATTCCTCTATCCAAAACTAAATATAGGACAAACACGTTTGTACTAAGAGCATCCAATTCTTTCAATAAAATATCACAGGATATTGACTTGTTTTGCACCACCACAGTACGTACTAAAAAGATATTGGCAAATAATTTCTTTCACAAACACAATAGCAATTAATTATTATAATATAACAAAATAACTCTTTCTTTTTTTTTTTCTCATATAGTTCATTATAACCAAATTAGTAAAAACTACTCATTCAATGTAACGTAAATGTTCACATTACACGCCCTTACTTAATATTATTACCTGGTATTTTATTGGTGAAGATTTGTAATTAGCATAGGACTATATTTTTGTATATACCTACTATTGATGTTATTTGTCTGTAAATCTTCCTAAAATAAATAAATAAATAAATCTCACATTTGCGTTACAGCCCGTATTATGTATGTTATACTCAATAAAAACACAGTATCCGTTACAAACATAATATTATTGTTAATTAACTCGCCATTATAAAAGGTTTATACTATAAAACTAAAATAACAGATTTTTTGCTATGAAAATATCTGAGGAAATTTAAAAGGTTTCAATAACGTTTTGAGAGCTTTTAGGGTTTGTGTATGGATCCTTAAAGTTAGCTCTTAAATTCAGGGTCCTATTGATTTAAGCGTCGGCTTATGTAAAACTACGTTGAGGTTTACTTAACTGACTCAAAGAGGACTGCCTCGGTGGCGTAGTTGTATTACAGTACGACTGCAATGCTGAGGTCTTGGGTTCGATCCCCGGGTCGAGCAAAGTGATATTGGGTTTTTCTAATCAGTATCAGCCCGGAGTCTTGAATTTGTGCTTATATGACGATAGGATCACCCGCCTCTCACATCATGTGACGGAATAGGCAGGGCAAAAAGTAGGGGCACTAGTGGCGGACTCTTCCTACCTCTTTGGGGATAAAAGGTGTGACTGTGTGTGTGTGTGTTAAAGAGGTTACTTAAGATCGAGATGGTTGCTGCTCACATGATGAAGCGTACGTTTAGCCGTGGACAGCTACAAGCTAATATAAATTTTAACTTCATCAGTATTTTTCTTACTAATGAATGTACTAGATCTATCAAGATGGTAGATACCGTTTTCACAGCAAATAAGTCTTGAAATAAACTTTACTATTTCTTACCGTAAGCGTATTGAAAACTGCATTTGCTGGTAGGCGGAGTGGGGTTCAGATACGTCGATTGATGCGCGATGATCAAGCCTCCTCAGTCGTTACAATTATACCGCCCTGATTGAACCGGATACACACGCAGAACCCAGAACGCGGCACTCTCACGTGGGCCTCTATGCGAGGTTTTAAAACCTTATTTATGGTGGTCACTACCGGGACGGATACGAAATACATCTTACCATCAACGAGTACTGCCATTTTAAAAAGACTTCACCATCGAGCGAGGAATTAGCTCGTCCTACATTGTGTACAAATATATTTTTTTTATCCTGTGTTATAAGAACTAGGTTCTTAGCAATAAATTACAATCTAGTCTATAAGACTAATAAGCAGTATTATTCTAACTTAATTTTCTAGGTGATAACTTTACTACAACTAAGAATAATGTTCTGGGCATTCTCTTAGAGTCTGACAACATAAAAAACACTTAGTTCGTGTGTTATATATACTTAGCACTGACACTATTATTTTGTGTACAAATATGAGAGTACAAATGTAATCAAAACGAAAGGATTTCATGGTTCAAATATTCAGTTGGCATATTTCACTCTAGCAACGAATTCCGAACTCGGGCACCATGAGCGCGAACAAATTATTTTTTATTGAAATTTTTACAATGTCAGAATTTTTGTCAAACGTCTAGTAACATGTTTTTTGTCAAACAGATGAAAAATTCAAACGAATTTCCAAATGCTTTGTGTATGGATGTTGTTCACTGTTTGATTTTAAAGTTCAACAGATATATTCGCAGACTCTAACGTCAAACTGATGAATTTACTAAGAGTTTTAGGTTACTTTCACCATAGTAAATGGCGTGGTATATTTGGACTGTTAGATCATATCCTACTAATATAGGGTGTTCCAGAATTAACGCAAGATTTGAATTTGCTGTCATTCGTGCGGTAAAATGCTTACAACGTTAAAAAATCAATTTGACAGTTGACAGTTTAGGGTTAGTAAAAATGGAGCGTTACACAATAGAACGTGTCTTTATTGTTGAAAATTATTAAAAAAATAATGAATGTTTGACGGCCGCAGTTCGAAAATTTCATACAATATATGGTCGGAAAAGCGTTTTAACTTCATCAACTGTGAAGCGATTACTTAAAAAACAGGGAGACTGAATCAGTTGGAGACACTAAACACACTGGTCAAAATACGCCGTTCAAATGTCATATTTTCCTTTTTAACTCCTAAAAATATATAGTGAGAATTTTATATGTCGGGCTGCCACACGTGGGTGTCATGAACAGCACCTTTACCAATAACGTTTGCAAAATGTTGCGATCTCAGCCTGCCTCAGTGGCATCGTTGTATCACTGTACGACTGTAATGCTGAGATATCGAGTTCGATCCCTGGGTCGGGCAAAGTGATATTAGGTTTTTGTATTCAGTATCATCGCGGAGTCTGGAATTTTTACCGATATGGCGATAGGCTCGCCCCCTATCACATCATGGGACGGAATATGCACGGCGAAAAGTGGGTGCATATAGTTGCGCCTCTGCCTATCCCTTCGGGGATAACAGGCGTGAATGTATGTGTGTGTGTGTAAATAAATACGATAATTGTCAAATAAAAGTTACTTAAATCTGTCGAACAGGCCTTTGTATAGGGAACGTGCACGTCGTAAGCACTGCCATCTGGTAGCGCAGTCTATGTGTGAGTGTGTGCGTGTGTGTGTGTGTGTGTAGTGTAATAATAATTAAAGCTATTAGTTATTAAATTAAGGATTTGATTAGGTGTTATTTATCATTTACGCCCCTCCGTCAAACAATTTAAGAATTAAAAAGAAAGATTTTCACTTCACTCACCGCTATAATGTGGAATAGTAACATATTTTTGACGCATGTTGCAAGAAAAATTTGGATTGTAAAGATCGCTCGCTTATTTGACGTCAATCCTTCTCCACAACGATAACACGTTCCGGAGCGGTGGTAAATTCATGACGACTCAAAAGAGCTTATGCAGGACTATTTGAATAAAGAAAATTTGGAGTTTGAGTTCAATAATTTTGTAGGAAAACATATGAAAACCAAGTTTTTGAACTGGGAAACGAATCCGGGATCTATAGCTCAACTCAAATACTCTACCAATAAACTAACTAGGTACAAATAAATAAATCTGGACTCGCATTACATGATAACTTATTTCTATTTGAGATGATCTCGCGGTACACTCGAAAGCATTCGATAAAATGTTATGGGGCCATGAAGGTTTATTTGCTCAGTTATTGTTATCATGTCATAAAAATAGCTATTCTTGGCAATATAAGTTTAGTTTGCGATACCGCCCGCACCAATCTCCGAATAAAATAATTGAATATAGCAACTACCATGTCGGAATAGGGTAGCATTTTGTTAACAAAATATTTTTTTGTCAGTTCACCAAAGTAACTTCGCCTGTTTTAATATTACCTACTGTACACTAGCTTTTCACGATTTTATAAGAAAATCTAAGAAATAAAAACTCCACAAATCATTATACTATAAACACATCTAGAAAACTACGAAGTGGTTGACCTATCAAAATAATGTTGGAGGAAAGGAAAGGAATAATTACTTAACAACAAATAACTTCTCTCCTGTAGAACATTAGTAGTGCCCGTTAATTCTGTAGACAATTGTCTACAAAAAGATCTTATTTGAACATCAGTAAATGCCTACATCATATAAAATTCGATAGCTCGGACATTCCAACCACTTAATTCCATAATACGAGCACAGCGACAACCCTAGATCCTAATTATACGCTCAATTTAATAAGTATGATGCATGTAACATATAATTTCTTGTACCAAACGACTATCAACCCTAACGCTATAACAATAAGAGCGTTGTTTGGATGAAATTGTTCCAGGGTTGCCACGTGTCATTACGTCAGTCGTAATACGCAGAAAAGTAATAAAGCAACGAGCCTTTTATATGAAGGTCGTTGATGACGAGCTGTTAAATCGTCGAATAGGCGTTATCTGGGAATTTTGGAGTTTGTTTTCTCATCCTTAGGATTAATATGATTTTTCATTGAATTCGGTTAATGATTTCGTTTGTTAAAACGGTAATGGGGTATTCTAAGGCTTTATAGTTTTCATTCGCAGTCTTGCATTTTTTAGGGTGTGAGTTCTATAAGTAAGACTAATATATAGGTATATTAGGACCGAGGACGTCATTTTATACTCTAATTCTGTAATACTTTTCTATATGGTAGGTCTCACGTGTGACTGTCTCGACTCTGGGTGCCTAATTCTTTGTACTGGTGGTAGGTCTCTCACATGTAAGAGTCCATCTAGGTCGGTACCTCGGCAATGTCTATTTCTACCGCCTAGCAGCAGTGTGCATGCACTGTTGTGTTCCGGTTTGAAGGACATTGTAGCCAGTGTAACTACAGGACATAATGAGACTTAACATCTTATGTCTCAGGATGACGAGTGCAGTGGAATACCACGCAGTACTTTGTAACTCAAGGTGCTAAATGGTGTTGCTACTGTTTATGAGTAGTCGCATCGCTTACCATCAGACAAACGGCTTGCTCGTCTCGTCATTCAATACCATAAAAAAATATTATCATCAATGCCGCGCCGTCTGCACAGACATACACGGCATATTTTGTACACTTAACGCGCCCTATCTGCGTATTCTGCTTTGGGTTTTTGTAGCATGAAAGGTAACACCTTGTTTCCTTAAAAAATCCAACTGCATCGCAGGATTTCGTTTGTTTGTATTTATGTAGCGTTTGTAACTCACTTAAAATATCGTAGGCTCTATCCGTTCTTCGAAAAATGTGAAGATAGCAGCTATGCCATACTCATTACATCTCGTAAATTGATTTACCGCGCGGGACAGCCAATTTATCAACCCATAGAGACACTAATTAACCAATTATCTAGCACCGTATCTAATGAGATCGTGCAAGTGCATGAGATTTACTAGACATCTAGGTGTGCCAACATGTTTCTGTATATCTGACTGATGACATCGAATTGTGTCAATATTGTTGTAGTACTAAGGGTTTCTCGCGACTTCGCCTGCGTTTTTCCCGCTACAAAAGTCACTCAATTATTGTACCGATACATAGCGCCCTCTAGAACACGCCAATGACATCTATGCAAAAAATTATGTTTAAAAGAATATTCCTACGTGAGCTATCGGAATTAAATTCTATGTATTAATCCAAGATATGGTCTATCCGTGTGCCAAATTACACCCAAATCGGTTCAGCGGTTACTGCGTTAACTTTTAAAAAAGCATCCAAACTTTTTCACAAACTTTTCCATTTGTAATATTACTAAAAAATAAGATATTTTGAAGATAACGTTAAAGGTAGCTACATGTATGCAATATGAAACATCCCTATTTCCATTTATCGAGCACAATTCTAGATATCTAATATCGTTTGAACCCATCTGAGTAGCGAACACAAGACCTCAGTCGATAGTCGTTAAGCGTATGAAATATACAACTACAATTTGAAAATATGCGAGTTTTATCTTCTCTTGTAGCTGTTAAGTCTTTAAATACCTAGTAGTTATTGGTTACTTTCCTATGTTTGATTTTATTATATTTTTAATTACTTAACAAGTAATGCGAGCAGGGAATTCTTCTGTAAAATCTGCATCAAAATTGGTTGAAAAAGCAGGTATTCATATTTGACTGCCTCGGTGGCGTAGTTGTATTATACTACGACTGCAATGCTGAGGTCTCGGGTTCGATCCCCGGGTCGGGCAAAGTGATATTGGATTTTTCTATTCAGTATCAGCTTAGAGTCTGGAATTTATGCCCGATATGGCTTTAGGCTCACCCCCTATCACATCATAGGACGGAATAACGGCGAAAAGTGGGTGCACTAGTTGCGCCTTTGCCTACCCCTTCGGGGATAAAAGGCGTGAGTGAGTGTGTGTATGTCATATTTGAAATATTGTTGTGACCAAAAATGGGGGCGCGATAGGGTTATTGCGCTGTCTCATTCTTACGCACGTAGCGTTAAGGATGGTAACACGCAGTGACGTCACAGTATGCTATTACAACTTTTCCTGTTATTTGACAGCTACTCTTTCCCCCAAAATTCAAAGCTTTATAATTTAATTATTAATGCATGGATTTTAAAACTTCTTTTCTCGCTAGATTTTGGGCGATATACATTTACATAAATGGATAATAAAGTACGCACAGAACCAATAATACTGTTTACGCAATGCAATGCAATCAGCCCTGTGTTATACTGCCCACTGCTGAGCACGGGCCTCCTCTACTTAGAAGGGTTAGGCCTTAGACCACCACGCTGGCATAGTTTATACTGCCATATAAATGACACAAGACAGTAAAGATTGCTTCTTGCTAGCTGAAATATAGCAATGATACCTACCCAGTTTCGCGCATATGAAATACATAACATTTTCTATTGTGGTGTTTTATTACAAGTAATAAAAAATATATGATCAGCTTTAAATGGAAAAAATAAACTATTTATCACTTAAAACAGTACGTGAGGGGACATAGAGCCATAAAATCGTAAAAGGCCGTTAAATAAAAACAACATTAAACAGTTTACAACCCGATGCGTAGTAATAACGTTTCAAATCTGCCGGGTTATAGCGGAGATCTAGATGGGCTGTTTTATCGAGCTTTATATATGAACACGCACTAAACTGTTTAGGGGTAGTTAGAAACGTAGCTAGTGAATGTGCTATTTAAATGCGTAGTATCATATTTTTTAATATCGGTTGTCTGGACAAAATTTGTAGCGTCACTCTATTTTGCTTTGTTCATCAGTTAAAGCAGATCATTCTCTTGTGACTATACATATTGTCGCTTCCTTAATCTTGTGGTAGTAAGTATATATTTTGGGTTATACACTGGGAGATCCTGGGATTGAATCGCAGGTCTGGCAACAACTTGGGTGCTTTCTGATCTTGTAGTAGAGTGCGATAGTGAGTTCGAATGAGGTAAAGTTTTCTTCTTTTTATTTCACTTGAATGTCGAGACGAGCATGATACTTGCCTGATAGTAAGCGATACGATAGCCATATAGTAGCAACACAATACAGGCATTTTTATTACCAAGTACTGCGTGATACTGCGCTGGTTACCCTGAGAAATTCGATGTTAAGTCTTATAAAGCCCAGTCATTACGTTGGCAATGCACTTCAATTTAGAACACACTAATGCATTCACACTGACAAGTTACAGACAATCCCTTGCTGAGTATCAGCGTTCCAAAGGTTTCCAGACCGACGACCACTAGAAAGAATAGATGACCTGATGAAGAACGCAGCAAGATGCTCGATACAAACTGCTCTCAAAAATATAAACCTACACTGCTACTATTAAATCAGTACGATACACACTCAGCTTTAAAGCTCGAACTAACAAGAAAGCTCCCAACCGATTACGGTCAGATGGTTTTATCTAAGCTCGCTGTTATCACTTTAAACCGCGCTGAGATTCAACTTAAAAGTTCTTTTGAAACTTTTGTAATATGCATACGGTGAGTAACGCAAATGAGGTCTCTATGAAGAGCTTTCAAGTTGTCTCTGGATAGAGCTTCAGAGTTCGGCTATTTGTTTATGGACTTGAGACTAAGTTTTGATTTTAAGACGGATTGTCTCAACTATAGTAGGTAGTTTACGGAAAACGGTGTTAGATCGATTCGTTGTGCGGCATGTAGTTCAACTGAAAATAATCACATTGAGGCACTTGAGTATTTATATGAAATTAAAATATACAAAAAGAATGTTATAAGGAATTAAATTTAAGATTTTTGTTTTGTATTTTATAATATAATAGGTGGTCTTGGGTTCGATCCCCGGGTCGGGCAAAGTGGTAGGTTATACAAACATTTCCTGTTTTCACTGTATAATTTGTGGCTTCAATTTGAGGGAGGTGGGGGGGCAAGGTTCCGCTATTTGATACGTAACTCACCCCCCCCCCCCCCCCTCCATCCGATAGTACAACGGTACGGGAAGATATATAATAAAAAAAATTCTATTCAGTATCAGCCCGGAGTCTGGAATATGTGCCTGATATGGCGACAGGCTCGCCCCCTATCACATCATGGGACGGAATAACGGCAAAAAGTGGGTGCACTAATTGCACCTCTGCCTACCCCTTCGCGGATAAAAGGCGTGAGTGTGTGTGATAATATAATAGGATTAAATGCGTGAAAGAGTTTTTTCGGGATTAAAGTCCCGCTATATATTTTTTCGCGATAAAAAACAACCTAAAACCATCCCAAGGTTTCAAATTATCTCCATACCCAAATTCGTCGAATACCTCCAGCCAGATGGGATGACGATCTGCGAAACACTGCAGGCAGATGGTGGATGCGGCAAGCTGAAGACAGGGCGCTATGGCGCTCATTGGGGGAGGCCTATGTCCAGCAGGGGACTGATAAAGGCTGATGATCATGATGAAATTCATCGAAATCCGTTCGGTAGTTTTTGAGTTTATCACGTACAGAGGCGGCGGATGACTTAGTTTATGCTATGTAAAGAAGAAAGATTGTCTATATACTTTGTTTGAAAAAAAAAATGATGAACCGAGCTTGGCATCGTCCGAGAAACAATGAGTATTGACAAAGTACTACAATACTTACTATGGTTCTTAAATCTGAAACAAATATTTGCAAACCATACAAACATTTGTCTCGGCTTCAAATCGAACCAACTCCTTTGGATTAATATTTTTCAATAACACTTTTAAATTTTCAATCCATCCACATTCCAATATTGAAAATTAATAAAATCCTATACAGCCAATCCTAGGCCGGAACTCTTCATTGGCTATCCCATGGCTATCCTCTTATCCCATCTACTAGGAAAATGTCACAAATTGGACGTTCCGGGCGGGTGCGTTCCAACACTCAAACAAATTGACATGATTTATTTTCTTGTTTGCGGGAAGTTTAATTGAAATTTTCGGGACTCATCAGGTGTTGAGTTAATGGGATAAATAAAATGTTTAATTGCTTAAGTTTTGGTTTGATTGTCTTTTTTGCATGGTTTATGGTGTTTCATTTTGGCGAGCGACTGAAGTTTGTGCCCGATATGGCGGTATGGCTCGTCTCCTATCTTGGGAAGAACACACATGGACTAAATTGAATACTCTGTCAAACACTTCAGAGATAAAAGCATTATGTATTGTGTTTGTTTAAATATAATAGTCATAGATCAATTTTATATACAAATTAATGACGAGGTAAGACGACAATGATAACATACATCACATTTTACTGGTAAGTCTCTCAAATATAAGAGTCCGTCTGGATGGGTACCACCGCAATATCTATTTCTATCGCCAGCAGTAGTGTGCATGCACTGTTGTGTTTCAGCTTGAAGGACATTGTAGCCTATGTAACTACTGGACATAATGAGACTTAACACCATATGTCTCAGGAAGACGAGCGCAGTGGAATGCTACATAGTAGGTACTTTGTAACTCAAGGAGCTGGACGGTGTTATACCATCAGGCGAACGGCATGCTCGTCTCGTCATTCAATGCAATAAAAAAAAAACAAATAAAACTAAGAATGAGGGGGGGGGCACCTATCAAACTAGTGTTTCGTTTAAGACCACCACTCGGTCGACAGTATTAATGATTGCCTGACTACATCATTTCTTTTCTCGCTACAATAAAAAAAAAACAATCCCAAGTACCTACCCTAAATATTTATTCTGCTCACACAAACTCTTAATGTTCTACGTTTTATTATTTTTCTATGCATTGAATGAAATAACAAAATTAATATAACTAGATAAAATAATTCTTCACAAAATTGTTCAATATTATTCTAAGAATCCAATATAATATACATATTTTCTTTTACCTATCACAATATTTCAACGCTAAAAGATGAAATTCAAAGAAAAATACCATTCATTTATATTATGAAATAAGCTAAATGCCGTATCAAAGGAAATCTTTAACTGGAACTTAGCTAGAAGTTTCAGAGGTGCGGCTGAGGTATAGAAACTTTTAATCGATCAGCTAAAAACTAAAATTGGACGGTAATAAGCTCGCCGGAAGCTTTACGCTTGAATTAAAGCTTTTGTTTATAGAAGGAGGGATAAATGGAGTAGTGTTGGTGTAAGAGAAGGATTTACTTTATTTATGGATTTCTTTATAACGTTTATTAAAAAATGTTGAATTTTAACCATGGTTCCAATGGGTACCTCATTTAAATTAAAGATAACATAAAGATGGCCTAAAAATGTCACGGCCTGCCGAAATGTAGGTCGTACGGGTTTATTCAACTTTAACTAAGTTACGTCGATATTCATTGTTAACTATAGTAAGCTGTGATAGCAAAGGAAAATGTTTTATATGCTTACATACGGATACTATTATTGAAGCAAGGGCGTCTTAGTTTGAAAAACCGGCCGCCTGTCAATTCCCATTGAGAGGGTTCAGATCTTTTGCAAAGCGGCGATATCCTAGTTGGGAGTGGAACGGACTGCCGAGACGAATGTCTGCAGGTTCAAAACCCAAGGACACGCACATCTGACTTTAAAAAAAAAATGTGTGAATTGTGAATTATCGCTCGCTTTAACGGTGAAGGAAAACATCGTGAAGAAACCTGCATACCTGAGAATTTCTTTGAATTTCTATGATTATGTATGGTAGATCTTTTGCTGGAGGTAGGACATATTTTATATCCAGCCGAATAGCAACCACCATTTATAAGGTGTTATAACCCGCCATAGTGGACAACGTGAGTCGCGTTCCGATCAACAGTGTATATTCGGTTCAAACAAATAATTATCGCTCGTTAGCCGACACTCTATTTGGACCTCTCAACTTACCATCAGTGACCTGTTTACCAAACATTACAAGTCTTGTATTATAAGCGTTTTCTCTTGGAAATTAGTCAATTTTACAAAAATCTTTTACATGCTACTTGTGAGATTTTAGACTTGTAATCTATACTAATATTATAAAGCTGAAGAGTTTGTTTGTTTGTTTGAACGCGCGAATCTCAAGAACTACTGAACCGATTTTGAAAATTCTTTCACTAATAGGAAACTACATAACTCCTGAGTGCTATAGGCTACATTTTATCGTGGGAAAATATTTTTGTCCCGGAAAAGCTTTTTCACGCGGGTGGAACCGCAAGCACTATGTTTGATAAACAGAGTACAGGTGTGGCAATTTGCCGTAATAAAAAAAATCTATAAAAAACATATTATTTTGACCTGTCTAACCCAAGACTTCCCGATCCCCAATCCACTAAACCAAAGCAGAAAGAAGCAATATTAATAATAAATACTGAAGTCACTTGTAATCTCATCAACTTGTAAAGTACAATTGCCCGGAGAATTCACCTGGCGTAATACAATTAGGCGCTTAATTTTGAAAATGGCGTCACAAGAGCCCATCCTAATAAGTCCATAATCCATAGATATTCTGCGAATGGAGGAAACTCCTGTTTCTGAACGAATTTCGGATGCCATTAGCTATGGTGTACAGGTGAGCTGAAAATGCGAATGGAAAAATATTCATTTAAAATAAAATTAGGAAGGCATCACAAAACTATTCCTGCCTCCATTATTGCGTCTCTATTATTGTTACAATTATACTACTGACAAACGGAATAATAATATTCATAAAAAATTATGATGATGATGTGATGTCTTCCTAGCCGATTTCGCCCACGGCGACTGTTAATATACTGGACAGGCATTTTTTCTTAATTTGGTCTAAGACTGCACTTTGATGCGCTCTTCCGTGACTTATATGGACAATTTTATTCATGAAAGTGCGAGCACATCTTGGGCACGACAATACCCCACTGACATAATTATAGTTTATGGCCATAGGTGGACGGACCTTTATGTGTTTCTCACACATAAAAAATACTACATGACCTTTGTTTAGAGGTTCATTTCCAAAATAATAAAGTATTATGTTATTCATAGCAAGTTAAAATAAGTACTGAAAATGATATACAACGCGTAAATGAATTCATTCGTGTGTATCGAAAAAATAGGGTTCGAACTGCTTTTTTATAATAGGATTCTTGACCTTACACTCTTCATTTGTAATACTAAGTCTAAAGCAGTTCACAGATAGCAAATATTGGCCAAAATTCTTCAGTCTTACTTGAACAATCAAAGTTATATCATAAAGCAGTAAATTCTTTTATTTTCTTCTTGATTTAATATTTCCTTTACAAAGTAATGTCAAGTTACGCTAAACAAAACACAACTAATATATTACGAAAGAAAAATTAAAATAGGTGAACATGTTTCTCACGTCACTGTACATTGAGAATATTATAAATCGTTGCTTTTAGTGAAATTAAATTCGGCATTCGAGGTGGAGCGAGATGGCGCTGTACTCCAACGTGTGCAAGACAAGGACAGGTGTTTATACACGCGTGCCTCTGTAAATCTTACCAGGGAGCACTAAACGGGATGTTTATTGTAGGCTGTTAGGGATGATGTCTTTTAATAATGTGGGGTTGTAATAAAAGTTTTTTTTTTCTTGTAAGAAGTGATGGAATGCTGTTTTATGTATATGTCACCGGTGGAGGTCACCGGAGAGCGTTGGGTCGCCATGAATGCACTGCGAATTTGAGACAGTTTCCCAAAGTGATGATGATAAAAATTTATTACAACTAGAAATTTTATTAAAGTGTGTAATTTTTATAAAAATATTAAATGACAGTAATATTTCAAGAAAATGATTTTACATTCACTCCGACGTTTACAAGCCTAATTCTCTAATTGAAGAAAACTTTCCTTTTTATTCGTGTAATAACTCTTTATTAAACGTATAAAAAGGAAAGTTTTCTTCAATAGTTTAAACTGTAAGTAAAAAGCAAAAACTTCAATAAAAGATTCTTGATTATTTAATTCGAAGTTGTCTCAAATTTTTTGCTATAAGATTGCTCATAAAATTACTATTTGATTAATAATATTAATATTAGCTCATATTTAGTTAAAGTTATTTTTCTTTACAGTATACATATATGATTGATAACTTAGTTTACAAAATCATTTAAATAAGGAAAATGTTAGTGTAACTTATCAGTATTTTTAATAAAAAGAGAGTTAATGCTCATGTCTTCGCTCGCGTGAGAAGCCTTTCCAGCTACAAGGTCTCTAAATCACTGTTGCGATCTATAGCACTATATATATGACGTCAGTGCGATGTATTTTAAACATCAGATTAAAAGTACTAATATGTACTATGGATGCAAATGACCGGGATAAAAGTATCCTCTATGCTAATCCAGGACGTAGTCTACCCGTGTGCCAAATTATACCCAAATCTGTTCAGCATTTCTGAGTAAACTACTAACAAAGAATTAAACATTTTCAACAACATTACCAATATGTAATAATAGGTCTAGTAAGATAGCGTAAATACAAACACAACAAAAAATTACATTAATTTCAAAAGAAAAGTCCCCAAAAAACCTAAAGTATACTAACTCTAGCCTAGTGTAAGAATTTGTACAATCTTGGGCCTCGTCTCCCCTCCGGAGTTCAGCATGATTGCTCCGTGCAAATTAGGTCAAACGGCGGTAAAAAACCCAACTGAATGGAAATATTGCAAGAGTGTAAAATTGAGCCTGTCAAATCATATAGAACTTAAAGAGGCCAAGTTTTTTTTATTTTATTGAATGACGAGACGAGCATGCCGTTCGCCTGATGATAAATGATACGACCACCCATAAACAGAAGGAACGCCATCCAGCACCTTGACATACAAAGAACTGTGTGGCATTCCACTGCCCTCATCCTCCTGAGACATAAGATGTTAAGTCTCATTATCTACAGTAGTTACACTGGCTGTAATGTCCTTCAAATGAAATAAAACAGTGCATGCACACTGCTGGTTGACGGTAGAAATAGACATTGCGGTGGTACCCACCCAGACGGACTCTTACATATGAGAGACCTACCACCAGTGAATAATTGTGTGTGGAAAACCTTTTTCTTTCGATTTTCAATGTGAAAAGTCATATAAACTGTATTCGCCTCCACCTACCTCTTTGGAGATAAAGTGCGTAATAGTGTGTGTGTGTGTGTAACAACTGATATCTCACAAATCATAAATGCGACGTTCCAACCATTCGTCGGGTAGCAAGCCTAATACATACATATACACTCACGCCTTTTATCCCCGAAGGGGTAGGCAGAGGTGCAACTAGTGCACCCACTTTTCGCCGTTATTCCGTCCCATGATGTGATAGGGGCGCGCCTATCGCCATATCGGGCACCAATTCCAGACTCCGAGCTGATACTGAATAGAAAAACTCAATATCACTTTGCCCGACCTGGGAATCGAACCCGAGACCTCAGCATTGCAGTCGTACCATAATACAACAACGCCACCGAGGCAGCAAGCATAATATTTACCTATAAGTAGCATTGTCCAGACTGAATAAAAGTTAAAAGGCATGGCACTACGTTCGTCATCCTGAGACATTAAAGGCCGGTTTTACATGCTGATAAAGTCCTTGATAGCCTATTCGGAACTTATACGCCATATTAACTACAACTTAAAATTTCACAGGTCGCGTGTAGAAATCTCTAGCAGAAAAAACCACTAGTAATATGTCACATTTATTTCATACTAGCTTTTGCCCGCGGCTCCGCCCGCGTTAAAAAGTTTTTCCGGGATAAAAGTCCCGCTTTATGTTTTCCCGGGATAAAAAGTGTCTTAATCCATGTGTTAATCCAGGACATGACTTACCCGTCTGCCAAATTTCATCGAAATCCGTTCCGTAGTTTTTGCGTGAAAGAGGAACAAACATCCATACATCCATACATCCAAACATCCATACATTCTTACAAACTTTCGCCTTTATAATATTAGTAGGATCTGATTTTATACATCAGATATCTGGAATTTTATCAGAAACCGGTGAAACTAGGACTACTACGTGTCAAAGGCTTGTTTGACAACTTCTAAGTCAATGCTGCCTGTCAAATAAATGTATAAGCCGACTAAATACAAAAGTTACACAACATGCTTCCAAATAAATAGTATTAAATTGATACTATCTACATTCGCTGTTTAATACTATAACTGACAAATAAAATTTACTTGAAACTTATGAAACAGGCCCTTATCTCATAATGCCTAGTGATAACCCAGACTTCAAAATCCTTTTCATCGGGTTTTGAAAATAATCATCTTTTGTGGGTTTCTTTACAACAATAAGTAATCCGTCCGTTTCGAAGCGATGACAGGCTTATACTTTGAAAGACGTGGGCTAGTTTTAATAATAAAAACGAGTTTCTAGATTCAATTCCCAGAAAAAGCAATTCAAGTTTATATCATACTAGGTGTTGTCCACAGCTTCGCCCGCGTGGAAAGCCTTTCCCGCTTCAAAAGTCCCTAAAATAAGCGCCATCTATTTAAAGAATTAAATTAAAAATATCCCTTATTTCCCACGGGAGTAAATTACCGGAATGAAAGTACCTTATGTGTTAATCCAGGACATGATCTACCCGTTTGCCAAATTTCATCCAAATACGTTAAGTTGTTTCTGCGTTTTCTTCTAACAAACATCCAAACACTTTCACGAACTTTAGTATTCATATTATTAGTAAGATAAGATTATTTCACTACGCTATGTTTCTTTGCGAAAGTTGTGATCATATGGAACAAATTTGATGGCGAGCTGTGGTTACGCTTAAGTCTGCTTACCCCTTCGAATATAAAGCGTGACCTTAAATCTGGACTGATACAACTGTAGGCTATTAGTTATATCAGCTTGAATAGAATAATGTATAAAGCGAGAGCTTTATAGCTCTTTATAGCTTCAAGCGGTTCGAAGCGCTGTGAACGAAGTAAAACGTTTCCACAGAGGTTCACGATGGTGCTGCCATGCAAATACGGTACAATTGGAGCCATGAATTAATTGTTGGTTATTGTTTTAGAAAATTGTTAGATGTTCTCGGAATAAAAAAATCTTAAATACATTTATAAATGTAGATTGTTATCTTGACAAAGGTCGCAAGAACACAATGACAGCTTTTGACAGGTCCGTCTGGAAATCTTTAGGGAATTTTCAGCAGTGTATGTGACTGATGATCATGTTTTTCTTGTTATTGTGGTTCTATATGATAATGTACCAAAAATTCTGCATCGTATTTTAAATTTGGCCTGTTTGTATTGCGTACGCGTTACACCACGCTGAAGTTTCAGGTTCGATCCCTGGTATCGATAACTCGAAGTTTGTAATTTTGCCCCATAAAAGTAAAAGGCTCCCCCCTATTATATGAGGCCTAGCATAATTCAGAAAAAAATATGTGTTTCAACTCTGCTGTTAAAAAGGGCAAAAGGCGTGACTTTATATGTGTATGATTCTTTGGTTATAAGTTCAAAATATCGACAATGTTAGAAAAATTTAACATTTTTGTTTCTACCCACACCCCAAAATAATATGTGCGCGACTGTACACATTGTACGTTAACAGGGCATGTAAAAGTTTATGCGCTGTCGTTTCCACTGCCTGTTTTACGACGGCTACAATGAAAGGCCTATACTGTGATACATTGATGGCTATGTACTGCAAAAATTAACCTGAGATATGTCGAAAGAAGGCGATGGTTGTTTATTCTTATGGCATAGAAAAGTATCCATATACGCAAATGAGAAGGTAGTCATTTCTTTCTGAATGCATTTTTACTTTATTTGTACGTCGAAAACGACATGTTTGTGACGAAATTGATTGTTTAAGCAAATTTGTTGCAGTACCTAATCTATACATTCATTTTTTTTTATTTACAATATTGCTTTAGTCTTTATTCTATGTACTTACAATATTTAATTGTACACCAGTGACATAAATAGTACAAAAAAGAGAAAAAGAACAAATGTCAGTACATCGTTAGTTACTATATTATGATAATGAAATGTCGACAGCTTGTTGCCGACATTTGGTGTCGTGTCTGGTGTACCGTAACAACATAAACCGAATTAAATACTTGTAGATCATTTGTATCATGGTCTTGATTGGAACTAAAGTAGCTTCCTGTTTATCAAAAACTCTACACTGTCAAAATTATTTTCCTTATATAAATTCTTAAACACCAAGAGAAGTAACAACACTTGGCCTAGATAGTCTGGTTGCCATGTCAACCGTCCCCGCTAATGCTTCAGGCGCCCGACATTTGATACAAAATGTAAGGCGTATGAAAAATTATTGCTCATCGCGTGGGAGAGACAACAATGTATTTCTACTGTTTCAACCGCTTAAAGAGTGGTAGGTAAAGCGCTTCATATTTAATAAAATAAATGCGACAATAAAAGATTAGCCGAAGTGTGATCTATAGGTAACTATAACGCTGTTGTATGTATAAATAACACTGCCTCGGTGGCGTAGTTGTATTACGGTAAGACTGCAATGCTCAAGTCTCGGGTTCGTTCTCCAGGTCGGGCAAAGTGATAATGAATTTTTCTATTCAGTATCAGCCCGGAGTTTGGAATTTGTGCCCTATATGGAGAGGCTCGCCACCTATCCCATCTGGGGACTGAATACAAATACACATACACGGCGAAAAGTGGATGCACTAGTTGCGCCTCTGCCTACCCTTTTGGGGATAACAGGCGTGTGTATGCGTATGTGTAAGACGGCGTGGTGGTCCAAAGTGACAGAAAGTGTGACAATTTTCGTGTGACGATTTTTTTAACATAGATTTCTCCCGTACGTCGTTAAACAAGTTTCGCTTCAATAACAAATAATTATAACATGCCGTTGTTCTTAGCACGTTTGCATCGTCTACTATATAAAATACTAAGAAACCCATTTTTTATCAGTTATCGTATTAAACAGCCAGCTAGTGTACATAGGGGTTGCACTAATCACTTCGCTTCCACCTTTATTGCGCGGACAGCCAAATTGTGGAACTCGCTACCGTCGTGTCTATTTCCGCATATCTAAGATTTGGAACTCTTCAAGTCGCGAGTGAATCGGTTTCTTCTGGGCAAGCGTGCTTCACTAAGCCCATATCATTGCTTAACATTAGGCAGATAGGGGCCAAACGCGAGCCGAATATGAAAAAAAACTCTTTTTATTACTATTTATTTAGGAGCATAAATTACAGTTTGACTTTTGTATTTGGTTGGCTTATACATTTATGCGACGAGCATTTATCAGCAAGCGGTGCAATTGGCCTCAACCTTCATACAAACAACACAAAAACTACACTGCTGCTTGATAGAAATAGACAACTCTGCAGTCAGTACTAGGCGTTCTTTCACATATTATGCCATGTCTACTTACATACAAACTATATTCCCATAAAGTTTGAAAGCATTCAATTTAGAATAAAACCAGTTTGAAAATATCAAAGTAAAATTTGAAACTTTGTGGAACTGTTCCGATGGCTGTGAACTTTAAAATATAAGAAACGCCACATAGGAATGTAAAGTTATAATTTACCTACTTCCGCCACTGTTAAATGCGGCTAAACTTAAAATGTCACTTCACGCCCGCGTCTGAAAGTTTTCGCCCCCTCCGCATTCGCCCCTCCGCACTCGACCCTCCTCGCTCGCCCCTCCGCTTTCGTCCCTTACGTAATGCAAAGTTTGTCGCTTACCAATCTTTTTTCCATTTAACTCTTTCAAGTTGTATTATTTTTTGTTGAGCACTCAAATCTTTTTGCTCTTTAAAATGTTGATGGTTGAGTTTAGTGGATGCTTTTATTTAAGCGTTTTTAATTTTGACTAATAAAATTGTATAAATGTTTGTTATAAGTATATATTTGACAGTATCATTTTTGAAACCATCGGGTTCAAATGCGTTTGGTGAAAAACTTTCTGTAACGAATGTATGAGCTTATTCTAGGATTTGTTAATATTTTGTAAACCTGAGCTCTCAGGCGCATAGTGTTCTAATCATGATACTCAAACGTTGTGACTCACTCAAAAGTATCTCTCGCTCTCTCCGTCGCATCATTTCGCATTAAACCAACGTGGGTTATGGCTCCTTAAATCCTATACGTTCAAAGATACTGTTATCCAGCAATGTATCCAGCAGATTTTACTGAATATTAAAAAATATATTAATATTTTGATAACGAATGAAGATCGTAGTGGCATATGGAAATTTGTCGTAAACTTCTATACAAGAGCTCATTGGCAGGTATCCTCAGGTTGCCTATTGCCTTAAAAAGTGCCATGGAAACTTTGTTAAACTTCAATGGATATTGAAAATAATAAAAATACACCTACCCTAACGTATTAGGGTAGGTGTATTTAATGGTATGGTATGTAATACCATGTTTACTGGTGGTAGTTCTTTCATATGTAAGAGTCCGCCTGGGTGGGTACCACCACTATGTTTATTTCTACCGCCAAGCAGCAGTGCGCATGCACTATTGTGTTTCGGTTTGAAGGACATTGTACCCAGTGTAACTACTGGAAACAATGAGACTTAACATCTTATGTCTCAGGAAGACGAGTGCAGTAGAATGCTACACAGTACTTTGTAACTCAAGGTGCTGGATGGTGTTGCTACTGTTTATGAGTGGTATCGTTTACCATTAGGCGAACGGCAAGCTCGTCTCGTCATTCAATGCTATAAAAAATGAAAAAAAGTGTTAAGGTGACGAAATCAGTAATGTTATGCAGTGGGTGTATATTGTACATTTCTATATAGTATTTATAATCATGAAGCGTACGATTTATTCGTCTCATCATACAGTTTTATAAAAATATTGTTAATTTATTACGCATTTAACCATTGATACAGCAATTTACAATAGTAATAAAACTATACATGATTTAATCAAGAAAATGTTAAAAAAACTATTCTAATTTAATAAGAGATAAAAAATTGCAAAAGAAAATAACCTTGCTATAAATAAAGCCCCTTTCTCAAGTGCTACACAACTCACAGTATCGTAGCAATACGCCGCGGGATACGTAGCCGTAGCGTGTAGCGATGCCCTATAAAGGGACTGCTACGAAACTTGCTACAGTGTAGCCGAGATACTGAGGAATAAAATTTGTATTATATTTTGCGGCTACAAAGTATTTTTTATGTGCGTTAGATAAAGGACTACAATTTAACATTGATGCAAGATATTATGTTACATAAAAAAGTAAACCTTTTTCGTTGCGGAAGGCTGACAAAGTTTGATTCCTTCATTTCATGCTAGATTAAAATTGATTTATAACTGTTTATAAATATTTATAATACCTGTGGGTTAGGAAAGGGGGGTTTAGCCTCTAATAATCCCCCCCACCTGTAATTCACAGGATTGTTACCTCACAATTTTCTTGAAACAGTCGTATCACTCCAGTTTACTCCGACCATTATAACTATAGGAAAAAGTGGCTGTATTTTTACAATACAATCTAATCTACTGTTTCTGGTCATCATCATTATGTCGGCATGCGATAAAACAAAAGTATTGCTACAACCAAGTAGTTTTTCGCTACGTCGTAACACATCAATGTTGTAGCCATAAAACCGCTCGTAGCAAACGCTACGTAATCTGCTACAGTGTAGTAAAGTTGGCTAGTACTGAAATTTGTACAATTTCCTAAGGCACTATTGTTTAACAAGGTTTGACTTAGTTTTTATGAGGAGATAAAATATACGTTGTACTACGCACTGAAACTTGAATTATATGAGGAAACAATATGTTACTTTTAAGAGGCTTAAATAGTCAGTGGGTTACGCAATTCATCATCGCCTTTTTAAATAATTCGATGGGTCTTAGAAAGGTATTTTTTTTAAATATTATTGTATCTGAAAAAAAAATCTTGCCATCAGATCCACCTACGTTAAATGTAGCCTAAATTACTTTCCGAGGTATAATCTATCTGACAACAAAAATCTCGTCAGGATCAGTTCAACCATTTTCAAGATTATTTAGATTTTTATCTATTCTTACTGCGTTTGACTGCATCTATGTCGTAGTTGTATTATGATACAACTACAATGCTGAGGACTCGGGTTCGATTCCCGGGTCGGGCAAAATGATACTGAGTTTTTCTATTCAGTATCAGTTCGGAATCAGGAATTTGTGCCCGATATGGCGATAGTCTTGCCCCCTATCACATCATGGGGTGGAATAACAGCGAAAAGTGGGTGCATTAGATGCGCCTCTGCCTACCTATTCGGGGATAAAAGGCGTGAGTGTGTGTGTATGTGTGCTGTGCGTTTGTAACGAATAAACTTGAAAACCACTAAAACGATAAAAAAAAATCTTACACCAACATAAAGCTACATTACCATTAAGTAATATAGGCCACTTTTATCCCAAAAATATAAAGCAGGAGTTTTATCCCGGAAAAACTCATTCATGCGAGCAAAGCCACGAGCAAAGTAACTTATGAAAATAACCTGTAAAATTCTAGCCACACTTTATTTAAATTAATCAACCCTTCAGTATTCAAGGGCACTATACAACACATTAATAAAACCTGAAGCAAGCTCGACACTCCGCTCGGTACTTTGTACCGCATTGTAAACCGTTCGGGGCTGTTTACGTGTAGTTGAATACATTCGCCTGAATCCCATCAAGGTGGAGGGTTAACTTATAAATCGTTGCCGTGGGACTGATTTCAGAGTTCCCGCTGACGTATTAAGGAGGTGGTGGTACGAGGGTTAAGATGTGGCGGGAGCGGGTTTAATAATTTGTTTTATTTTATATATGAAGTAGAATCTGTGTGTTGGAGCAAATAATTTCTTTAATTGTCTCTTTCGGGGATAAAGAAAAGATCTTGGTGATTTAGTTTTTAGTTTCACAATATTTTTTTTATTATGTAATTAATTTCAGACATAATAATTATGATAAGTATCGCCTCCTTGGTCTTATGGAAGCATGTATAATTAATCGAGAGGTCGTAGGTTTAGATTTCTAGTCAGACAACAAATTTTTGTTCTTTCATTAATATGATTTTCCCGGAAGGAGATTTCAAGCACGCTTTTGAACCTAAAATCTAAGTAATGATATAAAAAGAAATCTTCGATTAATAACATAATCACACTAAATTAACTCCTTTGCTTTTCAACGAAGAGACCCACATCAATTTAGTGTTCAATTACACACACACACACACATATACACTCACATATTATATCCCAGAAGGGGTAGGCAGAGACGCAACTAATGCACCCTTTTCGCCATGCGCATTCCCTCCCATGGTGTGATAGGAGGCGAACCTATCGCCATATCGGTATTGGGCACTAATTCCAGACTCCAGGCTGAAAAGTACTGAATAGAAAAATTCAATATCACTTTGCCCGCCCCGGGGATCGAAGCCGAGACCTCAGTATTTCAATCGTACCGTAATAAAACCACGCCACCGAGGCAGTCAATAGTGTGTCATGGTAGTGTTCAATCAATCAAAGTTAAATTATTATCGCTACGTCTCACAACTTGTACCACACGCCATCCATTCTACCTATAGAAACCTTCTTAATTGAAGAATTATTGCAACCCTCGCCGCGATACCGACGCAAATTCAATCAACTACTAAATTAATACTTAGTTACTTGCGAATAAAGTCCATTTTGATGCAAAATAGTAATTTACGACAATATTGTTACCGAATAAGCTCAATATTTTCCTGAAAATATAATTCTGTGCAAATTGGTATTTAAAACCGGTAATTATCTGAGTTTCTCGTAACATATTGTTTGTGCTTAAAATGGGCTTTGGTTTCAGTTTTTGTTCGCGGCGTTCCTTCGTGATTTTTTTTAAATATGTCATCAAATTTCAAATGAAAGTTTAAACATATTTGTTTATGTAAAATATATACAATAATAAATAGTATACAAAAATATCTTTATATAATTGGATTTAATATCAAAAGCATTCTATCACAGTACCTATAGCTTCGATCGGGTAAGAGATGAGACAATGTGGATGTATGTCAATCATAAATATACATACAATAAAATATTTTTTTCTCTTATTTACGCTATTCTTAATTTAAATTTATTACTTAACAAAAAAATTCAATTAGGTTTTTGGAACGAAGTTCCTTATCGCGCGTTGTGAAAGTGGGCTAGACGGAAAAAAATCTTACGAAAAGTTGTCACGACACTTTTATACTTGCCCTGTGAAACCAGCCAGTAACAATGAAGAACTGGCCGTAAAAGTGGCATTCGAAATTTATATAAAAAAGTCAATTTAAATCCTAGAATATGTATAACTACGTATACATACTCTAAGATTTAAATGCTCTTTAGAGTAGTTTTTTTTTCGTTAATTGTATGTTAATTTTAATGTCAATGCTTGCTTAGGTGATGATCGTGATTCGATGACATGTCTATTGTGTAGGTAAAAGTAAATGTTTTCATTGATATGGTAACGTTTTAATGAAATATACAATTATTATTTATAACTTAAAAGAAATAAATTTTTATTACAATATCTTCACTAATTAATCGAAAACCACTTCGTTCCATCCGGGTGTCCCTTGACACCGCTGAAGTTTTTTTATAAAGCGTGTTTTTTAGTTTAAAATATTGAATGGCCATCGGACCTTGATAGGTGTGCCAAATTTCGATTAAATCCAACGTATTGAAGGGGGCCAAATCATCTTCAAAATTTCCGTTATATTCATACATACGTATGAAGCTAATAAACGCATGTTAAAAATAAACATTTTAGAAAATATTGCACAACAATTAAGGCATGTATAAAAAATATAAAGCTTATTTATTCAGATTTCACAAAAAATGACAAACATACCCCAAACAACACAGAAAAACAAATACTGGCCGCAAACAAAAAGGTCGCACAATTACACTCTAAAGAACGAGATACATTTACAGTCTCGAATAATAAAATAGTCACATTACTGGCAGATACTAAAACGTTACCTCGAATGTTCACATAATAAATAACCTTATACAAGACATTGTCGCTACTTCCAGTTATTACCATGAATAATGCCACAAATGTCTCGTTGGCAGATAGACAGCGCGTCCCAAAGGGTTAGTGAAAATAAAAATAAAAGAAACCCTAAGAAAATGACAATCAAAAATGTCATTCTGCTCGAAGTGCCGCGGGCTGTTGCAGTAAACTCGAGATAGATGTAACACACGGGCGGAGAGGATGGCCAGCTTTGATGTTGATATTGAGAAAGTTTATAAAGATTTTATTTTAGTGAAGTGGATGATAGCCTAGTTGGGAATGGAACGGTCTGCCGAGACAATGTCCGGAGGTTCAAATTCCAAGGCACTTACCTCTTATTTTTTTCTTTTTTTTTTGTTAACGCGGAGAAAGTGACTTATTACTACCGCCCAGTGTTCAAGGGGAACGACTGAGCGATTATGTTGCGTTCACCGTGCTTTACGACCCGACGTTGAGCCGCCCGAAGAGATGGAAAACGTCGGGCGACCGCCGGGCCGAGTCCCTAACTTATGTACACCGCACGGTATACCAACCAAAACTCCGCGGTGGCCATCTTCGGCGCATTAGGGACGGCTGCGGGCTTCCTCCGACTCACGGCTAAGTTGTCGTCCGCAACCGCCCCTCTGGCTTTTCAAAGTTACGTGTGTATTGTTTATCAATTATCGTTCGCTTTAACGGTGAAGGAAAACATCATGGGGAAACCTGCATACCTAAGAAGTTCTTTATAAGAATTTCGAAGGTATGTGAAGTCTACCAACCCGCACTAGGCCAGCGTGGTGGACTAAGGCCCAAACCCTCTCAGTTGTACTAGAGGCCCGTGCCCAACAGTGGGACAGTATATAATACAGGGCTGGTACTATTATTATATTATTATAATATAAAGATTTTAGTAAACTAATTTCGTATAACGTACGGACATGGATGATATTCGGTAGATAAAATTAAGTTCTAGATCAATGCATTTTACTTTGACTGCCTCGGTGGCGTAGTTGTATTAAGGTACGACTACAATGCTGAGGTCTCGGGTTCGATTCCCGGGTCGGGCAAAGCGATATTGAGTTTTTCTATTCAGTATCAGCTCGGAGTCTGGAATTTGTGCCCGATATGGCGATAGGCTCGCCCCCTATCACATCATGGGACGGAATAACGACGAAAAGTGGGTGCACTAGTCGCGCCTCTGCCTACCCCTTCGGGGATAACAGGCGTGAGTATATGTGTGCATTTTACTTTTTTATTTGAAAAAATACCCTAAGCCTTTAAAATGTGATTTAAGTAGGAGAAACCGCGACGCTAACCTAGGTCTTAAATATTTTTTTTGCTAATTGAACGCAAACAATATGGTTCCATGTTTAAATATTTAATGACTTGAGAATCATTCACAAGTGTTTATTACAATAGTTTTAATGCAGTCAGCAGCATGAGTAGCTGAACAAATTAAAAATTTCAATTTGTCTGCATACTTTTGCGTTCTTAGAGGCTACTGTGAAAAACGAAATCCGTAGTTTCGGGTGACGGATCGTACGTTTTCTTACTACGAAGTGTTACGGATCCGACGACGGATTCGAAGACGGATCCGATGTTCGGATTTTGACACTAATGACATTTTTACTTTCGTTGGCCCTACTTTGAAAACCAATTTGACATAAAATACGTCGTTTCTTCGTTCGGATCATAATAAAAAAAATAACAATAATCAATAAAAATAATAAAATAATAATTGGATCCGAAAGTAACGGTGACGAATCCGAAGTAATTTGGTAGTAAGGTTAAATCCGAAGTTCGTCGTTTCTTCGTTTCGGACCGACGTTTCGGATTTCGTTTTTCGCAGTAGCCTCTCTTATTAATCTTCATCTTCACAAAAAAAAAAAAATAGTTTTGATTTAGTTCAAACGAACAAAAAATGTTTCAGTTTAACTTAACGTGCATTGTGCTGCTGACTGTACATACAGACACTCACGCCTTTCAACCCCGAAGGGGTTCACGCAACTAGTGTACTCACTTTTCGCCGCGCGTATTTAGTCCCATGATGTGATAACGGCGAGCCTATCACCATATCTGGCACAAGTTACAGACTCCGGAGTGATACTGACTAGAAAAACCCAATACCACTTTTCCCGGTCCGTGGATCGAACCTGAGACTTTAGCACTGTAGTCGCACCGTAATGTAACTGCGCCACCGACGCAGTTTTTGATGTGTCCGACAATAATCTCTACGTGTAAAATAGCGTCTTAACTACCATCCTTCGTCCCACTTCAATGTGAGATAAAACACATGTTACAGCTAAAGGGTTAGGTTAAGTTTCTACGACCAACCGTCCGAGATTAATCCCCTCTGAGGATTCCAGAAATCATGTTGAAATAAACTAAAAGAAAGGATCTATCCAGGTCGCTATAGCAAGAACCCGTGGGACTAATAGTAATAGACGTTTACTAGAAAGTGGAACTACTGCCTACAATATTCCTAAGAAGCTTTAGATTAAGTGCTATGTCACCCCTGAAACCTATAACTATAACTTTACGTGGCGAAGGTACATAGATACATATTATTATATTTGGACTTTATCAGCATCAAGTACAGCGTAGTATACATATCGTCACAGGAGTTAAAGATCTATCACGCAGTGATAGAGTCTCTTTTAACTCACATTTAGGGACCTGAAAATCATTTGAAGTGCTGTCCAAACTCTCCGTCCGTGTGTATCACAAGATAAGGTACATCTGCAGAGCGTCGGCTTGGAGGCTTTGTGTGCTTTATACTGCATAATTTATTTGATATCTACCATTATACAGAACATGACTCTACTGTCGTTTGACATGACAAGTTAAATCTACCTTAGTAATGAAGCTTTTTAACTAAACCCAACTAGCACTGATCTTCCACACTTACTACTTTAGCACCATTGTTTTTAAAATTATACTACAGAGGTTGATTTGTCATTGAACGCAAAAATGTCTCACTCAGCTAACGATAACATTAAAGATTGCATGCTCAGCACATTAATAACAAATACTTGTATTTTTTTTTCTTCTTTTTTCTCTAAAATATGTATGTATAAAACAGTTTCTTCATTTGATTTGATAGGGTATGGCATTTCTTCACTTTGTGATTATGCATTGTTTAGTACACCATAAATTCATTGTTTATATTATTATTTTTATCTGCGCATACCAATATACTAATTAGATATAGATTGAAACCTATTTTAGCCTTACATTTTGGATAATATATTTATAAAATAAGTTATTATTTGTAAACGCCGTTGGTTTCTTAATAAATTAAAAAAAAAAAAAAAACTACAGGATAAGTGTTGACTGATTAAAGGCTATATAGATAACCAAAACACTGCAAAATCTTTGGGATATCAGAAGGTAAGTATCACAATGCGCTATACTTTTGAGTTTTAAGTAGGCATGTTAAATTTGACAAAATTGACATTATGAAGTACTTTATACATTTTTTTTGAGATTTTTTTTTAATTTTTGTTTAAAGTAAACATCAAAACTGGTGAACTGATTTGAAAGAAGATTTTCTCCTGTGTAAGAGCTTTTTTAAACGCTAAAATACTCAGTAAATTTTTAATCTAGGAAAAGATTATCATACAAGCGGCGTTGAAAACAGAACAACGTAAACTAGAGGTATAAGACGCTTATGAATATATAAATACCTCTTTAATTGCCTTGGGCGTAAAAACACAAGAAGCGATGTAAATTTATTATAGAAAAATAACGACGAATTTAGGAACTTCCTTAACAACTTCCACACGCACACACACACACACACACACGCGTGCAGCAACTTTTACGCCCGAGGTGACAGCGTATAAATATTCAGTATTCTGTTATGGTACGCAGGAGTTCTTAAGCACGCACTTTTCGCCGTGTGGTCCGTTCCATGATGTGATAGATCGAGCCTATCATCATATCAGACACTAATTCCAAACTGAGCTTACACTATGTAGAGAACCCATCATCACTGTCACTCCTTTTTTGAAGTCGGTGAAAAGCCAACAGACTATCGAGGAAAAAGATACAACGCTCTATAGTATTCAAATAGTAATGAAGTCAAATCGCTCAGGAAGCACAAAACCTGTGGACAACGCGAGGATCTACATAGAGCTGATAAAACTAACTGCTTCGTATCACGCGGGTCGTCGTAATAATGTGTACGTAGAGTTAGTTTGTTATTTTACGTAGGTTCAAAGGGATTGTTTGGGGTATGGGTTGGAAAAGGTTAGATGGAAAACCACTACCAATACTTCAGGAGCAGATTTTAATTTAAGTATTGGAAGAAAATTAATGAAATTAAATAGGTAATTTGTAAAAGAACGAAATTGGCCGACATAGCTTCTAGAACTGACAACAGTTGAGGCATACTAGTTCTCGAGTGGAGATCACGTACCGTAAAACGTTGAGAGGCGATCTCGTAAAGGTCGTAGGAACCTACAAGACGCAGGCTGATTCTAACAAGTTGATCTGGAAATCTCTGGGAGAGGCATACGTTCAGCAGTGGATTTTATATGGCTGATTATGATGATGTCGATGTCTGTTTTCAGCGATGAGCTGTCAAAGATTGAAGAGGAAAAAAAAAGTTAAAAAATAGAATGCAGAGATATTTTGTGAGTAAAGATTGATGACGGACTCACCATTATTGTATTACGATATTTGGACATTCACATCAGGTCTCATTCCACTTCATAATAAAAAAAACTTTGCCGAGCATACTTTAAAAAAATGTGAGAGAATTTTTATACATAATGAATTCAAAGAGCTCTTTAAGCAAGTTAAAATGTGAAAAGATATTATCGTGCAATGGCCTAAGGTTTCCACTAGGGTTTGCGCACATTATTTAATATCTAATGCAAATTTGAATTATTTCACCACTAGAAAACTAAAGAAAATAAAAACGTTTGTTCTTCTAAAGAAAAATAAAAACCTAACTATACACGTAGAAATAATAGAAATTCATTTTGCAGAATCCGAATTTTTTCAACTGGAAAATGAGATAGAATTTAATTCGCACAAAAAAATCTACACTAAAACTTCTTTTTCAACAAGATTGAAAAGAACAAAACACTTACTTGATTACTACACACAATTAGAAGCAACTATTAACTCAAAACTTTGCAAAGTACAGGTACTGCACTCGTCACCCTGAGACTTTAGATGTTAAGTTTGAAATATCTATAGTACTATATTATGAAGGACATTATAGATTAATTTATGGGTAGTGTTTCTATTATATACATATTTTTTGTGGCGTCCCCGCCCACGCGATGATTCTGCCAATGTCGATTATTTACATTTATAAAATTGCTCTGTGAGAGGCATGTTCTACACATTAGATTATAAATAACATTAGTCTTCTTTAGCGTACAGAAAAAGTGTGCGCCATATCTTAATTCCAAAATTGTATTAGCTTACTAATTTCGTTTGGGACAGATATCGTTTCACTTAAATTTCAATTTGACTTTAGTTTTTATGACTTCGTAGTTTGAATTGTAAAATTATGAACGTGAGTTTATGAAATTGGTTTTAATTTTCTTTTGAAGCAGAAAATTATTTTAGAGTCCATTTAGAAAATATTTAATAATTTGTTTATCTGACATAGACTTCGTAATTGCTGAGGATTATAAGGCGCGGCGCAGACGTGCGTAATTGTTTCGCCCGAAGAATGTCATAAAATAGCAATGACGACAGGTTGGCTTAACTAAATTAGTGAATGAATTACTAGTTAATTGGTAAATAGTTTCTACTAAATAGTTTATTTTTTAGAATGATGTGTGTAGGGATAAAAGGATTTTTACCAGATGTATGATGTGGCCAGTCACGCTATTTATCATTTAATATGTCTAGCGACGTGTATTTTTGTTTTGACTTAATATTAAAGTTATCCGATCAGCAACATTACACTATTATAACTTAATATTATGGAATGATTTGTCTACCAAAATAAAACTAATATTAGTACTTTTTGTTTCAGGTATGAAAACCTTTCATCTCCAATGGTTCGTATAAAAACAAGAAAAACGCCCATAAATAGATTGAGTGGTAAAAAGCTACGTCATATGACAAATAGAGTACACTTCAAAGAAATAAGATCTGATAAAATTGTGATATGCGCCTAGACAAAAATTGTGAGCAAAGTTGCTTTTAGGTTTATTTGCTAAGATTCTTGAAACGGCTCTACACATTGAGGGATAGAGCCATTGTTACGTTGAAAGAGTGATTATATCCCTCTCTTGGGAATTGTTTCTTTTCTTCGTATAAAAACTATCTACTTTCGTGTCAGTTACTTCAAAATCTCGTGTCAAAATGTCTCATCCACTCAATTTTATTAAATGATTGCTTATCGAGCACCATTGGGAGAGATGGCTTACAATATTTTAGATAAAAATTTGGATAATTCAATCCATTGCAACACGTGATAACTGCGACGGGCTGGATAAGTTTTTTTTACTTGATTACGTCATAGTGACATCAATGAACGCGATGGTTAGTGTAGTAGGGCCAAATAGAGTGTCACTTGAAGAGTAATGATTACACTTCGCTCATCGACACAATTATGCCGTGCTGTTTGAAGTCGAATAGAACTCATACGTACATACATAGCATCATGCCTTTATCCCTTCTCGGGGGTAGATAGAGTTCTATCATACCCACATTTCACTAGCTATGTTAGGTCCCACGTGATAAGGGGCCAGCCCTTTTGCTATTCACCGGGCACATTTCTAAAATCCGGGCTGATACTGAGTAGAAAAACCCGGGGATCGAACCCGACACCTCAGCACTGAAGTTGTACGGAATAGTAGTAATTTGTAATAGTAGTAGTCATTGTCTTCATTATATTGCTTTACTGTCAAGCTTGGCAGGTAGCCGTAGGACTAATAGTTAATACCACTATACCAGTCCTGTTTTATATTCATCGCACTGCTGAGCACGGGCCTCCTCTACTGAGAGGGGTTAGGCCTTAATCCATCACACTGGCCTAGCGCGGGTTGTCTGACTTAACATACCTTCGACATTCTCATAGAGAACTTCTCAGGTATTCAGGTTTCCACACGATATTTTCCTTCACCGTTAAAGCGAACGATAATTCACAAATAATACAGACATAACCTTTTTTAGAAATGTCAGACGTGCCCTTGGGTTTTGAACCTGCGGACATTCGTTTCGGTTGTTTCCACTCCCATCTAAGCTATCGCCGCTTAATAGTTAGTACGTTGTAGTATAAATATAATGACCAATAAAAGACGCATCCCTCAACAGTCGTTAGAATTATGACGGTCTTTGACCCTGGAAAATTTAATAGAGTTACTATAAAGGATTTCCATTTATAGTGGCTCTTCAGGTTCAAATACAGCTTTCAGGTGTTTCAAAATTGCCCACCGTTTCGCCAGTATTTTAAATAAAATCCAAACAAAACTGAAACTGCAAAATGTACGTAAAACGTACCTACCGTATTTTTTTGCATACAAATTTTGCGCTGTAATAGAATCTAGCACGAATTCAGTGCTCTATACGGCGCCTATGAGAATGGTAGAATTTTGTTGAATTCAACTAAAGCTTTTGTGTTTCGTAAAAAAAATCGTTATTGTTGTATTGCTTTGGTTTAGTACGATTTGACATAGAAAAAAAAGTCGTCAATTTTTCTAAAATTATTAAATTATAAATTTAAATTCTATCAATGGTCATAAATTGCCAAAATATTTCAATTTTCACTTGATAGTGCAGTGTACTTGTCAAAGACGTAATGCTAATAAATGCTGATGTTTGATAAAAACATACTAATCAGTAGTACCTATAGAGATAATAGACGAAACACCTACGACAAAAATAGACCACTGATGGTAGGTCCTCGTATGCGAGGGGCTGTCTGGGTAGGTAATGTTTATTTCTACCGCTGAGCAGCAGTGTAAATGCGGTTTGAAGGACATTGTAACCAACATAAATACTGGGCATTATGAGACTTAACATCGTATATCTCAGGGTGACGAACGCAGTGCAGTGCCACCCAGTACTTTGAAGCTCAAAGTGCTGAATGGTGTGCTATTGTTTATGGGTGGTCGTATCGCTTACCATCTGGCGAACAGCACGCTCGTCTTGTCATTCAATGCAATGAAAAAAAAAGAAGAAAACTTAGTCTAGTAGCAGTTTATATATGTTATAGATCGCCCCTCGATTTCGATCCTAGGTTAAGCGATACATTTATAGGTTTCTATTACCTGCCTGGGATTGGATATTCCGAAAGGAATTGATCTCAGACAGACTAGTCGTAGACATCAAATCAGTTCTGCAAAGTGTTTAAAGATTATCAATGTTATTACAAAAAATACTTTAGACGCAGTTTTAAACACGTGTTTAGCTAAACAGCGTCTAATTCTAAACACCCATCTAAGCGTCAAAGATTGTACACAACCATAGGCTTGTGTATAAATATAAACAATGTCTAAACCATGTCTAACTCTAACCAATGCTTAAATATGAATTATTAGTAGAAAATTTTTTAGTTACGTGTTCATCGCGTGTTTAAATTTTTGTAATAACACTATATGTGTTTATACGAGCTCTGTAATGGCACCTCCCCGAACCTGATGATATGCGGAGACGGGTCCAGATAAAGTGTTAACTGACGAGAGATGTGTATCCCTTGCTGGTCTACGCAATTATGCCGGCCGGTTTGTGAGTATCATTTTTACTCGAAGTTTAAGTTAGTTTCTGCAATTTATGATCAATCGTGATGTTTAGCATGAGTAATGGTAGGCCTTTATAAAAATATCCAAGCTCTACGTAACTTATCTTAACAATTACATATTTGTACGCCAAAATATGTCTCAAACTAGGTCACATGCCTACTCTAGCCTTTAAAAATTCGTTGCATAATGTCCAGCTCTCGACAGTCCGTCGACTCTATGCTTATTTTTAAACATAACGATGCTGGCGGCAATTCTCGCGAAATGGACATTTATGTCAAAAATATAAAAGAAACATGCTGGTTATATAAACAACTAGCATTTGCCCGCGACTCCGCCCGGGTGTAAAAATTTTTCTGGGATACATATTTACCCGAGATAAAAAATGTGGAGTAATGTAGCTTCCAATTAGGAAAAGAATAAAACCTACTATTAAAACTATAGAAGTTTCGTATAAACTTCGCCAATCCTTTTTATCCTCTAAGGGGTAGAATTTCTCAAAATCCCGTCTAAGTGAGCATCTACGTCCTAAAAAGAACACCCATGCAAAATTTGAGACTCCTAGCACTTATGGTTTCCGAGATTTCGTAATGAGTGAGTGAGTGAGTGACCTTTCGCTTTAAATATATACTAGCCTTTTGCCCGCGGCTTCGCCCGCGTTAATAAGTTTTTCCGGGCTTAAAGTACATAAGAACCTTCCCGTTGACTCACTCCATCTATTAAAAAAACCGCATCAAAATCCGTTGTGTAGTTTTAAAGATCTAAGCATACATAGGGACATGAGGGCATAGGGACATAAGGACAGACAGCGGGAAGCGACTTTGTTTTATACTATGTAGTGATGTAGATTTGGACATATGAATGTAGCGACTATCCACACAACTATAAATGGAGGAGAGGAGGAGATGCCTAGTGATTAAAGAGATGAAATAGGCAACTCATCATCATCATCATCATCGTATGGCATCACATTATGGTAAAACAAAAAAGTTAATAAACGGGGTTAAAATTCGATATCAACTTTTGACAGCCATTCCTCGGCCTCCGGTGTCACCTGGTGTAGGCCCAGCAAACCCCCCTCGAATCTCCTGATGGGACATTCCTCCACGATATGCTCGACGGTTTGGTTTACTGCTCCACAGTCACAGGCTGGCGACTCAGTGATACCCCACTTGTGCAGATGATAGTTGCACCTTGCAAAGCCCGTGCGTATGCGGGGGCTACTGCGAAAAACGAAATCCGAAACGTTGGTCCGAAACGAAGAAACGACGAACTTAAGATTTAACCTTACTACCAAAATACTTCGGATCCGTCACCGTAGAACGAAGGTCTCACGCAGTTTGCGACGCTTCCGACTTCGTTCAACACTTTCGTCACGCAACAACTCTTCATAAAGAAGGATCCGTAACACTTCGTAGTAAGAAAACGTGCGATCCGTCACCCGAAACTACGGATTTCGTTTTTCGCAGTAGCCCCTTAGTCCACAGTTTACGGTTGTTCGTAAATCCTCTTTGGGCCACGCAGGGATTAGGAATGTGGATTTTTTCGTGTGGGACATCTCTTAATCGCCACTGGGCAAGCCATTCTGTGTTTGGATCATATGACTGTTGGATGCGTGTGTCAGTCCATATGGGCTTGCGAGAAGGAAGTCGGTGGCATGGTGTCTGGTCGAGGGTCATCCTTATAGGCATTGGATGCGGATCTTCGGCATATGCTTTCTCCCATTCTTTAGCTGCTGACGTCTCCCGTCTTATCTCTGGGGGAGCTATGTTCGCTAAGACCGGAAGCCAGAGCAGAGGGGTGGGTCTGAGTGTACCGGATATTGTTCGCATGGCCCTATGAAGTTGGGTGTCCACTTTTTTGGTATGGCAGCTACGGTACCAAACTGGCGCGCAGTACTCACCGGTGGAGAAAACCAGAGCAAGGGCGGAAGTGCGAAGAACATCGGCACGAGCGCCCCAGGAAGTTCCAGCTATCCTGTTAATAATATTTACTCGAGCCTTAACTTTTTGGGCGACAGCTTCTAGGTGGTTACGGTAAGTCAAAGACCGATCAAGAATCACCCCAAGATACCTGGGCAGAAAATTGTGCTTTGCTGTTGTGCCACAGAATTTGACGTCTAGTTTTCTTCCTGCCAGACTGTTGGAGAGATGATACGCGTTTACCTCTGTTTTGGTGGGGTCAGGACAGAGACGCCAATTTGTGTAGTAAGCATTCAGTTCTTGAAGGTCCTGTGTGAGAACGGCTTCCCCTTCTTCAAATCGCTTGCTTTGGAAAGCAAGTGCAAGGTCGTCTGCATAAATGAACTTAGTTGATCGCGTTGGTGGTAAATCGCTCGTATAAATGTTAAATAAGAGAGGAGCCAGGACTGATCCCTGTGGAAGCCCGTTTTTTAGCTGATGGAAGCTACTTTCTTTGCCACCCAGCGCAACCTTGATATTGCGGGGAGCAAGCATAGCTTTTAGTAGAGAGATTAGTCTCTTGCATGGTATTAGGATGCAGAGCTTATACAGAAGTCCGCGAACCCAAACAGTGTCGTAAGCAGCCTTTAGGTCTACGAAGGCTAGAAAGGTTTTCTGTCCTCTTTGGAAGCCAGCTTCGATGTGAGATGTCAGAGCGAGAACTTGGTCAGTGCAGTTACGGTTTGGTCTAAATCCAGCTTGCTCCGGGGTTATATTTGGATTAAGTATCGGAGAAATGCGATTATACAGCATCCGTTCCAAAAGTTTGTACATCACGCTTAGCAGGGAGATTGGTCTATAGCTCGCGGCGTTGTCTGCAGGTTTTCTAGGTTTTAGAATGGCAACGACTTTAGTTTTGAGGAAAATATCAGGGAGCTTGCCAGTTGCCAGAATTTCATTAAAGAAATTTAATATCCACTTCCGACCGTTTTTTCCAAGGTGGGTCAGAAACTTGGGGAAGATATTATCTAAACCTGCAGCTTTACCACATTTTGTGTGTTTTATTGCTCTGGTTAGTTCTTTGTTATCAAAATATGAGCTGTAGGCGGCGTTTGGCTGGAGGCAACTTGAAATTGAACAGACGATGCCAAGGTCGAGATAGCTCAGTCGGCAGAGCACCGGCACGGTACGCTGGAGGTCGCGGGTTCACATCCTGCTTTCGACTGTTTCTTTTTCAATGTTGCCATTAAAAATAAAAATCATTATTTGTGTCTCTCCTAAATAATTATAAATATGTCTGGAATTTCTAGATTTTTTATGAACATTTTTCCTAACTTTACTTTATTCACTTTTTGATGTAACCTATTTAGGTTATGACTAATATTTGTATACGTCTGACTATATGTCCGCTTTTTTCGCCAAAATGTCTAAGCTGATTTTAATGAGACTTTCATGAAAAATAAAGGACTTTCAAAAAGATTTATAGACTATATTATCTTAAAAATTGCAATTCGAATAGTAATCAAAAGCTACTAACAATTTAACAAGCAATTAAATAAAATAGAACTATAAATACGAAATGCGGTAATCCTATTTTCTCATTTCAACAAAACGTTGAATTCTCAGAAGAAGGTAAAGTAATACGGAATGAGCGTTACTTTAGGTGGAATCAGGGATTTGTCTCGGTACGAGATTGTTCTTACTATTTCAATATCACTTAGTTTGCGGTTTGGGACTTTTTTGACAATTCTTATCTAATACTAGATATGTCTCGCGGCTTCAACCGTGTAAAAAGCCCTTCCCGCTACAAAAGTTTCTATACTTTGTAAAATTTAGGATGATAATTTTGACAGGTCACACTGAGGATGAGGGCAGTGTATAATCGTTAAACCGCCAAACCCTGCTTATATATATAGATGTATGGGGAAATCCTATATACTCGGACGTTGGCGTCCGTAGCGGGGCTTGACGAGTCAATGAACGTATTCGATTATCGATTACTATTCTTATATAACTTGATATCGATAGTTGCGTAATTATTTTGTATGTTCAGTTTTTTTTTGTTATTGTATAACCTTTTATTAATGTGACAAATAACTTATATACATTATTACAATAAATAATATAATTTAAACAAAATATCGATCGATTTATATTTTTATTTCAAATCGATTTTCGATTTTCGATATTCTGTAGTTGTTCGTTATGACTTATGGGTAGCACTTCACTAAGTGGCCACCATCCACCCATCCATAAAGTATGATATTATTGGAAGTACATTTTACCGGAAAAAAATACGATCTATTATTTCCTATGGAAGCAAATAACGAGGATAAAAAGTACCCTAAGTGTTAACGCAGGACATGTTCTACACGTGTGCCAAATTTCATTCAAATACGTTCAGTTGTTTCTGCGTTTACTTCTAACAAATACCCAAATATTATCTCAAACTTTCGCATTTATTATATTGGTAAGTAAAATATTATATAACATTATATGATGATAAATAGTAGTGACTTCCTCGGTGGCGTAGTTGTATTACACTACGACTGCAAAGCTGAGGTCTCGGGTTCGATCCCCGGGTCGGGCAAAGTGATATTGAGTTTTTCTATTCAGTATCAGCTCGGAGTCTGGAATTTGTGCCCGATATGGCGATAGGCTCGCCCCCTATCACATCATGGGACGGAATAATGGCGAAAAGTGGGTGCACTAGTTGCGCCTCTGCCTACCCCTTCGGGGATAACAGGCGTGAGTGTATATGTATCTATGGATGTAAATCGTAGTAACTAATAAATACACAGATCCACGTTGCACTGTACTGAGACCATTAATATGTAAGGGGTTTCTTTTTATATATCAATTACTGAAACATAGGATGTTCAGTCAATGCCTAGTGGTTTAACTGTTTATGTCTTTGACCGAAACAATAAAACTTGTATATATTGGCAGAAATAGTCATTCCATTAAACAGTGTCTAGTTTTATCTGTGTTTTAGCTCAAGTAAACCTATTATATTAATGAATTTAATATGACTATTGATAGAAAATTATGTTATTAAAACATATTATTGCATGAAACATACCATCAATTGTTGGAAATCAAACCTATTACAGGTTTACGTAGAGTCGAATTTAAAGTATACTAATTAATATACCGTTAACAATTACATTAACATGAATTAATCACACAATACCAGTCTCGCATTCAACGCCTAATTTAATATTAAATTTAAGCAACTCGTGACGGCTAATTAAGTGAATTTTGTCGCCTCCAGACCCTTAGATTAAGTACCCTTAATGTCTAACTTAGTCGAGGAGATACAGAGGGGCAAATTAAAGGTTTCGACGTATAATAGAAAGAAGCGGTGTTATAAGTTAGGAAGGGAAGGTTTTTTATTTTAAGGTTCAATATTTTTTTTATTGCATTGAATGACGAGACGAGCATACCGTTCGCCTGATGGTAAGCGATACGACCACCCATAAACAATAGAAACACCATCCAGCACCTAGAGTTACAAAGCGCTGTGTGGTATTCCACTGCGTTCGTCATCCTGAGACATAAGATGTTAAGTCCCATTATGTCCTGTAGTTACACTGGCTACAATGCCCTTCAAACCGAAACACAACAGCGCATGCACACTGCTGCTTGGTGGTAGAAATAGACACATCGGGCACAATTCTTCTCCTTCCCTAGCCCTATTCCCGTCCCCAATGTCCGTGTCCTCTGCACGTATTCTGTCAGCCCGTGCTGTTTGTTCGTTATTTAATGTAGGTACCTACATTAAATTATTTATTTGGTGTTGGTATTTACTTGGCATGCCTTGTCATAAGTGCTTTTTACAAGCTTGTGTGTGTGTGTGTGTGTGTGTGTGTGTGTGTGTGTGTGTGTGTGTGTGTGTGTGTGTGTGTGTGTGTATGTGTGTGTGTGAGTGCGTGTGCGTGCGTGCGTGTGTGTGTGTGTCTCAACAATCAAAAACAATTAAACTTCTAAACGAAATGATGCATTAAAATTACTATTTTAATTTCAAACGAATAATAAAAAAAAAGGATTTAAACAAAGTGTCTCATTTCGGCTCAGCTCTCTGAAGGGTTGCGGTGGCCGCTGTCACGAGCAGAACAGTTTAAAATACGCAAGTCGAACGTGATTTTACTGATGCTTTTGTTTGAATAAGTGCTGTGGGAATGAGTATTTTGTTTTATTTATAATACCGGCCTGTTTGAAGCCGTACACGGGGTTCAGGATGTGAAAAAACACGATGCGTCTCCGCTTCGTTTTATTGTGATTGGTTGAGAGACTGACGTATCGGTATTTTGATGTTTGTGATTGATCGAGAGACCGAAACGTCAGTCTCTCAACCAATCACAATAAAACGAAGCGCAGACGCATCATATTCTAAGCCCACAGGTTCATCCTAAAACGCGACACGTGGTCAGTATCGTGGGTTTTACACCTGGTACACGGTGGTCGCTACCCCCGCGGATAAAAATATAATAAGCTGCAGGATGAATGATAATCATTGTACTATATGTATTGTATTGATTAAGGTACGACGTTGTGTACATTATCGGTTGCTATAATTAATTGCTGACCCTAAAAGCTCGACCATAAACGCAGTGTAGCTAACTTGGGTTTCCCCAAATTTAGGGGGGAAAATGTTTAGAGATTTTTCTACGGGTCGACGACTCTATGCTACACAAATCTCAATTTGAATCACTTGAGTAGCTATTTACTAGTTTTCAAGTAAATTTTATATGACAGTTATCGTATTAAACAGCTACTGAAGATACCACTCGGTTTAGATTCTGAGCATTGATTAGGAAGAAAGAAAGGAAAAGACATTTATTCGCCACTACTTGAGTGGTGAGTGGTGAATAACATAGTAAGTACTTGATACATTTTATCGTAAGTATTCAGATACTTCTCATTCAATGTGGATGGCTGTAACTGTGACAACAGGATATAGGTCAGCATATGCCAACCAACAATGCTTGACGCTGATTTTCTAGACCCTAGAGCAATATCAGTCAAAAACACGAAAAAAAATACATAGAAGAACGTACGTGCGCACCTGCCTTTGCGAGTGTGTGAGTGTATGTGCACGTATAAGTGATTGCATATGTGTGCAAAAAAAATTACACGAAAATTATTAGCACATTATAATAATATGGACACAAACAAAAAAGAAAAAATAGAACATAATCTATGCCTTGACTCTAATGTCTTATTATGATGTGATTATAGTGTAGTTTTTGTATTTAGCCTGTTTATCCATTTATTTGACGATCTCCTTGGATTAGCCCCTACTAACAAAAGACCTACTTCGGAACCGCGGGGAGTCCGTACTTGTCATAACCTGATACTGAATCTGATGAACACGTCAATATGGAAAGTAACTCATAATCCTTTTCATCTTAATCCCAACTTCCACGTTAAATCGCTTCATAACCCTGGAGGGGAGGGGGACGAGGGGGGATGTATACGGGATTTAAACTGCATAATCCGCGAGCTCGTTTGAACGGATTACATTTCGACTACACGCGAGCATCAACTTTTCGCGAATGTCTAGATGTGGTTTCTCTGTATATAGTCGTATTACCCCAGTTGTGTCTGTATTTGGCATGAAGGGTTGGGGTACGAACAGACAGTCCTAAGACGTTTTATGACGTTATTTTACTGGTCGTAGGTCTCCATATGTAAGAGTCCTCCATATGTACGGTCGTCCGTCTCAGTGGGTACCACTGCAATATCTATTTCTACAGCCAAGTAGCAGTGTGCATCCACTATTTTGCTTCGATTTGAAGGATATTGTAGCCCGTGTACTGGACATAATGAGACCTATTATCTTATGTCTCAGGATGACGAGCGCAGTGGAATGCCACACAGTACTTTCTAACTCAAGGTGCTGGATGGTGTTGCTACTGTTTATGAGTGGTCCTATCGCTTACCATCAGGCGAATGGCATGCTCGTCTCATGATTCAATACCATAAAAAAGAGACTTAACATTTTTTCGCCGCTTAGCCCGCCTGAATGAGTTTTCCCGGGATAAAAGTCCCGCTTTATATTTTATCGGAAGTAGCCTGTTTTTGCTGATAATGTAGCTTTATATTGGTGAATTTTTGAAATCGGTCCAGTAGTTTTTGAGTTTATTCGTTACAAACATACAAAAATAAAAATACAAATCCTTCCTCCTTGCAATATTAGTATAGATATGCAAAAAAGCTTTGTTGTTCTAATCCTATGTTAGGAGGTCAGGCAAGAGGATAATCAAGCTAAAACAGTAGATCAATATGTTGCTAATATCTTTGCTCTATAGTGTACTGTATAGTGTGTACTGTATACTGTTGTAACTTCTAATTATACGATAAGAAGCCTCTATATAAATTACTAGCATTTTCCCGCGGCTTCGTCCGCATAGAAGTCGAAAATGATTTTTTTTTGTAAAATCGGATCGAGTTTTCAAACATGTCTTTGAATCAATTGAAGAAATTAATTGAATTTATTTGAAATCAAAAGCACTAAGGAGTATTTATATCAACTTCAAAACAAATTAAAGCCAAAATAACTTTGTACCCCTTTTTAACCCCTTTAGGGGATGAATGTCACTAAAATACTTAACACATCTTCCATCAATTCTGTTAAAAATGGTTAAGGCTGTTAGTTGATCCATCAGTCAGTCATTCAGGACAAAACATTTTATATAATATATATAGATACACAATGATAAAATACAATTTCCATTAAACACACTAGAATCAAAACCATTAACTGCTATTTAATTGTGATAAATCTCTGGAACTTTCGAAAACTTCTATTTACGTTAAACGATAGCTATTAGAACAATTAAAATCATCTACTGCCATAAGCGGCAAGCCGCCGCGCCCACCGCCACCGGCCTCTTCAAAACATTCTAACTCCTCGAGCACCAGCCTGTTCATCTATAGATTTATTAAATTTCAAACACTTACTCTCGGCTTTGTTGCCCCAACTCGCTCGGTTTATGTTCTGGTAATAAACTAACTTTTCAACATAAAACATGCTTTATACAACAAGCTCCGAGTCAAACATAAAAGAGTACGCAACTTCACCTAAAGCCGTCTGCACGCTCGAGAGCGCCTGTCTGCGTTACTTTACATAACTCTACAGACACTCGACGCTCATCTACTGTGCCACGTAACAGCGCGATATAGATCGCTCGTCTGCCGCGCTACATGCGCTGGTGACACAGTGCGACACAGAGCGCTCGTCTACTGCACCACACGCGATAGCATGCGGCTGTACGCACTGATGACACAGAGCGCTCGTCTACTGCACCACACGCGGCAGCACGCGGCTTCACGCGTCGGTGGCACAGAGGAACACAGAGCGCTTGTCTACTGCACCACACGCGACAGCACGCGGCTGTACATGCCGGTGACACAGCGCGACACAGAGCGCTCGTCTACTGCACCACACGCGACAGCACGCGGCTTCACGCGCCGGTGGCACAGAGGAACACAGAGCGCTCGTCTACTGCACCACACGCGACAGCATGCGGCTGTACATGCCGGTGACACAGCGCGACACAGAGCGCTCGTCTACTGCACCACACGCGACAGCACGCGGCTTCACGCGCCGGTGGCACAGAGGAACACAGAGCGCTCGTCTACTGCACCACACGCGACAGCATGCGGCTGTACGCGCTGATGACACAGAGTGACACAGAGCGCTCGTCTACTGCACCACACGCGGCAGCACGCGGCTTCACGCGCCGGTGGCACAGAGGAACACAGAGCGCTCGTCTACTGCACCACACGTGACAGCACGCGGATGTACGCGCCGGTGACAAAGCGCGCGCACCTCAGATTTAATCTAGCAACAAGAGTTTAAATCGTCGCAGGCCAACAAAGCTCTGTTGCAGGCCAGTAATGGGCCGTTGGGCCATTTTCGCGGAAATTGCCTCTATCTCGACTAGTCCACTTACATACATTACCGCGCGATCGATACGGGTCAACAGTTGACCCACTGCAGCTTGCATACGTAATCGCTAGCTTGCTTTATTTTTCTTAAAATATGGAGAGATCATAGACGTCGTTTTCTGACCGAGTTAGAGCTTGTGATGCACTTGAGGAGGTGAATAAAAATGAGCTTCGGGAAGATATTTTAGGAGTGAAGATCGGTCTCGAAGTAGTTTGCTTTCTAGGTTGGTGTGCCGATATAGTATTGTAGTGAAGACGGCACTAAAATGCTGTCAATATACTCTGTTAACTTCCTACAATTATTTCTTACATGATTTTTCAATATTGTTTGAAAAACTGACTTCAGTAGAATATCGACTGTTTATTTCTAAATAAGTTATTATTTTATAGATATGTTTCTAAGTTTTAATATTAAACATTCTTGGTTAAAAAAATAATAATATTATTTTTAATTTCACTTCCTGGTACAATGAAAATTGGCGTTTATTTTCGTGATTTCACAAATTGTTGATCCAGAGAATTAATTAATTTTGCTCTAAAATATAAAAGTGGATCCCAAGTGATGGTGATATATTTATTTTCAATTGTTCGCGGCTTTTCGTAAAATAGTATAAATTTATATTTATCCTTAATTGGGATTCAAACTTTCTCCTAGCTGAAGTTCATTAAAAATGGATCAGTTCTTGCTGAGAAGCCGCAACAGTTAGGTATACTTTTACATGTATTAGACAAGGTGATGCACGCGTCTTCTTCTTCTCAGGTTTTAGAAGTCCACTGCTGAACACAGGCCTCCCCCAATTTCCAGACCAACCTGTCAGAAGCGGACTGCATCCAGCGGGTTCTTTAGACCTTTACAAGGTCGTCTGTCCTTCTCGCACGCGTCACCTGCGTGGAAAGCCTTTCCCGCTACAAAATCACTATAGAAATATAAATAAAAAATTAAAATTCAAAATAAATTGCGACCCATAATATAGAACTCAAACCTTAAATTTGTAGACTACATTGGTTCTCAATTAAGTTTTACGATATAAAGCCTACATACAAAGATTCTGATTTGTTTTATCTTTCGTTATGTTTGTTACATAACATAAAATCAAATATTAAAAGAACCCTTATAAATTATGGACTTTTTAAGTCAGACGTAAAGCAGTAATTAACAATTATAGCAAACGATTTCTCTAAAAGTGTATATTTTTTATAATTCTATTGTTTTGTTAATCATAAAGTACTAAAAGTAACGCTCCAACATATTTTTTTATAATTAAACAAAAAAGACAAAAACTTAATTCACAAAAGTAATAAACACATCCACAATAAAATTATATTAAAATTTTATAAGATTTTTTGTGTGAAACGTCACGCCCTGTCAAACGGATTAAGGTAATATTTTCATTTGAACACGCACGACGTGACGCCGGAATCAATTAACACTTTTTATGTTGCGACGTGTTCGGCTTCAACGTGCTGCAAGTCGATCTAAGCTTATTGCTTTAGATATTTTTACTTACGTTTATAGCAAAATAGTAAACGATCAATGTTAATTGATTTCATATCAACTGTGAGTAGAAGCACAGTAAATAAGGTTTTCATGGATGGACTTTAGTTTCGTAAATTTGAAGACGATTTCACCGATCGATAATAAATGCTACGTGTTACATAAATGTATAAGCCTACCAAATGCAAAATCACACGCTCTAATCTATGCGCCCAAATAAAGAAACTGAATAGAATTGACAGCTGTTTAGCTGTTTAATAGAATAACTGTCAAAAAAATTTTACTTGAAACCTGTGAATCTGCCCTTAAAAATCAATAAACTGACGTATATATACGTAATACTGCGCTTTTCAACCGACGAAGAAAAAACTGAAGAAGGTTCTCGATTCAACGTGTACCTATGTACATTTTTTAGATGCTTATTTGACTTTACCTTTGAAACTACTTCTAAATAAGGCACCGCTACCTTATGCCTCATTTAAAAACAGACCAGTCGCAGTTTAAATGACATTATAGCCAGCGTCATTACAGGGCATAATGTAACTTTACACCTCATGTGTCAGGGTGACGAGCACAGTGACATACCACACAGTAATTTGAAATCGAATTTTGTATGGTACTGCTATTGTTTATGGGCTGTCGCGTACCATCAGGCAAATTCTATGCTCATCTCATCATTCAAAATAAACGCAACAAAAAGACCCACATCACATGATATAAGTATACGTTATTCGACCTGTGAATGCATCAGATGTATCTCTGCTTACTGCTTCAGATAAGAGTCGTAAGTATATAAAAAAAAATTTCATAAAGCACTTCACAATCATTATGACCATCACGTAAACGCTTCACGCGTACTTATCAAAAGAAATATATTTTAAAATTACAAAGTTTGTCACGCTCGGCATGTCACGCGTGCGTGACGTGGTCGCCGCGCGGATTTCATTGTGGCACGTTCGTAGAACATTGTTGAATGTGTTATGACGTGACAATTGTATTACACCGCGCTGTATTGCATTGATGTGCGAGTTTTTCATTCTTTTATATACCTATGGGCTTTGTACATGGCACCGTACTCAAGGAACATTCTGTGAAAATCATTGTATAGTCAGCGAAATTGCTGACAAAAATATGCACTTGCATTTTTAAATGTTTATGATTTAGACAAGGGCGGCTGTCATCATCATACGTAATATAGTACCAAAAATACTTTTTAAGTGATATTACTAACTTAGTGCCAACATAACGGACCAAATCAAATAATGTTGATTGAATAAGAAAACCATTTTGCGTTGCTTATCCTAACGTTTGAACTACATTATTTTATTCGTAGCTACGGCCATTATATGAATACAACAAAGCAACTACATACGCTAAAATCATTATTTGCCAACAATTAAACCGCAAAACCCTTTAAACCCAAAATAAATGCATGCAATAACCAAACATTCAATTTACATGTACAATAAGCCAATATGCAACGCTCTTGATTCAGGCAGACCGTTCAGTGCTTACTGACACTCGAAACCGTTAACTATCATTTCGAACTGTCAGTCACCAGCACTGTTGAGCTTTTAACATTAATTGAGCTTGCGACGCGACGTGCTCAATTGCAGGGAGCTTTTTTAGAACTTGGCGCAGTTGACGTGACAGCTTACAGGAAATGGCCTATTATGATGGCTTGATTGAACTATCAAATTAAATTTGACTCAATGCAAATTGATAGGTTGGTTATAAGAAATTGTTTAGTAATTAATTGTTAATATCTTGTTGCTTGAAGAAATCGTTTTATTGGATAGAACACACACACACATACACACTCACGCCTGTTGTCCCCGAAGGGGTAGGCAGAGGCGCAACTAGTGCACCCACTTTTCGCCGTTATTCCGTCCCATGATGTGATAGGGGGCGAGCCTATCGCCATATCGGGCACAAATTCCAGACTCCGAGCTGATACTGAATAGAAAAAATCAATATCACTTTGCCCGACCCGGAGATCGAACCCGAGACCTCAGCTTTGCAGTCGTACTGTAATACAACAACGCCACCGAGGCAGATTTATTGGATAGAAATTACTAGTTTTTCTTATGTGTCATACTGGATACAAAATATCAGATAAATTGTTCATTTGTTTGGAAATTCTTTTATCTCTGCACCGCCTCAGGTTGACTGGTAGAGAATGTCTTCGGCATTAAGTCCGCCTTTACATAACTATGTATAAAGTGCAATAAATAAATAAAATAAAAAATTCCAGCCGCTGTTCATAATATAATTGTCTCGTTTCAAGGTTACAGTGTAAGGTTTATTTCTGGAAAAAGTGATAAGTGGATGCAAAGGAAGGCGCAAAAGTAAAAAGTAAATCCTACTAATATTATAAACGCGAATTTTTGTAAGTATGTATTGATGTTTGTTACTCTTTCACGCAAAAACGAAATTTGGCACACGGGTAGATCATGTCCTTGATTAACACATAGGCTACATTTTATCACGGGAAAATAAAAAGTGGGACTTTTACCCCGGAAAAACTTATAAACGCGGGCGGAGCCGCGTGCAAAATCTATAATTATATAATATAACTTTACTAAAAACGGAATATCTCGGTCATGTTCATAACATCTGAGTAAATCGACACATAAATGTGTAACCAATAATCCAATTTATACTCCCGATTAAATAGTCTAACATGAGAACTATCTACATTATGGGATAATACGATAACAGTCAAACAAAATGTTCTTCAAACTCAAAAAGTGCCGTATTTAGAAATAACTTTGCACGTAATATTAAAACAGACTTACAGTTAGCATGAAGTTTTACCAATTAGAAGCGATACTGAAGCATCCACGATTCTATAAAAACTCTATCCTAAAACAATGAAAAAGTTCTCGCGACAGTGGCTTAGTTCACCGCGATCTGTCAACAATCGCGGGAGAAAACTAGTTCTAGTTCCACGACAGGAAACGCCAAACTACCGAAGAGTTGTGACAGGTTTACCGATCTTACGTATGGCATTTATTTAGTTCGTATCGATGTAGTTTTTTTTGTTGAAACTGGATGACTTTTTAATTTTTTCAGCTTATTTTCATTGCCAGCAAGTGAGTAGTGACTATTAATAAACTACTTAATCTTATCTTTGAGCACGATCTTAAGTAAACATTTAAGATATTACACACAAAGTTTGTGGAATCGCCTTGTTCCGTGGCCATCTTGGAAAAAGTGGTGCAGATGGTTTTTTTTATGTGGCAAACTATTGGTCGCATAAATATATGTAAATCTGAACATCTAAAAAATAAAATTGGGTCCTTTGAAAAATGCAAACCCAAATGTACTCAAATGGTCTCACCTAACAAATAATGCAATTTAACAGACTGTTATTGAGATCGATATCACATGAGATGGTGATATGTGTTTATTAAATTACGATGATCATAAGATTCAGACCTTAAATGGAGAGCGTCTCAGATGATATCGCACTTCAGAGTCAAATTGAATTGCATCTACTAAGGCCCGAAGTAATGAGATCGTAAATGATTTCAATCACCCATAATCTATTATTACACTGAATTATGAATGTGTGTGGCCTTAAAGGAAAGTAATAATTATTATAATCAAGGATGTGTTGACCTTTGAAAGTTTACTGACCACTAGCCATGCGTCGTTCTGTGACAGTGCTACTCCCGTCTACTCAGTACTGATATTGTAGATGACATTATTTACAGCGCTATTTTATTGGTTATTAACATTTCAGATCAGTTTTTCAATGAGATCTAGTATAACAAATCCTCTTCAGGAATTGTGTCTTTAATAAATATTTTATTTGCATAAAACTATCATGTTAGTTTCGAATATAACGCAGAATTTAATTGATTAATACTATTAATTATATTGATGAAAATAAAATAATGTTTATGATAATGTGATGATGTGATGTGATATAAGATATAAATTTTGATTTTGGTCTCCCTGCTACATCATCACTACATAGTATAAAACAAAGTCGCTTCCCGCTGTCTGTCCCTATGTATGCTTAGATCTTTAAAACTACGCAACGGATTTTGATGCGTTTTTTTTTTAATAGATAGAGTGATTTAACGGGAAAGTTTTTATGTGCTTTAGCCCGGAAAAACTTATTAACGCGAGCGAGGCTGCGGGAAAAACCTAGTATTATTGTGAAATGAAGTGCACTGGAAATAATATTTAGATCGGGGTGACGTTGTTTACCTCGATTATTCGCAAATCAGCAAGCTTAGTTATGATAAAGAAATTTTAAAAAGGGGTAATGTTAATCAATTATTCTAAGCAATAATTTATGCAATTGATTAACCTGTTCAAACCAACACCGAGAATCATCGTCTCTACAGCAAGTTGAAAAGATGTGTAACATTAAAAACAACTTAAATACAAGTTCATTTAACTTCAAGGGCTATTAATATGGAAGACAGTCCCAATATATCAACCAGCCCCCCGCACCGCCCCGCCCGCACCCCGCGACCCAGCGTATCATGCTCGGACATCATATAAGGCGCAATCTTCGTGAAAAATCACCCTCTCGGCGAAATCGTCGCTGGGAGTGCCGATTTGTCGACTTTTTTGTCGCGCCTTGTCGTGTCGCCCAGCGAGGGGAGAAAACCGAGTGGCGCCATAAATTACACCAAATGGGTGCCAGGGTGTGGGAAATTTGCTATTTGAAATGTTTGAAGAGCTGTAGTGGATAGGGAACCACTTTATACAGGAATGGCTGGGGTATTTGTAGTTCCGAGTGGGTGATTCAGGAGTAATGTATGTACGGTCGAACGGAACGCTAACTGAACACAGCCGACTGTGAGCGTTTTAATGAGCGGGTTATGTTACCGTACGTGTCACACTAATAGTATGCTGCCAGCTGCCGAGAGTATGTGAGCTCGGGAGCGAGTGTGACGCGAGGGCCGGTGGAACCATAAGCTGACTGAAGTGTATGAGAGGCCAGGAGCGAGTGAGACCACGTACAGAGAGCGCGGCTTAATAAAGTAGTGTGTGAACACTCATTACCAAGGATTGTAAAGCTTTATACAGGGTGCTTAGTTGAAGTGTGTCTCAGTTCACAAAGTAATCCCTTTCATGTAAACACACTCACAGGTCGGCGATCAAACACAAATTCTCTTGGTTCAAGTTCAAGTGATAGTACTTAGCGTGAAAACGCACGTCAGGGATCGTGAGTTATGTTTTGCTACACCCTGTATATTATGCAAATGAGTAAAGGGTTAAGCGCTAGTATGTTTTAAGTTTCAAGTAGTTGTTAAGTTTACTTGCGTTAGAGGCAAACTTATGGGTTGGAGTTGCACGGCAACATTCATTGTGTTTGACGACATCTAGGGATTATCGGGGAACTATTAAAGGAGTAATTGCGAAAAGCCGGTGTTAAAGTTTCCTTGTTAGTACTTGAAAAACTCATGATATTTCAGGTCTGGTGAGTCTTTTCGGTTGTTATGGTTGTTTTTGAGTTTGAAGCTAATTTCGTGTACGAACAAGTTTGCTTTATTTTGGCAAGCACTACATCGTTAGGCACGGCGCAGTCGCAATGTAATGTTCAACAACCGTAAGATGTTGTTTTATTTTAAAAATCTAACTGAATTTCTAGCTAAGTGGCTAATCTTGTGCTGCTCTCTGAAGCCAATGTGGGAGATTGTTTTACCATTAATCTGGTATGGAGTTCCTAAAAATAATAGAGGATGGTGACCGGAAGGGCCTGGAACATGTTTTATTTTTACTATCTCTTTGGGATCAGATCGGAAGCTCTGATGTCAAGCAGATGATCGGTCTTAATAACTAATCCAATTCATATCTGCAAACATTCCCGAAAAAGTATGCTATTTACTTATGTAAAAAGCAGTACCACACATATTATGTTATTGCTAAATTTAAACTAAGGTACATTACGCAGATGTGCATGGCCATTTTGGCTTGCATAACATTTACAATCTATGAAATGAAGTGTGTTGGCCAATTCCAAATTGGAAATAGATAAATATATCGAGTTCGAGTCCCGCCTTCGACTGTTTCTTTTTCAGGATTCTATAAAAATATAAAATCACTAGCTATTGCCCGCGGCTCCGCCCGCTTTAAAAAGTTTTTCCGGGATAAAAGTCCCGCTTTATATTTTCCTGGGATAAAAAAGTAGCCTATGTGTTAATCCAGGACATAATCTACTCGTGTGCCAAATTTCATCGAAATCCGTTCGGTAGTTTTTGCGTGAAAGAGTAACAAACATCCATACATCCAAACATCCAAACATCCATACATTCTTACAAACTTTCGCCTTTATAATATTAGTAAGATTAACCAGGCACTACATGGCCATTGATATGTATAAAAAATCATAACATAAAATTTTTATTCTACCCGGTAAAGTCCCTCTGCACCTGATGTTAAGCGGAGTGGGGAGTAGAAAGAGTCTCGACTGACACAATATGGTTATCTCTCGCCAGTCACTCCAATCATGCTGGTCCAGAACGCTACACTTACGTGGGCCAATATATAAGAGAAACCTGCTAGTTTTTTTGTCGCTATCCGGATGAATACAAAATCCTGCCACCAGTAAAAGATGATCTGGTACAAATAGCGGGCTCTCTCTCACCAAATGTAGTTGTTCTTGATTACATTAAATTCGAACATGTTGCTATTTAATTGCAGAAGTCCGAGTATGTCCCGAGAGAATAGACTTAATTACTACAACTGCAGTGGATTAAATTATTTTCGTCTCATGATGTGATGCTAGTACGTTTGTCACATCATGCATACATTCCAATCCTAGCAACACAAACGAGTTTTTAGTCCGAAATATATTGATGACTCGGAAATAACGGTGATTATTTACTGATTGCCTTGTTGGTTATATCACGTGTTTGTTATGACTTGCTAGTCATATCACACACGTAATCAGTCTTAGTAGTAATACCACTCAGATGTCCCAAAATCGAATCCTGGGTCAGGCAAAGTTTATTGGGTTTTTCTATCAGCCCGGAGACTGAAATTTGTGCCCAATATGTCGTGCAATAATCGACTCCTATCACAACATGGGACAGAACAGTGACGGCGAAAAGTGGGTGCCTGTTAATATCCTAGATTTGTCTAATCAAGACGAAACGCAACTCAAAGGACGATGAATCAGAACCAAATAGTTCAAAACTATAAGGTAAATTAATTTCCTCGCTCGGTGAGTACCTAAAAGGACTCGGTACCAGGGGATTAACTATCTTCTGAACATCTCTCGATTCAATTAATATCTCATTTGGGATTTGCGATTTTGCTGATTTTCGTTTGCTTGTTATTGGTATGGTGCCGCTTATTTGGTTTGTTCCGAGCCGCGAAGACGATGTATTGTTGTCGTGAAACTACCGTACAATACTAACGGTTGTTCTGCCTGCTGACTTAACTTTCAATTTCGTAGTCCGCGTCAGTTAGAGTACAGAGTCTGCGTGATGCCTTATTTGTCGATAATACTTTTCGTCTCATAGAGATAGTATCAATATATTTGGATTGGGAAAATGAGAGATTAGGTCTTCTGGTCAGGTCTTGCGTAAGATGAATGATAAATTTGAGTTTAGTATCGTTTATTATATCAAATGACTTGAAGATATTTAAGTCAAAAAGCTTCATCATTATTGAGTTGAAGAATAGCTGACTGCCTCCGCGGCGTAGTTGTATTGGGTGCTACAACCACTGCTCTGAGGTCCCGAGTTCGAATTCCTGGCCGGGCAAAGTGATATTGGGTTTTTCTGATCAGTATCAGTCCAGAGTCTGAAATTTATGCCTGAAATGGCGATAAACTGGCCCCCCATCCCTACGTCGCGATGCGTATTTTTTGTTTTGTTTTGAAGTATAGAACCATCAGTATACAAAGTCGACTCAGGCTTAACTGGTATTGGAAATTATTATAGGTTTCCTCTGATCATTAAACCATTTTCTAAACCTTATATTCCCTCAACAAACTATTAGCCTGCCCTAAAGAAAACGGCACGAAAAGAAACATTTTCCACGAGCTTGACTTATCAAAACCAAATGTCGTTCCTTTGACGGTATTCTATTTTTATATTATGATTTTTCTTTATACATGTCAATGTAATGCCTGGTTTCTTTTTCAGTATTCTATAAAAATATAAAATCATTAACCAGGTATTCTATTTGCGATATCAGGATGAAAAATATTAGTAAAGAAGTTTGATATAACAAACTGAGACGTAGTAAATGATGAGATGTGAAATAGAAGAGGACAAACACCATACAACTTTGAATTAAGCACTGTGTTGCACTATATTTGTCAAGATTAAAAACGTAGGGTCCTTCAAGCGGACCGTGAAGAAGCAATTAAGCAGGCCGGCATAACTGTGCCTACCGACCAGGGATGTTTATCTCTTGCCGGTCGACATTTTTTCGAACACCTTTTTTATATCAGCAAGGCTACGTTACCCCACTGCAACTGATAGTATATCAGATAGCGGTAGACTTTCCAGAGATGATCTCTCGCCAGTTCTGTAGTTTTTGAACTAACCGCCCTAATTAGAACTCGAAATACACACTGTGTACCACTAACTCCAAACTTCACTACGCAAAATCAAAATATTTGTTTAAAGCAATCAAAAAGTTAAATTGCATTCGGCAGCTCGTTTGGGAACTTTTATTTTTCCGGAGATGCAAACGGTTAATGCTTTGCGTTTCACGTGTTCACAGATTTTCAATTCGACACTAACATACACAGTATAGATATAATAAAGTCGTAGAACTTTATATTTATGCACGTCACGTAAAACCCATTTATTGCATTTAACAAAAACCTCAGAGTAAGTATATACCTATAGAGAGCTAATATCGCATCGTGCGCCTACTACCCAGCGTAGGCAGGTGAACTATAGCTACTTATACAGAAATGTTGGCGACTGCTAGGGATGGGCACGCGAGCAGCACCAACGCAACAGTTATCGATAAGTACAGGTCCGGCGGCGCGGTACATATTGTTGTTAAAAAATTGTGGTTCTACAAAGTATGGCCTTGTGAGTAATTTTAAGCGTATTGCGTTAATATAGATAAAAGCTATCCTGCGAATTGGTGTAGTGCCATGTGGAATGATTTATAAACACGGTACCTCAAGAGCAGTTTTTACAAGCATTAAGAACCAATAATATTAATGGATATCCATTATAATTGAACCAATGGATATAAACCGAGCATCGCACCATGGATTTCTTAGCTAGTCTCCCTAAGCCTAAAATAGTCACGTCTAGTTTTTGAAATATTTATTACCAATGTTAAAAAAATGTCAAAGAAATATATCTTAATGATTGCTAACTTATACTGTCAAGACACGCGATAGTAGCTATGCAATAGCTTAAAAATATTATCGTAATCAGTCAATTTTTAGGAACAGTAATTATTTCTTTCATTTCATAAACAAAAACGCAATTATTAATTGGCTTAAAAATCACACACAGACAAAAACAGTTACCTAAGCTACATTATATTAAGCATCGCCTTCGATAGTAATAAATACGTATGCTATAATATGAAAATATTACATCGATTCTGGTATCGACGCGTAACATCACTATCGAAAAAGCGGGATGCGGGGCAGTGCGGGGGGTACAAGTGTTCGCCTCCCAAGCGTCTTTCATACCGTGACGCGTGATTTCAATTTTACCTAAAAATATACTGAAATATGGCTTGCCTGTGAAACGTGATATTAGAATTCTGTTTAGTGTGTTTCCGAGTGTCGTTTTACAACATTCCACAGAACATTTAACCATTTTGCAGTATTAATAATCAAATATTCGCATAGATCTCACTCGCGTGTGCTCACACCGTTCCTACTCGAGTGACTACAAGCGCTAGCGGCCGGTGCAGGACGATGTTCCCACCCGTGCCTATTGTTCCCACTTGCATACGCGCTCTCTATAGGTATATACTTACTCTGAGACAAAAAAATAAACATTATTTACTGAAAAATATTAATGTTTGACCCTCATTTAGCCGGATTAATAGGGTAGTTTCCTATGTTTGATTTTTTGCATTATTTTATATGTAACAGAAAATAATACGAAAAAGAAATCCTCTTGTGAAATCATTATCAAAATTAGTTGGAAAATATAGCAGTTATTCAAATTTGAAATATTGTTGGGAGCTAACGTGGGGATATCGCGCGATCTCTTTCAGACGCACACAGCGTTATGGCAAGGTAAAGCTATTAGTGTACTGTGGTTATGGCTGGTGACAAACGATGACGTCACAGTCTAATATTACTATCATTTGACAATTACCCATTACACCAAATTTCGAAACTTTATAACTTACTATTATTACGCCAATGCTGAAAAATCTTATTCCGTTAGATTTTGAATGGCATACATTTTTGATAAATGTATTAAAAAAAATAGTCAACTACCTTATTACTGCTAGTAATACTCTTCAGGACGTTATTAGATCAGCCCTATAATACTGTCCCACTGCTGGGCACGGGCCTCCTCTACTATTGATGGTGGAGGCCTTAAACTACCACACTGGCCGAGTGTAAGCAGATTTCACAAACCCTTGTCCTTATGCAGTATTTTCAGATGCCCTGCCCTTTTTGGAGATCATTTATTTGGTCAGAGGACGTTCTCCTTAGGCGTCCCTTTCCAGCCTTACTATCCATATTCGCTCGATAAATACCTTTTGTGATCCGTCTTTCATCCATCCTCTCCACGTGCCCAAACCACCTCAGCATACTTAGAACTCTTTGTTTCATAATAAGTGTATTTGTGCGTTTCAATATTGCAGTATCTATAGTGCAGTGTTTTTGTTTGATTATTAGTGTTTTAGTACTAATAAAGTCTTAATTGGTGCTTTTATCACATTACATGGCATTTTAGTTGTTTATCCCGAACCCCAGCAGGTTACAGTATTAATATAACACCTGTAAATTTGTGTTTAAATATGTATTCCTTCCCAATCTATACAACAAAGGACAAGTTGACAAAAATAAATTACATTCAATCTATCATTCCGTGATCCGTGGTGTTTTTTCTGAAAGAGGAAGCCCCTCCCTCCGCTACGCCATTACCTCTCCGCGGTAATGGCGGAAGAATTCCTATGACGTCATACGTCCCGGATTTTTCGGCATGTGTGTTTAGGATGCTCTGTAAATGGAGATAAGGATATGATTTTGACAAAACTGGTATGGCTTACTGGCTTGGTTTCGTAGTGAGTGGAAATTGAGAATGAAATTAGATTTGTAGGTCGAGCATTACTTTGTGCATTGTTTGTGTATTGTTTAATTGGCATGTAATAAATTTGTGGTATAAAACATATATGGTACTAGATTGGTCCCAGATTGGTCCCATGTAATTGTTATGAAAATCGGTTTAGTAGTTTCGTTTTAAAACCAACGCTATCGAGGCGGTATAATTCTGATTAACACAAAAAAGTAAAAAATAAAAAGCTATTTAACAAAATATAAAGAATCCTGTCACGGTTTTTATTTAGATTTTTTTAACAGATAATAATATCGCTCCAATTCACGCAGATCAATCATAGTAAGGAGTTGTCCATTAATCACGTGATGTTTTTAGTAACTTTAACCCCCCCCCCCCCTCCGGTGATATGTGGTGCGGTTTTTTACTATTCCACCCAAGATAACTTGTATTTTTTGTGCAAGGTATCTTAAAAAATTTAGTGTATTATCTTCAAATACAACTTGAGAGGTGTCAAGGGACATCGGGATGTAACGAAGTTCCTTTCGATTTATTAGTGAAGGAATTGTAATAAAATTTTATTCCTTTTAAGTTATGTAACTATTTTTTTTATTAGGAACAACTATAATGTAATATATACTTAATCAATAAGCTCAATTTTAGTAATAATTGGCTTGTGGTAACTGAAGTAGGAAACATATGTTTAGGATTCTATTTTATTTAAATATCTTAAAAAAAAGTACTCAAAAAAGCATTCAAATTGTCTGTTTTTATTTAAATTTCGAATGTCACTTTTATGGCCAGTTCTTTATTGTTACTGGCTGGTTTCACAGGGCAAAAATAAAAAAAAAGTGTCGTTACAACTTTGGGTCTTAATTTTTTCCATCTAGCCCCCTTTCGCAACGCGCGATAAGAAACTACGTTCCAACAAGTAAATGTAATCTAATGTAATGAAAACATAAATACACGTGATATATTACTACAACCCCCCTACCCCCCAATGTGATATTTGATACTTCTTGCCGAACCTCTAACTTTCGAGCGTAACGTAATTGATAGACGATCCCTAATGTTTATAAATGTCAAAATATCCGTATATATCAAACCATTTTACTTAAAAATAAATATAAATAAAGTCGACCGTTGTTTTATACGTTCTTATATTAATAAACTAGTAGTGCTCGCGGCTCCGCCCGCGTGAAAAGTTCTTCCGGGACAAAAATATTTTCCCGGGATAAAAAGTAGCCTATAGCACTCAGTTATGTAGCTTCCTATTAGTGAAAGAATTTTTTTCAAAGTCGGTTAAGTAGTTCCTGAGATTAGCGCGTTAAAACAAACAAACTCTTCAGCTTTATAATATTAGTATAAATTACGTTCGACATCATGTCCCATTAATGTGACGTAACTTGATTCATCGTTTACGTGAAACGGAACGTTGCTTCTGATTAATTCTGATGTTTAATTTATTACTAGGTATTAGTGTAAAAACATTACTTTTATAGTTGATAAATGGGTTGTGTCGCGTGGGTACCGCGAAAAATGCTGATTTATTTGTAAATATTTGTTTCTTTTACGACGTTCCATTTTACGTTGTCGATTTATAATCAAAGCGGTAAAGTGATTTACGGTGTGTAATTTCGTTTTTAAATAGCATTTGCACATGGTTTTGTGTCCAGAATCTGTTTATCGTTCTCAAGTTAGTAGATAGATAATTTAATTTAGAGTATACTGGCTTTTGCCCACGGCTCTCCTCGCATGAATGAGTTTTTCCGGGATAAAAAGTAATCCAGGATATAATCTACCCGTGTGCCAAATGCATCGAAATCCGTTCAGTAGTTTTTGCGTGAAAGAGTAACAGCCATCCATATATTCTTACAAACTTTCGCGTTTATAATATTAGTAGGATTAAGTCATAGTAATATGACGGAGGAGAAGGTCTAGAACTCTTTAAAAAGAGGTGACGTCAGCTCTGCCGACGTCACAGGGATCCACCTCATCATCATAACCCATGATGTGAGAGTAAAATTCCAAATTGTTCTGCATCCTTTATTTCTGAATGTTCCAAACTTATTTTTGGAGCTCCGAACAGTTGGGAGTCTCACAAGAGACTGCTTTTTCAAATGCGAGGCACCCTATTTATACCAACGATTTGACATCTCGACTAGTTTTTTGCACGATTATTATTTCAAAATACCCGCCGCTCCGACAAATATCATGGCAAAAAGTAATGCGGTGTCATGAAGTATTGTTGCAGTCCATTGTCTGAGCCAGAAACTGCAAAACTGACGAGGTGATGGGACACTAGAGTTCCTGTTACCCAGTACTTGTTAGTGACGTTCGGTTGCGAAAAACTATTCTAGAAATTAGTATGTGAAAAGTGAGTACGAGCGAATGCATATATAATCAGTCTAAGGGGTATTGGAAATTCAAAATTTGTATTTAGAATAATAATTAATACTACGCAAACGCAACCGCGATCAATAGGTCGAATCAAATACAATCCCATCAAAAACATAAATGTGAAATGTGGAAGCCAAGTCTAATATTAAGAATATGCGTGCTGGTCGACTTCATGGACAAAAGAATTGAAATCTTTATGGTTGCCAAGCCTTGTAGATAATCCTGAAAATTATTTATAAGAACACAATCCATTTTAAAATTAATTTAAACTAATATTTCTTTGTTTTTCTGCTACGACAATGTATGATATTTAAAAATATAATTTCTTAAATTTACATAGTCGAATTATTTACACAAAGTATATAACTTAATATAAATTTAAGCCCAAGATTTGACTTGGCTAGTCTTCACATACAATTTTTCTTATATTTGGCTAATAAGCTTATCTTTATGTTACTGTTTTCATATTGTAAAGTCAACATATCCTACTCTTCGTAAAAAAATTTTTTTCTGATAAAACTAGCCAAGACAAATCTTGAGCTTGAATTTATACTAAGTTATCTGCTTTGTGTAAATAATTCGACTATGTAAATTTAAGAAATTATATTTTTAAATATCATACATTGTCGTAGCAGAAAAACAAAGAAATATTAGTTTAAATTTTTTTTTAAATGGATTGTGTTCTTATAAATAATTTTCAGGATTATCTACAAGGCTTGGCAACCATAAAGATTTCAATTCTTTTGTGCATGAAGTCGACCAGCACGCATATTCTTAATATTAGACTTGGCTTCCACATTTCACATTTATGTTTTTGATGGGATATCATTTCTTTTTGTAAAGATATTATTTATTACAATATTGAGTTAAGTAACTAAAACAATTACGTAAGAAGTTACCTTTGCGCAATATTTATGAAGTTACTTATTTTATAAAGAAAATAAACAATGTATTAAAAGCCGTAAACCGCTTCATCGTTCTGCTATGTGCACGCGATGAAGTCCTCTTGGTATAAAAACCTCTATTTACTAATTACTTAAACTCTATGATTCGCAAGTATTATGATAGAACGTCCAATGTCATCTCATGTCACAATAATAAACGTCATAAGATGTAAATAAACATTGTAGAAATCAGAAATTTTTAATTTGAGCTCGAAACTGAAGTAAATATATAATATAAAAGACTGAAGAGTGGGCACGAGTTGCTGATGCCTATAACGTATCTATATGAACCTACCACCGTATCCCACAACAGCTCTGTCTAAAGTCGGAAAATTTATAGAAAAATTCAAGCAAAAGTGGTGCCCTAATACGGAGGGAACGTAATTAATGGATCAAGGTAAATAGCATTTAAATTAAAATAAAGCATCAATGGACCTGTACGCCTAAACGTCCATTATTCTAAAGATAATTTATAGATAGTATGCAGATTTTCCGATTGCTTGGAAAATGTTTCAAATCTTAAAAATACACTGTTTTCAGATTTTTTCCTTTGTATACATACATCCTCCTAGCCAGTTTCGGCCACGGCGGCCAATCTCAACGGAGATCAGCCAGGTACGCAGGAGATATTATAGTGCACAAGTGTGTGCGCAATACGCAGGTGCACTCGCTATTCCTTCACTCTCATAGTCCGGTGAGACGGCAATCCGACATGACCGGAGAGAGATCAGGCGCAGGACCAACGGCTTTACGTGCTTTCCGAGGCACGGGGGTATCACACCGCCAACTTCCTGACTCCGAGCTGCGACTGAGTAAATTTTAAGATGGAAAAACCCAGTCACAATTTTTTTGGCTCGAACCCAGGACCTCAGCGCGCAAATCGTACTCGTAATGCGTACGCAATACCACTACGCCACCGAGGCATACATACAATTACCTATCTGGACACCAAATTTCAACTTTCTAGGTCATCTGGAAGTGGGTTAGGTTTTTGATCTATATGTCAGTCAGTGATAAAAATGCCGATTTTTAGATGTTAGTATCTCAATGACCGTTTGAGCTATATTTATGAAATTTGTGATTCTAGTTAACGTGAGGGGGTTTAATGCATAAACCAAATCTCAGGTATTTACGTTAAATAGTTTTTGAGTTATAGAGGCGTCAAAAGTCGCTCCAAATGGTTCGGGTGAAACTACACTAGGCAGCTTCGACTTTTTTTTTTTTGCTTGGCTTGACACGCTGCCGCGTGTTTCGATCCAACAGTAGTTTGGATATGTGATTTAATTGTATTGATTTGAGTAAAACGTTTCGTTTCACGCAGCAACACTATGCCGCATCTCTTCGAGGGCGAAACGGAACATCCTGATTAATTCCACTGGCAAATTTGAAATATAGGCATTTGGAAGATACCTTCCGTAAGCTGTGTGCTCGTGAATTTTGCTGAGCAACGCTTATGCCTGTTTTGGTTTAGGGATGGGCAGGGAGTGTTATCGATTCACTTATCTCACTCTAATATATTAAGTAGGTGTTTCTCGCGGCTGCGGCAACGTGAAACGCCTGTCCGCTACAAAATGTGAGGACGTCAGCCTCACCACCATTATCCTCAAAGGGGTAGGCAGAAGTGCAACTAGTGCACCCAGTTTTCGCCATGCGTTTTGCGTCCTATGATGTGATAGGGGACGAGCCTATAGCCATAACGGGCACAAATTCCTGACTCCGGGCTGATTGATACTGAGTAGAAAAATCCAATCGCACTGCCCGACCCGGGGATCGAACCTGAGTCCTCAGCTTTGCAGTCGTACCGTAATATAACTATGCCACCGAGGCAGTCATTATAAAAAGTAGCCTATGTGTTAACCCAGGACATGGTCAACCCATGTGCCAAATTTCATCCAAACTCCTTGTTGTTTCTTCGTTTACTTTTAACATACATACAAATATCCAAACAATTTGACAAACTTCCGAATTTATAATAGATAAAATAAGATGCGAAAGATTTTGAAATTTTTTGGATGATTGCTAAGAGTAAACGTCGAAACGCCTGAGCAGTTTTTGATGAAATTTGGCGCACAGATAGAACAGGTACTAGATTAGCTTAGCGACTGTAAGTAGTTATGTATAAATACACACACTCACATACACTCACGCCTGTTATCCCCGAAGGGGTAGGCAGAGGCGCAACTAGTGCACCCACTTTTCGCCATTATTCCGTTCCATGATGTGATAGGGGGCGAGCCTATCGCCATATCGGGCACAAATTCCAGACTCCGAGCTGATACTGAATAGAAAAACTCAATATCACTTTGCCGACCCGGGTATCGAACCCGAGACCTCAGCTTTTGCAGTCGTACTGTAATACAACTACGCCACGGAGGTAGTCATTTGTATAAATAATTAGCAATAATTCAAAGTTCTGTGTAACGTTGCTCCTGTTTTTGTAAAAAGGTCATAACAATGTCTTTGAGATATCTAAAAGCATACAATATACTTTACTGCCCCGTGCTGAGCACGGGCCTCCTCTACTACTGAGAAGGTTTAGGCCTTAGAAATAATTAATTAAATACGAGTTCTGCACTTCGTTGATTTTAGAACATAAAGCAATGTGTGCTCTCTAATATTAATACTCCCATATTTTCTTAATTACATAAATATGAAAGAAAATATTCTTACATTAGCTGATGTCTTGACTTCGTAAGAAATATTAATTAGTTATTATTAATACCTATCATTTATGATATCAAATATCAGCCATTATCAGCGTTTGATTAATGGATTCTTAATTAATATTAATTGTTCCAGAATGATCAAGTATTGTTCTATTGATAAATACAGAAGTATTGAATCAGTATATCGCGTAAATGTTCTTTCATCTGAAAATATATCTAATAGTATATTTTAGTTTTATAGATTTTAAAAATAAATAAGAACACTTATGTCTTTATTATATTTTTATACAACTGAATAACTGCCTCGGTGGCGTAGTTGTACTATGGTACGACTGCAATGCTGAGGTCTCGGGTTCGATTCCCGAGTCGGGCAAAGTGATATTGAGTTTTTCTATTCAGTATCAGCTCGGAGTCTGGAATTTGTGCCCGATATGGCGATAGGCTCGCCCCCTATCACATCATGGGACGGAATACTCACGGCGAAAAGTGGGTGCACTAGTTGCACCTCTGCCTACCCCTCCGGGGATAAAAGGCGTGAAGTATGCGTATGCAACTAGTTTACCTACTTTTTACCGTGCGTATTCCGCAGCATGATGTGATAGGTGAGTTTGCCACCATATTGGGCACAAATTACTGACTTAAGTTGATACAGAAAATCCTCATATCACTAATCACAACTCGGAATTCGAAATGGAAATCTCAGAGCGGGAATCGCAATATAACTACGCTCCGAGGCAGTTCCTGACAAATATTCTTAAGCGTTCTTTAAACATCGATAGTGTCCCATCCCTAGTGAGATTAATGTAAGTCCGCATGAATGCCAAACGCTGTTTGCGTACCAATTAGGGCGCGGACGCACGGACACACAGGTCGGCAAACTGTAGCGAGCTTGTCTTACACACAGCCCGCGCGGATGGCAAACATCGGATTACCGTGTTTGAATAAGTTTTAAATGTTTTTCGGTGTTTGTTTTGGCTTAGTTTTTTTTTATTAATGTATGGGTGTATTTTACATCATATTATTATAAATTACTCGGGTATTATAATTTTAAACAATATGGAATGTTTTTATTTTTGTTTCATAAATCTTAGACATATTCAGGTACGATAATACAACGTCTGTGTCCAGAAAATGTAGACAGAGATTATGGGTATACATTCTCATCATACTATATTTACATTCTCTACTTCGATTTAACATTGTATACATTCTGTTTAGGGTATCATATTGATCTGTTAGTAACAAAAACAAAATCCCACGCAACTAACAGTGAAGTAAAGATAAAATTATTACCCTCAAAATTCATAAAGTTTTTTTCTTTCATTATATTGTGTCTATACTAATGTTCTTAAAGCGAAAATATTTCTATTTTTGTATGTTTGCAACGAATAAACTCAGAAATTAGTGGACTGATTTTTTTCACTAATATAAAGCTACATTATCAGGGGGTAACATAGGCTACTTTTTATCTTGAGAAAATATAAAAGAGGGACTTTTAACCCAAAAGTCGAAGAAGAGTAAAAGTCTAGCATGTTATAATATCGGACAAAAACATTGAACTAAACACGATGCTTTATTCAAAGAGACATCAAATTTAAATAACCTGCAAATAAACACACTATAGTAGATATAGCAACCCTTAGTTACACTGTCATTAGACCATTAAAATGCTTTTAAAGTATAAATAAAACCTTGAAGCAAATACTTTAAAATAAAATACTCAAGACTTCAAAACAATTGATACTAAGAACAAATAAACATCAGATATTTTTAAAATGTTCACTTCATACAAAACTCTCATTACTTTTGTAGTTACACTGAACTGGAGTTCGAGGAATGCAAACTGGAGGAATTGTAGCTTCGCGGAAAATGAACGAACAAATTGAATGAATTTAATCACTTGAACTGTTTTATAGTAGATTTAAAGCATATTTTGATATTCTTAATATTATGATAAAATTAATAAGAGAATGAATGAAAATTATACCTACTATTTTGGATTCTATATTTTAGTGAAATAAAGGGAGGAGGATTTTGATGTAAAATAAGGTTAATGGTTCATCATCACCATCATTATCAGCCTTTATCAGTCCACTGCTGGATATAGGCCTCCCCTAATGAGTGCCATAGCACCCTGTCTTCAGCTTGCCGCATCCAGCATCTACCTGCAGTCTTTCGCAGATCTGGGCAAACGTAGTGTAGGACGCCCTCCGGCCAGGTGGGATGACGATCTGCGAAAGGTTAATGGTTATAGTGATTTAATTATGAAGGAGTAGCCACCATAGTTGCTAAGGTCAACTGAATAGTGATTAACTGTAAAATATGACTCAATTATATATTTTAACCTTTTTTGTCTATTAATTTGTTGATTATAACTATTTGATTACTAAATTCAAACATAATATTGTCCAGCTATGTTAACACTGTGTAGACCGTTCTTTCTATACAATAGTATTTTCAACGCTGATCATTCTTCACAACAGTGTGTCTCAAGGCCTCGAGCTTTGTTGGCCGTCCAGTAAGTGCCGATACGTGTAACCCACTAAAGCGATAAAAAAAATGTAATACCCCTTGAGGATATTTTAGGAGCTAATGTCGAAGGTTTTTATTCAACCCTTAGATTCTTTTATGCAAGTAAGGTAATGATGTGTCGGCCGTTCTACTTATAATGGACTGGAGTACCTTCCATTAAGTAACTTTATTTATTTCTGACGCAAGATGTACGTCATCTTACGTCAAAAATGTAAGGCTAGATTGCTTTGCTTATTGCTAACGCCAAGCGGCACATAACCTACATTTAAGGACAGTATTCCTACAAAATAAGTCCAGTACCATCATCAATATAGTAAAATATTACCAGCTCTTTATACTGCCCACTGCTGAGCACGGACCTCCTCTACTAAGAGGGTTTGGGCCTTAGTTAATCACGTTGGCCTAGTGCAGGTTGGCAAACTTTGAATACTTTCAAAATGTTTATGGAGAATTATCAGGTATGTAGGTTTCCTCACGATGTTTTCCTTCACCAGTAAAGCGAACGATAATTGATAAACAATATTATACAAGTTACATTGAGAAGTCAGAGTTGTATCTTGGGCTTTGAACCTGTGGATATAAGGTCTTAGCAGACCGTTCCATTACCAACTAAGCTATGGTGCACTCTCAACAGAAATAAAAACAAAAATTAAAACGAAAATTAAAAAATTAAATCGTACTTCAAACTTCGCGGTTATCCGGCAACGTCCGTCATTTAGTTATTAAAAACAAGGCGTAATAATTCAACAATTTGCGAGCAAAAAGGGTAAATGATTAAACGCTCCGCGGAACAATTAAATACGTCATCTCGTCTGAAAGCTGTAATTTGTTGGAGAACAAATTAAGTCGAGGAATCTAATCTATTGAAACTAGGTTAAGACGCTTCATGGTGTAGGTTTTTTTCAAGGGAATGACTCCACTATAGGTAAAAAACATTTTATTTTACACCACTGACATACAAAGAACTGACATACGACTGCTTTGGTAGCGTAGTTATGTTGCTGTAGGACTGAGATCTCGGGTTCGATCCCCGGGTAGGGCAAAGTTATATTGGATTTTTCTATTCGGTAACAGCCCGGAGTCTGGAATTTGTGACCGATATGGCGATAGGCTCGCCCCCTATCACATTATGGGACAGAATACGCACGGCGAAAAGTGGGTGCATTAATTGCGCCTCTGCTATACCTATCAGGAAACCAGTTTTTTTATACGATCAAGGCAACGTGACCCCTTTGCATCTGATGACAAGCGGAGATAGGTCCAGATAGAAGGTCGAAAGACGAACGATGATTATCCCTCGTCAGTCGTCAGAATTATGCCGGCCTGGATGATCCGGATATGCACAGGCTGATCTCGAAACGGGGCACACTTACGTAAGCCACCATGTAGAGTTCAGGCAGGTATAAAATATATACTACTTACTATTTGACCCATCGCTTGTAGATGTCCGCGGGGAAGCGCATGCGCTCAAGCTCCACCTATTGGGTCCAGTTACTTGACAGCACCTGTACTTTGTGGGAAGTGGAGTGGCATCCATAGTATCGACTGATGAGATACAAATCTCTTTACAAAAAGTGAAATGGGGTCCTTTTTTGCCCCCACCCGGACTCCCGCATTGGTCAACCACTGCTCAAGTTTCACACACTATTGGGGACTTTTTTTATACCTTTGGCCTTGGTTACATAGCCATGCTAATGCACACAACCAAGACACATCTTGGTCCCAAAATGCGCCAGACTTACGTGGGTCAATAAGGCAGGTTTTACTCGTGTATCGTGGACCTTATCATATCTATGACGACATACATTGAAGAGTATGGTCCCTACGGTAGGCAGCGGCTTGTCTGTGTCCCCGGCATTGCCAAGTCCATGAGCAGCGGTGGCCGCTTACCACCAGGTGGGCCGCTAGCTCGTCTGCCTATACTGGCAATAAAAAAAAAATAAAAAATAAATACATGTCCGACGAAATCGTGATACCCCTTAGTCATTGTTTTCAAATGTCTAACCACACAGGACGACTGTTATTACCCGTAAAACTAATATAACCAGTCAACTCGCGTGCCGAGCGGTTCGGAGAAACCAGCGGAAATTCATTGCGCGATTCAACCGCGAAATCTCCGCTCGACCGACCCAATTGGATGAAATATGCCACTAGGCTAGTAAGAGCTATTAAGTAATGTAGGAAATATTATGTTGAATTTATTGCATATTTAATAATAAGGCCCTGATTCACAAGTTTGGAGTAAATGTTATTTGACAGTTATCGTAGAACAGATAATTTAGATAATACTAATCTTATTGCACACACTTACGTCTTGTAGCCCCGGAGGGGTAGGCAGAGGCGCAACTAGTGCACCCACCTTTCGCCGTGCGTATTCCGTCCCATGATGTGATATGGGGCGAGCCTATCGCCATATCGGGCACAAATTCCAGACTCCGAGCTGATACTGAATATAAAAACTCAATATCACTTTGCCCGACCCGGGGACCGAACCCGAGACCTCAGGTTTGCAGTCGTACTGTAATACAACTACGCCACCGAGGCAGTTATTTCTATCACAATTCTTATAAAAAAAAAAATTCTAGAATACACAATAATCTTCTTCGTGGCGAGAGACTTTATTTTATACTATGTACAATCAGCCTCATAAGTGCCTGAACAAATTCAAAATTTCACGTAACCACGCGTTAAGTTTAATTTAAACACTTTATTTTTCTTTGTGGGAAGTAAAGTTAATGGCCTTTATTTTATACTAGCTTTTGCCCGCGGCTCCGCCCGCATTAAAAAGTTTTTCCGGGATAAAAGTCCCGGTTTATATTTTCCCGGGATAAAAAGTAGCCTATGTGTTAATCCAGGACATTATCTACCCGTGTGCCAAATTTCAACGAAATCCGTTCAGTAGTTTTTGCGTGAAAGAGAAACAAACATCCTTACATCCATACATCCAAACATCCAAACATCCATACATTCTTACAAACTTTCGCCTTTATAATATTAGTAGGAAGTAGGATTTTGTGAATATTACACAAACATTGGTAAGAACACGTAAGTGTATACACGATTTCAAGTTTTAGATTTTCAACCTACCTAAGTGTGGATGCAAAAACGTAGCCATTATCTAGATATAAATTCACAATCACAAACAGCAACTTATCACTAATAAATCAGTGAATAACATAAGTCCAAACTTGACTTGTATAAGCGTTCTAACTACTCAGCTTAATTAAGCGACGACTAAGTTTAAGCGTTGACTAGTCGTGTCTCGTGGAGTCACGCGATGTGCACATGCGAAAGCTTTGTCAATAAAAAGTTGTCAACAAAAAGGTCTGTGTTCATTTTTATATAGTAGATTTATTCGACTTATTGAGTTGTTTGGGAGTTATGAGTCTAAGCAATAATCGTCTACATATTAATTTTTAAAGAGAAATCTTTGTACCCCATTATATGGACACTGCGCGCACAGAGGCATGTGAGGTTTCGTATAATTTAAGTTCATATAAAGAAAGAGTGTAAAAAATAAGTTCGACCGTCGAACTTCGACCATAGTACTAATATTGTTATATACGTTAACATTTATTTCTTTATATAACAAAGAATTCTACTAATATTATAAAGGCGAAAGTTTGTAAGAATGTATGGATGTATGCATGTATAGATGTTTGTTCCTCTTTCACGCAAAAACTACTGAACGGATTTCGATGAAATTTAGTACACGGGTAGATCACGTCCTGGATTAACACATAGGCTACTTCTTATTTCGGGGAAATATAAACCGGGAATATTATCCCGGAAAAACTTTTTAACGCGGGTGGAGCCGCGGGCAAAAGCTAGTAAGTCTATAATATTAACTGTGGAAATAGTGGAAAATTCTATAAAAAGTTTTTACTAATTGAATACAAAAAATAATTTTGATTACGTGCTTAGCTCAATTATCTAAGTTTCCTTTGCCTTCTCTACCCTGAAAAGAAAATTGACTGCAAGCAATATGGCTAAGTTAACTATACATAAATCAACCCATTACTTCCAAACAGTTCTAAGACAAAAGTTTAGCATTAGCAGAAACCTCCGCCCACACATTATACGCTACATTAAGGGTTTAACCGCTACATAAATTGGCCGGTTATTACGCAAAGTTGCCAGTTTTTGGCTATCGTCGCGACTCCACATTTCGATGGCATTATGTAACGATGTTTTTATTTCTGCTTTAATGTTTTAGTTAATATGGAATGATCGTTATAATGGGTATTTTTTATGGCATTCAATGATGAGACGAGCATGCCGTTCGCCTGATGGTAAGCGATACGACCACCCATAAACAGTAAAAACACTATCCAGCATCTTGAGTTACTAAGTACTCATCATCCTGAGACATAAGATGTTAAGTCTCATTATGTCCAGTAGTTACACTGGCTACAATGTCCTTCAAACCGAAACACAACAGTGCATGCATACTGCTGCTTGGCAGTAGAAATAGACACTGTGATGGTACCCACGCAGACGGATTCTTACATATAAGAGACCAGTAAAATTATTTTCTATTAATTTCCAAGTTTATTGCGTTAAAATCAATAATATTGTATTTTTCTGCCTTTGGACGTCAACTGCTGTACACAGGCCTCCCCCAGATTTCCAGACCAATCTGTCAGAAGCGGCGTGCATCCAGCGGGCTCCTGCGACCTTTACGAATTCGTCTATCCACCTTCTAAGTGGACGTCTCACGCTGCATTGTATTCACTTTTCCTTAATTATTACGGCCCGTATTAATAGACGCAGCTCAATTTCGCTCTGAAAGCTGAGATACTGTCAAATTATGGTCGGATCTTACATAGTCACTATTTAATAAACCTACATTGACATCAGCTTAAATAACATCTTAAGTTGCAATATGTGTTGGATTTTGACAGCTAAGTTTTGTTTATGTAACAGTACTCAGCTGAGAACACGCTCTTAAATTACAGCTTAAGCTTGGTTTTATTAAATACTACAACGCACTCTTAATAAAACAATCACCTAATCCAAAATTTTGGCTAGATGAGTTTTATCAAAATAAGGACCCTAAAGGGCAAGCTGCATCGACTAAAAAAGAAATGCGTCTTTGCAACATTGGAAATAGGGTCAAAATTGTTTGAATTTATGTTCCTTCCCCGCCCAACTTAAATAAAATGTCGTAGGTATACAGTTAGTTTTTGTGACGATTCTCACAAGCCAACGATTTTCGATTAGGTCATTACTTTATTAAGAGTGCGACAATACATTGAATGACTACTTAAGATTTTATCAAACGTGAGATTGGCTTATTAATACGATTCCTTGAGAGTCTATCCATAGAGGTGGTTTTACATGTTTCTGACATCAGGCATTATGAATGTCTTGTTTGAGGGAGATCCTTGTCAGTGTATTGTGGACGGATGTCATGATAAAGGTTGCTTAAGCTCACTGGATGCATGCCGGTTCTAACATATTCCTTTCCTTAATGTTTGTTACACTTAATTAAGCGATATAATCGGTAGTGCATATGGCCTTTACTTGGGAAAGATATCGCTTAACCTTGGCTTCCTTCCTCTCTGTAAAACATATCTATGTAATATTACATAGCTGATTTGCAAATTATCTTTGTATACTTTAAATCTATGATTAATCGGTGTAAATTGTCATCGTTCAGCGGTTTTCTGAATTTATTTCTAGCAAACATAACATTTATTTATAAAAATTTATAGTAGATAGTAAAATGCAAAATTATTCGTAAAATTCAACGAAACCAATCAGTTTGAAATCTAATTGCTATTGCAAACATTATCAGGTGGAAACTGTGAACAAACGGACCGCGCGACCACTTTTTAATATTGCAGCGTTATTTAGATATTAATTGAACACATCATTGGTTCGCGCAATAACCACTAATTTGAATTATCCGGGCGGAATTTTAACTCTTTTGTTTGACTTGGTAGGCATTGTAGACGTTTTAGGACTTATTGGTGGCTATGATCTATATTTTGTGTTTTGGCATGTATTCAGAAGCTTCAGCGAATACTTCTAGGCAGGGAAACTTCTTTAAAAACTTTCGCATTAGGATAAGGTTGGATATCGACCGCACATGGTCCAAAACTAATACAGACGACGCGTAATAATTAGACGCCTTTTTTATAAGGGCACGGCAAAGCAATCCCACTGAACCCAATCGTAAGTAGAGTAGATTCCACATAGTATTTTTTTTTATTAGAGATAATACAAACATTATGTTGAGACTCAAGAATATTGTACAAATATAACTGCGCAACCTACATCGTTATCCACAACATAATAATAGTATTGACTTATAAGAGATGATTTTCCCTTCCTAATGGACTAAATGCTGCTTGACTCAATTACACGGGCTGATCTTGAAACGCAACAGATATGGGCCACTGTGGAGGGTTTAATACCTTATGTACGGTCACACGGTGGTCGTTAGCCGGGCGGATCCAAATACGTTACAAGAGCAGTTGAGATGACATCCATAACCTGGAACCTATCGCGTATAATTCCAATCCATCTCAGGTGTCTTTCTTTAACTGAAAAGTCATACAAGTCTAGACTGGCCGCTCGGGGCTTTCTAGTACTGAAGCTTTTGTTATGCTCGCTCTATGCGCGTTTTTAGCGCACTTGCAAAAGAACACAAACCCATCTATTATATCTTTTTTTATTATTGCATTGACGTGATGAGCATGTCGTTCGCCTGATGGTAAGCAATACGACCTCCCATAAACAATACATCATCCAGTACCTTTAATTTTAAAGTAATGTGTGGCACTCTATCACTGTTTATCAATTATCGTTCGCTTTAACGGTGAAGGAAAACATCGTGAGGAAACCTGCATACCTAAGAAGTTCCTTATAAGAATTTCGAAGGTATGTGAAGTCTGCCAACCCGCACTAGGCCAGCGTGGTGGACTTAATGCCTAAACCCCCACAGTTAGAGGAGGCCCGTGCTCAGCAGTGGGCAGTATAATAATACAGGGCTGGTATTATTATTATTATTATTTATTATGTGTGGCACTCCACTGCGCTCGTCATCCTGAGATATAAAATGTTGAGGTTCATTATGTCCAGTAGTTACACTGGCTACAATGTAATTCAAAGCGAAACACAACAGTGCATCACACTGCTACTTGGCGGTAGAAATAGACATTGCGGTGGTGCCCATCCAGGCGGACTTTTACATATGAGAGGTACACCAGTAAGGGTAGACATCGCGGTAGACTCAGCATAGACTCTACTTTTTTAACTGTTGCTTCTACTGGTTATTTATCGAATATTTCGCCAATGTCAAGTAATAATAGCAGCACAAAACAAATATAAATGCTTAATAATAAAAAGTTATCACCATGTCGAAAAACAAAATACGAATCCCAAGCATAGACTCTAAATGGAGTCATCATGCGTTTTGTAGGTTCTTCCTTCCCTGGGACAATTTAAAGACAAACAGGTGCCGACAAACTCAAAACAATAATCCCCAAAATGAAAGTTACAAATTCGCAATAAAACCCCTTAGACACAAAAAGTTAAGACAAACAACACGGATCCTAAACAAAATGTATTACGGTTGTAATTTGCAAAAGGTCTTTGTATAAAGATATTACAGGTTGTAATCTGTAATCCTTCGAAGCGACCGCACAGGTCTACCCTTTTTGTTATTCAATTTGGGAAATTGTTATGCGAAGGCGTTGGTTGATAGTAAGGTTGTTTATCATTTTTACTAAAGGATTTTGGGTTCCAGATATTATGGATTTGAAGTTTGGTGTCCACTTAATGATTTTTTACACTCTTGTTTTGTTGTTTTAATGTCGTAATAACGTAGTTGTCTATGTTTGATTTTGTACATTATTTTAGACTAGCTTTTGCCCGCGGCTCCGGCCGCATTAAAAAGTTTTTCTGGGGTAAAAGTCCAGGTTTATATTTTCCCGGGATAAAAAGTAGCCTATGTGTTAATCCAGGACATGATCTAACCGTATGCCAAATTTCATCGAAATCCGTTCAGTAGTTTTTGCGTGAAAGAGGAACAAACATCCTTACATCCAAACATCCAAACATCCATACATTCTTACAAACTTTCGCCTTTATAATATTAGTAGGACTAGCTTTTGCCCGCGGCTCCGCCCGCATTAAAAAGTTTTTCCGGGATAAAAGTCCCGGTTTATATTTTCCCGGGATAAAAAGTAGCCTATGTGTTAATCCAGGACATGATCTACCCGTGTGCCAAATTTCATCGAAATCCGTTCAGTAGTTTTTGCGTGAAAGAGGAACAAACATCCTTACATCCATACATCCAAACATCCATACATTCTTACAAACTTTCGCCTTTATAATATTAGTAGGATGTAACAGAAAACAATACGAAAAAGAAATTCTTCTGTGAAATCAGCATCGAAATCGATTAAAGAATGAAGCAGATATTCAATTTTTTAAATACTCTTGCGAGCATAAGTGAGGGCGTGGCGGGGATATCGCGCCGTCTCTTTCGCACGCAGTCAGCGTTATGGCCGACGGCGCTTGGTGACGTCACTACCTAGTATTGCTGTTATTTGACACCTACCCCTTCCACCAAATTTCAAAGCTTTATAACACATACTATTGCGCTAATTTTGAATATTATTTTTCCATTAACTTTTGGATAGCATACATTTTTCATACTTGTATTTAAAAAAGTAGTAAAATATACTGTTAGTGTCAATTTAAAAAGTATTATGGGTGGTAGAGGTAGAGACGATCCCGCCTTCACACTCCTGTAGGCCAGGATCAGCAGTGGCACGCATTTTATATCGAGCGGAGAAGCTCGCCGAGTCTCAGGGAGCACTAGACGGTCTTTATCCTGCAAAGAAATTAATCAAATAAAAAGATAGGGAGGCGTTGGAAATACCAATTGACTACTTCCCATAGCAAAGCGATTCATGGTATAAAAAACATTTGTTTATACCATGAATCGCGTGGCTAGACTGGTGTATTACCAAAGTCACAAAATTCAAGTGTAGCACTAACTCAAATCTCCAGCAAGCTAGAAGAAAACTTAAACTAACCTAACCTTGCAAAAACCTGCCTAAACGAAAAAAAATACAATACATTGGTGTCTGACTGACTGACTCGCATACCACCTAACCCCATTCCTAGTGGTAACTACCATGTTTGTCTCTGTATCGTCATAAAATAACAGTAAAACATAACACCAATTCCAGCCGATTTAACATCTCTTCAAAGTTGGAGCATAAAAACAGTAGATTTCCAAATTCGCCCGACGGTGCCCGAACGTCCCCGAACGCATAAATTTTCAGCCAATTACAGACTTACACGTTTATTGTCTAACTTCGGGCCTTAAATATAACTTTTTTATTGCTTTAGTTTTTAAAAGGTTGGATGTCAGAATATATAGTTGAACTATTTGAGGGGCATTTAAAGTTATTGTTGGGGACTAATTTTATGGAGGGGGTCGCTTGGGGCCGAAAGATATTGTTAAAATTGTTCGGAGATGCTTATTTACTCGTACTAAAACTTTTTTCTTAATTCAAATCATAAGCCCTTCATAAGCTCTTTTGAGTCGTCATGAACCTACCACCGCTTCGGGACGTGTCTCTGTAAAAAAAAGAGGCGCAAGAAACTCCCTCTTCTTCTTCTTTTAAAAATTTAAAAATGGCTTCTTCTTAAAAAAAAAAATATTAACAATAAAATTACACAAAAATAATAACTACTTTAGACAACAATTTTTATTTATAAAAACAGTTTTCCCTCTCTACTATGTTGCCGTGCCCTGCAGGGTCCACAATTATGTACTTTTATGTATTTTTGTAAACCTATTTAACAATTGTGGAGAGCAATAAATTGATTTGATTTGATTTGGCTCCACCGTTTCGTCAGTGATTTTGCCAATGTCGAGTGGGTAGATGTTAAAAAAGTATCATAACTTTCGACCCGAGGATAACCAAAAAATAATAGTAGCAAAGAGCAATATATCAAAATATAATAGGTCGCGTCAAACCACCATATTACCAAAAAGTTCCTCTCAGTCCATTTATGAAGACTCAAATTGAAAACACAGCACTAAATTAGCCTCAAAAAGCACCGCTCGGACAAAAGGATTGAATATTTTCGTTTTTGCAAACATACTTAAAGAGTTTTCGAGCTAAAATCTGTGAAATTAAGTTAAAAAATTCAAGCACGTTGTTCGCTGGAAGCGCGGATTACGGTGCATTTTTCTCGCAACAAAATTACTACTTGTTACTATGTACCTTTGGACTTAAGCGTTGGGTAGAGGACATTGTGAGAGCGGGTGTATGGTTATGTCGCCTCTTAACTTTACTAATGTAATATGTTGTAAATTGCTATTAGCAGCGGTTTTCATCTTTAAAACATAATCACTATTTATAATTTTCACGGGTTTTAATAATCGATATCAAACAGGGCAGCTTTAATCCTTACACATTACAAAACTGAACTGTCTGTCGGAATCCGATTTAAAACTCATAAACCAACAAACGGATCTTTATGAAATCTGGCATGGAGATAGTTTGAGACCCTTGGAAGGATATAGGGTATCTTTTTTAACTTTTATCCCGGCAAAACTAGCAGCAACCAAAAAAGCTAGTTACCAAGCTACAAAAAAGTTTCTTTGCACTTACTCATCGAGGCAAAGAAAAAAGATTCTATGACGGTCGGCATATTATAAGTGTTTAAAACAATAATTGTACACAATTATTGCTAGCAATCATTTCTCTATGTAAATGAAGCTTAAAGCAACCAATTTGCTCGCTTCGTTATCTCGTTGTCTATTGTAAAGGCAAATCATGTTTTCTAAATACAATTAATTGCATACAATTTAAAACATTTGTACAAAGATGGACTTAATGGATATTTCCTCCAAGTCAAATGCTTGTTAATTAAATTAATGCCACTCATAAAGTTAACAATATTAACCAAACATAATCCTTCCAGGGGAAAAACATTTTCCTCTACCTCCTATGAACATGTCCGCTATCTCAGAATCGTATTAACACAAGTACACACGAGCAACGTGACGAGATAGTTATATTAGGATTATGCAACTAATAGCGAGCTCAGAACACAACACTTGCTTCTACAAAAAAGTAACAGGAAAATGCGCGAGTATTTAAAATGTTTTATACGTGGCCCGTGGATATACACTCCGGTGACAGCGCCCCATACCACCTCTAATTTGATACAACCGGATTAATGTAAAATACCTCCCTGATAACCGGGTTTAATATTTGACACCCGGTTATAATCAAAGGCACATTATTCCCGGCCGTCTGGTAAACAATGGGATCCGCAGAGCTTTAAATAAAGCCGGTACAGTAGTTAATTGAAGGGGATAATATTCTTTTAGGATTATTTAAAATGGACTAGGGTGTTTCAGGTAAACAAAAAAAACTTAACAATTAAGAACTAAGAGCATAAATCATTTGACGCAACGGCTCTTCTGTTTTGTATGCGGTGTTAAATACTAGGGAAAAAGGAGCGGCTCTCAAGCGCCTGAGCTTGAGCTTCGACTATCCGTCTGTTAGCAACCGGCCTAATGTTAATACTTGAGCCCGCGTCGCGCCGCCCGCCCGCCTAGCCCGGTTTTAAGCGGGCTTTATTTTATTATCCGGATATCATTTTGCAGTCTTTACATGGCTGAATTGGCTGTTGTTTTTCGCCAATTATCGTGTGTTTTTTAAACTGTTCGGTTTTTAAACATGGGATTATTTTTTACTCTACCCGGGTTTTTTATCCGGTTTTATTTAAGCTTTGTAAATGTTTTAGTCAGTGATTGACCTCATAAGTAGTTGCCTCTGATTTACAAAAATATTCAATCATTATTTGTTCTTGGTATTTCTGGTTCTCAACTAAGTTTTATTTTGAAGGAAGAACACTAAATCATGTGTTTTTTATTAATGAAATATGTGAAACGTTTATATAGAAAAGTGACATATTTACTTCAAAGCAATGTCCGACAAACGCCATCTGGCTTATTGACAATAGAAAGGTCAGTTCGCTGCAATTCGCTGAATAGCACGGCAATGACCGAGAAGACGCTGGTGCTGGCAAATCTCGACTCGGGCTTTACGAATAAAAAGCTAATAAAATTTATTTCGATGGGACTTTCATTGTTTCGTATATTATATGTCTAACATAATCCAAGTTATTCATTTCAATTACTTACGATAAAATAGTATTATTATTATTATTATGTTTAAAGTCAACCCTGTATTCCAGAAATTGGCTTTATGTACTAAATAGGTTTTGTAACCCTTGAAGAGTTCAAAGATAAGTTAGCAAGTCAAAAATAAAACCCATTTCAACGCATACTTTTAATTGCAAGATCCAGGTTTAAACTAGACATTCATTGTCTATAATACTTTTACTGTTACTTTTCCCAAAACACTACTCAAACCCCATTCCTTTCGAAATATTCTTCTAATTACGGGCGATATAAAAATGTTTGATGAGTGAAAATTAGAAAAAAAATTTAGAGTCTAAACTGTATTCATTTGTTTCAGAGCACGCGTCCGCTCTAGTGGGTAACACCGCGCGGCTTCGCTGCCGCATCGACGGCAAGTCTTGCGGGGAGATGCACAGCATCAAGTGGTACAAGGCGGACTCCAGGGTGTACGTATACTCTGCCTCTAAGGACTCCCCGATCAACCGGCCAGAGGGAGATATGATGGACAGGTAAGAGTAGAGAGAGTCTTGTAGCTAAATAAGTCGCTTCTTTTCAAAGTGATCATGTTTAAAAGAATACAAAATGGCTCGTTCTCGTAGAATGTGCCTAAAACACGTTACGTGATCGAATCGTGCCAGCGACTATATAAGCCCTAGACTCCTAATGTTCAATATTTCTTTTCAAATTAATTCTGTCAACTACCTGAGGTTTGAGGAAGCGGGGTACTGCATTATGATTGGTTCTTCCAACACCTTATCGCATTATATAACCTTGGAAACATAGGCATAGGGATGGGACGAGTTAAATGAAAACACGATTTTTTTGTCGATATTACTTTTATGTAATAAAGTTTTATAGTAATATTAACATTATTTATTAAACATATTAATATTTTAACGAATCTCTTTATGTTATCGAATGACAGATGGCGCTTAGTAAGTCTCATCGACATTAACAAGAATATTTGAGCTGACTTGTAGGAATAACACAAAGAATAACTCAAAACAATCGTTATAATCAAAAAACAAAATAAAAAATTATCCTAATAACATTTATTTCTGATACCGCTAGTCAAAAATATATCCTAATCATTTTTAAAATGAATTAACTATTACTAATGAACTAACCATTTAAAATAAGAAGCCTGTTAAAATTAAATAGGCCTCAGATAAATTGATTAGTTGAGTATTCGGGCGATAGTTTCTCTTATTTTTAATTTTATCGATAGAACTATCGACAAATCCTTTTGGTGTATCACTTACTTTTAATGTTAAAAAACAAAATGAAATAGAAAATGTAAAAAGTACTTTCGTTGGAAAGAGATGCAAAAATAACAAGATGGCGCGTGACACCCAAGTGGCCAGTCTAAGGTGAACTCCGTAAAATTTTAAATAAAATGTGATTATGTGTCGTTATTGACTTACCTGTGAAATGTAATGCCATTTTTCTGAAAATTTGAATTATGGCTATTTATACCACACCATTTTATTGTGCACGGGTTCATTACAATAGTTATCTATTCGCAAACACGGAAGTATTTACAGCTCACAGTTGTGGTCGCAACTGATTTGAAGATTTTGAACGGTAAGCTACATTGGATCTATTTGTCAGATGTGTTGCCCGAAGCCGATCGCATGTTATTAGGAGTCTAGGGGTTATATAGTCGCTGAATCGTGCCATTGTGATTGGTCGAGAGACTGACACGTGACAGACGTATTGGTCTCTCGATCAATCACAAACATCAGCTATTTCTGAGTTAGCTGTGCTATAATTTAAGTTTAATTCCTGCAATTACTGTAGATCAGTGTAGGCTGAACGCAGTTGGTTATTTGTAAGTCTTAGGTTCAGATTTTAAGACGCGTTTACATTTTTTTACAATGATACTATGTTTTAAAGTTGCGACTATATTTGTTATATTTTTATAGATTACACTTTAAAAAAATGTATTTGAATTTTGATGCCTTCGTAATTATTGGCACGTATTATCGCGAAAGATAATGCAACAATTTTTTTTATTTAAAATATAGCTGAATTCGACAACAAAGACCAAGAGCCTATTTCATAACTTCTGAGTAAATGCTGTTCGTCAAATTTTTTTGTTTAAATGATGAGGCGAGCATGCCACTCGCCTGATGGTAAGCGATACGACCGCCCATAAACAGTAGCATCATACGAAACTTTGTATTATTACTGCGTGACACTCCAATGCGCTCGTCAGTCGTCACACTGAGATTTAATATATATGTAAGGTGACCAAATACAAAATTCACACTGTAATGTCTTATTTATACACCAAAACAAATGGTAATTAAATGTGTACAATCTACATTCACCGTTTAATACGATAACTGCCAAATAAAATTTACTTGAAATTTGTGAAATAGGCTCTAAGTATCTACTCAGTAATTACACTGCAATTCCAGACTAATCAACACAACAAAGGTAAATAATAAAACAGGTGATAAATTAACCCTCATTCACAATAAAACACCATACAAGGAGACATTGTTACGTAATGTACGAACATCTACGTCGTTCCTTGTGGACGCTTACATACTAAGTCTTTGTATCTCGTGACAAGTGTAATTTACGCTTTATTGTTCTTGAAAAATAGAGACAAAGAGATATTTTTATGAAGAAAATTGTAGTTTTTTTACTATGTCATTGCAGGCCGTAGTCAAGGATATTGTGCAAGAAATGTAACCAACTACTGTGTTTTATCAGAACATATTTGATGTAATTTTGACAATATTTGTGAATTTTACTGGTGGTAGGTCCCTCATAGGAGGCCGCCTGGGTGGGTACCACCACAATGTCTATTTATACCGCCAAGCAGCAGTGTGCATGCACTGTTGTGTTTCGGTTTGAAGGACATTGTAGCCAGTGTATCTACTGGAAATAATGAGACTTAACACCTCATGTCTCAGGATGACGAGCGCAGTAGAATGCCACACAGTACTTTGTAAGGCAAGATGCTGAACAGTGTTGCTACTGTTTATGGGTGGTCGTAGCGCTTACCATCAGGTGAATGGCATGCTCGTCTCGTCATGCATAGCCACAAAAAAAAAGTAAATTTTATTTGACAGTTATCGTATTAAACGGTGAATGTAGACTGTACTTATTACTATTTGTTTTGGCATATAGATAAGACTTTAGAGTGTGAATTTTGTATTTGGTCAGCTTATAATGTATTAAACTTAACACCTTATGTCGCAGGGTGACGACTGACGAGCCCAGTGGAGTGTCACGGAGTAATTTATAACACAAAGTTTCGTATGATGTTACTGTTTATGGGCGGTCGTATCACTTACCATCAGGCGAGTGGCATGCTCGTCTCATCATTCAAACAAAAACAAATGTGACGAACAGTATTTACTCAGAAGTTACGAAATAGGCTCTTGGTCTTTTTGTCGAATTCAGCTATATTTTAAATAAAAAGAAAAATGTGGTCGTATCGCTTACCATCAGGCGAACCGTATACTCGTCTCGTCACATCATGCAATAAAAAAAAATCTATGATGTAATATTGTGAAAACGTAACTATGTTAGTTGTAGGTATCATATTATGCATACAGGTATATTTTTAATGGCGTTGCTGGCGAAATCCTAAGCTATGACGAATAGAGAAAAATGCTCAAAGGAGTGTCGGGACCGACTTCGATGGAAAGTAAATCTGCGTCATTGGATTTATTTAAATCAATATTCGTAGCCAGTAATTGAACTCATTGATGTGTGTGACTTTTTGTCTTTGATAATAATTTGTATTGAATTATATTGTCTAATTGCTGGGATCTGGGATCTGGGACTGCCTCGGTGGCGTAGTTGTATTACAGTACGACTGCAAAGCTGAGGTCTCGGGTTCGATCCCCGGGTCGGGCAAAGTGATATTGAGTTTTTCTATTCAGTATCAGCCCGGAGTCTGGAATTTGTGCTGAAGTGTGTGTATGCTCCCTAAGTTTTATAACGTGTTATGTACACTCCTTTATATGTTCGTTTTAATGCTAAGTAAGTAGTTTTACTTCAATGTGTATTATTTTAAGTTTTACATTTTTTAATCATTCAATATACCACGTTCAATATGGTCGGTTGTCTCATTCCTAAAACCCTCTAGGACCCCCAACATTTCATGGCGACCCTGCCTTAAGAGTCTGCCAAGGGGCAAAATAAAGTAGTTGTGTGAAGAATCAAAAATGTGTCGGTCTACAGTCGAGAAAGAAGAGGTGTTCCTAAATCAGAATGCGGCAGGTGGAAACAATGACGCCCTACTAAAGGACATCGGAGGACACTTGGAGCGAATGAGTATTATTACCATCATTATTCTCGTCGCAATATCTTTCCTGGTAATGTACTTTATTTTAAAATATTACCGAAGCTGCCATCGCCAGTGGATACATGAAGAAATTGGTCTCAGCGCCATACAACGCATAAGGGCATCCGTGCGAGGACGAGTAATGTCTGACGGAACATCGGCTAACTAACCCAGCCAGCATCAACTAGTACCTATTTAATTCGGCAACTAATTGTGAACACCAGTGAGGAAAGTTACATGAACGCGATTTCTTTTATAGCATAAAAATTAAAACGACATAAAACAGTACACAATATCTACGTGAATATGATACCTAGCGACGTAAACTGCAACGTGTGAAATATTTCTGTGTCGTTTCGCAATAATTTTTATGATTGTGTCGTTTCGCAATAATTATTATGATTACTTGATTCTTTTGTTTTTACATGAAGTAATTGAATGTTGATTTGAAAGTTTTAAATGATGTTTAAATTAGATTATGACTGATATTTTATTAGAGAAATATGAGGTTCTGGTAGACATTAGAAAATACTTAATTAAGAAGGGACAAAGTAGATATAAGGGTACTGTTATTAAGACAAAGTTAGATGAAGCGAAGTATATCTTTGAGGAATGTACGCAAATTTTGTTACTTTTAGAAAAGGGTAATGATCAAAAGTTAGTAATAGCGGCATTAGACATTTTTCAGAATATTAAGAAAATTTTTGAGGTAATTAATAGTTTGTGTAATTTACCAAAAATTAAATCCGAAAAAATGGAATTAGATTTAAAAGTGGCTTGTAGTTTGCTTCCGGCAATGGACGGTGTTGAGGAGACAACTAAACGTTTGATAGACTCGTTGGAGATGTATGCGGATATGCTGGATGAGAAAGGTAAGACCCTACTTATAACATTTGTTCTTAAAGGTAGATTATCAGAAAATGCAAAATTACGTTTGACAGGTAATTATAAGAGCATTGAGGACTTATGTAAAGACATGAGACGTCATTTACTGGGACAAAAGTCATTTATGGCCATACAAAAAAAAATACTACATTTACAACAAGGTTCAACTTCTATTGAGGAGTATGGTACCGAAATAGAAAGGTTGTTGACTGAACTTACTATATCGCAATCGGAAGGTAATTCAGACTCAGCTGAAATTTTAAGACCCTTGAATGAAAAGCTTGCCATAAAACGTTTTTCAGAAGGACTACGCAGTTCAAAGTTGAGTACGATCATCTCCGCTCGCAACTATAGCAGCCTGAAAGATGCCATCCAAGCTGCGAAGGAAGAAGACACCACGTTCCAGTCAATGTCAGGTAACGTAATGCATGTATTTAAACGTGGACAAGGTTTTAATAACAATAATTCAAGGCGTTATCATAATTTCAATAATAATCGTGGTCAATATATTAACAATTACAGTCGTGGTCAGTATGGTATTCATGATTATCAGAGAAACAAATGGCGTGGAAATTATAGAGAATATACAGGAAACCGCTATAATAATCGTGTTTCATCGAACTATAATAGGGGTCAACGAGGTAGTAGAGCTCGACGATATTTTAGGAACAATAACAAAAATGTGTTTTCAGCGGAACAGAAAAATGACAATCAACGTACCGATAATATACATAATAAAGAATTAGAACCTTCTACAAGTCAGTTTTTTCGATCTTAAGCATTGCATATTATCAAACCTGGGCAATGCTAAATATGTAGTTTTTTACGTTAACAATATTAAATATTTTTGGCTTGTAGATACAGGCGCTACGTTATCAATTATTAAAAATGAAGCGTTACCAAGTAACATCAGTGTGCAAAGAGATGAAACTTTAATTAATGGAATCGGTGGTCAAAAACGTTCTTAAGGTTCAGTAAATTTAACGTTACAGCAAAACTGTGCAACGTTTATGCATAAATTTCTTATATTTGATTCCTTACCATTGAAGGCAGATGGAATAGTAGGTTTAGATTTTTTAAATAAATTTCAAGCTAATATTAATTTACATACTAATACCTTGACATTATACAATCACGGAGAAAAATATTATTTTAATTTTATTGATGAGCATGATAGATCCTGTAATGAGCTGATAGTACCGGCCCGTTCTGAGTCAATTCATTATATATACGTAAATAAAAGTGAGCAAGATGATGTAATTGTCTGTGGAAGAGAGTTAGCGAAGGATGTTTTTCTAGCAAATGCGATAGTAAGAGTAAAAAATAACAGAATTCCTATTAAAATTCTTAACACTACTGAAAAAGATATAAACATACCGACTTTCGTACCTGAATTACAATATTTAAGTGATTACAATATTTGTCAATTTAACAAAAATATAATCGACGTTTCTAGAGTTCAAACACTGTTATATCAGCTTAAATTGGATTATTTAAATGAGGAAGAAAGACAGTCTATTGAAGCAATTTGCGCAAAATATTCAGATGTTTTTTTCATTGATGGTGATAAATTATCAACTACAAACATCTATGAGCAGTCTATTACTGTAAAACCAAATTTTACTCCAGTATATGTCAAACAGTATAGGTTACCACAGGCGCTAAAACCAGAAATAGCTAAACAGGTTAATAAAATGATTGATGATGATATTATAGAAGAATCCAATAGTGAATGGTCAAGTCCAATTTTGTTAGTGCCAAAAAAGAGTAAAGAAGGAACTGAAAAGAAATGGCGATTAGTTGTAGATTACAGAAAGGTGAATGAGACAATTTGTGATGATAAATTTCCTTTGCCAAATATAAATGAAATTTTAGACTCTCTATCTGGTGCCATGTATTTCACTCACCTTGATCTTCATCAAGGTTATTATCAGGTAAAATTAGAACCTAACAGTCGTAAATTAACAGCGTTTACCACTGGAACAGGTCAATTTCAAACGAAACGTTTACCTATGGGGCTAAAGATAAGTCCAAGTGCATTTAGCCGTATGATGTCAGTAGCAATGTCTGGTCTGACTTATGAAAGATGTTTAGTATATCAAGATGATCTCATTGTTTTTGGTAGAAATTTGCATATGCACAATGAAAATTTAATAAATATAATGGAGAGGTTAAGAAAAGTTAACTTAAAATTAAACCCTTTGAAATGCGAATTTTCGAAGAAAGAAATTCTTTATCTAGGTCACGTTGTTTCAGAAAAGGGAGTTTTACCCGATCCAGAAAAAACAAATGTATTAGTAAATTACCCTACACCAAAAAACGCAGATGAAGTTAAGCGGTTTGTAGCCTTTTGCAACTATTACCGAAAATTTATAAAATCATTTTCAGAAATAGCTATACCATTAAATAAATTATGCAGAAAAAATGAACCATTTATTTGGACTGACGAATGTAAACATGCCTTTGAATATCTTAAAAATGCCCTAATTTCTTCTCCAATATTACAATATCCTGATTTTTCTAGTAATAATGAATTTATAGTACAGACAGATGCTTCAGTTACAGCAATAGGTGCGGTGCTATGCAATAAAGACTTAAGACCTATAGCGTATGCAAGTAGGCCTTTAAACAAAGCAGAAAGGAATTATCCTACAATACAGAAAGAGCTTTTGGCAATAGTTTGGTCCGTAAAATATTTTAGACCATATCTATATGGTAGAATATTCACAATAATGACAGATCACAAACCTTTAGTTTATCTTTTTGGTATGAAAGATCCTTCAAGTAGGCTTCTTAAATTTCGGTTAATATTGGAAGAATATAATTTCAAAATTGTTTATGTCCGAGGAAAAGAAAATGTTGTTGCAGATGCTTTGTCTAGAATATCTATAACATCAGATGAACTTAAAAATATGCATGCACAAGTTGTAGCTGTTATGACTAGGGCACAAAAGCGGAAGATAGATAAGTTGAATAAAAACAAGGATGATGTTGAGAAGACGGAGCTTAGTAAATTCCCTGACTATTGGTCTGGCCAACCAAGAGTTGTGGATATATTAAGGAAACCGTTTGGCTCAGTAGAAATGGATTTTATAACGGGTAGTGAGTTAAAAAAGTTGAGAGATAGTGACATGATAAGTGACGTTTTTGAATGTTTTGTATTTTCAATGAAAAGAAAGATAATTTACATCAATCTTGATTTCAAGGCACATTTTACGCGAGCCGAATTTGTGCAGAAATTAAGTTTGTTTTGTGATAAGTTACGAATTGATGAAGTGTGTATGATTAAAACGGATAATAATATAGATTTTATTAAAAGCGTTTGTGATGAAATATCGAATTTAGAAAAATGGTCCGGACCACGCATTTGTATTCTAAGAGGAGTAAAAAGGATTAGTGATGACAAAGAAAAGTGTATTATTATGAATGACTTCCATCTACTACCATCTAGTGGACACGCTGGGGTACGTAGAATGGTAAATACTATTAAAAAGAGGTATTATTGGCCAAGTATAGAAAAAGACGTCCAAGCATTCGTGAAAAAGTGTACGAAATGTCAAAAATCGAAGCATTTCCGTTATATAAAAGAACCGATGGAAATAACGACGACGGCTTCCTCGGCTTTTCAAAAAATTTACTTAGATGTAGTGGGACCTTTATGTAGAGACATCGATGGTAATTGTTATGTGTTGACTATTCAGTGCGAACTGTCCAAATTTGTACTAGCCATTCCCCTTAAAAATAAAGAAACCATGTCCATAGCTGATGCATTTGTACGAAATTTTATTTTAATATTTGGTATTCCTGAAACAGTAGCTACAGATCGAGGAACAGAATTTATCTCCGCAACAATGGAACAGGTTTGTAAACTTCTTAATATAAAAAAAATATCTTCAACAGCGTACCATCACCAATCAATAGGAACCCTTGAAAATGCGCACAAAACTCTGGGTGCATTTTTAAGGATCCAGTGCGAAAATCAAATAGACACATGGAACTATTGGCTACCATATTGGTGTTTTAGTTTTAACAATACGGTCCATTCAGAAACAAACTATACGCCATTTGAGCTAGTTTTTGGAAAACTCTGTCGAATACCTAGTACAATTTCTGAGCCCGTAGAACCCTTATACAATAATGATAATTATTCATTACAGTTAAAATATCGCTTACAAACGGCTCATGCCGATGCAAAGAACAATTTACTTAATAAAAAATATAAAAGAAAAGAATTGTATGATAGGTCAGTAAATCCGATTAAATATCAGGTAGATGATTTAGTTTTGGTAAAGAATGAGACAGGTAACAAACTAGATGCAATTTATGAGGGTCCCTATATAGTAATAGAAGATTTGGGTTGTAATGTTAGGATTAATAAAAATAATAAAATAGAATTAATTCATAAGAATAGGACTAAACCGTACTACCAGTAGTTATGTATTGTATGGACATCAATTTGATTTATACATAATATAAAACTATAAGTACATAAGTTAAATAGACACATTGCAATGTTCTATACGTATGTATTTTTTTTAATTTTTATGTTTTAGTGGATTGTAATACTTAAGTATCAGAAATAATTCAAATACGTAGCATATAAAAAAAAAAAAAAAAAAAAACTTGTTCGTTTTTTTTTTTTTCTCTTGCCATGGGAGGTGAAGTGTGTGTATGCTCCCTAAGTTTTATAACGTGTTATGTACACTCCTTTATATGTTCGTTTTAATGCTAAGTAAGTAGTTTTACTTCAATGTGTATTATTTTAAGTTTTACATTTTTTAATCATTGAATATACCACGTTCAATATGGTCGGTTGTCTCATTCCTAAAACCCTCTAGGACCCCCAACATTTCAGTGCCCGATATGGCGATAGGCTCGCCCCAGATCACATCATGGGACGGAATAATGGCGAAAAGTGGGTGCACTAGTTGCGCCTCTGCCTACCCCTTCGGGGATAACAGGCGTGAGTGTGTGTGTGTGTGTGTGTGCTGGGATCGAGCCTTGTCTACTACGAAGTTGGTTTATGCCTTAGTCAATCACAGTCGCCTAGTGAATTTGGACATTCATCATCATCATCATCACCCACATGACGTCCACTGCTGAACATAGGCCTCCTCCAAAAATTTCCAGACGGACCTGTCAAAAGCGGCCCGCATCCATTCGGACATTACATTTTTTAAATTCTAAGGCAGAATGTTAGGTATATTAGATCTCTAAAAATACCAAAAATAATTAATCTTATTAGTCCGTACTTGCCTGATCGGTATATTTAGGCACCAACCGTCAAGACTAGAATATGTAATGCAGTGCGCCGATAAAATCCCTCAGCGCATCACCGGGAAGCGAACCTGCACTGATAGCTTATACTACGTTAGTTGGAGACAGCCGGGCCGACGTAAAATTAATGGAATGTTAAATGAACCGAGTGGGTATTACGTTTGCACGATACGTTTAAATTACAAAAAGACGTATTTATTCAGAGAGATGGCAGTGTTTAGGTATCTTGACACACACACCACACATACACACACACACACACGCACACACACATACACACACACGCACTCAAGCCTTTTATCCCCAAAGGAGTAGGCAGAGGCGCAACCAGTCCACTCACCTTCACCGTGCACATTCCGTCCCATAATGTGATAGGAGGCGAGCCTATCGCCATATCGGGCAAAAATTCCAGACACGGGGCTGATACTGAATAGAAAAACTAAATGTCACCTTGCTCGACCCTGGGATCGAACCCGATACCTCAGTATTACAGTCGTGCCGTATCTACTAATACAATTACGCCACCGAGGCAGTCAAAAGGTATATTGAGCTTTATAATTACTATGCTCATGCTCGTCTCCTCATTCAAAGCAATAACAAACAAACGAAAAGGTAGGCAACAGCTTGGCTGTGCCTCTCGCATTGCTTTAGTCCATGGGCGGCGGATGCTGCTTACCATCAGGCGGACCGCTTGCTTGTTTGCCTACTAAGGAAAAAAAAAAAGGATAAATTTTTCACCATGTCTACATAGGGTATTCCGTCAAATACTAGATGTCTAATACCATTCCGTGGAATATAATTTTTATAATTGACTTTAAAATATATATTTACTAGTAGTGCTCGCGGCTCCGCCCGCGTGAAAAAGATTTTCCGGGACAAAAATATTTTCCCGGGATAAAAAGTAGCCTATAGCACTCAGGAGTTATGTAGCTTCCTATTAGTGAAAGAATTTTCAAAATCGGTTCAGTAGTTCCTGAGATTAGTGCGTTCAAACAAACAAAAAAACAAACTATTCAGCTTTATAATATTAGTATTGATAATTGACACATAATTGTATTAGCCGACTAATTACAAAAGTTATACTCTAATGCTCTCAAATACATAATAATAAGTAGAATTTACATAAACTGTTAAATACGATAATACTCAAATACAACTTAAAAGTTATCATCAGGCACTTACTTTTTTTTAATAAAAAATGTCTATCAAAGGCGATGGCGATCAGGCAGGTCACACGTAATCCGACCGTCGGCGATTGGATCCGTCTGATGTAATAAGTTCACCGGGATTTATTAGCGAGTGATAATGGAACCGTAGTCCAGTGTTAATCCATTGACATTACCGTCAACTGGCTTTTTTTTATCGCTGGCTCGACAAAATGGCTTTACTGCACCAGATGGTAAGTTAAGTGAAGCCCAAAAAAATGTCTACCGAGAAGAGTTAGACATCCCTGCTCGGTCGGCACAGTTATGCTGGCCGGCATAATTGCTTCTTCACGCTCCGCTTGAAGGACCTTAAGTTGAAGGAAGGAAGGTTCTAGGAAGTGGTAGACGTAATAGTAATTAAGGATAGGGGAGGTACTATTTATTTATTTGACTAGCCAACAATTGTTTACACCAGTACAATTTATAAGGGAAAGATGCTACATAATTTATAAGTGCAACAATTTCTTACAGGCTAGTTCCACATGCACAAAAATGATGATCAATACATTAAAATAAATGATATGACTAAAAATAATGGAAATGACGTCACATAAAAAAAACAACTACTCGGAATACAAAATTTACAAAAACAAAGTTATACTATTAGCGATCCGCCTCAGCTTCGTAAAGGTGACACTAATCTATATCCAAATGCTGATGATGATACAAAAATAAAAAAAATGATCTGATCGCTACTAAACTTAGGATTACCCGTTGGGGTAATCTAAAGATTATCTAAAATCTTCATTTAAATCACTCCACCCGTTTTGGAAAAATCATAGGGGGACCTACATACATTTATTTTATACTAACTATAGTTCGCCGGGGTGAAAAAGTTTTTAAAGGACTCGCTATATAATTTCCTGGGATGCAAGTAGGCAATTCCCTTCCTAGGGTCCCGAACTATCTCCAACCTCCATACCAAATCATGAGCATTTTATAATATGTACCTAAGTATATAAATATTTTAGATATAGATGTATCCCACCTTGCGGCCTGTGTAGACATTGTTGTGTTCCTGTTTGAAAGACTTGATCAGAGTAATTATTCGTTATGCGACAACAGCCAATGTCTCAGTGTAACAAGTGCAGCTGTTTTTCACGGTGTTTTACAATTCAACGTACTGTGTGGAGTTGCCACTATTTATAGACAGTTGGAAGGTTATCAGGCGTCAACGCATCCTACTAATATTATAAAGGCGAAAGTTTGTAAGAATGTATGGATGTTTGGATGTATGGATGTTTGTTCCTCTTTCACGCAAAAACTACTTAACGGATTTCGATGAAATTTGACACATGGGTAGATCATGTTCTGGATTAACACATAGGCTACTTTTTATCCCGGGAAAACATAAAGCGGGACTTTTATCCCGGAAAAACTTTTTAAAGCGGGCGGAGCCGCGGGCAAAAGCTAGTCTTTAATAATTAACAACAAGTAAGGTAATATTTCACAAGTTTCAAATAAGTTTTATTTCAAAGTTATCGTATTAGACAGCTGATGTAGATAATACTCATTTAATTACCATTTATTTGGTAGAGCTGACGAGAGTATGACTTTTTTATTTGGTCAGCTTAAATGAATTGAGGAGTAGCATTTACTCAGAAGTTAGTATCTACCTACTTTGTCACTTTCTTTCTTACGACAAGTTATTATTTGAGTCAAAATCGTATGCGAACGGAAACAGCACTAAGAACCCCCTACACTTATAATTTTCAGTCCAAGATTGCACGTGGTTGTCTATTCGAAGACTCCATTGTTTGAAACGTATGAGTTTATAAAATTTTCATGAAAACGATGCGCGGTTTCTTATTACGGCTGTAATTCAGGATATATCGGGAATAAATGAGGGACGTATGATTTTTTACCTTATGTTTTAAGTTCGTTGCTCTGAAAGGGAATCGGGGTCGATAACCAGGGAACATTCGTGAAACGAGATTGTTTTTGTTAAAATATAAACGTCCAAAATATGAAACATTTTTCGTGTCCTCACCCGCGTGATTCCTACACTTTTTCAGAGTAGAAAGTGCCACTTGGAACTTCCCGGGAGATATAAATAAATCCAGGCCATGGTCTATCTATGGCACAATTTCCCTAATTACGTCCAGCGGTTTTTTCTCATACTTCTAACAAACATAAAAAATCTTTAGCACCAAAGTACGCCAGAAAAGGCGTTCGGAAAGGAAAATCACCATGAAGAACCTTATTTTCTCCTTATCATGTAGATAATACACAAATTATTATTTACTGGTGGTAGGACTCTCATATGTAAGAGTCCGTCTGGATGGGTACCACCGCAATGTCTATTTCTACCACCAAGGAGCAGTGTGCATGCACTGTGTGTTTCGCTTTGAAGGGCATTGTAGCCAGGGTAACTACAGGACATAATGAGACTTAGCATCTTATGTCTCAGGATGACGAGCGCAGTGGAATGGCACACAGTACTTTGTAACTCAAGGTGCTGGATGGTGTTTCTACTGTTTATAGGTGGTCGTATCGCCCACCATCAGTTGAACGGCATGCTCGTCTCGTCATTCTATGCCATAAAAAAAAACATACACACGAGACTTTTACACTCACTTTTACACAAAGGGATAGGCAGAGTTGTAACTTGTGAACCCACAGATACCATTTGCACTCAGTCTCATGCGACACAAGACGAGCCTATCGCCATATCCGATACAAATTTCAAATCCCAGGCTGATACAAGAAACCCCATATCACAAAATCCTACTAATGTTATAAACGCAAAAGTTTGTAAAAATGTTTGGATGTATGGATGTTTGTTCCTCTTTCACGCACAAACTACTGAACGGATTGCGATGAAATTTGGCACACGGGTACATCATGTCCTGGAATAACACATAGGCTACTTTTTATCCCGGGAAAACATAAAGCGCTTATTTTGTCCCGGGAAAACTCATTCACGCGGGCGGAGCCGTGGGCAAAAGCTAGTACAGTAGGCTACATTAAAAACGTTAAATAGGTGTCAGAAGCATCGCGTGCGTGTATCACGTATTAAATTGCCTTGTCGTGTGTCCGTGCCGCACGCAAATGAGACAAAGATAAGTTGATTTGACGATTACTATTTATTCGTCTCAAGGGGTTTGTTTTTACCTTTTTGGTTACGTAGATTTTGATAAAGATGATTTAAGGTCTTTTCATAATTAAGCTCGGTTAATCATAAAGCACTTGATGGTGTGGTATTTTGTTCTTTATTTGGTTATATGTTAAGACAAATTTTGAGTAACATTTACACGCATTTAATACAAGATATTTTTAAGTGTTAAAGATATTGACATATGAATAAATCTTGTGAAATAACATTATAATAAGAGCCTCATCAATTAAAAAAAAGAGTACAAAAAATGGATCTTATTGATGCATTGTAATTTAATCCTACTAATTTTATAAATGTGAAAATGTGTGAAAATATTTGCATGTTGTTAGAAGTAGACAAAATAACTAAACGGATTTAGATGAAATATTACACAAGAGTAGGTCATGTTCTGGATTAACACACCGAGTACTTTTTATCCCGATAATTTGCTCGCATGGGAAATAATGTATATTTTTAACACGCTTTTATTAGCTTCAGACGTATGTATTTATGTATGTCTGTATGTGTATAACTTACACTTTGACCATGATTTTGATGCACTTCACAACGTCGGATTAAATCGAAATTTGGCATACTTATCAAGGACCGATGGCAATACAATCTTTTAGACTAAAAAACACGAACTATTATTTATTAGTCAGATTCTTTATATTGATGGCGCTAGCGTCGTTCTGTTTTTTAAGAACTTCTTTTTGTAGCGGGAAAAGCTTTTCACACAGGTGAAGCCACCAGCAACACTTAATATTTAATGAAGATGTATAATTGGCAGTTTTCCGTATAAATCTGCTGGGCACGGGCCTCCTCTACTACTGACAGGGTTTAGGTCTTAGTCCACCACGCTGGCCTAGTGTAGGTTGGTAGATTTCACATAACTTCGAAATTCTTATAAAGAACTTCTTAGGTATGTAGGTTTCCTCACGATGTTATCCTTCACTGGACTGCCTCGGTGGCGTAGTTGTATTACTGTACGACTGCAAAGCTGAGGTCTCGGGCTCGATCCCCTGGTCGGGCAAAGTGATATTGAGTTTTTCTATTCAGTATCAGCTAGGAGTCTGGAATCTGTGCCCGATATGGCGATAGGCTCGCCCCCTATCACATCATGGGACGGAATGTCGGCGAAAAGTGGGTGCACTAGTTGCGCCTCTGCCTACCCCTTCGGGGATAACAGGCGTGAGTGTATATGTATGTATGTATGTATGTATGTTATCCTTCACCGTTAAAGCGCACGATAATTGATAAACAATATACACGTAACTTCGAAAATTCAGAGGTGTGTGCCTTGAATTTTGAAGCTCCGGACATTGTCTCGGCAGATCGTTCCATTCCCAACTAGGCTATCGTCCACTTATGTATAAATCTGTTTGCGGATGTTAATATATATCATTTTGACAGATCGTGTTGCGGAGGGAGTTTCTTACGCCGATTCTTCTTCACAGCGATAACACGTTGCGAAGCGGTGGTAGAGTCATGACGATTCAAAAGATCTTATGAAAGACTATTTCAAAAAAGAAACTTTTGAATTTGAGTTTGAGAATGTTCGAAACGACTTAGTCGATTCTATGTTTCAATAATAGATAACTACAAAACTAAGTAGTCTGTTAATTAACAATTTATGCTATGCTGTTTATGCTTCAGCTATGTTGTTAAACTAGTCAATTTAATGGAAGTGACTGTAATTTCATAGTGATTATTTATCGTATTGCCAATTTTGCTGTAATTGGCGTCTGTACGGCTCCTTAACCCCTACATAAGTAGAAACGCTGACTCGGTACAAACATGAGTGTGGCGTACGTGGTTGGGTTTGGCATCACGTCTCTCGAATTATCACCTAATTTGGCAAAACCGGCAGTTCTCTAGCGTTGTGATTTACTTATAGGTTTAACGTGTGTATATTGAGATTATTGTGTAAATGATCATTGATTTCATTGAAAATATAAACGTTTTGAAATTGATTAAGTAGAGGAATATTAAATTCAAGTGGAGATATGGTTTTATTTATTGGAGACCTCGACAAAGATTCCATTATCATCAGATAAAATCCACTGCTGAACATAGTCTGTCAAAGTTTACACCCCACCTTCACATCCATCTTCAACTCTGTCATCGCAATACGAAAGCACTAGCCTAAAACTCTACTTGAATTAACCAGAAACATCAACATCCTGTTATCAACGAACCTTCGGAATTAGTCCAAACAATAATTACACTGGGTTTACCTACAAATTATTACATTGCTAATTTCATATCCCCGAAACAACGCAACTTTGGGAAGCTTTAACCACAGCATAGTGTGTAGAGAAGGTTTACAAATTGTGTAGTGGTAGGGCATTTTTTAAGTATAAAATAGCACAAAATAAACAACTTTTATTAAGATTGTGGTATCCTTACACACACACATACTCACCCCCGTTATCCCCTAAGGGGTAGGTAGATGTACAGCTAGTGCACCCACTTTTCCCCGTGTGTATTCCGTCCATGATGTGATAGGGGGCGAGCCTATCGCCGTGTCGAGCACAAATTCCAGTCTCCAGGTTGATACTGAATAGAAAAACTCAATATCACTTTGCCCGACCCGGGGATCGAACACGAGACCTCAGCATTGCAGTCGTACCGTAATAAAACTAAGCCACCAAGGCAGTCATCCTTACATATGTCTTATAAAGCAAAGAATGTCTGTCCGAACTCGATAAACTCCAAGAATACCAAACGGATTTCGATGAAAATTGGTATAGAAATAGTCTAAAACCATAAAAAGGACATAGGCTACTTTTATCCCAGATTTCAACTACAGTGCTTTTCATGACGGTAAAGCCGCGAGTAGAAGCTAGTTTATCGTTCTCCTGATGATAAGCCTCACGCTTGTCCATAATCAATAAAAACCTAATCATAACTGCGAACTACAAACCACTAGATGTACTATGTTAGTCATCCGAAGACACACTGGCTACATTTTTTTTATTATGACAATAAACTCAGCACATAATAGTGGACTCAAAGTAAACAAATATTCTTCTATATTGATATAAGTACATACTTCGCTACCGGATAAACAAAGCTTTGAACATTATCAAAACGTGTATAATTGATATCCGAGTGCACCTTCTCTAACAATTCGCTTTCACCATGGCGGGAGTTCAAACGGAGTTTTAACTGCGCTCTAGACTCGCTAATTAGCCAGTAGTGAACCGGAAGTGGGCCAATTTCGCTCGAAACACACAGTTATTGTCCGCGCCGCTGACGATGGGTTTATTTTCCGTGAAATTTGTATTGGTTGACCCAATAACTGGCCTCTGTCCTGCTAATGTAGTTTGACTAGTGTATGTGAATTTGCATTGTGCACCTTGTTCACATATTTTTTAAATACAAATTTGGCATTTAGTATTATTGATTAGAATAGCCTTATATTAAGGAAAAAACTGTAGTATGTTAGATCGTAGCTGGTTATAAGAGCTACATAGTGTCAGAAAAAACATCTTAAATAAATTTTGTATTTTTTACTCGAGCTCCTTTTACCTAATTAATTCTAAAATATTAATCGTATATTTCCAGAAGGTATTTAACAAAAATATCAATTCTAAAAAAACTGGAAATATAATACCATTATAGGCATTTTTAAGAAGAATTAATAATCTTTAAATCCGTTTTAGCAGAAAATTAGAAACATTAGTTACAATGTTATTTCCTGAAAAGGCTTGACAGTTTTTTTTTGCTTCTGCTACATATATATGTATGTAATCTTTAAATCCGTTTTAGCAGAAAATTAGAAACATTAGTTACAATGTTTTTCCTGAAAAGGCTTGACATTTTTTTTTGCTTCTGAATGACGAAACGAGCATGCTGCTCGCCTGATGGTAAGCGATACAACCGCCCATAAACAGTAAAACATCATATAGAACTTTTTACCACTATGTACTCCGTGGCACTTAACTGCGCTTGTCACCCTGAGACATCTCACAATGACCAGTAATTACGCTGGCAACAATTTCCTTCAAACCGGAACACAACAGTGCATACACACTGCTGTTTGGCGGTAGAAATAGGCATCGCGGTGGTACCTAAACAGCCGGCCCTCACATACGGGAGACTTACCATAGAAAACCACGTCTGTTATAATTCAAATAATAAAAATAAAACAACAGTTTTTATCTTCTGGTCATCTAATTCACCTTCGACTGTATTCTCTACGCGTTCTCTGTTAGATTCAATCTAGATATTTGCTAAAACATTTATCTTTGGCTCTGATTGTAAATTGTTTAGAGATTCAATAAATAAATAATTTTGAACTTAATTGAATGACTGAACATATTTACTTACTTTGATCGAGAATAAATTTAAAATTAGTGATTTACGATGGTATAATGAAAGTTAAATGAGGTTGTATTTGAATTATTTTCGATATCTTTACCATCATGCCTTGTTGGCGTAGGCCGTAGTTGTATTTCGGTACGACTGTAATACTGAGGTCTTGGGTTCGTTCCCTGTGTTGGGCAAAGTGATATTGGATTTTTTTATTCAGTATAATCCTGGAGTCTGGAATTTATGCCCAATATGGCAATAGGCTTACCCCCTATCACATCGTGGGGCGGAATACGTACGGCGAAATGTTAATGCATTAGCTGTGCCTCTGCCTAACCCTTCGTGGATAAAAGGCGCGTGTGTGTGCTTTACTATCACATTATAATTAGTGAATGCTAAGTGTATCATGTAATGGTTATAAAAGTTTTTTTTTATTTACTGTTATATCTGTGTTCTATGTACACGGTACTCCAGATAATTCTGAGTAACGACAGATGTTACATATCATTATCTCGATAATTCATTTATAATGATTTATTGGAAAACAACACTTATGTGGTATTTGCATCATGTGCATGATGACCCTATTATAGTAAAACCTCATTCAGATGGATCAATTATTGCTGGCAATAATTGATTGATCGTTTTTTGTGTATCTGTCAAAAGATTTCTACATGCATCAACGCGAAGAACTGCTTTGCCATTTAACATGTTCAGTCGAAGTAACTCTCTAAGCAATAATTGCTAGCAATAATGGATCCATCGAAATGAGGCTTGACAGCGCAACTAACCACAAATATAAAGGAACCTCACTTATTTATAAGCCCAGATATCACATATTTTGAATGTAGCGAATCTTCCGGATCGGAACGCTGACTTCGTTCCGTCAGCATTCTTAATATTAGCTCTCGCGTCAATGGCAGTTTCAATTATGTTATTGACAGACCGCCAGGTGGCGCTGGTGGCAATAAAATTAGAATTTTACGAGGGACGCGACCGACTTTCTGTGGATTTTTAGAGATTTATAGGAAGGTTAGGGATTTTGGGTTGTTAGTTTTTTGGTAGCGACAGTAACATAGTAGTGACTGTTGTCATTCTTATTTAAAAGTTAGGGTCTGTATGCAATTAGTAGGTACGTACTATATACGTATTAATCGCAAACAGGACCTAATATGATTCCTTAAGTTAACGCGAATGTTAGACATTGAAACTAAACTATTGTATCTGATTTATCGCGGTTTTTTATTTTATTTTCTCACCCGTGAAGTGATGCAACGCCTTCAGAACATCGGCATAAAATCCAAAAAAAACCGACTTCAAAACCACTACAAATAAAAAAATAATTAAAATTTGTACTCGCTTAGTATATACGTATATTTGGAGTCGATGACTAATTTAAATTGCCAGCTAAACTAAGGAAATACACAAACAAATATACGAAAACATTGTTCAATTTAAATAAGGCACCGACTCCAAATATAAGTATATACTAAGCGAATACAAATTTTAATTATTTTTTGATTTGTAGTGGTTTTGAAGTCGGTTTATTTTTATTAAAAAGTTTTTATTTTTTGCTTTTTTGTTAGTTAATTATAGAATGGTGTAAACAATACATCATAGATATACGATTGCAGCATTCGCGAGTCATCTGCTGTTAGTTATTGAAGAGTTCCATTGTGTATCTCCGAAGATCTTCACAAATTAGATACTAAAACCTTCCCTGAAATATATACATTTCAATATCGAAAATTACATCCAAATCGGATCGGTAGTTTTTGAGAAACACGCGGCCATACAAATTTACATACATACATACATATTACAAACATACATACATACATACATTCATACGGATTGAATACAGAACCTCCTTTTTGAAGTCGGTTAATAAAATAAAAAACCGAGATAAAATCCGTTCAGTCTTTATTCAGTATCAGTCTGGAATTTGTGCCCGATATGGCGATAGGCTCGCCCCCTATCATATCATGGGACGGAATAATGGCGAAAAGTGGGTGCACTAGTTGCGCCTCTGCCTACCCCTTCGGGGATAACAGGCGTGAGTGTGTATGTGTGTGTAATTTTCTTTGTATTATACACGGTACCAACTTTATTCCTTTAATCTAATTTTGAAAAGAGAAATTCTAGAGTTTTTTGTCTGTTCTTCTCTAGTGTTTTCTGGTGGTAGATGGCATTGTTGAAGGCGTCTAAATAATGTTTAACATTTTATATACACACACACTCACGCCTTTTATCCCACTTTTCGCCGTGCTTATTCCGCATGATGTGATAGGCGAGGCAGTCAGCCAATTTAACATTGTATGGGTTCAAATAAATTATTTCACTTAATTTGAATTACCACCTACAATATTTGCAATATATTGCTCGAGGCGCCTATAGTTGTTATTCGTCTCGATCAGTGCGATTACAATTACAATATTATGATGTATAACCCCAAAAAGACGCTTTTATCTAATCGTTTTAGCATAAAAAGTATCAGTGGGCGTCTTAGAGTATTTATGCATTGGAGACGATATGGCAATAATGCGCAAACAATTTTTACTGTCAATCCTGACGGGGGCGAGGTAGACACGGATAGCACACATTTAACAATAAAACCACACGTGCAAGCTGAATATAAGGTCGCTTTTTACACAACAACACATCAAAACTCACAATTTCTGTGGAACACCGCTTAATGTCATTATCGTTGAATGTAATGACAGCGATCGCAAGTCACATAGGTTTACGAAAAGCTGCGCATTTATGATCAACGAAGGGTTCGCCTAGTTATCCCATTTCCTTGTTAAACGCTCTATGGTGGGCGTAGAATGTGGCAAAAATACACGATATGACTCCGTTTCGTTTTATTGGGATTGAGAGGCACGTGGCTGACGTAGTCTCTCGATCAATCTTAAAATTCTAAAATAAACGACCACGTCTTACGAGTTGCGTTTTTTGCCACATTATAAGCCCAAACATGTATCGTAAACATTAGTACATTAAATTAATATGCAGGTAGCACCACTACACCACCACTCCACTCACCCCCCAGTGGTGGTAGCGATAACGCGTTTTTCCCCGCGATAAAAAAAAGGCAGCATCGTGATGTTTTCCTACATCATTAAAGCGATAATTAACAATACAACTTCGAAAAGTTACGGGTGTACCTTAGGGGTTGCATCGAACTCTTGGCATCAACAACATATACTTACTGCTTACGATATTGTACGTTAAGAAGTTTGATTAGGTACCCGAAGTATGTAAGTTTATTTCACTCGTTTGGCGATATGAAAAGTATTAATATGTTCTTTCTTATGGGTCAATTTTACTCTGAAATAAATCATATCAAAAGGTTCTGCCTCAAAAGCGTAACACGCAGCTACTTTCGCATTTATAATAAAAATATGGATATTTTCGTTTCTAGAATAATTACCAGGTTTTTGCAGAAGGTAAATCTTTCGACATTGAACTTTATAGAAGCTATTAAATTGTTTATACAAAAACATCGTTGCATCCTAAACTATGCATCTAAAATCCAAACCATTGCCCTCATATCAGATGTTTCCCCTCATTTTGTTTTTTCAATCAGTTCATAGATGAATGAAAAAACAAAATTAATTTCAAAATACTTCCGAATAATAAATATCGATGATTGATATTTGTGTGACGGTAACATTTGTGTTCTAGGAAAAAAGAAAACATTTGAACCAAATATGATTTTTTTCTTTTTATTTAAATCAATGTAATTTACACCGTGACCGCATGGATTGGTCATTTTTATTTTCCATTGGAGAGTCTGTGGGTTTAATTTATTGCTTTAATTGTCGCAAATTCCCGGGAGAGAGATTCGATGCTTGCTTCCGTAAAATATTAATATACGGCAGGAAAAGTTCTAAGTAGGAAATTGTGAATTTGAACTCAATGTTAAGAATCGCAAAGTGTTTTTTTAATGATCTCATGGGGCTAAATTTTCATTTATGAACTGATCAATCTACAATAAAATTTGCAATCAAAACTGGCGTGACTAAGTCAGTTAAGTTGCAACTTCGCTTTGTAGCTCAACTTTACAATATGAAGTTGCTGGTATGTACGAAATAATACGACAATCTACACAAAATCTGCTTGAAGTGGCAGCTTGGTGTGCAATAGTACGTTAAGGTATTTTTTGTATCTACTTGTAACACAACTTGTTTCTTTACTTACACAGTATCAATAAATGAATTTTGAGCCATTCTGAAACTTATGGTGTAGATTTAATTAATCAAATCTTCCATTGTATTGACTACGACTAATGAATTAACTTAACAGCTATAATTCAATAGTAGATTGTAAGACAATGCAGCAATCGTCTCCAATTATATAGTGGATTAATACAAATGGACGGCGGGGAGGCGGTCTGTCCAGCCGGATTAATTGCCGGCGTTCAAAGGACCGATGTACAATCCTACAGGAATACAGAGAATGTACTGTGACGGCCAAGTGAGCGACGAACAGGGAGAGGCTTGTGTGATGAACTGACGGTAGTGTATGGAAGCTCAGGGGCAAGTGGGAAACCACGTTTTTTTTTAAATAGCATTGAATGACGAGACGAGCATGCTGTTCGCCTAATGGTAAGCGATAAGACCACCCTTAAACAGTAGAGATACCATCCAGAACCTTGATTTACAAAGTACTGTGTGGCATTCCACTGCGCTCATCATCCTGAGACATAAGATGTTAAGTCTCATTATGTCCTGTAGTTACACTGGCTACAATGCCCTTCAAACCGAAACACAACAGTGCATGCACACAGCTGCTTGGCGGTAGAAATAAACGGGCCGTTGGAGCGTCGAGCTGACGGGAGTGTATGAGAGCTCAGAAGCGAGTTAGACTAAGTACAGGGAGTGTGGTGTGACGCGCGGGTCGGTGGAGCGTCAAGCTGACGTGATTGTATGAGAGCTCAGGAACGAGTGTGGCACCCCGTTTAGCGAGGTTTTCGAACGAGGTCAATAAATGAACTATTTTTCAAGTTGATTAGCGGGATGCCAGTGCGGCTGGCACATAAATCAGCGGCAAATCCCGCAGACTCGGCCGCCGGTACTGCGCACCACTTTGATTTGTACTGACCGTTACTGTTTTAGGATGTCGAATGAATTTTATTCCCTGCAATAGTTTATGGGTTTAATTTTTATTTCTATTTGATTTGTTTTTGAATTTTTGAGTGTTTTATACATTGTTAGGTTTAATAAGAAAAACATGTATTTTTTTAATAAATTTTGTAATATTCAGTTGGGAACGACATCGTTATGAATAAATACTGTAAAATAAACTGCGAGCTCATTTTGTGATCGGTAAATATATTTGATTGCATATTAATTTCATAAAACTAGACCTGTGTTACTGTAATATTTTGCTACAAATAAATTGTGATTATATTTGGAATTTTGAAGCAGCAAGTTGCTTAAAATCACAAAATAGGTAATTTAGCGTAATAAAGTATCAGGTCGTAGCTTCTTTCAATAATATACAAGTCTTCTTTCACAAAATCTCATAAAAAAACAGTTTTCGAGTCTCAAACATTTATTACAAACTCACAAGCTGCTCCGAAGAATCCAATTTGGCATCAACAGTTGCAAAATAAAATAAAAACTTCAAACAATTTCACAACTCGATTTGAATAAAACTTGCAATCGATGTATCGTGGATTGTGGCGAATATCGTTTCGTATAATATCAGGTTAGAGGAGATTTCACATGCGATTGGAATGTCAGTATATCTGTGGCACGATTTTTATATTGTAGAGTTTTATTATTATTTGTAAAAATAAACACATATACGTTTATCCTCAAAGGTGTAGGCAGAGGTGCATCTAGCGCAATCACTTTGCGCTATGTGTGATCCATCCCATAATGTGATAGGGGGCGAGCCAACCACCATATCGGGTAGAAATTCCAGATTGCGGGCTGATACTGAGCAGGAAACCAAATATCACTTTGCCCAACCCGGGATTCGAACCCGGGACCCCAGAACGAGGTTGCCATCAAGGCAGTTTGGGAATATTATTTACATTTTGTGTTTTTTATCTAGCTTCTAAAAATGACAATAATTTCAATACAGTTAAATATAAATATCGTCAGTGATAAATGATCATTTGATGTTTGTAAACGTTTCTCCATTTTTATAATGATTGATGCGATTGTGCCGGTGGCGTAGTTGTATTACGGTACGACTGTGGTGCTGCGGTCTCGGGTTCGATCCCGGGTGAAGTGAAATGATATTGGGTTTTTCTACTCAATATCAGACTGGAGTCTGAAAATCTGCCCGGTAAAGGCAATAGGCCCGCCGGGACCTAACATAGCTGATGAAATGTGGGTTTGATACACCTCTGTCTCTGCTACGTATGTATCATACGACCAGCAATCTGCTCCCTTATGATAAACCTCACAAGAACACACAACCGCAGAAATTTTGAATCATGTACTGGTCATTGCACTAAAATTCACTTGAAACATTACATGTTGGTGATTACACTGGCTACCTCCTTCAAACCTGATCACAGGAGTGCTTGCAAACTGTGCCTGGCCGATGAAGACACGAAAGTACGCGAGGGTCTGTTTTGTTAGGAACCACCGTTCCTAACAAAACAGACCCTCGCGTACTTTCGTTTTTATTGCTTTGAATAACGAGACGAGCATGCCGTTCGCCTGATGGTAAGCGATACGACCACCCATAAATAGTATCAACACCATCCAGCACCTTGAGTTATAAGTACTGCGTGGCATTCCACTGCGCTCATCATCCTGAGACATAAGATGTTAAGTATCATTATGTCCAGTAGTTACACTGGCTACGATGTCCTTCAAACCGAAACAACAGTGCATGCACCAGTGTGCCACCAGCCGCCAAGCAGCAGTTGCTTGGCGGTAGAAATAGACATTGTGGTGGTACCCATCCAGACAGAATCTTACATATGAGAGACCAACCACCAATACGAGGATTACCTAATGTCGTAGTGTCTACAGCACTTTCCCCATAAATATATACTGTCCCACTGCTGGGCACAAGCCTCTGTTACTAAAGGTAACTGTCATATATTTTACTAATACAGTTGACTGCCTCGGTGGCGTGGTTGTATTAAGGTACGACTGTAGTGCTGAGGTCTCGGGTTCGATCCCCGGGTCGGGCAAAGTGATATTGAGTTTTTCTATTCAGTATCAGCTCGCAGTCTGGAATTTGTGCCCAATATGGCGATAGGCTCGCCCCCTATCACATCATGGGGCGGAATAATGGCGAAAAGTGGGTGCACTAGTTGCTCCTCTGCCTACCCCTTCGGTGATAAGAGGCGTGAGTGTATATGTATGTATGTATATATGTAGAGGCGGTGATAACCTAGTTGGGAGTGGAACGGACCGCTGAGACGAATGTCCGTAGATTCAAAACCCAAGGGCAACATCTGAGTTCTCTGAAGCTAAGTGTGCATTTTACATGAATTATCACTTGCTTTAACGGTGACGGAAAACATCGTGAGGAAACCTGCATACCTGAATAGTTGTCTACAAGAATTTCGATGGTATCTTAAGTCTGCCAACCTGTGCTAGGCCAGCGTGGTGGACTAAGGCCTAAACCCTCTCAATAGTATAGGAGGCCCGTGCCTATCAGTGGCATATAATACTGGTATTATTAACTTATCCAATACCAACAGCCATGCGTATTTCACGCACCACTCATAAACATTCAACGGTCGTTTACGCAAGTAAATAATAACATTACTTAGCCCCAGTGACCCCAATTGCTGTGGAGCGGTCGAGCGGAAAATGTAGGGTTGGGCTGCGTCCGGGCCGCTCCAGCAGACCGATGCTGTAACGTCTCTGGATGAATTGGTCATTGCGGTCTTCAAGAGTATGTCGAATTACTTGTATAATATTATGTATAGTATGGTCACTAAGTGGTATTAGCAATGTAGTATTTATTGCTTATGTATACTATGTTTGGTGTAATATTTGATTAGTGTATATTTTTCTGCCTCAGTGGCGTAGTTGTATTACGGTAAGACTGCAACGTTGTGGTCTCGGGTTCGATCCAGGGGTTGCGCGAAGTGATATTGGATTTTTCTAATCAATATCAGCCCGGAGTCTGGAATTTGTGCCTGATATGTCGGGCTACCCCCCTATCACAGTATGGGACGAAATACGCGCGGCGAAAAGTGTGTGCACTTTTTCCACTCTGCCTGCCCTTTCCGAAATAAAAGGCGTGAGTGTGCGTGTATGTATGTATGTATATTCCTTGGGTGTAATACTGGGACCAAAACCAAAACTAACATCAAACTAGTAGAATACAAATTTAAAATTCTAACTTCATACAAATACGAAGTCAAACAAAAATGTCATATGATTCTGTATACTGCGCATATCAATAGGTTTTGTAATAAAGTTCCGATAATGCGAGACTGTACGGAAAATATGAAACGCAGCGATACTGCGACCCATATACGAGCGAGTCTACAATACATCGAGTGTAAAATTACAGACATTTATAACATTTGAATGCTTCTGGTGAAATGCAGGTAGAAGTCAGGTTCATACAAGATACTTCTGTTTTTCTTTTGATAAGCTTCGTTGATCTGGTGGGAGCGTATTTGTGAATCGTGGGGTTTCGGTTTCCAGTTCGGGCAGTATAAATTGTATTGTTTTCTGTTCAAGAAAACCCGTCGTATCTTTTGTTTAAATATAATTCGTTTCGGCAAAATGACTACTGCATCTGGTGATAAGTGACACCCAAGGTAAACATCAACTGGCAAGAAGTGATGCATTCCTGTTCGGGACAATTATGCCGGAATAACTGCTTTTTCCCGTTCTGTTTCTTTTAAAAAAATACACATCTCAGTTGGCCGGGGTTGGTTTTGTATCTCATATAGCAACTGCATGAACCCTGCATCATAGGACGGATACGGACTCAGTGTAATGTGAAAGCACTAAGCATTTCTTCTTTTCTCTTCTTCTTTTCATAGTAAAGATATAAGCTCATTTAATACGTTTAATAAGTGTTACGAAGAGTTCGTTGTAATAATTGTTTGTTCTATTTCTGCCATTACCCTGAAGCATCGTGCGTTTTGAATAACACTATAGCCAGGGTAATTACTAATTTAATAACTGTGCCACTCGTATATAGGGAACCGTGTCTACGTGTTACAGATACGTTTCTAACGCTAAATATGCATGAGAGTATATAATATCTTATTGTATTTGTGTTACCAAGCTGTTGCCGCTGTTATATCCCTGTTTCAAGGATATTGTAGTGAAGATAACGGCGCATTATGAGACTTAACATAGTGATGTATTAAGGTATGAATAATTCTAATTAATAAAATAATAACAAATAGTATTTACGTCCATAAATGTAAATTAATATTCACTCGTTCTCTTGTGATAAAGTTTGTTTTAGAAGTGTAAATTAATTGATTCTGGGGGACAGGACTGGACCTTGTGGATGTTGTACTATGATTTTGAATGGTATTTATACTCAAGCATAGCAATGGATCATACATTGATACATCAAAAATTAAGTAACAATATGAAAATAAGGACAAAAGCAAGATATGCTGAGCTGACTGCCAACCTAACTAGTGATAGTTGGAGGGGCACTACAAGAAGAAAAATAAAAATAAATTTGTTTGTATTAAAATAGTCTCAAAATGTTTTTAATATATGGCCATCTATAAGTAATCGAATGCTATAAAAATATCGTGAAAAATAAATCACTTGAAAATAATGAAAAGACGTTTTTAAACGGTGGGGATAAAACCTTTCGTCTATTCCGACCGCATTGACCAAACAGCTCGGCCCGGGTGGACGCTACCCTGTTTATTGTCACCCAAGGGTGCGCCTAAATAAACCGAGAGGGGCGCAAGGCACGAGCGAATAGAAAAGACGGCGAGACCGCTCACACTTTGAATGCTTTATCGTATACTAGCTATTGCCCGCGGCTCCGCCCGCATTAAAAAGTTTTTCCGGGATAAAAGTCCCGGTTTATATTTCCCCGGGATAAAAAGTAGCCTATGTGTTAATGCAGGACATGATCTACCCGTGTGCTATATTTCATCGAAATCCATTCAGTAGTTTTTGCGTGAAAGAGGAACAAACATCCATACATTCTTACAAACTTTCGCCTTAATAATATTAGTAGGATTTTTTATTAGGTGTACTACCAGCTCCGTTCACATAAAAAGGCTTTCTCATAAGACAAAAGACCGTAAATTCCTAGCGATCTATACCGCCATCTATCTAAAGATAGTCAAAGAGCTTTATTCGCTTAAGAAACACTTTTCACTTTTATTGATAAGTAGGGTATATAGAAATATTTTTTATCCTCTGGTACTCGTCACTATAATATGTGAATTAAGTTTATTTTTAAAACCATTTACACTTTTACAGTTTTTCACAATATTCAACAGTTTATTTTATACAAGTGTGCATCCTCACATAGGATGGTTTTCTTTCCATATTTTTTTCTTGGCTAAATCAGATAAAAAAAATCAAATACGGGAGAAAATTACAAAAAGTAACTTATATTAATCCACGACATGGACTATCTGTTTGCCAAACTTCATCCAAATTCATTCAGCGGTAACTGCGTTTAATTCAAACATCCAAACATTTACTAACATTCGGATTTATTCATAAGATAATATATAAATGAATGACTAGAAAAGCAAGCATATTGCCTGATTGGTCACATGTGACCATCATCAGCCACATGACTTACACTGGTGAACAGAGGCCTTGGGGCTTGACGAGTCAAAGACTGAATTTACTGCTTGATGATAAACGATATTTGTCACATAATATGTATGTGCCGACCAAATAAAAAAGTCATAGTCTAATCTTTGCTCTAGTGCATCTACTTTTCGCGGTGCGTATTCCATCCCGTGATGTGATAGGCATAAATTCTAGATTCCGGGCTAATATTGAATAGAAAAATCTAATACCTATGACTTTTCCCGACCCGGGGATCGAACCCGAGACCTCAGCATTGCAGTCGTGCCGTAATGCCGTAAAGCGATTTCTCGCAGTAGCTATTTTGATATAATTTAAATTGATCAGCACAGCCTTATGATTCCACTGTTTTGCATTTCAGCGAACTGCTGGTTTGTCGGAAACCTAACGACCCAATTCTATCCTTGTAAGTTTAATAAATACTTATGATTACATGACATTTGTTCAAAGTGGTATTCATTTACCATATTAAAATTTTGAGAAATGGAAACTAAAACATATTATAAGAATGAAACTAGAGAAAATTAAAACACGAGCTTATTTGTCCTGATAAATTCACTCTATTATACGGTTACTCATTTCATCTCTGCAACACAAGTCGTTCACTCTCACGTTGCCAACTTTGTTCCTATAACAGTGAACGCTCCTCTACTCTTCCACAACGATACTAGTAAAACACGCGAAATTACCCGGAAAACGTGCAGTATATTTATTAAGTCAAAACATATTTTCGGTCTTTCGACTTATATTAGCAGCACGTATACGCCATACAATAAACCTTCGCTTTCATAAGGCAGCCATAATGTTGTAACTTGCGGCGCGTAACAGTACCTAAATAAATACCTATCCGCCTACTGAATACAGAGCTGCACTGTATTGTGCCGTGAAATGCTGCTCTTTACCATATTTTTTGTCGACGTTTATATTGATATGGGCGGCTTTAGGCGCGTTATTACAAATGGATTTTTCGATATTGGTTTCTTCCATTTCTGTGTTATGAATAGCAAAAGTCGGCGGGTCGCGTGCGGGGAATTGTGAGTGGAAATGTGTAAGGGAAGGTGAGACCACGTATTAGTGGTGTGACGCGCGGGCCGGTGGAGCGACGAGCTGACGGGAGTGTATGCGAGCTCAGGAGCGAGTGTGAGACCACGTACAGGGAGCGCGGTGTGACGCGCGGGCCGGTGGAGCGACGACCTAACGGGATGTATGAGAGATCAGGAGCGAGTGTGAGACAACGTACAGGGAGCGTGGTGTGACGCGCGGGCCGGTGGAGCGACGACCTAACAGGATGTATGAGAGATCAGGAGCGAGTGTGAGACCACGTACAGGGAGCGCGGTGTGACGCGCGGGCCGGTGGAGCGACGACCTAACAGGATGTATGAGAGATCAGGAGCGAGTGTGAGAAAACGTACAGGGAGCGTGGTGTGACGCGCGGGCCGGTGGAGCGACGAGCTGATGGGATGTACGAGAGCTCAGGAGCGAGTGTGAGACCACGTACAGGGAGCGCGGTGTGACGCGCGGGCGAGTGGAGTGACGAGCGGATGAGAGTGTATGAGACCTCAGGAGCGAGTGTGAGAGCACGTACAGGGAGCGCAGTGTGACACGCGGGCGATTGGAGCGACGAGCGGATGAGAGTGTATGAGACCTCAAGAGCGAGTGTGAGACCACGTACAGGGAGCGCGGTGTGACGCGCGGGCGAGTGGAGCGACGAGCGGATGAGAGTGTATGAGACCTCAGGAGCGAGTGTGAGACCACGTACAGGGAGCGCGGTGTGACACGCGGGCATGTGGAGCGACGAGCGACTGAGAGTGTATGACACCTCAGGTGCGAGTGTGAGACCACGTACAGGGAGCGCGGTGTGACGCGCGGGTGAGTGGAGCGACGAGCGGATGAGAGTGTATGAGACCTCAGGAGCGAGTGTGTGACCACGTACAGGGAGCGCGGTGTGACGCGCGGGCGAGTGGAGCGACGAGCGGATGAGAGTGTATGAGACCTCAGGAGCAAGTGCGAGACCACGTACAGGGAGCGCGGTGTGACACTCGGGTGAGTGGAGCGACGAGCGACTGAGAGTGTATGACACCTCAGGTGCGAGTGTGAGACCACGTACAGGGAGCGCGGTGTGACGCGCGGGCCGGTGGGGTGACTACGTTCTTACATTCTTGTAGCGTCTATCCATCCCACGAGATCTAGGTGGCAGATAGTTTTCGCATTATAAAATGTAAATATCTTATTGAAATAACCAACTCAATATAAAGTTTTAATATATTCGATGGAAAAAGTTGGTGCGCAAAAGGGCTGTTTTAACAACGGCGGGGCTAAACACTTAAGCCGCGAATGTTTCTGGAATACCTTATCATTTATTCATTATATTACATTAGAGTTCTAATGTGTTACGTTAATAAGATTTCCATCTATAAAAAAGAACAGACGTCTTGATAAAGGTCGCAGGAATACGCTTTTGATAGGTCTGTCTCGAAATTTTAAGGGGAAGCCTATGGTCAGCAGTGGGCATCATGTGACTGATGATAATGATGATGAACTGGTTGAACCTTTGGACTGCAAACATTTCGGCAAAGGAGATGTCCGCTTTGTGTATAGGTGCTGGGTCTCAAAATCTAAACAGGCTGAAACTTTAGGAATATTAAAGGGGCAACATATAAAACTTAGATCCAAAAAAAAAAAAAATTTTAGACCCTTCCATTCTTAACCAACTTATTTGGTTACATTTATATAAAGTGTACTTTTCAAGCCCAACAAAATTACATGGATCTCAAAATCGGAGGCCTTTAAAATTAAACGATTTATTGCAAAAGGCTAGTTTTCAGGAGCTCTATCCAAATATATATAAACTGTCTTGGTTAGATTTTCAGGCCCATTTTTGGACAAGTACTTTCATTCTATTCCGTTCAGAAGTTTCTGCGTTTACTTCTAACAAACATTCAAACATTCGTATTTATAATATTAGTAAGAAGTAAGACTAGTAAGATACCCATTCATAGACTAGATAATAGATAAATATCTAGATAATAGATAAATATCTAGATAAATAATAGACTTAACCCTATGAACAAAACGTCATTGAACTAAGCTTACAAGTCACAAACGAAATATACGTGAAAAATAACCTCCCGGCAAATTTTATTATGTATTTCAGAACAATACTTGCTGACTGAATAAGAAAAGGTTGCATTTTCTATCAGAGCACGTACAGCATACAACTTTATCGCATTAACGCATACATATTCCATTGTGGCACCTTATATATTTGGGTCAATGTAGGCAAATGTTTGTTCAATTGTTTTTGTATTTGTCGATACGACAAATGTTTGTTCAAGCTTATTGGATTCTTATAATAAGAAAGCTAGATTCTAGAGCTAGCTTTCGTAATGTTTAAGGTCACAATCCACCATTAATGCCGTAGCGTGTCTGTGATGTATTTGTAATGATAAGACTGATGGGCTTCGTAATCATATATTAATCACTCAAATACAATTTTAAGACAAGACACAATTTTGCAATCATTGCAGCCATTACACGAATAGTGTTGTCATATTGGCACTCACTATAAGGCTCAATGCACATATGACATTTTATATAATAAAGCGTAGTTTACAATATCACAGTGTCGTCATTTAAGAAGGCAAAGGGTTCACTAGTTACTGAGAACTACCATTTTACTTTATGTAAAACAGTGGAACTACCTCGATCCAGCTAGTGGCTACAGATTTAAGCTACACAGTATGTAAGGTTAGTCGAGGGACGAACGATGATGACAAATGACGCGAAGCAAGTGACGTCCAGCCGAGCGTCATTTGCCGTCGTGTGCGAAATCGGTCTCATACAATTTAATACTGCATAGTAGTGCCGTCTGCCGTTGCCGTCTGCCGTCTGCCGTCTGCCGTCTGCCGTCTGCCGCGTCCTGCGGTATCATAGCTTTACGTCAAAAAAGAGACACGAGCTGACGTTTTACATACATTTTGATTTTGACACTTCATGTTTGTCTATGGTTTCTCGATTTACTATTCGCAGTTCACACGCGCGCAATGTTGACGCTGTCGTATTTTAGTTTCAAATATGCTCACCGCAGCGCTGTTCTTTCCATACAAAAATTTACGTAGTCGCAACCATTATGTTAACTATACGATAATGGGTAAACTTCTGCTAAGAGTACTGTTTAAGAAGGATAGTCAGTGTTCGATTCTCATTCAAAATATATATAAAACATATGACCTTACTTTTTACGGAAAGTTTAGTGCATACATATTTTTTTCCCTTCCTAAGTCAGATTTAAAGTCTAAGGTGAAAAAAGGATCACAAAAAGGTCATATTGATACGTAATTTGCGATAAAATAGGTCAAAGAAGTAACTACTAAACGTGATCCACACGTTGGGAGCCTTTTTACGAATACATTGTTGAGGTTTATACTGTAATTTTTCAATTAATACAAGCATGAACTGGTGGATGTTTAAATAGGTCCCTGGACTAAAAATGTATATTGTATTATAAGCTCCATTAAACAGACATCCTTAATTACATATCACCAAATTGTCAAAGACAAAGAGAAAGAAGACCTCTAACTTCAAAGAAATTACAAAAATGAATAAGGGACAATATCCAAATATTGATGAAGGACAGAATCACGTCCAAATATTTGCACAAACATTAGCCCAATTATTCGATCTACATGGAGGTTTCGCGGCGACCGGAAGTACATAAAAATGTTACGTGACTACGTTGGCTTGGACTGTACTAGAATGGATGTGGGATAGTTCGTACTAATAAAGGAGATATCGCGTGAGAACCAACGTCTTATCTACTCTTTTGTAGGTTTAAATAAGGACTTGGGTAGTTTTAGCTACGAAGGATTACACATAAAAAAATATTTTTATACAGAGTGAAATTGAAGTTTTATCGTGAATTATACCAAATTGTATAATTATACACACACACACACACACACACACACACACACACACACACACACACACACACACACACACACACACTCACGACTGTATAATTATATACAAAAATATTCATTTTGTAAATTATTTAGAGCTAATAGTATTATATGCATTTTCTTTATACCAAGTGATCTTTTTAAATATTCTTTTGTAACAGCTTAATTTTTTCATAACGTTTTATAATTCTTTAATGTTATGGTCAAAAATATTAAAGTTTATGTTTAAAACATATCTGAGTAAACGTTTACTTTTTTATCATTATTATTAAGCTATTGCATAGCTTCTATCGCGGGCCTTCAGCGTGAAGACCGAATCCAGAAATTCCGTAACGAAAATAACCTGCCACCCCTCACTATTTTCAACTCTATCACAACCATGTAGAGTGTAAAATTCCATAAGTAAATTTAATATCGCAGTCTTGTAAGAATACTATATTTAAGAGGATATGAGCTGAATGTTAAACGATAAAAGGTCGAAATTACCGTGTATTTAAAAATTGTTCCAGTCAGTGAAACGTACCGAAATGTCAAACGCGCGCAGTTGATGAGAATGTCCCCGTGGCGGGATGACGTGATTCCAGTTTGAATTTTTAAAAAGTTTTTATTTTATGTCTGTTCAAAGAGGTTATGAATATTAGAATTGCCTGCTTAGAGTTTCGGCGTTAGGGCACGAGTGAAATTTGGACAATAGAAAAAATAAATAAAAATAATTATACATACATACATAGTATCACGCCTCTATCCCACAGGGGTAGGCAGAGACTATGGATCGCCACTTTGCTCGATTCTGACACACTACTTTCGCTTCCTCTACCTTCATCATTCTTTTCATGCACTCACGCCGGTTCAGGGTACTTTTGACCTGGCCTCTACTTAGAATGTCAGATATCTGACATTCAAAGGTTCGGTGCGGTCGACCCCTGCCGGCCCTTCCATCCACACTCGCCTTATATATCCTCTTTGTCAGTCTCCTATCATCCATCCTTTCCAAATGCCCAAACCACCTTAGCATACCCTTCTCAATTTTGGTCACTACATCCTCTGTCACTCCACACATGTCCACCACCCTAGTATTCCGCACTCTATCACACACAGTCACTCCACACATGCTTCTTAAGGCTCTCATTTCTACTGCTTTAATCTTACTTTCATGCGTTTTCTGCCATACCCAACTTTCACTACCATACATTAGAGTTGGTAATAACACTCCTCTATAGACAGCCAGTCGTGCCTTTTTGGACACATTCCGGCTACCCATAAAGGAGTGCAGTGCTCCATTCACCCGATTTCCTGCACTCACTCGTCTCTCGATATCACTGTCATACCTACCATCACTTGTGAAGGCACATCCCAAATACACAAAATCACTTACTTGCTGTACCCTGTCGTTCCCTATACAAATATTACAATCTGTCATGCTTTCGTCCCTTTATAATTACATAAATTGATAAAAAATGCTATGCAATAGCTTTACCGCGGCAGTCTCCGAGCGCCACACGTCTTTTTTTATTTTATTATATGAATGATACAATACCCATTTATAAATAAATAAATAATACCTCCCCTGTATTATATACTACCCTATATTATAACCCACTAACGGACAATAGCTAGAACATGATAATGAACTGTACTATAATAATAAAAACACTATCAGCCCTGTATTAGGTATTGTACTACTGCTAGGCACAGGCCTCCTCATTACTCCTCAACTACTGAGAGGGTTTTAGGCCTGCGTCCGCAACGCTCGCCTAGTTCGGCTTGGCAGACTTTAAGTACCTTTGAAACTGAGAATTTCTCAGGTATACAGGTTTCTTCATGATGTTTTCTTCACCGTAAAAGCAAGCGATAAATCACAAAGAATACACACGTAACATTAACTATACCCTAACTAATAACTATCCTTTAACCATCGATTTCAAATCCAGTTATTATCTAGGCCACATTAACGATAAATTTAACTCAGATCAGATGAAGACATCAATAGCTAGGCAAAAACGTTCTGCGGGCAGACGCCGCGAGATTTATACTAGGTTTATCTTATCTCGTGCTTTTAGTTACAGGTTATCGGTAAAATGGGTTTGAATTTCGGATTAACTTGAACTAGTTTAGTTAAATATGGTACTAGTCGTTTTTGGTTCTAATAGTAAACGTATTGATTTTGTGCTAAATACATGTGCACGAGATGAAGGTCGCAGGTTCAAAATCGAAAGCATAGTTCTGAACTTTTGCAGTTACGTGTGTATTTTAAATTTGCGTAATTATTGTTTGTTAATAGTGATGGAAAGTGAGGAAACCTAGATACCTGAAAATTGTATATATTAAAAATTCTGAAGGTAAGTGAAATCCAGCAAGCCGCACTAGGTCCGCATTGTGAACAAAGGATTAAACCTTCTGAGTGGTAAAGGAGGCCTGAGACTAGCAGTGAGATAGTATATAAAACGGGGCTAGTATAATAAACGGTTGGGCCTCTATCGTATCATGGGACGTATGTAAATTCAAACCATATGAATCGCCTACCAACGCTTTGAAAATTAGCCGCGAGATTTAAAAAACAGACTCCAATTCTTGGAGTTAACTAAATCTGATAAAATCTAGAATTGTAACAATCACTAAATCCTTAATGCACACTAATAAACGGAACATCTAAATGAGATCTAGTAGAAGCTGCAATCGGATGCTGGATTACATAATGGAATCTAGATTGTGGGTAGTGGTATTTTTATGTCAAACGAATAAGTGGTAATACGAATAAGACTGCCTCGGTGGCGTAGTTGTATTATGGTACGACTGCAATGCTGAGGTCTCGGGTACGATCCCCGGGTCAGGCAAATTGATATTGAGTTTTTCTATTCAGTATCAGCTCGGAGACTGGAATTTGTGCCCGATATGGCGATAGGCTCGCCCCCTATCACATCATGGGACGGAATAATGGCGAAAAGTGGGTGCACTAGTTGCGCCTCTGCCTTCGGGGATAATAGGCGTGAGTGTATATGTATGTATGTACGAATAAGTGGACCGTCTGATGATAAGGGACCTCTGCCGTAAATACTTATATGTCACAGCAAAAGAGTTTTAGGATAAGGATTAGGAAAGGAAACAGCTTAAACTTCCGAAAATCTTACTCACCATATGAATTAATAAGCTTTATCTCAGTTTTAGGGTAGCTTTGCTTGGGGTGTCCTATGAGTTCGGGGGGGGTTTGCACTGATAACACCTGTTTGCACTTGTATCCTTTTATTGTTGCACTGAATACACTGTTTGGCACTAGTACTACAATAAAGTACTTAACACTAATACAGTGATTGCACTAGTTCACCTCGCTCTTCTCGCACTGTGGTCCTTACTAACACTTTGACTCACTAACACTTCCGCACTGATGTACTTAGTTGCACTGGGAATCCGAACTGCCGAGCCAAAACTCTCGAAACCTTATAAATAACGGCCCGAGAATCTTGACATCGCGATGTACATTTTGTACAGCGCCATCTATTGGCGAATTATGGAACTAGGCCTAACCTTTTGGCGCTATCTCTGTATTTTCTATTAATTACGCTTTGATCTTTGAACATATCGCCCACCAAGACCATTTAGTGACGAAATGGTCTTCACTATTCATAGGTTGGACTCCGCCCACCATGGCAATATGAATTTGGAACCTAATTCTTAGTACTTATCGGTGAACTAATATAAACAAGTATTAAAATATGATAAATGAACTTAACTTATTAACAACTAACTTAACTAAGTACTGATTACGCATTTACAAATACAGAAAACTTAATTAATAATACTTATTATCTAGTTACAAATAAATAACTTAGTAATAACAGTTACTCATTAACAGGCAAAATACATAATTTTGAGGTAGGTCGTTTAATAATTGACGACTTAGTGCGTAATGTAACCACACGGGTAATTTGATCTTGCCCTGGATGTTTTTCTAGGATTCGACCTAATAACCATCGACTAGGTGGTAAGTCGTCTTCCTTAATTAGTACTATATCCCCTATGTTCGATTCTGGGACTTTCTTAGTCCATTTATATCTATGTAAGAGATTTGTTAAATATTCATGACTCCAACGTCGCCAAAAGCTTTGATACATTTTTTGAATTAACTGCCATCTACTAAGTGCACCGATTTTAGAACTTTCATAATTAGGATCGGGTACTGTGACTAATGGCTCGCCTATTAGAAAATGTCCTGGAGTTAATGAAAGAGGTTCAATCGAGTCGGTGTTGGTGTTGACGGTTATTGGTCTAGAGTTTAAACAAGCTTCTATTTGGTTAAGTAGTGTGGTCATTTCTTCAAATGTGAGCATTGAATCACCAATTACTCGCTTGAGGTGAAATTTTGTTGATTTTATGCCCGCTTCCCAAAGACCTCCAAAGTTGGGAGCGTGGGGCGGGATAAAGTGCCATTCTGTTCCATGAGTTGCTAATTGTGCAGCAGCAGACTTGTGAGCTGCGTTAACCAATTGTTTAAGTTCCTTGGAGGCGCCCACGAACGTCGTGCCATTATCACTCCATAAATGGTAACAATGACCGCGCCTGGACACAAACCTTCTGAAGGCCGCTAAGAATGCTTGAGTACTCATGTCGCTAACCAATTCCAAATGTATTGCACGTGTTGACATACATACAAATAGACTAATATAACCTTTGTAAGAATGATTACTTCTCCCTTTACTTGTTCTTATATTAATGGGTCCAGCGTAGTCTACTCCGCTGTTGCTAAATGCTCTAGATGGAGTACAACGAACTGATGGTAGAGATCCCATAAGTTGCGTACGAATTTTCGCATTTTGTCGGACACACCTTACACACTTGTTTATGTGTTGCTTTACGATACTTTTTGCCTTTATAATCCAGTAAGCTGTTCTTAAATAATTTATTGTTAGTTGAATGCCTCCATGTAAAGTAGCCTTATGAGCATCTGCAACTATCAATTTTGTCAAATGTGACTCGTGAGGTAATATTATAGGGTGTTTCGTTTGTTCATCTAATTGTGACTTTTCTAATCTTCCTGTAGCTCTGATTATTCCCTTTTGATCCAGATAGGGGCCTAATGAATTTAGCTTGCTTCCCTTTAACTTGAAATCATGATTGTTCTTTTGCAGTTGTGTGTATTCTTCCATAAATTCCTCTTTTTGAACTTTTCGTATGCAACACATTAACGCTTCATCTATCTCATTTTTGCTCAAGTCTAGTGTATTGTTTTTATTTCTCTTATAAAACCGACGGCAGTATGCTATGACTCGTAATAACTTCTGTAATGAGGAAAATCGTTGTAAAATACTGTCGTCTTCAGTTTTGTTGAGATGTATCTTTATAGCTTCTTCCAGATCGATTCTTAGATCGTTTGGTCTTTTATACAGTATCAACCTTTCCTTGAGAAATGAAGGACCTGAAAACCAGAGCGTATTTTCTGCTAACGATGCTGGTTGGATTCCTCTTGAAGCACAATCTGCAGGGTTTTCCTTGGATGATACATGATACCATTGAGACGAGTCTATTGTTGTTAATATCTCTGATACTCTATTTGCTACAAAGGTCTTCCATCTTCTGGGATGGCTACTTAGCCATGCAAGAACTACTGTTGAATCAGTCCATGCCCTTATATTGTTTTTCTTGAGACCTAGTACTTCAGCTGCTTCGGCTAATAATTTTGCTAGCAGTACTGCACCGCATAGCTCTAAGCGCGGAATGCTAACCTGCTTAATTGGTGCAACTCTTGTTCTGGACGTCAACAATGAGACATGTATATTGCCATCGTCATCTACTATTCTTACATAAATCACAGCGGCATAAGCTAATTTGGAGGCGTCGCAAAATCCATGGAGTTCTATATTAGCAGTGTGTTTCTTTATATGTAACCATCGTGGAATACGCACTTCAGTTAATTTTGGTAACTGATTTCGATAATTGTCCCAACTTTCTTTTAAATCAGCTGAAATAGGTTCGTCCCAATCAACGCCTGCCAGCCATAGCCTTTGAATAAATATTTTTGCTACTATCACACTTGGTGCGATCCATCCCAATGGGTCATATAACCGGGCGATTATAGACATAATAGATCTTTTCGTTTCTGGTTCGTTCTTTTTGGGTAAATTCACCGAATACCTAAAATTATCTTCGCAGCGGTCCCAAGTAAGACCCAATATTTTCGTAATGTCGTCTATTTTAATTTCTTTACTGAGCTCTTCTGCGTTTTCTGCGACTTTCTGCACATTTGCTTCTTGTTCGTTCCCTCGTGTTTGGAAGTATGATAATAATTCTTCATTGTTACTGTTCCATTTTTGTAGCTCAAATCCACCTCTTAAAATTAATTCATTCATCTCTTTATAGAGTGCCACTCCTTCCTTAATGTCGAAGCATCCAGTCATTAAGTCATCCATGTAGAATGATTCTTTCACTTTTGGTGCGGCTATTGGGTAATCCTTCTCTTCATCATTACTTAATTGTTGCAGTGCTCTGACAGCTAAGTAAGGTGCTGAAGCTGTCCCAAACGTGACTGTCATTAATTCAAATTCCTTAATTATATCTTCCGGTTTATCACGCCACACAATGCGTTGAAACTTAGCATCTTGTTCTGCTATACGAACTTGACGATACATTTTAACAATGTCCGCCACCATAACAATTGGATGGATTCTCCATCGAAAAACTAAATGTCTTAAATCTGGCTGCAATTTCGGTCCTACCATTAAACAATCGTTTAGCGAAACTCCTAGTTTGTTTTTGCTGGAAGCATTAAATACTACTCGAACCTTTGAGGTTGATTTATCCATTCGTATAACTGCATGATGGGGTAAATAGACTGCTTCTTTTGCCCCCTTGTCCTTTTCTTCAACAGGTCGCATGTGCCCTAGTTGCAAATATTCGTTAATAACTTCCGTGTAACTGGCCTTGAGTTTTAAGTCTTTCGAGAGTCTTTTTTCCAGTGATTTAAACTTCGCTATTGCTATCTCTAGAGATCCGTTGTTTTGACAACGTGCAAAATCTTCTCGGAATGGCAAATTTACAATATATCGCCCTTCCGGTGTTCTATTTGTTGTCCTTTTGAAATACTCTTCACAGGCTTGTTCTTCTTCTGACCATGTTGATCTTGGTAACTGTTCCTCTAATTCCCAAAATTTCTTTAAAATATCTTCCTCTTGTGTTCTAGTATGCAATACTGAAATTATGTTCGAGTTTTCTTTGTCTTCGCTTGACGTCTCATTGACCGTGCCTGATACTATCCATCCAAGTTTCGTGCTTTGAGCAATAAAGTTTCCGTTTGGACTCCTCTTCATGCCTTCTTTTAGAATATGGCTGTACACATTTGCTCCAAGTAACATATCAATTTTGTTCGGAATGTTGAACTCTGGATCTGCCAAATATAAACCGTTTATTTCCACCCAATCAAATGGCTCCAACGTTCTTTCAGGTAAGCATGACGTGATATTTTTCAACACGTAAGCTTTAATATGTAGTTTGAAGTTCTCGTCGACTCTTGATTTTATTGTGATTGTAACCATATATCTCGATTTCATACGATGTTCTCCTCCCAAACCCGTTATGATGCCGTTGGTAGGGCTCTTCTTAAGACGTAATAATTGAACTGCTGCTTCCGTAATAAAACAAGCTTGTGAGCCTTGATCAACCAAAGCTCTTAGTGTTAAATTATTTCCTAACCCTGACTCGGCATGCACTAACGCTGTGGCCAATAAAACTTGTCCGGGCTTCAGGGTCTTACGAGTCGAATAGCACGAAACTATTGGAGACTTTGCTGTATCAGATTCATTTTTTCTTTTATCTGATGAATCAGCTGGTGAATGCAGTAGAGAGTGGTGTCTTTTGTTACAAATTTTACAACGAGCTGGGTTTTTACAAGTGTATGCACTGTGATTACTGCCCAAACAATTAAAACATATAGATCTTTTACTGGCGAAATCGCGTCGCACTGCATAACCCTCGTTTGCAAACTTTTTACAAAAGCAAAGTTTGTGCCTGTCATTGCAGTATTCGCATAGTCTATCTGTGGCTATTAATGCCTTTGTCTGTGGACGGTTGGAGTCAGTAGTTGCATGTTGTGTTGATACTTTCTTGAACTCAATATTTTCCAATGCACGAAAACGACTTTCCATAAATTCTTTCAACTGAGCTAAAGTAGGTAAATCATTCGATTGGTCATTTGCGGTTTTAAGTTCCCATTGCTTACGCGTTTCGGTATCTAGCTTGAACGATATTATGTGAATTATCATGATATCCCATGTGGTTACATCAACACCAATATTTGTTAATGCGTCCAAACAGTCATTGGTGGTGTCTAATAAGTCTTTTATAGCAATCGCTGATTCAGCGTTCATTCGTTTTTGACTAAATAAACGTTTAAGAATACAATTGGCTAAATATTTTTTATTGTTATAACGCTTCTCTAATAACGACCAACAACGACTGTAATTGGCGCTGGTAACAGGAGTATTTCTCAAAAGTTTTTCTGCTTCGCCTACTAAATGTGTTTTTAAGTAGTGTAACTTTTGTACATCGTCTAAGCTATTATCATTATGTACTAATGAAGTAAATAAATCACGGAATGTCGTCCATTCAGAATAATTACCAGAAAAGGTTGGAATCTTAATTTTAGACAGCTTTGCTGCTGAATTCGTGCTAGGCTGATTGCTTTTATTATTTTCATTGCATGGTTGTTCAACCTTTCCTGATAAATTGGCTGCCAACAAAGACTTATAAATAAAGTAATTTTCCTCACAATTTTCATAAATGTTTTGCGTAACATAAATTGAGTTTTCTATTTCCTCTAGTTTCGAATTTTCATATAATTTGAGATTATTAGTTTTAAAGGCTTGCCAGTCATTTTCTAAATTGTCAATTCTTGTTTCTAAGTATTCTTTTGTGATACGATCTTTAGGACTCTTTTTGAAATTAATTAAACCTCTATTAATAGAATTATGTATATTAACTTGTGCATTGATGAGCCCTTGCATTGTTACAACTTAGACTAACTACCTACTTAAAATTAAATAAATAAATAAAATAATAAAACTTAAAAAATACTGCTCTGCTCTCCTCAGTTGGTTGACTTCAGATGACTCCAATGGTGTTACTGGACTCGGGTTTGCACGTAGCTTTGAGGCAACGCCACATTCCGCAACAAATCAATCGCGTTTGGAAGGGGTCACTACTAACAAACTTTACTGGTAGAGGTCGCTGAACTTTGCCTGTGTAGAGGTCACTAAACTTTGCTTGGTACAGGTCACTGAACTTTGCCTGGTTAAAGGTCACTGAACTTTGCTGGTTAAAGGTCACTGAACTTTGCTGGGTTAAAGGTCACTGAACTTTGCTGGGTTAAAGGTCACTGAACTTTGCTTGATAGAGGTCACTAAACTTGGCACAGGTCACTGAACTTTGCCTGGTTAGAGGTCACTGAACTTTGCTTGGTTATGGTCACTAAACTTTGCTTGATAGAGGTCACTGAACTCTGCTTGATAGAGGTCACTGAATCCGGGTCGAAGAACCAATTTTAGGGTAGCTTTGCTTGGGGTGTCCTATGAGTTCGGGGGGGGTTTGCACTGATAACACCTGTTTGCACTTGTATCCTTTTATTGTTGCACTGAATACACTGTTTGGCACTAGTACTACAATAAAGTACTTAACACTAATACAGTGATTGCACTAGTTCACCTCGCTCTTCTCGCACTGTGGTCCTTACTAACACTTTGACTCACTAACACTTCCGCACTGATGTACTTAGTTGCACTGGGAATCCGAACTGCCGAGCCAAAACTCTCGAAACCTTATAAATAACGGCCCGAGAATCTTGACATCGCGATGTACATTTTGTACAGCGCCATCTATTGGCGAATTATGGAACTAGGCCTAACCTTTTGGCGCTATCTCTGTATTTTCTATTAATTACGCTTTGATCTTTGAACACTCAGTTTTCTGTACAACTGTTGGCCAACCCCAGTCAAGCTGGACACAAAAAACTACAGCGCTCTATCTCCACTATCCATTCGAGCTTTACGTTCGAAATTTTAAAATGCTGATTCGATTAGCATACCGGAGTGTCTTTAATTGTCCTAAAATAGCCGCGTCCCAGGAGAGGACCGGGCGACGTGAAATCCATAATGGTCCGGCACTGAAATGGGAATAAAAAATGTAAGCCTTTGACATAATCCCTTTAGAGATCACGGCTTTTTCAATTCTTTTAGTGGATATTAAATTCTAGGAGGAAGCTAGAGGACTAAGTAGGTATTAAATGAAGTTGATGAGACAACTGTTACTTACATATTAGTGTAGTGTTTCTCGGCAAGTTGACAGCGGTTGTGGTAGTTATCTGTATTCACAAATAATATTATAAGGGCGCACAGTGCGTCTGAACGCTTGGTGTCTTCAATTCATAGTTTTCTTTTTATTTGATCTGACTGCGAAAATTTTTTGATGTTTTATAGAAGTAAAGTCAGAAACGGCTTAACGGATTTGGTTATTTGGTACATACATAGATTATGTCCTGGATTAACACATAGGCACTATACCGGCAACTTCTTCTTCTTCAGCCTTTAGAAACCCACTGCTGAACATAGACCAATAGACCATAGAACAATAGACCTTTCCTAAAGATTTCCAGAAGAAGCTGTCAGAAGTGGTCTGTATCCAGCGGGTTTCTGCAACCGGCAATAAATAACAGAAATTTAAATTTGACTTTTTAAATTTATAATTTTCGTGTCGACCAGATGGCACTATGGATAGGTCCGGTGATTAAGGACTTTTGTAGCGGTAAAGGCTTTTATAGCGGACGAGGCCGCGAGCAACAGCTAGTGAATAAATGAAAATACACTTTCATGCCGCTGACAATAGCTTCGATTGTTTTGATACAAGTTCTACTGTAACGATCCATCATAAAAACCTTACAGTTTTTAGGGTCAGCGTGACCTTGTTAATTTCGCCTGAACCAGTTCTGAAGCCATTGTTCCGGACACAAAAGATGACCCGCTTCATCTGAAGCTGCGATATAAAACGAAGGCTTCAGTTAATAAGATAAGATAGCTAAGGTTATGAAAACGTACAGAGAAAATTGCTGATATTGTTAGAGGAAAAAAAAATTAAATCTTTTGTGTTTTTAATGTTTGAGTGTAAGTACTTGGTATAAATGAGCAAAGCAGTGAAGTTTTTACAAGCTTTTATTTAACTTGCAATGTTTGTTTGTTCGGACGAAATCTTGCTAGTCAATTTTGAAGCAGTTACCCTCAACCGATTGTGTTGAAATTTTGCCTACACGTTCAGTTTGGGTGACAATGCATTGTTAGCTAAGTGACGTCATTGTGAATCCAATATGACAGACGGACCAAGATGATGAACTAGTTATTTTCTGTGCACGTCCATAATAATTATGACATATTATATACATATACATACATACATACATACATACACACTCACGCCTGTTATCCCCGAAGGGGTAGGCAGAGGCGCAACTAGTGCACCCACTTTTCGCCGTTATTCCGTCCCATGATGTGATAGGGGGCGAGCCTATCGCCATATCGGGCACAAATTCCAGACTCTGGGCTGATACTAAATAGAAAAGCTCAATATCACTTTGCCCGACCCGGGGATCGAACCCGAGACCTCAGCTTTGCAGTCGTACTGTAATACAACTACGCCACCGAGGCAGTCAATAATTATGAGTAATAATTATGAGTATCAAATAAAAGGGTTTCCTGAAAAGGAAAAAAAATGTATTCTCTTTAAATCAATATGGCGGACGACCCAAGGTAGCGGACTAGTTATTTTTTACGCAATCCTATAATATGGGTATCAAATGAAAGGACTTGAGAATAACTCGAAAAATAACTAATAATTAAAAACAGATTAAAAGTAAAAATATATTTAAAAACAAGCTTTTACTTTAATGCTCTAAAAAGAAAAAGCAATAACTTTAAATTAAATCATACTTTGTTTAATCTATATAGAGGTAAAATCTTGTCGCGAGATTTACTTGTGTAGATAATACAATAATTATGTAACTTGATCTTGACAAAAGTAGTTCGTAGCCCCTTAGTCATTTTGCTTTAATTGTTAATTTTAGACTCACAAGTTCTTGCAGCAATATGTTGCGCAAGAACTTTAAGGGGCGTTTACATTAGCGGCAATATTTCAATAGTTCTATACTCATGCGACTTGTTTAAAATCCTAACAGCTTCGAAATTAGTCGAAGTCAACTTACCGTAATTATATATACGTAAAATTCGCTTACGGAAGTCGACTTCTGCAAGTCTTCTTTCTAATCTAAACCGCTTTAAATATGTTCAGCGATCTTACTTACAATGTCTATGATACGATTTTACCCTAATCGTGTCGTATTGTATAAATACAGATCAGTCGTAACGTGTTCGAACACTCGTACCGCAATTACACTCACTGTGTACCGATAGCAAAACAAACACGAGCGCAATATTGATCTATTTAGAAAACAGTCATCAAGCTATCCACGGTATTTATTTCCACCAGTACTTGTTCCATTTTATTCATATACAACTTGTTATTTAGCTTCGTGTGTAGTTCAGTTAATTGAGTAGTAAATGGTGTTATCTAGTCTAGTGGTATATTAGGATTTAAAAACAGGCCTAGTTTGAGTTGCCATTTTGAATAAACAATAAATTATTATATGATATTTTTTTATTCAAAATTGTTTCCATATGTTTGAGATTGTACCTAATATAGCGATAGACTCCCCCAATATGTCACTAGATGCAATAGATATATCGACGGCTCCGAAGAACAAAGTCGTATATGCAAAATGTTAGCTTTTCAGTAGAGCGCTTTGAAAGTCGTTAGTTTGTATTCATGTGCGAATTAGTGCTATTTTCACACATTAAGTTCAAAGTTGTTACTGAACCCTATAGAATATAATGTTTTGTTCACTATAACTTGTGATTTTCACAATTAACTTAGTCTTTCAAAGCGCTCTACTGAAAAGCTTCATTTTGCATATACGACTTTGTTCTTCGGAGCCGTCGATTATCGTGGGTGAACTCAGAACTCAACCAATCATTTGTCACAAAACTTAAAATGTCTAACAAACCAATGATTTAGAAGCAAAAAACATTGTTATATTTAATATTAATGATCTGAAATGTCTGCAGCCTTCATGGTCAAGTGGTAGACTTCAAATCAATCGAATACAAAAAAGAAATAGAAAAATCCGTTAACTAATTTTATTGAAATTTTTTACCTATCCTGAAAATCAATCCTAAAATTGTCAAACCTAAAATTTTATCATTCTTCTGCCGCATGGTCCCCATATTTAAAATTCAACTGCGCCTTCTTTGCTGACGGTACCTAATGGCACCAATTGCAATTGATACGTTACTGTCACGTGCAAATTGTTGGGACAGAATAATGTCGCTCACAGCAGTCGAATCGCCGTTATTATGCCGCCAACGATAGACGTTTTCAAAAGTCCATTGTGGAACTAGCCTTAGGACCTCACAGTAGTTTAAGTGCTTTAGGAATTTGGGGGTAAAAACGAGGGTAGTTTGGAATGTTGTTTTGTTAAACCCATAGACCGTGTGAACATTCTTTTGGATTATTTTGATCTACTCCAGTGTCTAGTTGTCTTGGGCAGTATGACACCACTCTGGGGTCCTGGGTTCGAATCCTGGGTTTGGCAAAGTAGTATTGGGCTTTTTTGCTCAGCATCAGCCCAAAGTCTGGAATTTCTACCCGATATGGCGATAGGTTCGCCTCTTATTACATCATGGGACAGAATACAAAGGGCAAAAAGTGGGTGTAGGTACTAATTGTGCCTCTGCCTACCTCGTACCTAATATTTTGTATTTTTAAATTATCCGGGAATCTACTTCTAATAAGAAATCGAACCAACAACCAATCAAATATTCTTTAATATTCACAAATCATAAATCGTACATACAAAAATCTCATACCGCAAACAAGCCTCGAACTCGAAGAACCCGATTCCGTGACAACTAAGCCAAGATATGAAAACTAATGAGAAGACAACTTACTAATCCCTGGCGAAGGCAAAAAGTTTTGTGGGGAGGGGACGCCTGGATTTCTTCAAAACTAGTTCACCGAGACGGGGGTACTATGAGTTGAGGTTCGTAACTCGAAATGTAAAAAAAACACGTTTAGTGTTGATTATTTAAATATATTGACAAAGGTTTGATTTGTATTAATTACATTATTTTATGATTTTAATATATGTCGCGTTATAAAAAAATAGTGTCGTTCTTAAAAATAAAACTTTTATATAACTTTCTGTTTCTGAGATAGAAAACTCCAAAGCCGTTAAAAAAGTAACTTTAAGTACAAAGCGATAAATAGAAAACTCAAAAACTACTTTTTTGTAAGTATAGGTACTAGATGACAAGCCTAGTTGCTCAATAGCCTAGTTGTGAATGGAAATGTCTTACGAGACGAAGGTCAGCAAGCTCATAAGTCATAACCCAACGCGCACACCTCTAACTTTTTAAAGTTATTTCCGTATTGTTTATCAATTTTTATTTCCTTTACCGATGAAAGAATACATTATGAGGAAAACTAGATACTTAAGATTATAATCCTACTTCCTACTTATATATTATAAAGGCGAAAGTTTGTAAGTATGTATGGATGTATGGATGTCTGGATGTATGGATGTTTGTTACTCTTTCAGGTAAAAACTACTGAACGGATTTCGATGAAGAATGGGTGAGATCATGTCCTGGATTAACACATAGGCTACTTTTTATCCCGGAAAAATATACAGAGGGAATTTTATCCCGGAAAAACTTTTTAAAGCGGACGGAGCCGTGGGCAAAAGCTAGTATTATATAAGAATTTCCAAGGTGTATGAAGTCTGCAAACCCGCACTTGGCCAGCGTGGTGTACTAAAGCCTAAACCCTCTCAGTACTAGAGGCTGCCCGTGGCCCAGCGGTGGGGTAGTATACTAGATGACGTTGATTTCTGTCTTGGCTTAGTAGAAAACATGACCGCCAATAATTTCTACTTTTATTTGGGCATCGCCTGCCTGAGTAAACTAAAAGCACCCTTTGATAATATTTGTAAAGAAGTGTTCAATTAACTCTACACAAACAAGTTGAATAACCACATTCTAAATTTAAATAGCAATGCCTACTAATTGGTATTTATCCTCCTTTGTCAAGAGAATAATTAATTAAATAAACTGCCGGGGCTATTTAGTTCTTAATGAAAATTAAATATACGAAAACCATAATAAATAATATCTGAGTTTGTTTTGCATTGGCTTGTAATTTGGGGTCTGTAGAAGCAATTTAAATAGCCCTTTTGAATAAAATACTAGCTTTTGCCCGCGTCTCCATCTATGTGAAAAAGATTTTCCACGCATGTACATTACACACTCAAGCTTTTTATCCCCGAAGGGGTAGGTAGAGCCGCAACTAGTGCACCCACTTTGCACCGTGCGTAAATTCCGTCCCATGATGTGATAAAAGGCGCGCCTATCGCCATATCTGATTAGAAAAACTCAATATCATTTGGCTCGACCCGGGAATCGAGCCGGAGACCTCAGCACTGCAGTCGTACTGTAATACAACTACACCACCGTGCCAGTCAAATAAACAATACATTTTATAATTGTTTATTTACTGTCCCATCGCCAGGTCTCTACTACTAGAGGGTAGAAATTCTAATCCGTAACGCTATGGTTGTGTGAGTTGGCAGATTTCACATACTTCATAACTCCTTGTTTGAATTCTGTATATAACATATCCTCTTTCCCATTCCGCAGTATGTAGAGGTCCATATTTCGGTAGCGATTTTATGTCCCATGTAACCTTCAACCATTTATTCGACCAAATTCACAGACAGTTCAGTATCCAAATATTCCAATCTCACATTAACGTTTAATGCACAACATATGATGACTGAAAGTCACTGACATAGCCCAGCGGATTAGCAAGCTGATGTGGCAATGGGCAGGACACATAGTTCGAAGAACTGACGGCAGATGGAGAAAAAAAGTTCTCGAGTGGAGACCACGGACTGGCAAGCCCAGCGTCGGCCGTCCTTGGCAAGGTGGAGAGACGACTTGATGAAGATCGCAGGAACGTGCTGGATGCAGGCCACTTTTGACAGGTCCACCTGGAAATCTTTGTGGGAGGCCTATGTTCAGCAGTGGACGTCATGTGGCTGATGATGATGATATAATGACATTCAGTACAATGGTAGTCCCCCGGTCGGAAAACTCAATCTGAACCGGGCACAATACAACGTTACCAGTTTCCTTATTAACTGCACATTTTGTGTATAGAAATGTAATTAACGGGATACACGCGAGAATGGAGCGTATTAACTGTGTTAGAATCTGGAGGTGGGGAAGTGGCTTTGAGAATGTGAACTTTGAAGACATGTTATAATATCGTGTAAGTGTATTGTATTTTAGTCATTATTACGAAGCAATTAGGTATCTTTTGGAAAGCTAAAAAATATTTGAAGGGCACTAAATACTATTTTTTTTTAATCAACAGCGTTATAATGATTAAGTATTATTAATGGACATATCCAAAAACGGGTCTAAAATTCTAATCAAGGCAGTATAAATATATTTTGATAGAACTCCGAAAAACTAGCCTTTTTATAATAAATCATTTAATTTTAAAGGCTGTGTTTGAAATTTAGGCCCGATATGGCGATAGACTCGTCCCCTATCACATCATGGGACGGAATAACGGCGAAAAGTGGGTGCACTAGTTGTGCCTCTGCCTACCCCTTCGGGGATAACAGGCGTGAGTGTGTATGTATGTATGTTTGAGATTTTGCATAAAAACTACACTTTTTAAAAAAGTTAGTTATAAATGGAGGGACCTATATTTTTTTTATGCATCCAAGATTCATATTTTGCCCTTTTAATATCCCTCTAGTTTCATCTTGGTTGGATTTTGAGTCCCAGCACCCATACGAAACGCGGATATCTCCTTTACGAAACACGTATACTTTACTGGTGGTAGGTCTCTCATATGTAAGAGTCCGTCTGGGTGGGTACCAGCGCAATGTCTATTTCTACCGCCAAGCAGCAGTGTGCATGCACAGTTGTGTTTCGGTTTGAAGGTCATTGTAGCCAGTGTAACTACTGGACATCATGAGACTAACATCTTATGTCTCAGGATGAAGAGCGCAGTGGAATGCCACACAGTACTTTGTAACTCAATTTGCTGGCTGGTGTTGCTACTGTTTACGGGCGGTCGTATCGCTTACCATCAGGCGAATGGCAAGCTTGTCTCGTCATTCCATGTCATAAAAAAGCTATTTTTTACACGTGTTCTTCAATGTGACCCCTCTGCACCAGATGGTAAGCGGAGAGAGGTCCAGATAGAGTATCCGCTGACGAGCAATGTTTATCCCTCGCCAGTAGATACAATTATGCTGGCCCGTTTAAACTGAATATACACAGTATTAATCTTTTGAAGCGACAAAGTTTCGTCTATAGATTTCATGCCTGATATACACCATTAAAGTTCGTCAGACAACTAAATCTCTATAAGATAGAAGAGCAATTTAGGGCTCGCGCACACTGGCCGCGCGGATAAAATTAAAGGCCATGTCCAAACACGGGCTTAAAATTCTCACCAAGATACTTATATATTTGGATAGTACTCCCAAAAATGCCTTTGCAATAAATCGTATAACTTTAAAGTCCTGATTTTGAGAATTATGTATTTTAATGTTTTTTAAAAACCACACTTAAATTGAACGTCTTTAAAAAAGTTAGTTATAAATGGTCGGGTCTAAAACTATTTCTGTTTATGCATCCAGTATCCATATTTTACCCCTTTAATATGCACAAACTTTGAGCCAGGTTAGATTTTATTTGCAAGTACTCATATAAAAAGCGGACATCTCCTTTGATAGTATGGCATAACGTTTCGAAGCTTCCTGAAGCATGCTTAATATTTTTGCATGTTATAGTTAATAGAATGGTTTCGGATATTTTTTATCCGACTGTATACATAGTAAAAATCTGCAACATTACCCGCCTTTGCCTTTGCCATTGTTTGCTAGACAGATGTAAGCGCTACAATAAACAATTAAGTACAAAGCAATGATGTACCGAATTGCTCATGAAAAACAATGTTAAAATTCGTCTATTGATCACGTAGGCAATTAAATACCTCTTAAAAAATTGTGTACATAATAGAACAAATCAAGGATAGACATTCTAACTGTAAATTGTATTACTGTTAAATTTTGTTTATGGAACAACTTTGATAATATTATTATTATTCGTTATAAACAGATATCACTTAATAAAATGTCTGTAGTTATATAAGTCACCTTTTGTGTTATTAATAAATACTATAATTGATTTAATGTATCTTGACTTATCATAAGTGCTACTATGCTCGGCTACGTTATAAATTGACTCATCTAGCCCCGCTACGGACGCAGGCGTCCGAGTATATAGGGTTTCCCCATACATCTATTTATGGGTGGTATATAAGCAGGGTTTAACGGGTTAAGTATATTTTTCTTTATAATTAAGTTTTAAGTCTAATTATTCGAAGTACACGGACAATCCTTTAATGTTCAACCATCACTTTATCCGTTTATATCCAGTGCAGTATGCGTCAGCCCTTAGCATCACACCGAAGACTCAGACCGCGCGCGTGCCGCGGTTTCTCATCACGTATTACTTGCGAACTATTATCCCGTTAAAACTCCATCGAATACGGCTTAGCTTACATTGTTTGGAACTTTGTACGCATGGTGCATGGCAAAATACAAATCTTATAAACTTTTGTTTTCGTTCGATCGATTCCTTTAGATTAATGGGTTCGATACCAGGAGAGTAATATTTTCCAAGGGTACTTACTACTTAGATGTAAGAGACACCTAGTCAACAAGTCTTTACGAAGATTTTAATATATTTCACTTGCTAAAAAATCGGTAGGTAGAAGTGTAAATAATCCTTTTAGTGCTAGTTTTTGGGTCAGGTGTAAAAATAGGTGAGCCTTTTACCACTACTACTTTTGTGGCCTAGTCTCTTGGCATTCATCTCTTGGCATTCATGAAAAAAAAACTTACTTCACTTTACCCAACCCGGTTGTTCAACCTGAAACCGCAGCACAGTCAAACAACATACAACTACAAAATTTAGGCACAAAGTTATAAGCCCTTCATAATGACTAATAAATTTAATAAATGCGGTAACCGTGGCTTTCCACTCACTGACCCGAGGGCCCGGGTTCAATCCAAATTGAAAATCAACCGCGTGGAAATAATAACATTTTCGTATCATTTGATAAAAACTTGGACAAACTTTGTATTTTTATTTGTAGGAATTTTAGTTTGTGAATTTTGTGGACTTGGCTACTGTGATGCATATGTGGTCCTTTCTGCCTCGGTGGGGTAATTTTATTGCGCGGTATGAAACCGCTTCAAGGTCCCAGTTTCCAACCCTGGGTTGGAAAAAGTTATATTGGGTTTTCTGCTCAGTATCAGCATGGAGTCGGAAACTCGTAGCCGATATGGCGAAAGCCTTGCTTATCATGGGACGAAACACACGTGACGTGGGTGCCGTTGTTGAACCTCTGCTCACCCCTTCGGATGAAGGAGTCTGTATTTTTTGCTTTTACCGTTTAACCTGGTAGAGCTATACTGTAGACTCGCAGCATATCAGTCGGCTAGACTGAGGTACAACTGTCTTATGAAAACCGTGAAGTGACGGCTTGAGGTTACATTTCGTAAGGTAAGATATCTAGAGGCTTTAACACCACACTTCCCTAATCTCTATTCCATTTCGTTAACGCCGGCACGCTTCCATGATTCTGAACTGGTCTTTTTATAACCGAAGACGATGACAGACGTTGATAAAGATCGCAGGAACACGCTGGATGCAGGCTGTTGACAGGTCTGTCTGGAAATGTTTAGGAATAACTATGCTTAGCAGTGAACTTTATATGGCTGATGATGATGTATATCAGATGACAAACCCACTATTTATTTGTGAAATCCTTACACATTATGAAACAAAGTGCCTCTCCGCTTCGCGTCGGTCTGTCCGAACGTGATAAACTCAAAAAGTACCGAACGGACTTTCATGAAATTCGTTATGGAGATAGTACTTTTATCCCGGAAAGAACTTCACACGGGCGAAGCCGCTAGCAAAATGTAGTAACAAAATAATAATCAAAAAATTATCCAGTTATGAAAGAATTAAAGCAAAAAAGCTCGTTCTAGTAAAAAGCTCAACGATAAGAATAAACTTTGAAATGAATTAGTAAAGCCTTTCTTAATCGTTTGCCTTCGAGAAAGTTTTTAAATTAGAAAAACGTTATCTTCAAACAAATAATTTGAGCTTTTCATTTTGGAAAATTTAATTTTACAATGGATTTTATAGTCTTTAGTAATGTAGTGTGCTGTGTGACAGGGGATTTGGTGATGAGCTCAATGCAGAGTTATGCAGTGTTTTGTAAGATACCATAAATTAGAAAATATTTTACTTAATATGCCAAATTATTAATGTTAGTCTAATTGTGAATATTTAATCCAGGACATGGTCTATGTGTACCAAATTTCATTCATTACGTTTAGTGGTTTCTGCGTTAACTTCTTACAAACATACAAACATTTTGGCAAATATACGAATTCAAAAACTTTTTAACAAAAAAATATAACGTCCAAAAAACGGAAAAACAAAAAAATAGTTATTTTGTTAAAAAGTTTTTATTTTATAATTTTTTGTTGCTATAAACTACATGACTGCCTCGGTGGAGTAGTTGTAGTACGGTACGACGGCAATGCTGAGGTTTCGGGTTCAATCCCCGGGTCGGGCAAAGTGATATTGGATTTTTCTACTCAGTATCAGTCCGGAATATGGAATTTGTGGCCGATATGGCGATAGGCTCGCCCCCATCACATCATGGGACGGAATACGCACGGCGAAAAGTGGGTGTATTAATGACATCTCTGCCTACCTTTTCGGGAATAAATTGCGTGAGTGTAACTACATGCTTATTAATATACAAGTCAGCAGTAAAATCTGTGAGCAAACAATAAATCATCCCGTTTTATTTTCCACCCTTATGGTAGATTTTTTTTCTAAATTTACATAGGGTCAATTCGAGGTGTACCCTATCCAATAAAGAAAGAATTATTAAAATCGGGCTACTCTGTAAAAAGTTATGCGTTGTAAAAAAAATATATACACGTTGGCTTAAGAACCTTCCTCCGTTATTTTTCGTCAGTTAAAAAATTTGTCAGATATAATGAATAACTAAGATTGGTTGCTTAGCAACTTAAATCAACGGCACCACTTATTACCCCAAAATATCAAGGATTTTCCAACTCTCGATTCCTTTCAAAAGTAATAATCCTCTAATTCCTAATAATTCCAATAGCACAGAAGTGGGAATGAAAGATTATTTTAACACAATTTGGCGCTAACTTTGTCTCCCTCCCAACTCAGAACAGTTTTGAAGAGACATCTTTAATATTTGCCCATTAAACACTCTCGCCGTCTGTCACACCGACGCGTAATAATAAACATATTTTTAGGATACTACGTATGTAATCTATTAGTTATTGTTACGTATTTTGTTGTATAGAGCATAAATGTTGCTTATGGATGCTGTAAAGCCTATACTTTACATGTTTTTTTCAGCCACAAAAAGTTCAATGCTGAACATAGGCTTATCCTAAAAAAATGGGAGAAAACATGTAAAATAAATGATATATTTTTAAATTGTCATAAAATTTATTTTTGGCCACATTGAAAGGATGGATGAAAGGAGAGTAACGAAAGAAATTTATGTCGCGAAGGTGAGTGGTAGTGTCGGACGGGGACGTCCTAGACGTACCTTTATGGACCAAATGGACGACCTCTTGAGGAAGGGTCAAATAAGGAGTTCTCGTAACCGACGAGCATGTATGAAGAGACTGATGAATGTGGAAGAAGCGAAAGAGGTATGCTTGGATCGTAGCACTTGGCGCTCCATAGTCTCTGCCTACCCCAATGGGAGAAAGGCGTGAGTTTATGTATGTATGTATAATGTGAAGATTAAACAATAAATTGTAATGCAATGCAATGTAATCAGCCCTGTATTATATACTGCCCACTGCTGAGCACGGGCCTCCTCTACTACTGTGCGGGTTGCCAGACCTCACATACCCTCGAAATTCTTATGGGAAATTCTTAGGTGTGTAAGTTTCCTCGCGATGTTTTCCTTCATCGTTAAAATGAACGATAAATGATAAACATTGTGGACGATAGCCTAGTTGGGAATGGAACGGTCTAAAATAGTAATATTAAATAATAATTTTTAATGGTATTTGGTACTTAGTATAAAATATTAATAAATATATTTACCTAACGTCTTAACCGTACCAGACATATCAGCGTTTTTTAAAAGTAATCTATCCTTCTTAAGTAATCTATCCTTCTTATACTCCCTTTGTAATATACAAAGATTGTCTCACACAATCACTTTCAAACTGAGATTTATTGCCTCCAATAAAGATTAAAGAAAGAAGAAAAATTCATTTTAAATCTTCATATAACGTGACTTATAACATTTAAAGCCTTGTTAATTCTTTGTCGGGGCTACACCAATTCTATGACTAACATCCATTACTGCGTAGGTAATGAACTGCTTAATGCTATTGTAACTAGAATTTAATTAATTTGTGAGTATACATAGGCTTCGTTTCAATCAAAGTATAATATTTGTACGGTCCTAGCATAAAAAAATCATTCGTTTAAAAATATTTTCCAAATAAAACGGTTTTTTGTTGTTCTAAATAATCAAGTAAAGAACTAATAAGGGAGGGATTATTTAACATAATCAAAATAATATTGTGTCAGACAAAATATCGCGGATTTAATGCACATAATACATAATTATGTAACTAATTAATTACCTTTTAATGGCGGCTTTGTCCAAGCGAAAGAGTTTTTCCGGGATACAGGTCCAGTTACATATATCCCGAGATAAAAAGTATCTCCATACCAAATTTCATTGAGATCTGTTTGGTAGTTTTTGAGTTTCGTTCATACAAATAGGCTCAAACGGAAAAACTTTCACGCGGGCCTGCCACGACTAACACAACATGCTACATAAACTGTATTTCCAAGCGTTAGTAAACCTATGCTGAACATAACTAGCAGTATCAACTGTAGCTTTGAGCTAAATCTCATAACAAGGATCAGCGCACTGTGGGACATGTGACAAATTGCGTTTAGACTGCACAATAAACTGTGCCATAAAGGCCAAAGCGTTTAGCTGACTGCTAGCGTACTGTAGCGAGGTGAATAGGTTAAAGAGTTAAATGGTGTTTAGATTGAAAACAACTTCAAAGCAACTTAATTTATAGAAATAAATGTTCTTATACCAAACTTAAAGGTTGTTTTTTTTGTGTTACGCTTTCGGAATTGAAATAAAATTAATTATACGTTTTTATAATTGTAAGATATTATGATTTTATTTTTAACTAGCGGCCCCGACAGACGTTGTCCTGCCCTAAAAAGGTAACTAAAATGGCTATTAAAAAATAAGGGTTGATCGTAGAGGGGTGAAAATTTAGGGTTGTAGGTATTTTTGTATGCTGTATCATAAAAAAATTAAAACAAAAAATTTTGTCTGAAAATTAAAAAAAACTTTTAGGGGTGGTCCACCCTTAACATTTGGGGGGATGAAAAATAGATGTTGGCCGATTCTCATAGATACCGGATAAGCACAAAAAATTTCATCAAAATCGGTCAAGCCGTTTCGGAGGAGTATGGCAACGAAAACTGTGACACGAGAATTTTATATATTTTTTAATAGTACAGGCCCGCTTGGCCCATTTGGGTCATACAGCTCCTGTCGTAAAAGCGAAAATTATCGTTCCTACCTACGCAATAAGGTTTTAGTATAAAAAAACAAATGTCAGCTGTCAAACTCGCGGTACCAGATAGGTTAATGGTAACAAAAAGAAACATTCGAAAGCAGGATTTGAACCCGCGACCTCCAGCGCACCGTGCCGGTGCTCCGCCAACTGAGCTATCTCGACCTTACCTTCATCTGTTCAATTTCAAGTTCCCTGTTTTATCTCTTTAAAGGAGATGCCTAGTGATATATCTGTTTAACAATTATTACAATTGTAAGATATTATGTATAGTAGACTGCCTCGGTGACGTGGTTGCATTACGGTACGACTGCAATGCTGAGGTCTCGGGTTCGATCCCCGGGTCGGGCAAAGTGATGTTCGATTTTTCTCTTCAGTATCAGCCCGGAGTCTGGAATTTGTGCCCGATATGGCGATAGGCGCGCGCCCTATCACGTCATGGTACGGAATACGTGCGCCGAAAAGTGGGTGCCTTAGTTCCGCCTCTGTCTACCCTTCGGGGATAAAAGACGTGAGTGAATGTGTGTGTATAATTGTAAGATGGCGGTACTTATTGTAATATTAACTTTTAGGATGACCAACACCGCATTCCGCCTAGTGGCCATGAAGACTGCAAAGCCTTTGAACATCGGGAGTAATTAAACATGAAATCTGGGAAAAAAATCTCTCAAGACTATATTTTGGATAACAGTTAAATTGCTTTATGTGGTAATGTGGTTGATCCTAATTTTGTTTTCGTTCTACCCTACGATTCATAATAATATTATAAGTACATACATATACACTCACGCCTGTTATCCCCGAAGGGTTAGGCAGAGGCGCAACTAGTGCACCCACTTTTCGCCGTTATTCCGTCCCATGATGTGATAGGGGGCGAGCCTATCGCCATATCGGGCACAAATTCCAGACTCCGGGCTGATACTGAATAGAAAAACTCAATATCACTTTGCCCGACTCGGGGATCAAACCCGAGACCTCAGTTTTGCAGTCGTACTGTAATACAACTACGCCACCGAGGCAGTATATTATAAGTAGTTATTATTAATTGTACTATACTCGAATACCATACAATAAACTTGGCATAATCAGTAATATATTTGCATCCAAACCTACCCCTTCAGAACAAAAGCTTGAATTTATGTGTGCGGGGCTCGGACTGGGCCAACACCCCGCAATGTGTTGTGTGTGTGCTGGATTGCGTGAGTGGGAATATGGCGATACCAGTGACAAAGTAACAAAGGCGTAAAATCGGGAAATAGCGTTTATTTCACACACTGAATCGAAAGTTACAAAGTTCAGCCACAACGGTAGCCAAATTCTCCCGGCGTTAATATTCGGCGCGTAGTCTCTCGTTGCTACGCCGTAGCTATGCGACGTAGCTGGAAGTCGTCCTCGTAGCACCGTGCCACAGCTGATGAGGAAGGATGGTCCACTCTGCATAAGCGCCTGTTTCCTCTTCAAACTTGCAGACTTCTTCTTTCTTGCCGACTACTTGCTGTTTTCTTGATGTCCCGAACTATTTCTATTAAACAAAAAACTCCTAACACGTTTTAACTCAAAAATACAAAAAAACAAATTAGCTTAAGTACTCCGCGGCTATACCGTACGGAGCACTAAGAGGGCCTTCCCTCTTTCTAGGACCTCTTTTTCACTTTCAAGATTACACTTATTTTCAATTCGCGCCTAAGTTAAATCTATATGCCTAAACTATAAGTGTCTTGGTACATAGACACTAAGTGGCTCTATATACTAAACATCATAAAACAACCTTATGTGCATTACAAAGAAAGTTATCGTGATTTACTTACTCTAAGTTTAGCACAAACGATGCACACAAGCAACATTTCTATAAATAACTATTTAAACTTTATACATACGTTCATCCCGCTACCGCAGCGGGGTAGGCAAAGTTCTAACCTACACTATGACACCGAATGAAACACTACACAGTTCATACCGGGTGAGTTATAAGCGTTCAATGACCCTAACGATAACACGATTTTTTCACTAAGATCACTGACTAAAGTCTATGACGTCACTAAGAGGTCCGAGTTCTATTACGAAATCGCGCATGCGCGGTATGCACTTTACGTTGTTCTCTCTTCGAGAATATGCGTCCTGCACATTCTCCCGCCGTGCATCACCCAGCGTCCAGGGGGTGATGCAGTCACGCTGTCGGGCAGGATGCATCCGCCGCTGGCTGCGGCGCGGCGCTCTCGGTCCTTGTGTCGTCAGCTTGGTGTATGACGACGATCCTCTTCACGGGTCGTCGCAGGACACCTCCGCGGGTGGTGATGTCCACTGTGCGCACCACTCCATCTGGGCCGGGATACATGGCGCAAATGCGCCCCCGCGGCCATGTGTTGCGCGGGAGCGTGCCGTCTATGATGCGGACGACATCACCTATTTGCAGTTCGGGGCCCCGGCTGTGGGCCTCCCGCCGGTTTCTTAGCTCGGGGAGGTACTCCCGGAGCCAACGCGTCCAGAATGCGTCGGCGAGCTGCTGTGTGGCTTTGAGGTCGGCGTGCGCGCCGAAGTCGTGGTCGGCCGGGAAGTTCGGCACCGACCACGGGCCCCGACCGCCCAACAAAAAGTGGTTAGGCGTCAGGGCTTCCGGATCCTCAGGGTTCACCGACACGTGGGTCAATGGTCGGCTATTGACTGTTAGTTCGACCTCGGCGAGTAACGTTGCCAACGTCTCTTCTCGAGGGCTCCTCTCGTGGAGCACCGTTTTTAGTGCGGTTTTCACAGTCCGCACCAGTCTCTCCCAGGCGCCGCCCATGAATGGCGCGCCCGGGGGAATGAAGCGCCATCGGATCGCCCTCCGCGACGCCTCTTCTTCGGCGCCCGCGAGGAGGGTGTTGCGCAGCTCTCGTTCCGCGCCGTGGAAGTTGGTCGCATTGTCGGACCACAGCTCGACGGGGCTCCCACGACGCGCTGTCATGCGCCTGAGTGCCATGATTGCACCCTGCGCACTTAATGAGTGCACCACCTCTAGATGCACCGCTCGAACTGTCAAACATGTAAAGAGAGCTACATAGCGCTTTTGATTGCTGCGGCCCACGGTTACGGTGAGCGGACCGAAGTAATCAAGACCGGTATAGGTAAATGGTCTGTGATGATGAGCCAGCCGACAGGCAGGTAAGTCGCCCGTCACCGGCTGCGGCGGGGTCGCCGCCCTCTGGCGGCACTTCAAGCAGCTCCTCAGTGTAGTCTTGACCGTCGGGCGTAGTCTCAGGATCCATCTCTGTTGGCGGCAGCAGTTGACCACGCTCTCGACGCTGGCGTGATGCAGCTCTGCGTGGACGTGCTCGATCCACAGCCGTGTTGCCCGATGCTCGCCGTCGACGACCGGAGGGTGCTTCATTTTTTCTGTGATTCCCGTGGTAGCTGAAATCCGACTATTTAAACATATCAAATTATTAATTAGTACAATACTCAAAGGATACAGGCGGCTATCCCGTGATACGGGTTTTCCTTGTGCGAGTGCACGTATTTCTTCGGCAAACACTTTTTCTTGACTCATTTTTATAATGAGGTATTCCGCCCGTTCTAACAGCTCAGCTGGGAGGGTCATGAATGTTATGTCCTCCGATTTTCGCGCGCTCCTCTTCAACGGTTTTTTCGACGTTTGAGCGCGTTTCCAATCCGGGTCCTTTTGCGGAGCGGCCTTTGTTCGCTTGTGATTAACGTAATCACACCGTCGCCGGAACATGCGCACTGCCTGCAGAGTGCGAGCTGTAGCTCTCAAGTATCGGGTCCAACTCGAGAACCGATTCACGTCGGGTAGGGCCTCTGAGAGCTGTGGCTCTCGATGTCCTGAGGTGACGGCGCCTACTCTTTCTTCACCGGTCGTGGTGATGATGCCCCTTTCTTCCGTGGGCCATAAGTCGGGTGGATTTCGGAGAAATTCCGGCCCATTGAACCATCGATGTCGCTCATCGAAGTTGTCCGGCACGTCGCGTGTGGCATCGTCAGCGGCATTGTGGCGCGTCGGCACCCATCTCCATTCGCTCGTTTGTGAATGTTCCTCTATTGCCGCGACGCGATGAGCGACGTATGGTTTGTATGATCTGGATCCTGTTCTGATCCAGCTCAGCGTTGTCCGACTGTCTGTCCAGTAGGTCGTTGACTCGGGTTGTCTTCCGTGTTCGCGCTTCACCGCGGCTGCCATCCGTGTGCCGAGTACTGCTGCCTGTAATTCTAGACGGGGAATGGACGTTAGTTTCAGCGGCGCAACTTTCGCTTTCGCTGTTATAAGCGAAACCGTGACCCGTCCGTCTTCATCTTCGGCTCGCCAGTATAGTGCGGTCGCGTAGGCGGACTCGCTGGCATCGGTGAACACGTGCAGCTGCAATCTTCTAGCTCGAGTATAGCCTAGGTAGCAGCGTGGCACGGACACGTGACCCAATCTTCTCAGCTGTGTGACCCAATCCGCCCATCCGGCGGATATGTCGCCGTCAAGCGGATCGTCCCATGCAGTGCCGCGTCTCCAGACCTCCTGCAACAGCTGCTTGGCCCTTACCGTCACTGGGGATGCAAGACCTAGAGGATCAAACAGGGACATTACTATTTTAAGCGCTTCTCGTTTCGTGGGCGCTTCTCTGATTAACAAGTTTGGCGGTATGCGCGCCAAATCCAAATTGAAGGCGAGTCTGTCTTCCGTTGGTCTCCAAATGAGGCCCAAGACTCTCTCCGCCTTTTCTAAGTCCACCTCTTCGCGGTGGGGACTTGCCGATTCGCCGAGTGCTTCAAGTACCTCAGGCGAATTACTCGTCCATTTTTTCAGTATAAAATGCGCCTCACCGTGAATGTCGCGCACTTGCCGCGCAATCGTTGTCGCGCTTTCTATGTCCGGATAGCTGTCAAGGTAATCGTCCATATAATGTTTTCTCCTTATCGCGTCGACAGCTTCCGGATGCGTCGATCGAAATCTGTCCGCGTTGCGATTCATGACATAAATCGCCGTCGCGGGAGAGCTAGATGCACCGAAAATGAGTACCTTCATCCTGTATATTTCCGGCGGTTCGTTATCTCGGCGATCCGCTCGCCAGAGATATCTGAGGGCGTCGCGATCTTCCTCGCGCAATCTCACCTGCATAAACATCTCCGTGATATCCGCGGTGACTGCAATGGGATGTTCCCGAAATCGCATCAGGACGGCGGGAAGAGGCTGCAACAAGTCTGGACCTGTTAATAAGTTATCATTCAAAGTGGTACCCTTTGTCTTGGCCGCCGCGTCGTGCACAACTCGCAGCTTGTCCGGCTTCAAAGCATTAAAAACTGCGAAGTGCGGCAAATACCATGTCCTTGTTGCATGGGAGGTCGCGGGGGCTGGCTCGGCGTAATCCTTCTCGATCAGCGCCTCCATCTGTTGGTTATATCTGACCTTGAGTTCGGGGTTCCTATCCAGCTTGTTTTCTATGTTGTGCAGCCTTTTCAAAGTGTTCTCGTAATTGTTCGGGAGCTCGACATTTTCTTTTTTCCACAGGAGAGACGTGGTATATCTTCCGCAGGGTTCTCTCGTGGTGTTGTCCTCCAGGATTCTCAGCGCCTTTTCTCCGGGGTCGCTCTTCGGCCTGCGGGGATCTACAAACAGATTATCAAGCAAAATAAATTCTTTTACGAGCTCCTCAGTTAGGTCGTCGGTTGCTGTCTGGCCGACGAAATTCACCCTGTGTCCTAGGGCTCTGGTCCGGCTCCCGTGTACCACCCATCCTAGTGGTGTGAGCGAGGCGACCGGTTGGTTCCTCCTCCCGGACCGTGTCTTGCTAGATATAAGCAAATGCCAATTATCCTGGCCTATAAGAAGTCGGGGTTTCGCTTCTTGCGTTTGTGATGCAGGCAGGAGGCCCTTCAAATGGGTACAGTCTCGCAGCGCCTCTTCAGGAATACGCTGCGCCGCCAATCTCAAGTTGTCGACGGTGCGGGCTTCTATCTGCTGCCGTCCCCGACTTCCCCTTATCTGAAACTTAACACGACATGAATTATTCCGTGTAGTTTTCTCTCCATCGTACGTGATTATGTGGAGCGGTTCATCCGGTCCCTCCGCGCCGATGTCCTTGGCCAGCTGATGGTCGATCAAACTGACCGTCGACCCGTCATCAAGTAGCGCGAAAGTGTGAGCCTCTCCCGCCGGTCCTGAAATGCATACCGGAGCTATTTTCAAAAATGACATTTGCGACGTCCATGCCGAATTTACCACCTCTTCATTGGTGGCCTCGTCGGTACTCTTACTCCTCCGGTCCGAGTGCAGCATCCTATGGTGATGTCGTTCACACCCGTCCGTGTCGCATTTTCGAGGCTTGCATGTGTGTTGCTTCGATCGAAATTTCAGGCACCTGAAACATAGCCTATGTTTTTTTGCTAAGTCCCACCGCGCGTCAACCGCGGCATCCCGAAATCGTGCACATTCGCCCATCGAATGTACCTCCTGGTTGCATACACAGCATGCGGGCTTCTGTTTGTCGGCGACGGTATGTATTCGTTGCCGGCGTGGTTGTTCGCCGCCGCTAGCCTTCACCGGGGCCTTGTCCGCGATGATCTCTGGCACGGCGAACGGACTGCATATCTCCGCTTCCCTGGCAATGAATCGGCTAAATTTTAATAAGTCGGGCTCACCTCTATGTTGTGCGGCGGCGAACTCATACCATTGCCTTCTCAGCGTCGGAGTCAATTTTTCCATCACCGCCTTCGTAACCTCCGGATTATACAGGTAGAAGGCACAATCGAGCGCTTGCAGGGTTCCCACGACATTTTCTATTTTCGTACTGAAAGTGCAAATATCTCGCGGCGAATCAGTGAGGCGGGGTAGCGCCCGGAGTCGCTCGATCTCGGCCAATGCGATCGAGTCCGGACGCCCAAACCGCGTCTCGAGAGTCCTCAGCACAGCGTTCGGTTCGGCGTTGGTGATGAGCAGCCCTTGTACTGCTTCCTTTGCTGTGCCCCGTAAGCTGCGGCGCAATCGGGACATATTCTCCAACGCTGTAAAATAACTTGCGGATTCATTATAAGCGGCTCTATAAGTTAGCCAATCTTGATGCGCACCGTTGAAAATGGGCAACTCCGTATACTTCAACGGCTGTCTATGTTGTGCAGCTTGCACAGCTTGCGTTATGGCACACGCAAGTTCACTATAATCGGAGTTCGGTCGCGCTGCGACCAATTCCCCGCCCCGCACTTGACGCGGGGTAGGCGGGGGCTGCGGCGGCGGCGGCTGTTGCGAAGCTTCATTTTCTCTTAACCAGGCTGCTACTACAGGCGGCGGTTGCTTCGCAGGCAGCGGCTGCACATTCGGGTTCGATGCCGCAGGGTTACCTGAAAATGTTATGAAATCGAGCGGATTATTTGATGCATCATTTGCCACTGGGTGACACGTTGGCGGGGGCACGGCACTGGCTCCCGCCGGTGCAGACGCCGGGATGTCCCAGGATGCGGCGGTGATCACTGGGTCTATGGGTTCGGGTGGCGGCTGCACACGGGATTGCGCATCTTGCACTTCGTGAGGTCGGTTATCAATCGCGAGCAGCTGACTGGTATGTAACCAGCTGTGAACGCGTTGATCCTGCTCGACCTCGGTGATGACGGAGTTAAGGTCATCCTCGCTATCTTCCGCTTCGATCTCTGCTAGCTTTGCGGTCGCTAGCTCTATTTTGAGTTTTGTGAGTTCGGCCCTGGCCTGTGCCAGGCGACGTGCTTTCGTTGAACGCCTTGAAGAAGTGGCTGGTCGACTTCGGGGCCGCTGTGGCTTCCTCTCTTCCGGTGCGGCGGCTTGAAGCTCCTCCGCAGCGGTGCCGGCAGCGGTATCCCTATCGGTGGTGAAACACGTTTGAACGGTGTCGGCGATGGTGGTCTCGGTGGCCTCAGTCGCAGACGTTGCTGTAGCAGACGTCGCGGTCGCGGACGTCCCCGTTGCGGACGTCGCGGTACATGACGTGACCGTCGTTGACGCTTCCGTGGCCGACGCCGTTCGTTTCCCGATTGACCTTGTCACTGGCATTTTCCACACTCACGTAGATCCGGCTCGCGAAGGACCAGAAAATGTGCGGGGCTCGGACTGGGCCAACACCCCGCAATGTGTTGTGTGTGTGCTGGATTGCGTGAGTGGGAATATGGCGATACCAGTGACAAAGTAACAAAGGCGTAAAATCGGGAAATAGCGTTTATTTCACACACTGAATCGAAAGTTACAAAGTTCAGCCACAACGGTAGCCAAATTCTCCCGGCGTTAATATTCGGCGCGTAGTCTCTCGTTGCTACGCCGTAGCTATGCGACGTAGCTGGAAGTCGTCCTCGTAGCACCGTGCCACAGCTGATGAGGAAGGATGGTCCACTCTGCATAAGCGCCTGTTTCCTCTTCAAACTTGCAGACTTCTTCTTTCTTGCCGACTACTTGCTGTTTTCTTGATGTCCCGAACTATTTCTATTAAACAAAAAACTCCTAACACGTTTTAACTCAAAAATACAAAAAAACAAATTAGCTTAAGTACTCCGCGGCTATACCGTACGGAGCACTAAGAGGGCCTTCCCTCTTTCTAGGACCTCTTTTTCACTTTCAAGATTACACTTATTTTCAATTCGCGCCTAAGTTAAATCTATATGCCTAAACTATAAGTGTCTTGGTACATAGACACTAAGTGGCTCTATATACTAAACATCATAAAACAACCTTATGTGCATTACAAAGAAAGTTATCGTGATTTACTTACTCTAAGTTTAGCACAAACGATGCACACAAGCAACATTTCTATAAATAACTATTTAAACTTTATACATACGTTCATCCCGCTACCGCAGCGGGGTAGGCAAAGTTCTAACCTACACTATGACACCGAATGAAACACTACACAGTTCATACCGGGTGAGTTATAAGCGTTCAATGACCCTAACGATAACACGATTTTTTCACTAAGATCACTGACTAAAGTCTATGACGTCACTAAGAGGTCCGAGTTCTATTACGAAATCGCGCATGCGCGGTATGCACTTTACGTTGTTCTCTCTTCGAGAATATGCGTCCTGCACATTATGTAAAAACAGCAAAAGAGAAGAGAGCTAGGTAACTAGTGCTAAATAAAAAAAAGTATTATTTTAATCATTCAGGCTGTATGCCTTTGTCCCGCGTCGGTGTGAGCGTAAGGAGGACAAACTCCGCGGTATTAAAAACTTTTAGATTTTTTTATAAGAAAGATTTCGTGGATTTTATTTTTTTAATATTAGTTCGGTGAAGGCTATTTGAGACATGGCTAGGTTGAGAATCGTATTTTTTATTTAATCGGATATTATTTTTTTTATGATACGATAAAATAAGTTTGATAAGAAGGGGCACCTTTTTCATAAATAATAGCATGACCAGAGAGCAATAGAAATTATGACAGATGCATTTGATTTTTTGAATGTTGTAATGACTTGTCTCTTTAATAATTGGTTGTATAAAATAATTTAAGGAACTGTTACAGAAAAAATAATTTGCATTTAAAAACCACAGACATTTATTATATTTTATACCTTATATACATTATGTTTCATTACGTCTTTTAACTGCGTGCCGTCAACCTAACGGGATTCTAATTTTTCAGTGGAACTGATGTTTTGGGCGAGCGCTTGAGGCACTCTCAACCCTTATATTAAGAGGCCACGGGCACCCCAGAAGGGTTACATTCCTCGGCCCACAATGGCAAAAAGACGGCAGAGCAATCTACGATTGAGGGGTGATAATCCTCTTTTAATCCTGTCGAACTTGCTTCCCTAAAAAACTCTTCAACTAAAAATGCAATCTCGCAAATACTATATTCCTACTGATTTCTGTTACCCTCGGGTAAAGTCGATGACGTCACGAAACATCCCCTAATTTTGAACTGTAATCGAAAACATAATGGGATACGTGACTTTAGCAACAAACTTACTGAACCAATAACTGTTCTGAAATCAATCTTATTACGGTAAAGATAGGGGCGATTGAGACCGCGCATGTGTTGCGATGCAGACGGCTTGCATTACCATTTTAGTTAGACCTACTGAGTTTAGTAGTAAGATTCGAACGCGGTTCTATTTGCAGTATTATATTTATGTTAGGAATTCTATGGATGCTATCTTGGAACGTTAGAAATTTGACTGCAGGAACAAATGCTTCTATATTTAAAAAGTTTTGATTCTTAACGCTGTGGAGCAAAACCTTTTTTTGTACATAAACATAATATTGTGATAATGATAATAAACTCATTTGCAAAAAAAACGGGCACCTAAGCAATGAACCATTTCAAATGTTACTATTGGTTTGTTTGATAATTATAGGTAGTTTTACTTTCACAATTTTGTAAATTAATAAGCAAATAATCGTTTTCGTCAGTATTATCATAAAATTTTGATAAAATTTATGGGTTTTAATGCTAAAGTTCACTAGTAGTGTATGCTCGCTAGTAGTGCATATGCTCGTGAAGTAAAAGTTAACAAAGATTTTTGTTTGTTTTTTCTTTAATAAAGTAAAAGCAGATAAATGTTTAGTATCGAGTGTGACCCCCTCTAGCTGAAATCACAGCTTGAATTCGTCTGGGTGTGCTAGCGAGGATATCCCGGATACTTGCTTGCGGAATACGTTCCCACTCCGCGGTAATCACATTCTTCAGCTCTCTGATGCTTTGCGGAGCCGGTTGTACTGATCTCACGCGTCGTTTCAGAACGTCCCAGACATGCTCTATAGGATTGAGGTCGGGACTTCGAGCTGGCCAATCCAAACGACGAATGCCGACCTCTTGCACATACGCTTCCACATCGCCAGACCGGTGGGCGCGAGCGTTGTCGTCCATAAAAATTGAGTCTTCGCCTTAAGCGGCCAATGCGGGTTGTGCATGAGGAATAAGAACTTCCGTTATGTATCGATGTCCAGTCAGTGAGCCGTTTTCAATGAAGACTAACTCTGTACGATCCATTGAATTTATTCCTGTCCAAAACATAACAGAGCCCCCACCATAAGGTGTGATTTCTTCAAAACAAGCCTCTGCAAAGCGTTCTCCTCGTCTCCGTAGCTCTCGCCGACGTCGATCTTCACCGAACAGAGATATCCTGGCTTCATCGGAGAACAATACCCTATTCCAGTCTTCTTGAGTCCATGACTCACAATTTCGAGCAAACCTAAGCCTGGCAACTCTGTGCTCACGGAGTAACTTAGGGCCGCGGGCCGGGCGATGACTGCGTATATTGGCCGCGAGCAGCCTCCTCCTGACCGTCCATAGACTAATATGCACATTTCTTACTTCTTCGAGGTTGTTCTTAAGGTCCACATACGAAGACTTGCGATTTCTCAATGCGCGACTCACAAGAAAACGATCATCCCGTGGTTGGGTACATGGTTTTCTTCCAGAACCAGGCCTTCTCTCGACGGAACCGGTGTCTTGATACCGCTGTCAGGTCCTTTGAACCGTCGAGCGACTCACACTTAGCCTCTGAGCCACGAAGCATTGGCTGCAGCCCTCTTCGAGCAGCGCAATAATTTTGGTAGCTTTTACCACTTTCTTTAACATTATTGAGACAGCTAAACAGCAATAAATGAAGCTTTGACAATTAAGAATATGAAATAAATTCATAAAAATTGACTAAAAGTTATGAAAACCGATATTATCTTTTGGAACTTCGCACCAAAAATGTAGGATAAAAAGTGGTTTTCTGTAAATACGAGCATCAAACGAAAATTTTAATTTAGAACGTACTGTTTTAAACACCACGGCATTTTTAAAACCGGCCAGTAACATGTACAAATGATTGAAATCATTTTGGAACCGTATTTTTTTTAAAAGAATTAAAATCCAAACCGCCCGTTTTTTTTGCAAATGAGTATATCTTGTACAGGGTCCGTTTGGATAGCTACCATCTGTTTGTCTATTTTTTTGCCAAGAAGTTTGTAAGCCTATTACGTTCCGTTTTAATTGAAATTTATCAAATCCCTGAGCATGGCCACATTCAATCGAGTTAAATTTTCTATTTCACCAATATGATTATATACAACTGAGACAATAGGAAACACTAATAATATTTATTCATCTAATGACATGGAAATCGAACACAGAACATCATAGCTCAAGTAAGTACACTGCCTCTCAATCCCAATTAAAAGTTGTAGAACCACATTAAACCATGCACAATATTAGGGGTCAACACATTCCGGTCACTACACTGTTCATGTTATTTATACTGATTAGAGATGCGAGACGAGATGTCTATGAATATTTGATGCGATTAATATCCAAACTAAATAGTCGCAGGATAATACATCCTTCCGGAGCGACCACCGTGCATAAGGTGTTAAATCCGCCAGATTGGTCCACTTAAGTGCCGCGTTCCGGGGTCAGCCTGTGTATATCCGGGTCAAACAGGCCGGCTTGAGTCGACTAACGAAGGATAGTCATCGCTTATCAGTAGACATGCTTTTTGGACCTCTCTCCGGTTGCAGGTACAGTGGGGTGACTTTGACATCAGGGTATAAAAAAATGACAGTACTTACAAAAAAATCAAATGAAGTCGTTTGCTCCAAACGACGATGAAAGCGATAGCCTAGTTGGGAGTGGAATGGACTGCCGAGACGTATATCCGCAGGTTCAAAACCCAAGGGCACACACCTCTGATTTTTCTAAAAAATATGTGTATATTCTTTGTGAATTATCGCTCGGTTTAACGATGAAGGAAAACATCGTGAGGAAACCTGCGTACCTGAGAAGTTTTCTGAATTTCTAAGGAATGTCTAGTCAGCCAACCCGCACTAGGCCAGCGTGGTGGACTAAGGCCTTAACCCTCTCAGTTGTAGACGAGGCCGGTGCTCAGCAGTGGGCAGTATATAATACAGGGCTAGTATGGTATGGTATGGTATGGCTCGATGAGCCTCAAGTGCCCATAAACAGTCTAACCACTTAGATCATACATGAACTACTAGATGATACCTACTCTTCTGCATTCGTCATACAGAGATTAGTGAAGGTCCCATTATGCCCCATATTGTATAGTAAAATACTATAACTATTCTATGGTATGTACACATATACAGGCATACCGATTAAACTCCACGGTGGTCTACTTCATCTATACAGATCAGTTTCAAAAGATCGTAAATGAATCCGAATTCGTACTGACTTGACTTAGAGGTTCTCAATTACACACAATTATCTACATAACGATGAATTAGATGCCTGCCCTTCCGACATAGAGGTCCCCAACAACGCATAATCGTCGTCAACATAATGTATTCGTGTCAAACACACGCATAATCACGCCTTTTATCCCCGAAGGGGTAGGCAGAGGCGCAACTAATGCGAGCTAGCGGGCGAGCCTATCGCCATATCGGGCACAAATTTCAGACTCCGAGCTGATACTGAATTTAAATAAAGCCCAATGTCACTTCACCCGACCCGGGAATCGAACCCAAGACCTCAGCATTTCAGTCATAACTTAATACAACTACGCCACCGAGGCAGTCCTTACTCTTCAGATAAAGGCGTGAGATTTTCTACCCAAACGTCAATAAATCACTCACAAATCAAACCACCAAGACGCATAAGATTATTCTGTAAGTTTTCTAACATTGAAAACACGCGTGAAAAGTTAAGAAACACCCTTAGTACACCCCCTTCCCTCCTACAATTGGTACGCATAAATCACACGTACTGACACATTCCCAACGAATCGAAGGGATCCAAAGAAGGGACGGAATCAGAGGTGGGGGACAAATTTAGACATTTTTTTTTATGATATAGGGGGCAAACGAGCATAAGGTTCACCTGATGGTAAGTGATCACCGCCGCCCATGAACATCTGCAATACCAGGGGGCACAGAGATGCGTTGCCGGCCTTTTAGGTGGGAACACGCTCTTTTTTTGAAGGGCGCCAGGTCGTATCTATCCGGAAATGCTGCTGGCGGCAATTGGTTCCATAGTTTAGTTGTACGTGGTAAAATATGTCGGCTGAAACGTACAGTGGTGGATTGCCAACCTCCGAGGTGATGTGGATATTTTTTTTTGTTTACGCGGAGAAACTTAATTATTACTACCGCCCAGTGTTCAAGGGGAACAACTGAGCGGTTATGTTGGGTTGACCGTGCCTTACGACCCGACGTTGAGCCACCCGGAGAGATGGAAAACGTCGGGCGACCGCCGGGCCGAGTCCCTAACCTATGTACACCGCACGGCATACCAACCAAAACTCCGCGGTGGCCATCTTCGGCGCATTAGAGACGGCTGCGGGCTTCCTCCGACTCACGTCTAAGTTGTCGTCCGCAACCGCCCCTGCGCGTACCGCTATTGCGGTCCGTCTCCTGTTATTGGGGGGGGGAGGGCTCAGAAGCCCCCACACTCCCAAGGACGCCCTCGGCGTCAACGGCAGCGTAAGGCCTAACCGTCACGCTGCCGTCCATCACGGGGGTCACAAAAGTTGGCTAGACTAATAGGTGATGGACTTAGGTGGACGGCCCCTTCCGCCCACCCGTGACCCCCGGAGGCCCCTATTAGTCGCATTTTACGACAGGCAGGGTATACCAAGAGGTGATATGGATGGAATTTGGAGTTCTGCTGCATGATTTTATATCATGAAATTTTAATAAACCTGAACATAAAATGATGGCTTGTAATGGAATAGGAATTTTACGTGGGTAAAGTCTTCAACAAATCTTCGTTTTGCGTGTAGGGTAAGACTCTGGCATTGATTAATCGATTTTATAAATGTATTTCTTTTTGGGTAAAAATACTCCATATAGACATGACTACAGTGTTATTCCAAGAGACGAAATGATCGAATTTAATAGTGTGCAATAGCTTATCATACTTCTTATTATAAAGCAAAGCCCCTCACCGCGTCTGTCTGTATGAATTTGAGATACTTAAAAACAACCAAACAGATTTCGATAAAATTTGGTGTGGAGATAGTTTGAGACATTTGGAAGGACATATAGGCTATTTTTTTCAAGAACATATAAAGCTGAACTTCTATTCCGGTAAAACTTTCACGCGGAAAGCCGTGAACAAAATCTACTAAAACATAAACTAAATTACAAGACTATTAACAGCACTTTCAATACCTCAAAAGAGTTTACTAAAACACTTTTAAAACTACTCCAGAAGTTTTACGCGTCACTAAACTATCACTACTTAGGTCTCCATTAGAAGAACGTAATTTCATCGTAAAAAATAACTAAGTATAAACTCTGAGTTAACTCTTAAACACTAACTTCTGAAGTTAAAGTTATTGAAGGTAAGTTAATGGAGGCGATAGTTTAGTGTATATAAACCAAGTGATGAGTTCCAATTTTCGAATATATTCTAAAGTTTGTTGGGAGGCAGAAGGCTAATGTTTTTGTGATTTAGGGGCCGCTGTTTCATTTGTGGTCAAGTAAATAGTCTTATTACATTGCCTTCGCTTCGCTATGAAGTACTTTACAGGTCAGTGAGATAGACCTTTAAGTTGACCATGGATGACACAACGGCTTAGCTGGTTCCGAGCTAGAATATATCTAAATAAAACTCATAATGTGTTATTCACTGTATGTTAAAAAATTATATGAGTAATCCACTCACCTGATGGTAAGTCTCGTGGAGTATTTGTATTGCAATCCCCGGTCGGGCAAAGTGATACTGGGTTTTGCTGCGCAGTATTGGTCCGGAGACTGGAATTTGTGCTCATTATGGTAAGAAAAGTGGACGATAGCCTAGTTGGGAATGGAACGGTCTGCCGAGAGAAAGTCCGGAGGCTCAAACCCAAAGCACACACCTCTGACTTTTCGAAGTTATGTGTGTATTGTTTATCAATTATCGTTCGCTTTAACGGTGAAGGAAAGCATCGTGAGGAAACCTACATGCCTGAGAATTCACCATAAGAATTTCGAGGGTATGTGAAGTCTGCCAATCCGCACTAGGCCAGCGTGGTGGACTAAGGCCTGAACCCTCTCAGTAGTAGAGGAGGCCCGTGCTCAGCAGTGGGCAGTATATAATACAGGGCTGGTATTATTATTTATTCATATATTTATGGGAAGAGGCTCGCCCCCGGTCACATCATGGGACCGACATACATGACAAAAAGTGTGTGCCCTGGCTTCACCTATGCCTCTTCGAGAATGAGAGGATGATGTGTGTGTGTTTTCTTTGTCCTAGAAATAATGACAGCTTCCCAGATGCATTCTTGCTTAAATAACCTACCAGCTTTTCTAATATCTACATTTTCCTCAAACCACAGCAAAGAAATCAACATTTCAAGAGAAACTACGTTCCACGCTATATGATTTAATTCGTATGGCCCAACATAAGTTCGGGAACTATTCGCGGAGTGCACCGCGCGAACTTGCGGAGCATGATTTAGAACATGTTTGGATGTTTTACTGCTTTTCATAATGGAAACTTTATGGTGGAATTCGTTGTCGATGTATTTCTAGGTTGCTTGGTGGGAAAGTTTTATATTAATGTCATTGGTAGGAATTTCTTTTAATTTGATGGTAGATTTTGATTCTTTGGAACCCAACTTCTGCAGTAATCTCACTTCCCTCGAAAATCGGCAATGCAATGAAAAAATATGATGTTGTTTAACACTCAATTTTAACGTTAATCGATATTCGATGTCATGATATTTGATATACATTTTAATGATCATTGATATCATAATTATAAATTCATCTACTATAACCTGTTTGCGGCCTCAAAATATCAATTATCTAAACACATGTATATCTGACACGCCAATAGCGGGTCAAGCCCCCCAAGCCCGTGCCTGTCTAGTAAAATTCCCACAATATACGCAATAACCTGGTCGTAATTCATCGTCGGGCGATATTAGGCGCCGGATTTACATAGCACATTTCACGCGGACCTGCTCGCTGATTTATACCGCCTTTTCTTGCTCACAGTACATGTCGTAAGTTAGGAGAATTGAGCGTTTTGTAAAGTCTGTAGATTCTACTACTGCTATGCTAGTTTTTTAAAAGATATTGGCATTACATTCCTTGACCGGGGTCAAGCCATCCCATTCGTTAATTAATTTCTGTAGAATGTCTGCCGATGTTCTACTAGTAGTATCGTACATAAAATATTAAAAATACGTTTTAAATGATATTCGTTATTTTTGTATTTCTCATATTTTTTGTGAATGTCATGTGCACGCGTCTTAAGGCAGAAGATTCGAAGCCATTTTAAATCTTAGGGAAAAGAATTAGAGATTAAAATAGAAAAGGAAAATAGTACTTCAATTTATATATTAGGAACTGTAATACATTATCTCGTCAAAGGCTGTCGTATATTTATACCTACATATACATATACATACATATACACTCACGCCTGTTATCCCCGGAGGGGTAGGCAGAGGCGCAACTAGTGCACCTACTTTTCGCCGACATTCCGTCCCATGATGTGATAGGGGGCGAGCCTATCGCCATATCGGGCACAAATTCCAGACTCCGAGCTGATACTGAATAGAAAAACTCAATATCACTTTGCCCGACCCGGGGATCGAACCCGAGACCTTAGCTTTGCAGTCGTACTGTAATGCAACTACGCCACCGAGGCATTTATACCTACCTCAAATACAAAACCTCTCCAATCTCCCCTCTCGCGCCAGCTCTTAAATCTTCGAGCGAGGCGCCGCGAGGGGATAAATTTTATTATTTTTTCTCCCGCCGGCCCGCGTTCGATTGTCGCACGATTTATTCCACTCTCCATTGCATTTCAGTTGAGTTCGCAGCATCAGCCACTTCAGCGGACCTTGGAGATTCGGATACGCAAATTTATGTGTAGATTTTATACTGGACTAGCTTCTTTTGGTCATACTTCTGTACTAGGAGGTAGGTTGGCAATCTGTATTTATGCCGTCAAGTCTACTGGGCATTATGCGACTTCTATCTTTAGTTCCAAGGTTATGAGCGCAATGGAGTACTATGGAAACTGCAGTGCTTTAAAATTTAATGTTTCGCATAGTGTTCTTTATGGGCGGCCATGAGGTCAGGTGAGTGCTTGTTCAGTAATTTAGTTGAACGATTTGGCTTAGTTTTTCAAAATGTTCTAGCTGCATTCTTAAGGATTCAGATCAAGAGAGATCTTGCAGAAAATCACAGATTTTTATCCAATCTGGAAACGGTCCCAGAATCCCAGTCTATAATTCATATAACTAGCTCAAGGAAACTAAATACAAGGAACCTACAAAAACTATTAGTATGCACTTAAACGTTATCCATTCTTCCGTTGGTTCCAGCTCCAGCATACATCAAAATAAATCGAGTGCAGCTCCCGCGGGATTGCACTCGTTCGCGGGACAAAATGGATCCCATTTTCCCACGCCGGGAACGTATTTTCGTGCTGATTCGTTCGGTTCCTTTAATCCTTTTCATGGGACCAAAAAAAGAAAATTAGTCGCACTCTGATTAATGGACGAAACCTTACATAAGGCCGCGTATATCCAGAAATTCTTTGGAAGCAATTACAGACGCTTTACGGAGCTTAAGTCCATTGGAGAGAAATACAAAAGTTATTGCTGGACTATCCGGGTGTTGAACATATTACCATTTTATCACAAACACATTATAATTTATAGCTTGTAGATTAGTATTATGTGAATTATAGAGGCACAGACAATCTCCCGTCTTCTGATGTTCGTTCCTACCCGTCAAGCCTTATAATTCGGTGGGCAGTGAGCTCAACTGCATTGATGTCAATAAAAATAATGTATATTCAGCAATAGTAAGAAATATGTTGTCATGTAAAACCTTAGGCCAGTTAAGCATCTGCCTTCCCCTTTAAAAATAGGGATGAGCGTAATCACAATGAATACTAATATGAAAACATTTACAAGACTAAATTAATAACCAAACCACGTTATGGAAGTTTTAATAATGATTAATTGTTCTCGCAGCCACGGTTAGTGATTAACAAGCGGTTTTAAACTAACTCGTCATAACCTGTCTAGTTTAGTTAAAATGAATGGATGTGGTAGTTTGTTCCCTTTATTTTCAATAATTTATTGCGCGCGTGCAAACTATTGAATGAAATCTCTGCATCGGTGTTTCCTGAGCGCTATGACCTGTTTTTAAACGAGTGCTTGTCTCCCGGCAGGCAACGGCTTGGCTGTGCCCCCAGAAATGCTTATAATCCATGGGCGGTGGGCGCCACTTTCTATCAGGCGGACCTCTTGTTCGATTGACTACATATCCAATAAAAAAACGTTGGTTTTCTGCAAGACAGTGGTATTACCTCAGTCGAGCCCGCTCATTCATACTATATAAAGATATGTGTATACTTACAGACCTTTTAATTTAAAATAGAACTGAATTATAACACTTACGAAAACTTAGTATAATAGTGTACCAAAAATTTAATAACCAAGCGTCTTTAATATTCCAGTTTAAATTTAAACTCGTAATAACAAGCTTTTGCGCGGTGCTTAAAGCGTTTTGATATTTAGTTTACCTTTATTGTAGCTTTTATGAGAAATACTTGTTAAAATATTTAAAAAAAATGTGTAATGTTTGGAATTATTAATCGTTAAAAATGTAATAGCCTAGCTTGCATTTTTCATTTATCTGGGTATCGCTGCTTTGTTTTATACTGCCACCAAGCATCAGTGTCAGAAATATTTCCTTCCGATTTTAATGATATCATAGAGGGTGTAATTACTAAGCATAATGAGACATTGCGTTGGTTTAGACGATAAGCGCTGTTGCGTCCTTTGCCACTATGTAACTCAAAACTCGCAGTTTTTCTAATGAACAGTCGCATTGCTATGAAACTGTCATTTGCTTCAGCAATTTTAGCAACTGACAATATTATAGCAATATTTCTTGGCAATGCCTTAGTTGATTATTTACTTGAAATACCACCAAGTCCAGCTTGCTTGTACAATCATGAGTTAAAGCTCTACTGACCCAGTAAAGTATACCGCATCCAATATTCCTACACGGTGGTACGAAACAGTAATAATTCAAATTTTGGCGAGCTCACCGCACCCTTGTTCCTCCCAGTGTCGCGTTGCGTTAATATTTACTCGCTGGTGGGGACCGTTATCGCAGGGATCAGAGTTTGATTCCTAGTATTTACCGGTGGTAACTCTGATATGTAAGAATCCGTCTGGGTGGGTACAACCGCAATGTCTATTTCTAGCGCCAAGCAGCAGTGTGTATGCACTGTTGTATTTCGATTTGAAGGACCTTGTAGACAGTGTAACTACTTGATATAATGAGACTTAACATCTTATGTCTCAGGATGAAAAGCGCAGTGGAATGCCACACAGTACTTTGTAAGTCAAGGTGCTGAATGGTGTTGCTACTGTTTATGTGCGGTCGTATCGCTTACTATCAGACGAACGGTTAGCTCGTCTCGTCATAGTATTTATATGTAGCGAAGACTTCAACTGCTAATCAGTACAACGTTTGTAAAGATGTTTGGATGTTTGTAAGAAGGAAACACGTAACGACCGAATGGATTTTAGTTAATTTGATACACCGATTGACCATATCTTTGAATAACACATTATATTATTTTTTTCCTGGAAAACTACATGCTACCTCTACGCGTCGACTGGGCTGCCTAGGTGGCGTAGTTGTATTGTACGACGGCAGTGCTGAGGTCTCGTGTTCGAACCCCGGGTCGGCCAAAGTGATATTCGATTTTTCTATGTTCCTAATGAGGCATAAGAAGTCGCGCTGAAACTGGCAGCATCTTCAATTGTAAAGTAGCTGATACACTCAGAGTAGTGTTTAGGCAACAATTTGAGAACGTCTGCGTGGTTTGGTTAAGCTAAATAAAGAGCGGCGCGGTTTAATTCAGTGCGGTTACACCTCGAGATAAGCTCCGATTAAACTGTTAACTGGTTATTAAAATCTGCGGTTTAGTAACGAAGCTGTGTGTCTCGCCTTCACTCATATGTTGAAGTTGGTGTTCATAACAAAATTGTTGTGAAGAGTATTTTTATTATTAGTAAAACAATTAATGTCATAAGCAGGTTGAAAATAAAATTATGTTGTTTTTCAATTGTGTAAGCATCATACAAGCATTGTGCGAATAAAATACAAGTCAATTAAAGGTAATGGGTACATTAATAAAACTGAATTGAAATAATAACAATTTAGATGCTTCTATGATGTGTATCGATTATTTTAAATCATATCGATTTAAATATCGATACGACATTTATTTTGTTGACAACACTGAGATTGACAACTTCACTTCTTTGTTGACTGCATTGTGAGTGGCAGTCGATTGTGAGCAGTCGTTGAGGCAAGACATTTCTTCAAAGTGATGATAAAGTGTTATTTAGAATGGAAATTGTGTAGTTTTACTGAGTTGAGGTTTTGAACTCTTTCAATTGGCATAATATTCTAATGTCAGAGGAGATGTCCGCTTTTTCCATGGGTGCTGGGTCTCGAAATCTAACCAGGCTTGAACTTTAGGAATATTAAAGGGGCAAAATATGGAACTCGGATCCTTTAAAAAAAATTTTTAGACCCCTCCATAGAAGCTACAAGCTTTTGAAAGCTGTGTTGTTATACTTCACCCGGCCGCACATTTGTAAATATTTGTTGTGCTATGTAACAGTGGGGTACAGCTAAAAATCACTGTTGTGTAACAGCGTATACTGAGCTGGTAACCCTTTTACCACACATAGTGCAACAAATACTTAATATTTAACTGTGTTTTTTTTTGTTTTTATGTGTGTGTAGAAAACTAAATGGTTTAAATGGTTTTAAAAACGTTCATTTTAAGCGTACCTAATTTTTAAGCAAAATAAAATTAGATAAATCTCAAAATCGGAGGACTTTAAAATTATACGATTTATTGCAATGGCCCATTTTGGGAATACTATCCAAATACATATAAAGTATCTTGGTTAGTATTTTAAGCGCGTATTTGAATGGCTTATACTTGTACAATTTTTATATAAGTTCAAATACGTTCTTTATACGTTTGTGCTGCTTTCATCTATAAATCTTCGTATTATCATTATAGGCTATTGCATGGTTTAATTCATAGAACTAATGTACTTACTTAGTTTGACAGTTTTAATAATTGTTAAACAGATATCACTAGGCATCTCTTTGAAAGAGATAAAAATAAACTTGAAATTAAACAGATGAAGGTAAGGTCGCTAAGTTTAGTTGGCAGAGCACCGGCACGGTACGCTGGAGGTCGCGGGTTCAAATCCTGCTTTTGACTCTTTCTTTTTCAATGTTACCATTCCAAATAAAATCATAGAACTAATTTGGTAGGCATTAGGATTTTATTTTGAGTTTATTGATAATAAAATCATTAATTACGTTTATTATAATCCCAGCATGGGATGTCAGTTCAAATCTCGGTTATTTTCCATGTAGAAGTATGTAAAACATTCTGCGAGTGTAGAGCCAGGGTCCCGCGCGTGACGTCACAAACTTCTCCAATTAAAACACTTTCCACTCAACGGGATTCGACACTGAATACATTACGCGGATTAACTTTATACCCTTTGGTACAATGGATTTGCTTTGTAGTTAAGTTGTTTTTGGGTATGAAAAGGCGTGTTAGATACTAACAGTTAATGGTAAACAGAACAGCTACCATAAAATTATATTTTTATCTCATAATGCGTAGTAATTTCTGTCTATAATATTCAATCGGCATTAGAAAGACGATTTGGTAGATTAAACTTATTAAATCTTACGAACTGGCGTCTAACTACGTTTTTGCCTACCCCCTTCAAATGTAAATTCCATAAAATCACCCCACAATCAATCCACAAATTTCCAATTCTAAAAACAAATTACAAAGTTCCAAATTCAAAATATTTCCATAATTCAAAAGTTTTGTCACTCCGTGCTTGCCGGAGATTTGGTTTTGCAAATGGCGGATTAGGCCGTGTTTGCTCAAAAATGCGCTTAAACAAAAAGGCACACACGCAATTCTTAAAGAGATAATCCTTAGATAAAGCGGCGTATTTATTTTAGCGGGCCGCGAGAATAGAGATGGCGGGCGGTGGATCAAAAATGTACTTTTCCCCCGACTGTATTAGACCGTGGGCCAGTAGCAAAATTTCGTCAGTCATTTTCTCCCGAACGATAATTGGTGAGATGCTTCAGAGACGTGTATCATAAAGCCTCGTGAACGTCAGCTTCGGCTCCGTGGGTGCCATGAGCGGTGGTAGCCTCCCAAAGATGTAGAAAAAAAAATATTATTCAGTCATTTCCTCCCAACTAAGAATCATTTTAAATTGTAGCTAACCCGATACCTTGAAGAAAAAAAATAATCAGCTGACTGTAACTTGGGGCATTATGCGTCAGCTGGTCAATCAAACATGTAAAAAAAATATATCATTTCAGTGATTTCCTCTCAACTACAAATTTACCTGATGATAGCTTATACGCAACTATGAATAAATATATATGTCAGCTGGCTGTATGCCGGGGCAAAAACCGTCAGCTGATGCCTTGAAAGTTATAACGCAGGTGTTAGGCGAGAGCTTCTATTACATAATTACATGCATCAGCTGACAATGTTTCCCTCGAATTAATGATAGTAGATTCTCTTTATTAATTACAGCATTGTATTATCAATCTATACATGTAAAATGCTTTGTCCTGAATGACTGACTGACGCACAGCCTAAACCTCTGACTGTAGAGACCTGAAACTTGCAGGGTGTGTTCTTTGTATGCCATAGGCATCTAATGATATTGAATTTTCCGAAAGTCTACCCCTAAGAGAGTGAAAAAGGGGGCAAAGTTTGTATGGGCCAACGTGATTCCTTGGTCCAACCTACTTCAAATATTGCTTAAACTTATTTTTAACAGAATTGATAGAAGACGTGTTTCATGTTTTATTGAAATTCATCCCGTAATATATAATATGTATAAAAACGAAAGGTCATTAACTCACTCATCACGAAATCTGAGAAGCTACACGTGCTAGGAGTCTCAAATTTTGTGGAGGTTCCTTTTAGGACGTTGGAGCTCACTAAGACGGGATTTTGCGAAATTCAACCCCTAATGGGGTAAAAAGATTGTACGCGATAAACTCAAAGACTATCAAACGGATTTTGATTAAATTTGGTATGGAGATAATTCGAGCATCTGGGAAACTGGAAAGTTTTAGGCTACTTCTTATCCCGTGAAAATGTATAAGTGGGACCTTTATAAAAAAAAACTCTTTCGTACGACCGCGGCTGCGGGCAAAAGCTAGTCAGCTTATAAATTTTCATCTGGGAAGATATAATGTATCTTAAATGTTTGACTTTACGCTCAGATATGAGTTTTCCGATGAAATGTATAAATACTTTACGACTAATACGTATATAATTAAATAACTGAAGAAATATTAAGAACAGTGATTATGAATTTATAGTTTGTTGTACTCTCCGGAGTAAGATAAAGTGGTCAGCAGAAGACTTTTCAGATTAACACAACCTACTGCAGGTACCACCTTTGCAACACGTTTCTAATCTAAGGGTTAGAAAAGTGTTGCATGCCTACATCGCGTCATACAAGGAACACACCCTGCAAGTTTCAGATCTCTACGGTCAGAGGTTTGGGCTGTGCGTTTATCTGTCAGTCAGTCATTCAGGACAAAGCATTTTACATGTATAGATTGATAATACAATGCTGTAATTAATAAAGAGAATCTACTATCATTAATTCGAGGGAAACATTGTCAGCTGATGCATGTAATTATGTAATAGAAGCTCTCGCCTAACACCTGCGTTATAACTTTCAAGGCATCAGCTGACGGTTTTTGCCCCGGCATACAGCCAGCTGACATATATATTTATTCATAGTTGCGTATAAGCTATCATCAGGTAAATTTGTAGTTGAGAGGAAATCACTGAAATGATATATTTTTTTTACATGTTTGATTGACCAGCTGACGCATAATGCCCCAAGTTACAGTCAGCTGATTATTTTTTTCTTCAAGGTATCGGGTTAGCTACAATTTAAAATGATTCTTAGTTGGGAGGAAATGACTGAATAATATTTTTTTTTCTACATCTTTGGGAGGCTACCACCGCTCATGGCACCCACGGAGCCGAAGCTGACGTTCACGAGGCTTTATGATACACGTCTCTGATGCGTCTCACCAATTATCGTTTGAGAGAAACTTGGTCATCGAAATCTGTCACTGGCCCACGGACCATATGACATGTTTTCTTGGCAACTTAAGGATGCTTTTTGTGAACTGGATTGTATGTAGGTTATAAAATCTGTTTTTATAAATAGGTAAAGTTTCTGAGTTTGTTGGTAGAAACTTGCCTCTGAAACTACTAAACCACTTTTAATAAAGTTCAGTGTTAGATTAGGTTATTATAAAGCTGTTTATCCAATGTACTGGTGGTAGGTCTCTCGTAACGGGCATTCTCGTCTCGTCTTTTACCTCTTTACCTCGGCAGTAACACATTTCGCTAACTTGTCTTTATACTTTCCAATTTTTATTACAATTCCAAATACAAAATTTATCATTTTGTTGATATTCTAATTTCAAAATTGTGTAAAGATTCGAATTTTAAAATTCTGAACCGTTAACCGCTGTTCTCCTGGCCCTCGAGCGAGGTTAATCTCCGACAGCGGGCGATAAGTGCCCCCCCAACCGACAATCCTTAAAAATTACTCCTCCGTGTCTTCACAACGGTTTTGTCATATTAGGGGAAGATGATTTTTTTGGATTACCACACTTTTTATAGTGTCACAAGTGTCGGATGTATTCTGTTTTATAAAAGATTTTATAATTTTTGTACAACTGAATGAGCAATTTTATTCTGGTGCTCATTTATTTTACTCGTTACACTACAACCAAAAATTCAAAAATTAGCATTAAATTTTCACTTGGAAATTTCGGAGGGTAGGTACTTTTTCAGTCCATTGCATAGTAGGTACATTGTACATATGGTGTAACACATGCCACAGTGGCTCGCTTCGACGAGTTGCGTTTTGAGTTTGAAGGATGTATACCTGCAAGGTGGACAGACGATTTGATAAAGTACTACTACTACTATTTATTTATTTGACTATTGTAATTCTACCGATTCTCGGGTAACGCTAAGAAGTTTATCTACAAGTTACGATTTTTTTCTTGTAACGTTTTATAACACAGTGACTAATTTTCTTTTTTCTCTATTCAGGTATGTACCACACTTATTTTGGGTAAGAGATTGTAACTAGGATAACTTTTCATCGAGTTTACGAATAAGTACGGTAAGTTGCTTATAATAAGGTGGTATTCATTAACAGTTCCACACCCTCAAAGAAATTAATCGACTTACTGTATTGCAGAAACTTTAAGGTATTTTCGCTTCTGCAACACTCACAACCGAAAGATATTTGTAGATTACGTATTTTGTCAGAGTAATAATCGAATGCGCGGGCGTGAAATTATAACCAACTCATCTCTCGTTTTTTTCCCAAATGGCAGTAGATGGACAAAACGTGTAACAGAATGGACACCACGCGAAAGTAAAAGGAAAAAAGGAAGACTAAAACTAAGGTGGAGGGATATCTTTGAACAAAGATGTGCAGCCAATATAAGTCATAACATTAAAACATTCGATGTAATAGAAATAAAGGCTATTTATTTATTTCTTTTATCTCTCGTTTTTAAAAAGCATACATTGTTTCTGAATATTACGGTCTTTCACAATAATAATTAAAAACGATATACTAATTTATTAATACTAATTTATTAATTAAGATTTTATTAAAGTATTAATGCCCCTGTCTGTAAAATGAAATAAGTAAAAACCAAACAGAATAAACGTGAAATAATTGAAATAATGCTGAGCAAAACTTTCGCGACGAAACTTAATTTTTTGCGCTGAATTCTCTCCATTAGCAATAAGAATTCAAATTAAAACAAATTAAGTAATAACAATATACAATAAAGAATGTTTCTTTTTCAAAATATTATTGCCAGCGCCAAAAAATCTTTTCTCGGGCATTTGCGACAAAAGTTTTAGGAGCACGCTCATTAGTACGAATTAGGGTTGCCAGTGACAGTTTAGTTTGTTCTCTGTGTCGACTAGTTTTGGCGTTTAATTAGGCTAACATTTTTTTAAGTTGGTAATTATTTGACATTGTAATTATTCTGACACAATGTCGTTACCATTTATTTATTAGGTTGAGTTAGACAAGAAGGAAAATAATCTAAGAAATCGTTTACAGACGTAACGTTTCAAATTTGCAATTTTTTTTAATAAATACAATTTATCGACTTCTATTAATAGAAACTCTTATAACAAAAATATTTAAGTATTATGTTTACGTTACACGTTCATAATTATACTCCACGCCAAGGCAGTCCACATACCTATGAATTTCTTATCTTGAATATTTATTATTATTTATTTATATTTATGTAGATTTCTTTGTGATGTTTTCTTTCACCGTTAAAGCGAACGATAATTTATAAACCTTCTCAGCTGACCGTTCCTTTCCAACTAGGCTATCGTCGCTTAAGTTAATTGCGCGCAAGTTATTTAGCAGTGTGACGAAATAGCCGCTGGCGAATCCAAATATTTCGTATGGAGACCACGTTGCGGCACGAGCAGCGTTGGACGTCCACGAACAACTTGATAAAGATCACACGAACATAGTAGATGCAGGTCGCTTTTGGTAGGTGTGGAAATCTTTAGGGGAGGGATATGTTCAGCAGTGGACTTCATGTCGCAGAAGATGATGGTGAATCCACTTCCACGCAAGGGTGATGCAGAATACTCGTACTGATATGCATCACATAAAGCATCGAGGTAGCAATTCCATCACCGAAATACATCACTCGTTACACTGTGTGTACGTACGTGTGCGCTTGAACTATCAAACTTTAAATTAACAACGCTAAAAACTAGCGACTGCCTCGGTAGCGTGGTTTTATTATGGTACGACTGCAATGCTGAAGTCTCGGGTTCGATTCCGGGGTCGGGCGAAGTGATATTGCGTTTTTCTATTCAGTATCAACTCGGAATTTGGAATTTGTGCCCGATATGGCGATAGGCTCGCCCCCGTCACATCGGGGGACGGAATAAAGTAAAGTGGGTGCACTAGTTTCACCTCTGCCTACCCCTTCGGAGATAAAAGGCGTGAGTATGTGTGCGTGTGCTAAAAACTAAAATGAATCTAAAGGAAAATGAATCAATAGTTCCAATAAAATGCATAACCATAACACGCTACATCTCTTCTATGATAAATTGGTTTGCCAAATCACACTATATTCTGCTGTACCCCACAAGATCTTTACGAGCGAGTTTCATTGCGACATCCGTCCCGTACGTGATGCGAGGGAATGTAATACTCCAGCGAATTCGGAGGTCAATGAAACTAACTATCTATAAAAGTAAATGTGTATAGGTATTTATGTTTCTTATGGACTCCAAGGCTACTGCACTGGGGCGATTTTAATCAAAGGAGTTTTCCGCTTTTTGTATAGGTGCTGACCAGGCTCAAACTTGTTGCATATCAAAACGGTAAAAATATAGATCTTGATTCCATCAAAAAACATTTTTCTACCCCTACATTTTTTCTTCTCTCTCTCACACTATCTATCTGCGGCTAAACGCCACAAATGTTTTAGAAATTGTGAGTGAACATGTAGTCTAAAATCAAAATCACTATTTGTAATAGCCGGTTAAAACTTATTCTATTTATTTCTTTATACAATAGCATCACAATTAAAGGTGAAGCAAAATCCAAATCACACGTCATGCAAAGGAAACTGCCTATTCTGCTCACTAACATTTATAATCAAGGTCCAATCAAAAACAGGCATTACGACCTCTATAAATATGAAATTATTGGAACGTAGGACGTAGTTTATGAAGATATAAACAAGCGTGTACTAAGGGACGAAACAACGTGATTTTATATTACCATAAGGGATGAAAGCCTTTCTTTATGGCGTATGACGATATTGCTGTTTGAGTTAAGGGGTAGATCTTAATATAACGCGAGTGTTCGTGAAGATTTTTGAATGTTTGAATGTTTGTTAGAAATAAACTTCGAGATTACTAAACAGATTTGGATGAATTCTTATCTTATTAATATTATGAATGCGAAAGTATGTGAAAATGCCTGTGTGAAGTGACCTGGATGCCTTTGTCCATTTCTTCGCGTATAAATTCAGTTGTGAGTAATAGATTAGAAACTGTAGATTTGTTTTTCATGAACCCGTGTTGTTCGGCGATAACAAATGATTTTAGAGTGGGAAATACTTGGCAGTACATATTTTTTTCCAGTACTTTGGCAAATATGCATAGTTTAGAGATTGGTGTGTAGCTAGGCGGATTTCCATATCTTTGGCACGGAACCTTCGTTTAATGATCTTTTAAATAAAAGTTCGATAGGGAAAGCTAGACTATCCGCACACTTGACTATACAATTTGGTGCTATTCCGTCAGGGCCAGGAGACTTACTAATCAAAAGTTTTGAGAATTTTTCGTAGTTGATTGGATGGAATATATATGGAACTAGTTCTTTGTAAATTGTGGTCATTATAAGTATAACTTGTCATTGAGGTATCGGTGGAAGATGTGATCGCTAAAAAAGTGGATTGGAAGAAGCTAGAAACAATTCACATATTTGTTCGCCCTTATCAGCTATTTGATTATTATACGTCATAGTAGAGGGGAATGAATTGGATTTTTTATTACGATTTACAAAGCCCCAAAAAGCTTTAGGCGATTCTGATATCGGAGATTCAACTTTGTTTATCTATAAATTTATAATGGTTTTTAAGGTGTTTAAGTTGCGAGAAAAGGTGTTTGACCAGCAGAAAACGTTACACAAATAATGTCTGGTTTGTAGGACATTGTTGCCAGTGTAATTACTGGTCATAATGAGACTTAACATCCAATGTCCCAGGGTGGTGAGCGCAATAGTTTGTAATTAAAAGTTTGTATAGCTACTGTTTATGGGCGGTCCTATCGCTTATCAAGCGAGCGGCATACTCGTAATATTCACGTTCCTCCGTCAGTATAAAAACCCAGCTAAGTCTTATATAGTCATTGCCTTAAGCGAGGTCGCGCCGGTTAACCGTTTATGATCTGTTATACGGAATGTCTTGGAGTTTCATAAATTGTGCAGCTATCGGGCCCCGCGGGGACTAACACCGCACTTAACTCAGGGTTAACTGCCGGTTATACGGTTAATCGCAGTTAACTATGTTTGACAGGATGTGATTAGCTAATATATATGCTCGAGTGTCCTTTAACTACAGAAAAGCCGTTATAGATACAACGCAGTTCGCTCTGAAGTGCGATATCAGGTGAGACGCTGTCAAATTAAGAATCAGTGTCTTAAGATAGTACCTATTTAATAAATCTATAACATCAGCTCAAATGACATCTCAAGTTACAATATGTGACTGATTGTGATAGTTAACATTTGCTTGTGTAACAGTGCTTACTCAGCTAAGGACAAGCTCTTAAATGACAGCTTAAGCTTGGTTTATTATATACTAGACTGCTGCTCGAGGCTCCGCTGCGCCCGCGTGAAAACGTTGTAAGTTTTAAGTAAGCAACAGTGTGCATGCATTGTTGTGTGCCTGTTTGAAGGACATTATAGCCAGCGTAATTACTGTGCATTATGATACCTAACATCTTACGTCTCAGGGTAACAAGTGCAGTGGACTGCCACATAATACTTTGTAATTAAAAGGTCGTCGTACATGCTCGTCTCATCATACAAATGCAATAAAAAAAATATCGATGCACTAGGTAGGTCTCTCATGTAAGTATCATAGTACCACAGCGTATGCCAGCAAAACAATAATGACCAACAGTTACAAAAATACGCGTGTTAGATTTTACTACATATATATATTAATATATATGTTATACAGCAATCGCTTATATAAGCAAATTACATTTAAAAGAATATAATTATGTATTAATACATCGAATCGCTAATATACCATCAGGATCATAGCAAATAGTATATTTTAAGGGTGGAAGGGCGGATGAGTTTGGTAAGATACAAGAACCACTATATTCTTTACATAATACATTTATTATATTTATCAGATACTATAATCCAATAAGCATAGCTCTATAATCAATATCACATCAATGTGTATATAACAATTATGTACCTTATCATAGGTACCACTTCTAAATCACATGACCCTAAATTAAATGTTTATTTATAGAAATACTTAACATTTATATACAAAGAAAATGAACACCAAATAAAATAAATTACTTAACTTGCCAGTGTCCTAGTACTGCTCAGCTCGGCGGCCCACGATAGAATGTTCGAATCTGCCGTCCTCCATCGAGCGACGGGTATTTATACCATATCAAAAGTCAAAAACACTATCGTACTATTGACCCTTTATATGGATAATTTATTACAATTTAATACCTAAGTGAGTTTGTCTACAATTATTTTCACAAATAATCACGTGTTATGAAGTATTAATTACTTTTTATAATTTATAATCTTACACGCGCAAATTGCTATAGAGCCTAAAAACTAAAAATATAATGTAAGACCCAAATGTCATAAAAATAACGTATAAAATTGTTTACGACACCGTCATTAAACGCTCGGCCATGACGTTAATAAACGTCATAAAAGTGATTGAAAATAGCACGTGATATGCCGTCCTAGGGCGGAATTTTTCGTCACGTTTAACGATTTCACGCTTGTGTCCGTTGGCTATAAACATTACATGGCACGCATTAATGGTGCAGGCGTGGGTATAGGAGGAGCGGAGGCGAGAGCGGAAAAGTCAAAACTCTCCTTTTTATGTGAAGAAATAAATAAATTACTTGACTATCTCATAAATTACTGATCAGCAACTAAAGTTCTGAGGTCTTGGGTTCGAATCCCGGGTCGGGCAAACTGGTATTTTTTACGCAGTATTAGCCCGGAACGACGCAACGGAGACAAGACATAACATAGCTGCCAAATTGTGGATGTGTTACAACTCTGCCTGCCCCTGAAAAGGGAAAAACGATTAATGCTATGAATGTGTAATGATTATTGTATTAGTCCTGACTCCGGCAGTAGTAACTTACGTGACAATCTTGCTTAAGTTACTTGCGTAGTGAATTGGTTGTTGTCTGCCTGCATTTAAATGACGAGACGAGTATGCCGTTGGCGTGATGGTAACCCATACAATCGCCCATAAATAGTAGCAACGCTTCACATAACTTTGAATTCCAAGAATTCCAAAGTACTGAAACATTAGTCACCCTGAGATATTAGATGTTAAGTCTCATGATGTAAAGTAATTACTTGGGATTTTACAATAAAAAAATTGTGAAAATGTATATCTTGGCACGGCAAAGCTACTGCATTGGAACTAGTGGCATACAGAGTATATTCCATTTATTTAATATCAAAGATGAAGAATGATGAGTGATGAAGATACGTCCTCGATTTACTAAATTATGGCTTTTTTTATAGGAAAAAATCCGTTTACGACATCGCTAATGCGCCTAAATCAGGCATAACAAAAACGTAAAATTGTGTGTCAAAACTGCTTTTAGAGGATGTGCCATATGATTTAAATTTTATCATTGCCGCTCACGCTACCTCTCATCAGCTTGCAACCCCCTTAGGCATGTAACACGCAGGGTTTTCCCATTAAAACTGTATAGTTTGCCCGAATTGTTGAATTTTTGTTACTTTTTTTAAGGAGAACTGCCTGAGGGCTACGTTACTTTAAAATGTTAACATTTAAATTTGTTTCTGTCATGTCTTTGTGCTTTAATCTTGCCTAAAATTATGAGTTAATATTTAAAGTAATTAATTTTTATTGTTTTTTGTATTGCCTGTTACTGACATTGTAATTAGTTATTATAAACATTTAATTTGAATATTTGAAGCGGTGAAAGCCGGCGGAGTAGAATGGACTGCTTACAATGCAATGTATTGAGTTACATTTAATTAATATATTCAATGCAATGTAGCGTATTTATACATGACTTACTTCAAATAATTTGACTAAAATATACTGATTCTGTTAACTGATTAAAAACATTTATCTTTCCGTAAGGGATGGTTTTATAAAGCCACTCGTACTATGAATAATCATTCCGTATTCCGCGAAAAGCGTGCTTATTCTTGTTATTTCCGCTAACTAAGCCTTTCTTTGATACGAGCGTACGGAGAAACAAACAGACGTCATAAACAAATACAAATCTATCGTCATCATGCTAATCACGAATGTGAAATGGAATTAATCTCGTACTAAACAAATAGCTGCCCAGTTTTCAATTAATTTGTAGGTAGGTATTGAATTCCACACTTTAAAGAAAACACAAGCCGTTTATCCCCGAAGGGGTAAGCAGAGGCGTAACTAGTGCAGCCACTTTTCGCCGTGCGTATTCCGTCCTATAATGTGATAGGGGGCGAGCCTTTCGCCATATCGGGCACAAATTCCAGACTCCGAGCTGATACTGAATAGAAAACCCAATATCACTTTGCCCGACCCGGGGATCGAATCCGGAAGCTCAGCTTTGCAGTCGAACCGTAATACAACTACGCCACCAAGGCAGTCACTTTAAAGAAAGAAAGAAGGAAAATGTATTGTCGCGGTACACGTGATTTATTATGTGTAGGGTATAATATATTATATAAAAAAATAAATACTTGAAACACATTCCACGTCCATACCGCGGCAACTAGAGCAAAACAAAGCACTGGTTTTCAGTGGCAACCTTATGTAATATGTACTCGACATTTCTAACCAATACAGCCATACTTATATAATTACTAGCTTTTGCATGCTTTGCCCTCGCGAAAGAGTTTTTCCTGTATAAAATTCATACATTCTCCTGGTATTGTATGGCCTCAAACTATTTGAATAACAAGATTAATCTAAATCTGTTCGGTAGTTTTTGAGTTGATCGCGTTCAGACAGACGCAGTTGGGAACTCGTTTTATAATGTTAGTATCCCTATCTCATTACAGCCTTAGCTCTCATCGATCGACTTATTTCTTGGACCACATTTTCCGTGGTAATGTGCAGAAATTATGGTCGGAAGTCGGAACTTACTAAACTAAGATACAAATTTTATACACCTTTAGTTTCAACAACTTAACCCAAGAATTTGCAGCACCGATCCTAGTGGGGAATCGAACCCTCGCTCTTCAGTCTTACACGAGACGCATTGATTTTTCCATTTCAAGTGGCACCTAGGGTATAAGGTGTACAGAGTGATGCGATGACGCAGACTCTGAACAATTGGAAAAGTTTTGAGTTGCCGTCTTGGGATAAGTACTGTTGCAGGCATAGGAGTACAGTATGACATCATTGAACAATACAAAATATAGGGAAGAATAGTAGCTATTATTTTATAAAGCGAATGTGATTATTGATAAATATATTTTGATCATACCTGTCTTTGTCAACTCCTAATGGATGACAGAGACAACACTATGTTTTAAATGGGTTTAGTGCTAAACATATTTAGTAAATCGTTGTACAAGCCGGATTAAATGATGGAATTCCTTATAGGTGGTGACTGGTGACTGGTGGTAAGTCTCTCATATGTAGGAATCCGTCAGGGTGGGTATCACCGCAATGTCTATGTCTACCGCCAAGCATCAGTGTGCATGCACTGTTATTTTTCGGTTTGAAGGACATTGTAGCCAGGGTAACCACTGAGCCATAACAAGACTTAACATCTTATGTCTCAGGATGACGAGCGCAGTGGAATGCCACGCAGTACTTTGTAACTCAAGGTGCTGTATGGTATTACTACTGTTTATGGGTGGTCGTATTGCTTACCATCAGGCGAACGGAATGCTCGTCTCTTCATTCAATGCCATATAAAATAAAAGTTCTCTGTAAGAATTTCGAAGGTATTTGAAGTAAGTCAACACGCACTAGGCCAGCGTGGTGGACTAAGGTCTAACCCCTCTCAGTAGTAGAGGAGGCCCGTGCTCAGCAGTGAGCAATATATAATATAGGGCTGGTATGGTTATATGGTGGATGAAATAGTTTTATTTCGCTTTCTAACATTCAAGTAAACTTAAGAAATCATGAAGTAAAATACTGTTTAAGTTAGCGGAAATAGTACTCACCAAACGAAACGAAGACGAATTGATCGCAAAAACAGCCGTCAACTCACGTTTTTACAAACTTGGTTATGAAAATATCTTACCAAAAAATCACTGAGACTTCGCACAAAAATAACTGATAAGGGTATTATAGTAAGTCAACACCACAATAATTTACCTTACCGTTCCTCCCATAACTGCGTCCGATTTTCCGCCCCAATGAATCGGGAACATGCCTTTATTTCGACGGATTTCGGTCACCGACTCTCCATTGTTTTTTTGTTTTCTTTATCGTCATCGCGCAGTGCGGGGGGGAAAGTGGGGGAACGGTAAACGTTTAGTCCATCGTGTACATAAGCGGTGAGCGGTTCATTGAACACATCCATGTTGCTTATCAAAGTGATGATTCTTTTACATTTAAAATATATTTTTGTTTTTGAAGTGTTTAAGTCACCGGGTTTATGAGCTATAAAATGTTGTTTTATGTCTGTTTTATGTTTAAAAGGCTTTCAATAGAATAATAAATCTTTCACTCGTTGCTGAAAGGATTTGACTTACTTTTCACGACCATCCGCCTGCCCGATATTAACGCTATAAAGCAGCTAAGACAAACTTAAATCATACTTAGCAAATTTAGGAATCGAATCCAACGTAGACCCATGACGAAATAGCATGAAACATGCAAACATACTGAACGCAGGCTGCTATTGATAGGTTCGGCTGAAAATCGTTAGGAGAAGCCTATGTTCAGCAGTAGACACCACGTGGCTGATGATGATGGTATATTTAAATATGTCTAGCGATAAAGCCCATGACACGCACGTAGGTGACGTGTAACGTGACATAAATTACTCCGCCTTAGACTTTCCTACTACCCCGCCCCTAACACATAACTTACCCCTAAATAACGTTAAATACTGCTTAAGATAAGCAACGGTAACAAACTACCTGACGACAGGGATGGATGTACGGTCACTCCCCCCTCCCTTCCCACACTACCCCCCGCAACTCTCGGGTGCAGCTAAATTACACGAGTTTCGAATTTGAGGTACAATTTTAAAGGAACTTACCGAAATGTGCATGCTGTTGATTTATTACCATACCAGCCCTGTATTATATACTGCCCACTGTTGAGCATAGGCCTACTCTACCACTGAGAGGGGTTAGGCCTTAGTCCACCACTCTGGCCTAGCGCGGGCTGGCAGAGTTCACGTACCTTCTAAATTCAAACTAGGTATGCAGGTTTCCTCACCATTTTTTATGGCATCGAATGACGAGACGAGCATGCCGTTCGCCTGATGGTAAGCGATATGATCACCCATAAATAACAGAAACACCATCCAGCACCTCGAGTTGCAAAGTACTGTGTGGCATTCCACTGCGCTTGTCATCCTGAGACATAAGATGTTAACTCTCATTATGTCCAATAGTTATACTGGCTACAATGTCCTTCAAACCGAAACACAACAGTGCATGCACACTGCTGCTTGACGGTAGTAGTAGACATTGCAGTGGTACCCACCCAGACGGACTCTTACATATGAGAGACCTACCAGCAGTAAAAATTCACCAATGAGTTGAAGTAGGTACATCACTGACTGTCAACACTAAAAGAGTTTCATTATTACACACTTTATGAGACTCCAAGCCTCCATCACCCTGTCCCCCAGGAACAGTTTTGTAGGTTTTTACAAGCGAGTTTATTGTTCAGCCGAAGTTTTATAACTGGCAAGCGATCACACCGTAGCGCGTTTGATACCCGGGGGCTGTAATTGTTGTATGAGAGATCCGGGGTCTTGACTAATTTTGACATGGAGTAATTGAGCAATGTTTTATTGTGGTTTGAAGGATGTAGAAATTATTGAATACGAGCTTTTGCCCGCGGCTCCGCCCGCATTAAAAAGTTTTTCCGGGATAAAAGTCCCGGTTTATATTTTCCCGGGATAAAAAGTAGCCTATGTGTTAATCCAGGACATGATCTACCCGTGTGCCAAATTTCATCGAAATCCGTTCAGTAGTTTTTGCGTGAAAGAGGAACAAACATCCTTACATCCATACATCCAAACATCCATACATCCAAACATCCAAACATCCATACATTCTTACAAACTTTCGCCTTTATAATATTAGTAGGATAAGTATAAAATGTGATAATGTTGCTATTTATCGGAACTATACTACGCATATAATGTTGTATCTTAAACAACAAAATAACGTAATGACAAGTTTTACACTCACTACAATTCTTTAAACCAAAAAACAACAATACCTACATACGAAGCTTGGTCTACACAAACAGCATAAAAGAGGTTCACTTAATACTCTCTCTTACCCACTTTATGAAGCCAAAAACCCTCAATTTTCTTTTAACAAAGACATATTTGTACATAAATCAGATTTTCCGGTTAGATGGCAATCGTTTTGAGATACAAATTCTGATTTATTCAAAACGGAGGCGATACGAGTGCGTATCACGTGACATAAGTCATAGTTTGACAAGGGTACTCTCTGTAAGGACCTGTGTTCGAGTATCGATTTAATAATCAATAATCTTGTATTGCTTGTGTATCAAAAGTTTGAGCTGAGGAGTTAAGCCGGCTTTACTGCTAACTCCTCAATTTTACACGACACAAACATCTATTCTAATGTTTTCATATTTAAAATCCAGTTCAAGATTTTAGCGGCATTCGCACACACACTCAAGCCTTTTATCCTCGACGGGGTAGGCAGAGGCGCAACTAGTGCACCCACTTTTCGCCGTGGGTATTCCGGGCTATGATGGGACAGGGGGCGAGCTTATCGCCATATCGGGCACATATTCCAGACTGATTGAATAGAAAAACTTCATCACTTTGTCCAACCCGGCATCGAACCCGAGACGTCAGCATTGCAGTCGTACCGTAATTTAACTGCGCCACCGAGCAGTCAGATTTGAACGAGTAGATGAATATAATTGTAGAACAACTAGCAATTCAGTCAAGTACAAAATAATAATAACAGAAATTCAGAGTAATTAACGGTGTGAAAGCGCCCTTCCCAGCCCAGTTTTTACCTCGGCTTTATTGTGAGTCCGGTGTAATAGCCTCGAAACTACGGCTCAACTATTAAACATGTTGCGCGGCTCAAACAACACCCACTTTCACACTAATTGGGCTTTTAGAATTTTTTAATATTTAATTTTTATTGCGGGCTTTATTGGCGTCAGGCCTGGAATAGAGCTTGGCGAATACTCGATATACAGCGAAAGAAAGTTTCAAGAGTAAGTTTTGATTCAATGGTTTTCGTGGTAATTTTTATATTACTAAGGCATCGCGCAGATGTTCGGCTCTTATCCAGAAATACTAGAAAGGACATGTCCAAAAATAGGCTAAAATTATAAACAAGATACATTACATATATTTGGATAGTACTTCCAAATACTAGACGTTTGCAATAAATCGTATAACTTTAAAGTCCTCTGATTTTGAGATTTATGTAATTTAATTTTGCTTGCAAACTGCACTTCAAATGAACGTTTTTATAAAGTTAATTATAAATGGAGGGATCTAAAAATATTTGTTAATGGATCCAAGATTCATATTTTTACCCCTTCAATATCTATAAAGGTTGAGCCTGGATAGATTTTGAGGCCCAACACTCATATAAAAAGCGGATATTTACGCAACTGATAGTTATATGTTCAACTTTACCCATTATCAGTTTTACAGTAGGTAGTGTATTTTGTTTAGTGTTTCTCGGCGATGAGTTGAAAGCGTCTGTGCGGAGCCTAAATTAGAAGATGAGCATAACACTCACTGCTTAGTAATTATATGGAAGCAGTAGCAATACCACTGAGATTGGATTATAATAGCTTCTATAACACATCATGTTTGTTATGAGACGTTGGTCTTCCATTACTCAGTAACTATATTGACTTCAAATTTACTTAACATCGTCAAATATAGCTTTTTTATGAAAGCCTATTTCCGAAAATCACTCCGTCACTATGGCGTCCTAATATTGAAATGTTAGACAAGGTTTTGGAGTTCTTAAGCTAAACCTCTTTCCTGCCAGCTTCAGCTTTGCTTTTTTATTTATTTTTCATTGATTTTACTACCTATGAAAATGTCTGTAGCTATAAAATTGACTTTTTTAATAATTGTTATTATTAATTTAATGTATCTTGACTTATAATAAGTGCAACTATGTTCACCTACGTGATGAATAAAGTACCTTATTTATTTTTATAAACAAACTTACAACCTTCACATTTTATTGGGGTAGATTACACAATATAAAAAAAATCTGATATATTTTTATGATTTATTTAAACCATTCAAACGCAAAAAGAATTAATGAGGCGTGGACTGAACCTAAATAGTTATAAAAGAGTTAAGTATGTGAAAAGTTGGCGTTTACAGAAAACGCACGAGTCCGATTAAAACTTATCGCGTTTAATTTCACGTTCTTTGAATTAGGTCACGAGAAATTCCAAAATAGCCGAGCAATTTTAAAAGTTATGCGCTTGTGAGATGGCATTAATTTTGAAATTTTCCTTTGCACAGCCATCAGAACTCCATTAAAAATTACATTAATTACTTCCGAACGGACCTCTCGCGATCAACACAAATGTTACGTTCGGAATCGTATCATACAAAAACACGTTCCAAATCCCACGGGTCGCATCAAATTTTTCAGGCTCCACAAGATCTACGCGAAATGACGAAAAAAGTGGAATAAACAGGCTCATTTGTATGCAAGCATTATCCACTCAACGCAGCGGCGAGCGGCGAGTGCAGCTCGAGTTACACCCATTAGGCCTCTCCATTGTGGCCGGACAATAGACAAAGTTTGTTACGGACGCTTTGTCCGCACTGGCCGGCCGACACGTGTGACACGAGCCGGAAGCGAGTACACGTGCGGGCGAGGAGCGATGAGCTGACAGGAATGTATGACAGCTCAAGATAGAGTGTGAGACCACGTATACAGAACATGGTGTGACGCCCGCGCTGGTGGAGCGATGAGCTGACGGAAGACCTCAGGAGCAAGTATGAGACCACATACAGGGAGCGTGGCGTGATGCGCGGGCGGGTCGAGCGACGAGCTGACGGGAGTGTATGAGAGCTCAGGAGCGAGTGTGAGACCACGTACAGGGAGCGCTGAGTGACGCTCGGTCCAGTGGAGCGACTTGCTGGCGGGGGTGTATTAGAGCACATGACAGCGACTATACACACAGAGCTGTACCACGCGGTTAAGTGGAGTTGAAGGTTCAATATCACGCTTACAAAAGGCTAAACAAATTGAAAACACAACAAAGGCCTGCGCGATAATTAAAACGCTCGTTTTAAGTGAATAAAACCGTGCAGTTGGCATCGACAAATTAACTGCCGCCCGAAGAAAGGGCACCGCGTTGGTTTCTTTTTTATTTTGTCCAGGTATGCAGCGAGACAATTTATTAGAACAATTTATCACAGGGTTATGCCTCGTCGGCGCGGACGGGACGCTTTATTCAGCGGTAAACATTTTCTATATTGTTTTACCGGGGGTTTAATGTAGACATTACACATTTGTTTAAGTAAATAGACAAAGGTGTGGAACGGGATTACATTAAGCTTTCCATAAACGCGCTTCCACAAAACTGAATTTGTTTCAGTGTTTTTATTTATCACGAGCTAACGAGTAGCTCGGTTAAGGAAAAGATTCTAAGGGGATCAGCTTATGGCCCCTCCGTAACATTTCAGATATGTGCGAGGTTTATAAATCCAAATAAGTGATAGGAAGAAGACTTAACCACTGTTATATTATTCTCTAGGAGATTTCACAGTCTACCAATAGTATAATGTACTACACAATTCATACATTTATATCCTACTAGACATCTGCTCGCGGCTCTGCCCGCGTGCAAAAGTTTTTCCGGGATAAAAAGTAGCCTAAAGCACTCAAGAGTAATGTAGCTTCGTATTGGTGAAAGAATTTTCAGAATCAGTTCAGTAGTTTTTGAGTTTATCCAATACAAACAATTAAATCTTTCCTCTTTATTATAATACCAGCTCTTGCCCGCGGCTCCGCTCGCGTTAAAAAGTTTTTCCGGGATAAAAGTCCCGCTTTATGTTTTCCTGGGATAAAAAGTAGCGTATGTGTTAATCCAGGACAGGATGTACCCGTGTGCCAAATTTCATCGAAATCCGTTCAGTAGTTTTTGCGTGAAAGAGGAACAAACATCAAATTCAAATTCAAATCATTTATTCAGTAATTAGGCCCCTAAGGGCACTTTTACACGTCATTTTTCATTTTTCACAATGTTGTTATACTAAAAGATTCTACCGGTGCTTCGGAAAAGCCCACTGACCTGAGAAGAAGCACCAAGAAACTCAGCGTAGGTCTTTTATCATTTTTTTTAAATATATATATTTTACAATTTGAAAACATCCATACATCCAAACATCCATACATTCTTACAAACTTTCGCCTTTATAATATTAGTAGGATTAGTATAGATCAGTTATCACAATTTGTTAAGTATGGTAATTAAAGGGCTTTACCCAAAATTGTTTCATTATAAACCTCAACTAATATCTCTATACTAGAAATTGCAGTTGTTTCTGGTAAATACAATTGGTGTATAAGGAAGAAGGCATCGTGCTACGTTTGGATACTAATATTACAAATGCGAAAGTTTGTGATTCTTTTTAATGTTTGGGCGTTTGGATGTTTTTTTATAAGCTAACGCAAAAGCAGCTGAACGAATTGGGCTGAAATTTGGCACACAGATCGACCATGTCCTTGATTAATACATAGGCTACTTTTTATACCGATAATTTGCTGCTATGGGAAGAATGAATATTTTTATTTGATTCTTTGAGTAGATGGCGCTCGTGTCATACTGCGTTTTAGAGACTTTAATATAACGGGAAAGACTTTTCACGCGGGCGAAGCCGTGAGCAACACGTAGAGTAAAATAAATTTCAGATTCAATCAATATAGACCATGTATTTTTCTGACCAGCCACAGGCCCCCAATCGGGCTAATTAACTGACCCTTGCAATAGATTGATAGTGGTAATTTCCAGTGACGTCATAACGACCCTTTTTGGCGTTAATTAAGGGATGGTGAAATATGCGACTTAGGAAAAAGGAGGGGTAACAATGTTTCGTTTAGACGCGGCTTTATTTTAATATGCCATTAATAAAATCCGTACTAGTAGTCTTCAACTAAAGTACGTTTAACCATATTTTCATGCAATAATCTTTACTTTATATTACCATGTCTTATTAATTCACTCTTTTATAAATCTACGTTATACCTACAGATCGCTTGTCACAGATTTTACATACATCTATCAAAAGCTTCGTTATGTCTTCAACCCCTACACAATTCATAAGAACATATATTTACATTTCTAGTACAGTTCACCTTCACAGCGGAAAAAGGGTTCCTCCCTAAATAACTAATATTCAAATACAATTTATTCTACAGTAACATCTCTACCGACTCTATCTAAATTTTATCATACATCGCAGTAGAGTCCCTCGGGAGGCGGGAATGAGCTCTTAGATTCGTGGCATAAAGGGTTGGTGGAAATAATAATAATATGTGACGACTGTGGGTTCTGCGACGTATTTCGTTATTGTCTTTATATGTAGAGTTCAAGGTTTGTGGCGGTGACTTCAATAGCTACTGTAAGTATATACTAGGGACTCATAGCTTTGCTGGAATTGTGTTTTAATACTATTGAATGCTAGATAAGCAATTCTCTGAACTCATGGTAAGAACCACGACTTTAGAAATGTTAAGTACAAAAGCTTTTTTTGTTTTTTGCTACCGATTAGATGACAGGAGTTGTTAAGTCTCATAATGCCCAGTAATTACACTGCCTATAATGACCTTTAAACCGAAATACACTAGTGCATGTGCACTGCTGCTTGGCGGTAGAAAAAGGCATTGCGGTGGTACCCACCCAGACAGGCCCTCGCATACGAGAGACATACTATCAGTGATCACTACATTATATGAGAATAAACGCACTTTTTACTTAAACTCATTTAAATGAGAAGTCATGTAATACTTGGTAACGAAAGATCTTCTAAACTGAAATAAAACACTGCTGTTTATTATAAATAGCCAAAAACACGGCATCCACTGTTGGTAGGTCTCTCATATGTAAGAGTCCGTCTGGGTGGGTACCATTGCAACTTCTATTTCTACCGCCAAGCAGCAGTGTGCATGTAATGTTGTATTTCAGTTTGAAGGTCATTGTAGCCAGAGTAACTACTGACCATAATGAGACTTAACATCTCATGTCTCAGGATGACGAGCGCAGTAGAATGCCACACAGTACTTTGTAACTCAAGGTGCTGGATGGTGTTGCTACTGTTAATGAGTGGTCTTATCGCTTACAATCAGGTGAACGGCAGGCTCGTCTCGTCATTAAAGGACATAAAAAAATAACCCAGAAAGACGATGACTCTAGCTTACGATAATTACCTCTTAGTCAATAGTTTACAATTCTTTTTCACATTTAACTTGCTATTATCCATCCCAGGTAATTTAAATAATCTGTCCTGAAAATCGAGCACGGAATCACCAAGTCCACATGCACTGCACCAAAGAGTCAATAGTCAATATAAACTGAAATAATAACAGCATCCCTTTCGCTGCATCCATGTTTTTATTCAAGTATCAACCTCGTTTTACAATCCGTGGTATAATTGGATTGCTTTTAATAATTTTCACGTATATACATTCCGTTCAATAGACAATGTTCATTGTTTCTCTCTTCTGCTTGATTAGACGAATTCGATGCATTGTGGTTTTTTTATTGCTTATTGTTTGTACAATAATTGGTATGCGTTTTAATTGATACAAGTCTATTGTGGTTCGAGACAATAGACTGCTGAAAATGTGTGTATACTATAAAACCTTGTTTTGAGTGCAAATAAAACTATGAATTCACCGATGCTAAAAACGACAAGTGTAGCCAGGGACTTTCATTGTTCCTCTATATTTTTATTTGTTACTAGGGCTTGCAGACAAATAAGTAGGTCACCTAATAAATAAGTTCTATCACTCAAATACCCATAATGAATACTAGCAGAATGATATCAATAACCAAGCCATATATGCCTTCGAGGAAATTAATGAATATTTAATACTGAGGAAATGTTGTTTGAACTTTCGGAAATCTTACAAATCATAAACAAGCTGTCACTTTACGTAAATTTTCTTTGAGATAGTGGTATAAGCCCGGTCGAATTAGTTCATTCGTAATGTTTAAAAATAGCGTAGCTTTAGAGCTAAAGTTACTACTTCCAAAATTCAAATAACAAACTCGATTACCTTGATTTTTATGTTCATCAGTCTGAAATTTTGTCTCATATGGCGATGAATTCGCCCCATATCACGAGAGATCACGGGATAAGTATGGCGAAAATTAGATGCGCTAGTCATGTTTTGAACTACCCCTTTGATGATACAAGTCATGAGTGTATGTCAATACTAAGAAGATACATGGAAGCATACACACACACACACGTACAACACGTATATACATAATATTATTATTAAAAATTTTATGTTGACATTTTTTTTTTATTTTTTCCTGATATGTACGTGATCACCAGCGACACAAGTCTGGGTTAGCGCAGGAATCTCATAATTTTTTTTATTTATGATAAATGAATATGGTTACGTATGTATGTATGTTACTGATTTGGGTTTTGTTTCAGAATCTCGATCTCCCACGAGCCGAACGCAACGTTCGCTGAGCTGGTGATCTCGAACGTGAAGGCTGATGATGAGGGCGTGTTCCGATGCGAGATTACGTACTTGCAGGTCGGCGAGGACTGCAACACCGTGCAGGTCACCGACTTCCACACATACAGTGAGTAATACACATAGTTTTATATACAGCTTTAATTATATACAACTTATTTATTATTTAGAATTAATTCAACGCAGTTATTCTCAATGAATCTGTCTAAACGAAACTTATGTAAAATTTAAGTAATAATTACATTCTACTTGACTTAGGGCTTGTTCAACAAATTATAAGTAAATTTTATTTGTCAATTATTATATTAAGCAGCTAATGTGGGTAGTACTAATTTTATTACTATTTATTAGGGACATAGATTAGAGTGTTTCTTTTGTATTTGGTCGGCCTATATGTTTATGTGACGAGTAACATAAAACATTTACTCAGAAGTTGTGTAACAGACCCGTAATGTTACTTGAGTCACATCAGGAAATACATTATTCATACGACAGAAAAAGCCGATCTAAGCAATTGATTTTACAACTAACTAATACATATCGTATTTACATAATTTTGGTAAAATAACTACGTACACGGAATATTTTCGGATCGATTGCTTTATGGCTTAAAGGTCCAAGATTAACTGTGTTTTCTTTAAGTTCAATGAATACTTTTCTTCTTTGGAAATCTTTTTTAAACCTGGTTATATTTTAGTTATTACTTTTTAGCATTACTACGCTTAATATTATGTAGGTAATAAAAGTTAAATTTATTGTATAACATCGAATAGAAATACAAATAGGCGGTCACTGAAAATCAGTGCTGTGTTTTGGTTTTCAAAGCACAGCTTATGTTGAGATGACCACCCAGTTGTCGCGGTGAATATTATGTTGCACTTCGTTTGTTTTTTTTATGTATCACGTGTACTGCGATAATAAATTATTCTTTCTTTAAAAAAATATTTTTATTAAAATATAAACAACTAGCTTTTTATCGCGGCTCCGCCAGCGTGAATAAGTTTTACCGGGATAAAGTCCCTCTTTATATTTTCCCGAGAGAATAAGTAGCCTATGTGTTAATCCAGTACATGATCTACCCGTGTGCCAAATTTCATCGAAATCTGTTCAGTAGTTTTTGCGTGAAAGAGTAACAAACATTCTTAGAAACTTTCACGTTTATAATATTAGTAGGATTTATTTCCAAATACGTAATATTTTATCACCCTTAGTATAACTCGTATTTTTTAAATCTAGAAATAGAGCATACACCAATGTAGAGATTAATTCATGTAGGAATTTAAGTACTTTATCATCAAATAGCTGAAATTGTACGAATAGAGAGAGCCGACATCATTTGTAATTAACTGCGCTGTAAAATACCACGAATGTTTATGGAAATATTTCTAGTCTAAATATATTTCGGGGTTGAATGATGAAGGAAGTATGTATGAAGGTGGTCCTCGTTTCAGTCTTCGTCATAATTTAAGTTTTCCATGATGTAATAATTGCAAGGCGGTTTCGCAGGTAAACGCAATATATTTCGTCCGAACAACAGTACACGGTAATAACAACGTTCTGTGGATAGCAAACTAAACTTCGAATAACCCGAACTGCATCTACAATGCAATGCAATCGAATCAGCCCTGTATTTTATACTGCCCACTGCCGAGCACGAGCCTCCTCTACTACTGAGAGGTGTTAGGCCTTAGACTACATTACAATATTCATTATTGAGATACTGGTAATTAACCAGCTTCATATTAGATAATGTTTTAATCACTCTGACATATAAAAATAGGGTGAAAAATATTTAGATTATTTGTGGAATGTAGAAAAATCTACGAGCAAAACTTAGTATAAAATAAATCTGATATTCTGCGAAAAATAGAATCGAAGTATGCAACTAAAAGCCGTGATAAATAATTTCTCTGTAACTGCACAATTGAATAACCCGCCTTTGAAGTTAAATGTAGTACAATGAATGAAACTTGGCGAGTTCAAGTCGACCCGGCGTCGAATTAAAGTCGACCCCGTGGCGACCGTGAATAGACCGCGTTATCATTGTTGTTTCTACCTTCACCGATCCTTATTCTAAGTTCAAACGACTTTATCTCCAATTGATTTTGTTAAGCGTTGTTTTTTCTTTAAGTACTTTTTTTTGTAAGTTGAAGGATGAAACGGGCAAGTGACTCGCTGTAGTGTTAATTTTGAATTATATAGCCCTGGATTAATCTATACTGCGTTCATCAACGGCATTAGATGTTATCTCATAACGAACATTGTCCAGAACATTCTAAAAAAATTAAACCGCCTTCAAAAACCACTAAATACCATAAAATAATACATTACCTATACCTAAACTGATTACCAATTTTGGACTCATTGATTAATTACATTTAGAAGTTTTTTTTTTCAATTAAAAAAAGAATTTTCCACATTAGTTATTAGTTTCATAACCAATTCATTCCATCCATTCAATCAATTCATTCATCCATTCCTTTTCATAACTCAGTTCAGAGGTAAAAAACATTAAAAAAATCACATCTAATTGACAACCTCCTCCTTTTTTGAAGTCAGTTTAAAAACTAACAGAATAAGTATTTAGACATAGGGAAATTGGTTTATTTTGAAAAAAAAAATTAAGCCAAGTTCCCTATATACTATGTGTAATATACCGTAGTAACGGTACACCATGATATCCACGCATTTATTTTAAATCCAATCATTTTTCAATCAGTAATTCACATAAATTTTGATTATCTAATATAAGAATTGAACCTTAGATCTCTCTAAACTATAGGTTACAAGTCTGCAACGCACGAAAGGACATTATCGTGTTATCTTGTCAAACAGTAGCTGCTCTTATTATATCACTACCTAGTACCTACCCCTCCGAGGATGCAGGTGTGATGTTATTTACTCATATATTTTATTTATTGTCTCTTCGCTCAACAATAAACGGAGGTGTAGCCGACTAGCGCCTTATGTACCGACACGGTACAATCATTCGAAGACTTATCAGTATTAAGGATGGGGCTGTTATCGATATCGACAAACATCAAATGAATTAGGGATTCTTGTAACTGTATTTATTTAATATTGAAATGACTGCTATGACTGCTGCGGCGGCGTAGTTCTGTGGCATTGTGGTACAACAATAGAGCTGAGGTCTCGGGTTCGAATCTCGTGACGGGTAAAATGATATTTTCCACTCAGTATCATGGCGCATCCACTCACCCTGCGTCAGTGCCACTGGTATGTGTAGATGCGCCATTAGCCCAGAGTTGAGAAATGCCCAGTAAATGGCAATAGACTCTCTATTACATGAGATCTAACATGCCTGGCAATATGTGGGTGTGTTATACCTCTGCCTACCTCTGAAAAAGAAATAAGGCGTGATGGTACATATGGAAAGCTTTTAAAGTGTAAGAACAATACCAAACATGTTAAGTCTATTGTAAAATAAATGATTTGTGTATTTTTAGCACTAATAAGTAATAACACAATATTTTGGTATAAACTTAAGTGTCGAAGAATCAAAAGTTGTATTAATTGATAACTCGAACTATATCAAGTTCAGAATATTTAATAGGACCAGTTGTAGACTTGCAGTTGTAGTTTAATAGGAATTAGCGTGGCATTTTTGCCTTGCTCTCAAAGCTTACGTCCAGGTTTCTCTGAAAGATACAACTCTGGAAAATTCTATATAAAAGCTCATCAGGAATACTTGATTCCTCGACTTAGCATTTGAACCCAAGACCTATCAACTCATATCCCTTACAACATGCTGCTAGAAATTTTCCATACAATATTTCGATATATCGTTACTGTATCTCCCCTCCCTACAGCAGTCCGTCCCGTCTGTGCCGTTATTACGTTTGTATGGCCCCGGGCTTTTTGTCTCCCTTTCTGGCGTGTTGGCTGAATATATGTCTGTCCCTCTCGCGTGAAGATAGTGTTTTATTCCTTACATCTTCAGCAAATTGGTGGTAAGTATTAGTGACAGTGGATTGTTGAGTTTATTTAGTGGGATAAATTGAGTAAGACTCTCTGGTTTAGTTAGATTTATGTTTGTGTGGTCTGAGTTCAAATTCCACGTTGAAAGACGAATTTCGTGTAAATGTTTATTTTGAAAATATCACACATTCCTGAGATTCTATTTAATGCTTGCTTTTGTTATAGCATAATGTAAACTTGATAGATCGCATATGAATTATAGCTCTGCCTACCTATTTCGTTAGACCAAAGATTCATAATTATGCGTTGTATAAAAATTGTCAAAACTCAAAATCGCCAAAATCCATGTTATTTAGTTCTATTAATTATATGTCTTGCAGTATCACGTAAACATCTCAAATTATTATCCGCCATTACTAAAAACTGATATTGATCTTCAAACATTGTTTTAAATGTGTATTATACTTCCCATCTGCTCTAGAGCTCTTTGCCCGTCTATAATTAAATGCCCACAACATTGAAACACGATAATTCCCACATCCATCTGCCTACTTCAAATTTACAATCTAAACAATACTTTTAAAGATTAATTAGGCCGTTATGGCTCCGTGTTCCAAAAACCCAAATTGTTGCGTTAATTCCCATATTGAAATATTAATTAAGGACGGAAAATGTTTTAGACCCTTTTTATGTTAAATAAGGTCCGATATTCACTGTTTTGGTAGCGCTGTGTTATACGTAGGCCGTTCTCACGGGATCGATTCCTGGGTAAAGTGATATTATTCTGCTTAGTACTAGCCTGCAGTCTTTAATTTGTGCGTGATATAGCGATTGGCTCGACCCCTATCACATCGTGGGACGGAATACATAGCGAAAAGTGGCTGCCCGTGATACAACTCTGTCTGGCCCTTCGGGGGTAAAGGGATGATGAATTTGTATTAGTCTTTTCATGTTATGTTGCATTTTTATCTAAACATTAACCATCTAATATGTGTACTATTTGTTAATAAAGTCTCAGAAAATTCAAAATACTTTCTGGGGACCCGAAGCGTGTTTGAAATATTTAATAAACAAGCTCTTTTGTAGTGAAAATAGGTAGTAACCTATACTTATATCATGTAGAGGAAAGATTTGTATTTTCGTATTTTTGTAATAAGCTCAGCCCACCGTTTCACTTCTGCCTACCTATTATAGTTTCAGACGCGAGCATATGAATGTTTAATTTGAAATTCTTAATTATGTGCCGGATGGGAACCGTGTATTGGTCGTGATGTTACATATAAATTTGGACTGCATTAACGTTATTTCCGAAAAGGCGCAATTTTATTTTAAATATACTTTTATATTTGTTGAGTATTGGTTTGGTTCACGCATGTATTTTATACTGCCAAAAAGCATACAATTAATATTTTAATTCATAATGGTTTTACAACTAAAGACATATACAGTTAATCAAATGTGTGTAATTTATTATAGCCGGTTAATAGTGGAGAAGAAAGTACAAGGAACTTTATCATTGCTCTTTTAAAAACTATTTTACAGTGGCAGTTGCTACAATTACCTCTACAATTATATCTGCCTTCCTTAATTCGGGTTATTTATTTTACACAGGCACGGAAAAATTACCCTTCTGTACCTGATAGTAAGCGGAGAAGTCCAGAAAGAGTGTTCATTCCTGGCTAGTCGACACAATTATGCAGGCCTGTCTGACCCGGATATACACAAGCTGATTTCTTTTAATCGACTTTAAAAAAGGAGGTTATCAATTTATCGTCTATAGATTATGTTTATTACCTCAGAACTCAGTCATTCATAACTGGTTTGGAAAATACTTCCATATTGGTCTCATAGATATTTTTCAAAAGCGGTTCAGTGGTTTGCTATTTTAATCAAAATAACTGGAATAATGATAACACAGGCAGGGAATGAGCGAATGGATGACCTGTTAATTTTCCAGGGGCGATAAACTTTGGTATAAAATCATAGATGTATTGTCGACCTTATACTAGGGATTAGGAAACGGGTGCGAGGGTATCTAGACCTCCTGAAATTATTCATTAGCTTTCAATTCTAAATAGGAATCCGATTAGTGGAAATGTAGTTCGGGCAAAATGATATTGGTTTGTTTTTGCTCAATATCAGCCCGGAGCCTGGAATTTGTGCCCGATATGAGGATAGGCTCGCCCCCTATCACATTGAAACGGGATACACGGCGTAAAGTGGGTGCACTATTTGCCATGCCTAATCCTTCGAGGATAAGGGCGTGAATGTATGTGTGTGTGTGCGTGTGTTTGTGTGTGTATAAATGTATTTTGTGACCTAAGAGAATGATCTGATGAATTTTGAGTCCATTTCACTAACCATTGAGTTACAGCAAAACGAATAGTAGTCACAGCAAAAATATCATATTTTTAAAGCACGAGTTTCAACTTTAATATCAATTTTGAACCTGGCAAAGGCGCGGTTCGTTTCGGCTAAAAATCTTTGAAAAGACATATTTTTGTGTGGATTAATCCGACTCCTCTTTGAGTGCAAGTTTCCGCCTTTGATATGGAACAGCTATTTAAAAGAAACAAAAATATTATTTGGGTTCTAGGAAGTAACAAAAATTGCCTTGTAAATACCAAAATCCATATGAACATAACATGTGCAGCGCTGTTTATATTTAAAATGGCTTCTATAAATATCAAGTACATTTAGGGCTAACTGTACAACTTGCTGATAAATGTTACTCGTCACATAAATGTATAAGCCGACCAAAAAAAGTCTCATTGTTTATAATAAATAATAATACCAGCCCCCTTAGTCTACCACGCTGGCCTATTGCGAGTTAGCAGACTTCACATACCTTCAAAATTCTTATGGAGAATTCTCAGGTTTCCTCACGATGTTTTCCTTCACCATTAAAGCGAAAGATATTTGATAAACAACACACATATAACTTCGAAAAGTCAGAGGTTGTGTGCCTTGGGTTTGAACCTCCGGACATTGTCTCGGCAGACCGTTCCATTCCCAACTAGGCTATCATCCACTCATTGTCTAATGATAATAAAATGAGTAACTACTATCTACACTAGCAGTTTAATACTATGACTGTCAAATTAAATGTACTTGTAACCTGTGAAATAGGGGCTTAGTATTTTAATATAGATTGCTCAAATACTGTAACGGAAAACATCGGACCGATATGTCGTATGGGTTACGTAAAACATCGTAAAACCGAAATGTCCATCGGCCCGTGACGCGAACGTACTCAGCAATCAATACATTTATTTCACCAATTAATATATTTTACGTTCGTTGCTGTCATTTAATGCGCCGTCATTAATCGTACGCGTTCGTTGCGCGTAATGTAATTTAAAAATATGCGATGAAACGAAACCAATAATTTTAGTTTTGATGGTTCGCGTGCGGTTTATGGGTTTGTAATGGGTTTAAAATGACATTACGACTGATGGAAAGCTATATTGTAAGCTTTTAAGCTCTTTCCAGTATTTAAGTCCCGCTTTATATTTTCCAGGGAGACAACGTAGCATATGTCACACGCTGGTAATGTAGCATTACATCATTGAAATATTTTCCGGTAGTTTTCGAGATTATCCATTACAGACAAAGAAGCAAACAAAAAATGAAAACTTTCCTGTTTGTAATATTAGTACAGATTAAGCTGATCGCAGCATCAGTGGCGTAATGGCCTTTTGGCACTACCAAAATATAGATATGTCAGTTTGCTGAGACTTTTATGTTACTCTTCTACCACCAAATGTATGTGAACTAAAAAATTAAAAATAAGTAATAGTTTATAAAAACTAAAAAAACACGCTTTATAAAAAACGGTCAACGTAAACATAGAAAATAATTATTAATAAACTTGAATTGAGAATAGTGTACATAAGAAAAACATGTATTTTAATGTAAAAAAAGCGTGGGGTGCATCGTGTCAATAGTTATAAATAGTTTATTGACATTTAATATGAGTAGAAGGATTATCATTCTGATAATATCTTTAAAATGCACCCCACGCTTTTTTTTACAATAAAATACATGTTTTCTTATTTTCTGTTAAAGTAAATATTTACGGTTTACAGATTTTTTTCCTGTACGTGGTCTGTAAGCCCTTGCTTCTTGCCGAATTTCATGATTCCAGGCCAACGGAAAGTACCCTGTAGGTCTGAGCGAATCGCCTTATGAAATACCAAAATATGCGAGATAAACGGACATTATAATCTTTTGATCACGTTGACTTACAAGTTTGTTTTTTTTTACAGCTGATAGAAACCGTAGATCCGTCTATTTCATATAAATATCAACCTGATATCTCTATGCGTTCCTTAGAAAAGGGGTCTTGACAGACAGACAGACGCTCGGACAACAAAGTGATCCCATAATGGTTCCTTTATTCCTTTTGAAGTAAGGAACCTTAAAATTGGTAGTAATATTACCTTTTCAAGCATACAATAGTCCTGTATAATCAATCGTTTACTAAAACAATACGTGCTTTTAATTACAGTTATTAAAAGTAGTGATTTTTTTTTTTTTTGTCCCTGACTAAACTCTTGTTAGCCTGACGAGGGTCGGCTTATACAAGAACACCGGTCTTGTGGGTGAGCGCAGAAGGCGCTCGCAACCCTTAAATTTAAGCGACCACGCTGAGGGCGACCCACTAATGGGTCACGACCTCGGCTCAGGGCGGCCACTGAGAGGATAAGACATCAACGTTTGGGGAATATGGTTTTTAACCTAATCCTATTTTACGTGTTGATTGTAGTCTTCGGCACGCGGGCCGGAACTGCTACGAGAGGGCAGGGTTATGGGGAACGCGACGAGGTCCTCGACGGCGAGGACGGTACAGCGGTCTTGTGGAGTGTATGAGCTTTAAATGCTCGTTCTTTTCGCGTAAAGCTAGAGTGATTTCGTCCTCTGGATCGGTCAGGACTGATCGCGGTCGTCTCCATTTGGCGCGGTCAAATGGAGTATATATAGACGCTTTACGGATAAGCGTGTTCGGGTGGTTTACCGCCCTGTCGAAATAGCGTCTGCTGGCGCACTGCATAAAGTGCCTGATGGTCGGCATATTGGTGTCCACGTGGAGGTTGCGATTGCGAACGTACCACGGGGCACCAAGTGCATGTCGTAAGAATCGATTTTGAAGCACCTGCATTCGCTGAAGGCGACCGGGCGGTAAATGAGCGAATACGGGCGACGCGTATGTCATTATCGGACGGATGCATGTTTTAAAGATCCTAATCTTGTTGCGGATTGACATCTTACTATTTTTGTTTAGGAGCCAGTGAAGCTGGCTCATCGCGAATGCGGCTCGCGCGCGTACCGCATTTACGTGTGGGATGAAGGTCAACCTCTGATCAAGGGTTACTCCTAAATATTTGGCTTGGCCCTTCCAGGGAATAACCTGGTCGGACATGCGGACTGAAAAGTGAGGGACATGGACTTTCCTTTTCCGAGTGAAAAGGATGGCCTGACTTTTGGTGGGGTTGACGGTGATTCGCCATTTGCGGAACCACTCACCGAGTTCGTCGGCGGCGGTTTGCAAAGTGCGCACCACTTTGTCGGGGTCTATACGTGAAGCGTATATTGCGGTATCATCCGCGAATAGTGCCAGATGGGCGTTTTGTGGTCTAGGGATGTCGCTTGTGTACAGCGAGAATAGAAAGGGGGATAGGGCGGAGCCTTGCGGGACTCCGGCCGTGATGGTGTGTCGGGAAGAGAGAGTTCCCTCCACGCGATATCTGAAACCGCGATTCGACAGGAAATCTCGTATGATGTGCACGAGTTGTGTGGGCACGTTGAGAGTGTACAGCTTGAAAAGCAAGCCGTTGTGCCACACCCTGTCGAATGCTTTTTCGATATCGAAGAAAATAGCACCGGTAGGCATTCCTTTACGAAATTGATCGTGGACATACTCCGTGATGCGGAGCACCTGATTGACACAACTGTGTCTAGGACGAAAGCCAAACTGTTCTGGAGGGATCAAATTTTGATTAAAAGCTACTATTTTAAGGCGGTCGAGGACGATCCGCTCGTAGATTTTGCCCAGAGTACTGAGCAGACTGATGGGCCTATAAGAGGAGGGTTCGAAAGCGGGTTTCCCCGGCTTGTGGATTCCTATCACAACTGCCTCTTTCCAGACCTCTGGGAAGATGCAGTTACGAAACGCGGCGTCATAAATGGATGTTAAGATTTGAACTAGATGCTCCGGGAGCATCTTAATCATACGAGTAGGGATTAGATCGCCCCCGGGGGCTTTTCTACGTTTGAGTGCCTTGATCAGAGTGGTGACTTCTTCGATCGTCACCGGCGCAAGGGGGTCGGGCGGCGGGTCGACGTCCGGGTCGACGTTATCGTATAACGGTCGCGGTATAGAGACTGGCGGTGGCCGGACCGCGTTCCTATCTTCGACGAAGGTGTCAACCGCAACAAGAATGTCGTCATCTACGGGTACGGAGGTGAGCGAGCATTGAGACTCCAGGCTGCCGGCCAGAAGTTCCGCTTTCTCGTCGTCATCAAACGCCGGGCGTTGATTCGGACGATTGAGCGGAGGCATGGAGGCCACATCGTTTCTCTTGAAGGAACGAACCAGTTGCCAAAAGGCGGTATGTGTCGGATCGATATCGGCAAGGCGAGTGTCCCACCTCGAATCGACGACCTCTTTTATGCGACGCTTAACCTCACGTTGGAGGTAGCGCGCAAGATGTCGTCGTTCCGGGACGGGTCTCGTCGCGCAGGCTTTGAGCGTAGCGTTACGCAACCTCACCCACCACCGAACGTCTTCGGGAAGTTGCCAGTGACTGTGAACAGTCTCTGGCACCCTCTCGGAGCTTTCGCTCAAGACGTTCTGAAGGTGGTCGGTGAAGACGCGTATCGCGCTGGTCGTTTCCTCAGGAGTCACGATGTTGGTCGGGATCGCGGAAAGATCAGTGGATGAGGTGTCCGCGAGCTTGGTGCCTAAAAGACGCCAATTCGTTTTCACCTTCATCGGGATATTAGGACCTGTGTCTGTTGGACTGTTTTCGGGGACTAGATCGAGGATCACAGGTCTGTGGTCAGAGTCTAACTCTTGTAACACTTGCATGGAACGCACGCTAAGGCTTACGTTCCGTACAAGTGCCACGTCGAGTATGTCCGGTCGGTGGTCGTCGTTGTAACTATAGTGGGTAGGTTCTGAAGGAACCAATAGGCTTAGATTGATTGTGTCAAGACAACTCTCTAGGACTGCACCTCGCTCGTTGGTCGAGTTGCAGTTCCAGAGAGTGTTCTTGGCATTGAGGTCTCCCGCCAAAATGACGGAATCCCCCAGATCAAATAGGGTTTCGAGTTCGTTGGAGTGAAGCTCCTTTGTGGGCGAGAGATAGGCCGATATGATGGTGATCGGCGGGTGTCCGGTCATGGCTAGCCTGCAGACCGAAGCCTCAATGTTGCTCAAGCTTATCGGTGATTCTAATGGAATACAATGAAGGGACCTTTTGTAATAAATGAGAGTGCCTCCTAAACGGCCACTGGTACGATCATTTCGCACCAGTTTGAAGTTTGGGATGTTGGGATCGCGGTGAGAGGGCTTAAGGAACGTTTCCTGGATGAGGAAAACGTCAATTTGGTTGTCGCGGACAAAAGAAGAAATTTCGGCTTTTTGGTCCCGAATGCCGTTACAATTGAAAAACCCCACTCTGAGGGAGCGAGGTTTTGTCCGCTGGGGGAGTTGTCTGGCGTTGGTAGCCATTTATGAGATTAAAGAGGGGAGACGCACAGCGTTAACTGTAGCCTCGAAGATTTGTTGCTGGATCAGAGCGATCTCAGCGATTAGAAGGGGGTCTTCTACTCCCGTACGGGTGAGTAGACGGGAACGCTCGAAAAGTTTCCCGTGGAGAATCATTATCTCCGGGGAGCCTAATAGTGAGGCGACTGAGGAAGAGGCGTCGCTTGCCTTCGCCGCCACCGTCGCCGACTGAGAAAGGGTGGGAGGGGTGGTGGGTTTGGGTTTGGGTTTGGGCTGGGCTGCCTTTGAAGAAGGAGCCACAGCTGGGGGAGGAGAGGGTCGAGTAGAGGCCGGGGCAGCGGGAGTGACTCCGCTGGGGGCCTGTGAGATGGGTTCAGCGCGCGCCGTGGGAGGAAACCACGGGTTGCGCACTGGCGCAGGTGCCAGTTTGAATGTGGTGGCCTGAGGGGCCGAGGGAGCCGCAGCTTTAGGAGCTTTGGCAACTCTTTTGGGGGCGCGAGGGCATCCGCGATAATTCGCTGGATGGCCGGTTTGCCGGCAGTTGGTGCACGAAGGCGGCTCCGTGCACTGAGAGCGGTCCTTAGGACGGGGGCACTCGGATGTGCCGTGTTCGCCGAGGCACTTGACGCACCTGGCGGGGAGGCGACAGCCACGAGAATTGTGGCCGTATTTCTGGCAGTTGTGACACTGCCCTATCTGGGTCGATTTGTGTGGGGCTTCGACGGTGAAGCCGCCTAGCCCCGAGATATCTTTTATCTCAAATAGTCTTTTGACGTCGGAAGGGGACTGGAGGATGGCGAGAACCATCTCGTATTGAATTCCCGGCCGGGAGGCGCGGGACTGTCTGTGCATCCTGTGCACTTCTAAGGTGACTATGCCTTTCTCTTCAAGGCCTTCTTTGACCTCGAGAGTCGACATTTGGACTGGGATACCGCGAATGACGTAGCGGAAGCGCCACTCGTCAGGCAAGGAGTAAGTGAAATAGTGCCATTTCTTGGCATCTAAAAATTTGGTCAGCGCCCTGTGGTCCGCGATTGAGGCGGGCTGCAGGGCAAGAAGCTTGTGGATCTTATTCCACGAGTTAGAGGAGATGGATATGCGCTGTTTGCGCAGTTCGTCAAATATGTCCCGAATGGACATATTTGAGGGGATTTGGAGGTTCAACCTCGGGGGTTTTTTAGGCCCCTTTGGTTGAGTCGGCGGCGGTGGCGGCGTCGACGCAGACGCGGACGCGGTTGGCGCTGAAGGCGCGGAAGGCGCAGAAGGCGCGGATGGGGAGGCTGGTGCGGGAGCAGCGACGCTTCTCTGCTTCTTCCTCCGGCTGTTTTTCACCGTGGTGAAGCCGTCCTCGTCGCGTTCCGACGAGGACGACTCCTCCCCGGATTCACAGGCGGAGGAAGAGGCCGAGATCGGCCGTTTTTTAGGGTTGTTAGTGGCTTCGGGTTGGCTGGGGGACGTGTCCATTTCCTCTTCAGACTCCGCGGAGCCGCCCGAGGTTTCGGTGGTCTCTGTCGAGGTCGTAGCCTCGGACGACTCCGAGGTGTCTGAGGACGCAGACGGTTCCCTGGCTTCCCTAGCCATAGAAATAATTTCTTGTCGGACCGCGTTGTCCGACCGGAACATCTCCCTTACCATGTTCATTATCTCCTCCTTTGAGATAATGGGCACGGTGAGGGGAGCGCTAATGGTTTTAGCGGCGACGACAGGCCGCTCGGGAGCCAAATCCATCGGCCCAGAATCAGCCATATTGGCGGCTGAGTCCGAGCCTATGGTAGAAAATGATTTGGGGGCCGCGTGTGTGTTCACTAACCCCGGGTGTGCACCGCCTGTAAAGAACACACAGAAGAAACCAGGCGGGTTCACACAAAACGAAACGAGCGCGGATCGCGACGCGGTGTGGGACGCGATGAACTAAGTCCCCGGGTAGGAACGCCCGGGGGTGAGTGAGTGCGTGTCCCTCCCCGCCGGGTATAGGCGAGGGGGGGTGTACTTAAAATTAGGTGTGCCCTAAGCTTGTATCCCTTTTGCCAGTCTTATTGTGCAAAAGGGTTCCTAGCAGTCCGTGTACCGTAAACGGTATTGGCCGGAGGCCGCACGCTCAACCGATACACGGGATGGATTTTAAGGAAAGGGTAGGGTTGGGAAGGTGATATACGGGAGAGACTGCGGTGTGCCTCCGCAGCCTCCGGATCCGTACCCGTCGGCTTTGCCTTGCCCTGAAGGGGCGCAGCGCGTTGCCGGTGACGCGACTCGGCTTGTTAGCACCGTTAGGTTTCCGCCGAGCCAACGCCCTGAAGGGGCCAAACGTCGATAAGAAACAAATTGGGCTAAACCCTGTCCTGAAAAGGACGCGGCTTGGCCCGAAATAGGCTAACAAAATAGCAAAGGGTTGCCCCTTTGCTACCTGTTTGGCCTTGGCTGTAGCGAGGTCGCTACGGAACGTACCGAGCAGGTACTCGGACGGAACAATGGAATGTCGCAGCAGGTACTGCGACAAACAAAAGGTCCGCTCGGGTCGGCTGCTCGGAACGGAATGTAAAAGTAGTGAGAATTAATCATGTTATTTTCGGTCTGCGGTTTCGTTCACATTACGCAGGGTGTAATCAATTTGTTAAATCAAATTTCTGCTCACGGCTCCGCCCGCGTAAAAAAGTTTTTCCGGGATAAAAAAAATCGGTATAAAAAGTTGCCTATAGAGAATTTATCCATTATAAACAAACAATCAAATCTTTCCTATTTATAATATAAGTATAGTTAAACTGAGCACATTGATCATCATTGTCAAGGTTTTGTCATCTGATGATCTTCACCGCTCATAAATACATCATCAGCCACATGACATCCACTGCTGAACATATGCCTCCCCAAAAATTTCCAGACGGACCTGCCAAAAGCAGCCCGCATTCAGCGTGTTTCTGCGACCTTTATCAAGATATATACGGCCAATTCATTGCCGAGAAATACAAAGAATTATAAAAGTAACAATTGCTAAAGTTGCTGATGTTTCTCCAGCCACTATCGTTTGTATAGGAGTGTATTGTTTTTGGAAACGACGCGATGGTGTTCATGTGTAGCCTTTAAGAGCGTATGCAGATGATGTTGTCAAAAGAAGTGACGAGTGACGACGCACTTCAAACGTGCAGTTAACGCGAAACACTGAAATTTTACTTAATAAAACCCATCCAAATCGAATCAAAATTTTTTGACAAAATCGCTGACATACAATACACATACATACAGGTCGAACCTAGAACCTTCTCTTCTTGAAGTCGGTTAGAAATGTGCGGGCGAAAACGCGCTGAGAGCGCGCGTATAAATTACGCCGTCTGCGTAGCCCCTTACGACATAGTTATGTAATTTTTAGGGATATGAGTGTGCTGTGTACTCTTTTTATTCCAAGCACGGACTTTTAATCGCACAGACCCACGAGCAAAAAGAACTTGATATTTTAATTCCCATGTAATGCTCCAGATTCTGTTAAATAAATGTAAAAGCAGAGTTGCGCCAAGAAGCCGTCTCTGATTGGACAGATAACGGGCCAAGTTATCTTCACTTCAGAGGGGCCGACAGACAACAGTTCATATCGCGTTCTACTTGCAAAATATTTCTCATACTTTAAGCTTAAGAAAAAACAATAATTTATTTTTTCAACTAATCTTTTTTACACTAATATTATAAAACGGTATATGTTTGTGATTTTGTTTGTTTTTCCTCCTGCAAGTTAGACATACCACTGGTCTGGTTCTGATCTGGTTGGTCTGAAAATCTTTGGGGAGACCTATGTCCAGCAGATGACATCTAAAGGCTGAAAGAGAAGAAAAGGAGTTTGTATCCTGAAATTAACATAGGTTACTTTTTATCCTGGGAAAATATGTAGCTGGACTGTTATCCCGATAAAAACTATATCATGCTGCTGGAACCGTAATTAATAACTGATAAATAGCAATAATATGTGTAACAAAGCGTCTCCAAACGTACATCTGACACTCTCATTAACTGATCAAACGAACCAGGCTTTGATCTCAATAGTGTAACTAAATACTGTGTGATTAATTAATGGGTGACCTTGGAGAGACATTATCGGCTTTACGGAGAGGCTGATCAAAGACGTGCACCGTAGGATTATGCGGTTTAGTAAAGATTTAGCTGTGAGTATGATATAGATTGTTAGACTAGCTTTTGCTCCAGGTCATACACACACACACTCACGCCTTTTATCCCCGAAGGGGTAGGCAGAGGCGCTACTAATGTACCCACTTTTCGCCGTGCGTATTCCGTCCCATGATGTAATAGGGGGCGAGCCTATCACCATATCGGGCACTAATTCCAGACTCCGGGCTGATGATCAATAGAAAAATCCAGTACCTATCACTTTGCCCAACCCGGGAATCGAACCGCATTGCAATCGTACCGTAATACAACTACGCCTCCGAGGCAACTCCAAGTTATATCTGCGAGTAGTTTTTTATTCGAGCACGGCAAAGTGACTGCACCTCGCTTGATGGTAAGCGCGATAGAGTATGGAATGGTAGCAGATGGTTATCTCATGCCATTCGCCACAACTATGCCGGCCTACTGAGCTGCTTCTTGCTGCTTTGTATGCCTTTTCCGGGAATATAAGTATGTTTTTATCACTTGCCACTTGACATCTTTATAGGCTACATATTATCATCGCAGTAAAGCAAATTTGCTGTGCCTTTGATAATCTATATATATAAAAATCAATTGCTGTTCGCTAGTCTCGCTAAAACTCGAGAACGGCTGAACGGATTTATCTTATCTTGGTCTTGAATTATTCGTGAAGGTCTAGGGAAGGTTTAAAAGGTGGGAAAAATTCAAATAATTGCCGGGAAAATCCTCAAAACAGCATTTTTCTATTTCCCATACAAACGTTTTCTAAATAAAATGGTGTAATTTATTACCGCTGCATAAAGTTCAAATTCGCGTGCTCGTTAGTAATCTTCTGACATCTATTACAAATTGTCGATAGGGCACGTAGAGTTTCGTGTCAGTGTCGTATTTAATGATGTTATGTAATTTAGAGATTATATTGACGATGAGTGGTATAAATGTAAAATGTTAGGTACGTTTCGTTTATGTAATTCAAGTTAATATAAGGTGTTACGTGGATAATAATATACACGACATGTCTATATTATCGTCGACGGTGTGAAAACTTGCCTTATGTAAACGTAGCAAAAAAAATGATGTCAGTGGTTACATTGCTACTAATCGAGTAGGTATGCTAAAACATTTATTTATCTTTGGAAATCAAACAGGTCTATTAATTATAAAGGCGAAAGTTTGTAAGAATGTATGGATGTTTGGATGTATGGATGTTTGTTCCTATTTCACGCAAAAACTACTGAAGGGATTTCGATGAAATTTGGCACACGGGTACATCATGTCCTGGATTAACACATAGGCTATCTTTTATCCCGGGAAAATATAAAACGGGACTTTTATCCCGGAAAAACTCATTCACGCGGGCGGAGCCGCGGGCAAAAGCTAGTTAGAAATAAAATAAATAATTCCTCCACGAACGTCTGGTTTTTTCAGAATGCACAGCCTATCTAAGTTTAAAGTTGAGAGACTTGACCAAAGACGTAAAAAGGCGGATTTAATATACTTGCACAAAATAATTCACGCTCAAATAGATTCTCCTGAACTTTTATCATTGGTAAATTTCAATACAAATTATAGAGCGCGTAATCCAAACATCTTCACGCTGCGTGTGTTCGTAAATAATACGTCTTTTATAACCCTACCGTCAGAATGTGTCGTCTATATAATGAGCTCTTGACTGCCTCGGTGGCGTAGTGGTATTGCGTACTGTTATACAGGACTTTGTAAATGGGTTTTTAAAAAAATAAAAAATACAGAATAATTTTAAAAGACAGCCGTCTAGCGTGAAGGATGGGAAGAGACTGACGGGGACCAAGGGGGACCGGTATATATCATGTATGGGAGAGCTGAGTGGACAATAGGATAGTGCAGGATAGGCAGGAAAGGGTGCATTATATAACTATAACACCTCCCTGGGGTGGACTAAACATCGGGGTTGAATTTCGATGTTTAGGGGATAAAGGATGTGGAAGTTATATTTTGGTTCTGATGCTAGGAGATGGGAGATTTTGAACATCAGAACGGGGTTTAAAGGTCTCCATGGGTATGATGCTTGGTTCGGGATCTGGTGTTGGATCTGTGGGTGGATTAACAGGGATAGGTAGGGAAAATGTTGGTGTAAGTTGGGATAGGCGGCTCTTCGATTTAATAAATTTAAAGAACTTAAAACTAACAAATACAGAAATGATAATAACTAATATAATTGTTATAACGGAGTAATGAGTCCCGTATTTGATAATATTGGGTTGGTCCACAACCCTATCTGCGTCGTCAGATAGTGATTTTAATTTTAATTTAGTATCTGCGGTAAATATGTCGAAATCAATATTTTTTAATATCAAAGGGGGCTCATTACTTATTAATTTTTTAATCTTAGCTAAATTACAACATGAATCTTTTAGTATGTTGAAATCTGATCTGACTACAGTGACATTGATTTTTATGCTATTAAATTTTGGTAACAATTGCGTATGTCTACAATGTGCTACACAATTGTTTGGGACAGTCAATATCCCTGTACCGACAATATTGATGTTGGTTATCCCTTGATTGGGACATTCGATGAATAGTTTGTTGTCCTAGGATTGCACATACAACCAATTATTATTATAAAGTGGTGTCCATAAGTCTATATTTCCGTGGATGAAGTCAGTTTTACACTGCACTGGTAACGCACTTATTACGCTTGATATGATTTCACTCTCACAGCACGGATTTGCACTGGACGGGAACACTGTTGTCACGTCGCAGATGTATTCACGTGGATTTGTAGTTATGCATTCCCTCAGTGAGTCTAGAGTGCAGTACTCGGATCTGTCTTTGGTCATTGCTATGTATTTAGTGCTAGGTATTATGAAACTAAAAGAGTTTGGGTTTACATTATCATGAGGGGTAGGTAAAGCTATACTATGAAATAGGTCATACTCTCTAGGAGATACTAATGGTATCCTTAAAATAAAAACAATCTTGTTGCTTAGGCTATAACACATTACATTAGAAATATTTGATAGGCTATGAATATTGCCTAACGTTAAGCTGACAGGTAACTTAAGGTCTACAGGTAAGTATCTATAGTTATCAACAATTTCTTGGTATAACTGCACGGGTGGTAAAACCGCCGGGTGCAGGATGTTATGACTACATGATAGGATTGCATTTGTTACGTCTGCCAACTGGAAAGATAACGCAAGTAACGATGCTTCTAAAATGTTTAAGATTGAATTAATGTTAGATTTAATTAATAATTCATTAGATATTATTGTAATATTATTTAATCTTAATACGAAATTGTCGATAGCTTGATTGAGGCTGGCTTCATTAAGTTTTATTTTATGCAAAGTATCATTAAATTTGGATAGAACTGAACTTGTTACTAAGATATTTTCTTTCATTAATGAACCCAGTCTTTTTTCATTATTTTGAATATCTTGAATGGCGTTATCATACTTGATAGCGTCATCCTCGTCTAGAGTACTGAATATAATTTTAGACAAAGTACCAATACCACCTATAAGAGCGCTTCGTTTGGATCTTTTAGTTACTAGGTGAGAGATAGCAGAGTATTCGGAAACGATATCGTTATGTCTTATAGTCAGTGGTTCTAAAACATTATTACATTCTAAATCAATGGATGCTTTTATCTCGATTTGATTACAAGAGAAACGTATTGTGCCTAGCACAGAGTTGATATTTTGGATATGAGGTTCTATATGCGAAATATCGAAAGGAGTCACTACGTCTAAGTAACTTGCACGAATTTTGAGTTCGCCAATCGGATCGAAATATATGCCGGAGCTCGTGTTGATTTGTTGAACGAACTCTGGGTAACCATGGGCCAGTATGCTGCAAATAAAATATCATATATCTAATAAGTTATACTTAGATAAACGCGCTATGGTCTTATTTATTATACTTAACGAGAAAGAAAAAAAAATAATAATTAATTATTATAAAGGACATAATAGAAAATAAATTAAATAAATCCATAGTTTCCGCTTACCCCTTTGGGATAGAAGCGTGATGTATGGATGCAATAAAATATTATTAGAATCTAAACTAAGTTGCGGCAGGCGCGTCTCGGGCCTCCACATGTTTGACTTCGTCAAAATGATGTTTCACATGTCTCCTATTTATGAGTAGCGATAACGTGTGGTTACCGTGAACTTTGACGACCTTGTATGGACCTTTCCACACAGGCGATAAGGCCTTTCTTAGTCGAGGATGATTTTTTAACATAACATAATCGCCGACTCGGTATGTTACGGGGCGAGTATGTGAATCATAATAAGTTTTTGAATTCGACTTTGATTTTTCAATGTATTCTATGGCTTTATCGCGAGCGTGTTTCATACGATGTTGTAACATTTTTACATACTCAGGGTAAGTTGTATTGGATGCTTCATAGACGGAATCTGGTATGTGTGGTTTGTGCCCGAACAATAACTCGAAAGGTGAGTAATGTGTTGTTGAGTGTACAGTGGTGTTATATGCTAACATAGCTGTATATACGTATCGAGGCCAATTATCTTGGTTCTCGTTTACGTAGGGCTTTAGATATTCTTTAAGCGTGGAATGTGATCTTTCCAAAGCACCCTGTGTTTGTGGGTGATACGGAGTTGACCACAGTTGCTTGATCTTTAAGAACTCACAGGTTTTCTTAAAAAGGTCAGCTGTGAAGTTTGTACCCTGGTCTGTAAGTATGTGTTTAGGAATCCCGAATAGGGATATGAAATGTAAAAGGCATTCACATGACTCTTCAGCTGTATTATTGCGAAGAGGATAAGCTAATGAGAATTTTGTGAGATCGTCTTGCATGGTTAGGATGTATCTGAGTTTGGCTGTGCCGGATTCGGGTAAAGGACCTACTATATCTATGGATAATCTCTGGAATGGAGACGTTGAAGTAGAGGTTATCACCATAGGTGCTCTATTAACTTTACGTAAAGCTTTGTTTAATTGGCATGATTGGCATTTTTTAATGTAGTTATCTATGTCGCTACGCATATTTTTCCAATAATATTTTTCTTTAATGCGATTCAGCATTCTAATGGAGCCAAGATGTCCCGCAATGGGCAGGTCGTGGTTATCTTTCAGAATTTTTGGAATTTCGCTCAATGAGGGATATATAATGTTGTCATGATAGATATGTACCTTAATGTTAGTACCGTCGAACAGATAACAAAACATGTTGTATATTTTTATAAAGGAATGTCTATCGAATGGATTTTTGAAATCTGATGTACTTATCTCATTTGTTGTAGGATAAGACATGATTATTTCATCTCGCGTATACTTTAGGGACTTAAATATATCCGGATATGGGCAATCATCGAAATGATGTACTTTTGTGAAGAGAAACAGGTAAGTAAAAATATATGTAATGTTCTTTCTGATTTCAGGAATTCTTCCCGATCGGACTCCGGACAGTTTGCAAGGATTTCCTGGACATAGGGCATAGACTCATCCGTGTCTATTGAGGTAGGTATGATAATTAATTTCTGTGTTCCTTTAAGCAGGTTTTCATTGTGTTCTACAATGCAGGTGTCATATTGCTTTGTGGATGACTTGAGGAATTTGGTATAGGTTTCATCGTGTAAAGGTAAGTTTTCAGGTATTGGACAAGGCGTTTCCGGGTGAGATGAACTGGGTAAGGTTTCAGGATTTTGCCAACTGGTGGAAGGCTGAGGTTCCGGCTCGGATTCATGGAGAGGTAAGTTACGAATTTTATTTTCATTTTCAGGGACATTGGAGGAAGAAGTGTGATTGGCTTTTGGTGACGAAAGAATATCATTCAAGGTTATTAAATCTGACGGGCTTAAAGCTGATAGTTCGTTGGGGTCAAAAGATGGTGAGATTAATGAGTCTATAAGATCTCCATCTAGGTCGTGGTTTGGATTTTCCGCTAGGACATTAGATGGCGGAGATAAGGATGGAAAAGGATTTTGCAAAGATTGACTTGGATCATTATTTTCAGGGAAAATAGGATTCACTGGATGTCTGGAGAGAGCGTCGGCGGCGGAATTCAATTTTCCTTTACGATAAACTATTTCGTAATCGTATTCCTCCAGTTTCAGCCTCCATCTTTGGAGTTTGCTACTGGGGTCTTTGTGGTTGAACAACCATTTTAAGGGCCTATGGTCAGTGACTATAACAAACTTCCGCCCATAGAGATAGGGGCGAAAAGTTTTGCAACCGTATAATATTGCTAATAGCTCCTTTTCGGTTGTGCTATAATTGGATTCGCTTTTGTTAAGTGTTCGAGAAGCGAAAGCTACTGGTTGATCTTTTCCAATAGATCCTTGTGAAAGGACCGCGCCGACGGCATAATTTGAAGCATCACAGGTGAGGATAAATGGTTGGGAAAAATTTGGATAAATAAGTAATGGTGCAGATGTTAGCCTGTTTTTTAACGTTTCGAAAGCAAGTTGTTGTTGGTTTTCCCAATTAAATGATATATCCTTTTTCAGGAGATTAGTGAGGGGTTTCGCGACTTTGGAGAAGTCGGGAATAAAACGACGATAGTAAGAAACAAGGCCTAGAAAGGATTTTATATCCTTGGGGGTTTTTGGAATTGGAAATGCGGTAACGGCCTTGATTTTTTCGGGATTTGGTTTAACACCTTGTTCGGTAATTATATGCCCGAGATAGCACACTTCGTGTCTGAGGAATTCGCACTTGTCTGGCTGGAGTTTGAGATTAAAATCTCGAATTCTTCGAAAAATTGCTTCTAGATTACAAATGCTGGATTTAAGGTCATAGCCATAACACACTACATCGTCCAGATAGACGAAGCAGCGAATGCCTTGAAGACCAGACAAGACAGAGTTCATGAGTCTCTGGAATGTTGAGGGGGCATTTTTGAGCCCGAATGGCATTCTCAGAAATTGGTAATGTCCTTCAGGAACGGTGAAAGCTGTTTTAGGTTTATCGGCTTCGTTTAATTCAATTTGATGGAATCCCGATGCTAAGTCTAAGGTGGAGAAATATTTACTATTCCCGAGTTGGTCTAAGATTTCAGTAATCTGAGGGATAGGGTAAGTGTCGCCGATTGTTATATCATTCAGCTTCCGATAATCGATCACCACTCGCCACTTTTGTACATTGGAAGCGTCAAGTTTCTTAGGGACAACCCATATGGGTGATGACCAAGGGGAATCGGAGGGTTCAATTATGTTTTGTTCTAGCATTTTATCTATTTGCTTGCGAACTTCGGCTTTATGGACTTCTGGGAACCTATATGATTTGGTATGTATCGGAATTTCTGTTGTAGTTTTAATTTCATGTTTAAGGGCGTTTGTGTGAGTAAGGCTTTCTCCTGGAAGATGGAAAATATCGGAAAAATCAGAACATAATTGTAATAGAACATCTCTTTCTTCATCATTGAGGTGCGAGGTGCGAAGTTGTCGCAATACTTCTTCAGTGCGTTTAAAACTGTTTGTTGAATTGCTTATATGATTTATAGTACCGGAAGGGTAGTTTTTAAATTGTACAGACTCGATAGGATCAAGCTTCAGATTTAAGTTTGATTTTAAATTCATAGCTTTTTCTGAAGTGTTAAGAACGGAAATATTAATTCTGTTATTCTCCTTAACTCGCACGAGACAATTCGCGATTAATAGATGTTCGGACAAATTTTGGTCTAGAATTAACCCTTCTTTAATTTCGGGGTTGGACACAGAACATTCTATTACAGTTTCTGTTCTAGCGGGGATTATATAAGCAGGATCATGAAAATGTAGTTTTAAGGATGATTTCCCGATATAAAGTAAATCGTTGGTATAATTTATACTACACCCTAGGGCGTTGAGCATATCGGAGCCTATAATTCCATCATAGGGTAGGTGTACGATGTCAATGACATGGAATTTGTGTGATATTGTGGATTTCGGGATATGTAATTTAAGTTGGAAATAGCCACGGGTACAAATAGGTTCTTCTGTTGAATCAATACCTTTTAATTGGATAAATTCTTTTATAAGTTTGGGATGTTTCTCTATACATGAGTATTTTAATAGGCTGACAGAAGACCCTGAGTCTACTAATAAGGACAATGGGATATCGGATATAGAGGATTGAATAAGAACATGAGGCAACAATGTTTTTGCAGGATTACTCGTTATTTCATAAACGTTTGGATTTGAAGGATTTTGCAGACCAACCTTGTTATGCTGCTGCTTGGATACAATTGGATCACTATGAATTTGGGGCTGGTTACCCTGTTTGTTAGTGATTTTGGATTTAGAGATAAGACCACTATAGATTTGGGGCTGGTTACCCTGTTTGTTAGTGGATTTGGATGCAGAGAGAGAATCACTATGAGTTTGGGGCTGGTTACCCTGTTTGTTAGTGATTCTGGATATAGGATTAGGGACACTATAAGTTTGGGGCTGGTTACCCTGTTTGTTAGTGTACCTGGATTTAGAGATAGGACCACTATAAGTTTGGGGCTGGTTACCCTGTTTGTTAGTGGATTTGGATACAGAGAGAGAATCACTATGAGTTTGGGGCTGGTTACCCTGTTTGTTAGTGATTCCGGATATAGGATTAGGGACACTATAAGTTTGGGGCTGGTTACCCTGTTTGTTAGTGTACCTGGATTTAGAGATAGGACCACTATAGGTTTGGGGCTGGTTACCCTGTTTGTTAGTGGACCTGGATACAGTGGATTTTGGAACATAGTTTGAAATGCCGATTTTTGGCGCATGAAGTCCCGCACGGCATTGGGACGAGACGTTTATTCGTTTTTTGAATCTGCGTCAACAGTGTCGTAACCTTCGGCGATGTCCATTGGATACTCGTTACCATCAGGTGTCGTAGTATCGCCAGCAATGAAATGGACGCGGTGAGGCATCCTTGATTGTCCTTGGTTGAAGTTCTTAAAACGATTGTTATTAAACTCTCTTCTTCGACACTGTTCTAGGCTATGGCCTGGAAGTTTGCAATATCTACAAACTACTAAGGAATTATTAGACTCGTAAGGTCGACTTGGATTAAAATTCGAGCGACTTGGATTTGGATTAAAATTGGGATAAGAATTGCGTCGCATAGGTTGAGTATTTTGTTTTGGAATATTTGGCCTGTATAATTGTCGTGGATGTTGCACGCTAGACGGTCCCTGCTTCTGTTTAGATAGGGATATTTGAATTTTTTCTTCGGAGATTGCCATATTAATGGCTTCATTTAATGTTTTAGAGGATTTGCACCTAACGATATTAGAAATGCGGGGCATCAACCCCATTTGGAAGTGATGGAGGGCTAGTTCCTCCATGGCTGCTGTACGACCAATCATTTCTCGATTTTTATTGCCATGTGTGATAGATATTTCGGTTAATAGCTGTGAGAGACAAGTTTCTATTCGCAATGCATATTGGCTCACAGTCTCGTAATTTGTTGTTTGCACTCTTGTAATTCTGTGATCAAATGAGCATAGTGTTTCCTTTCGCTAAACTGTGTTTTAAGGAAATCTTTCAGCTGTTGCCAGTTATAAAATTCTTTAATAGAGCAAGCGGTTTCAGCTTTGCCTTCTAACCGGCAAATAATGTATTTAAAAATGATGTCTTTTTGAAGATCAGATGCCAATTCATAAGCATTGTTACAATTAACGAGAAATGAATTTAATTTTTCTCTGGACCCATCGTAGGGTTTTATAAATTTTAAAGGGGTTGATAGATCTATTTCAGGTTTTTGTGGCACAATTTTCTTTTTAGAATTCGACCTCGTAGTGGGTCCTTGAGGAGGAGGACAGTAAACTTCCTCTTCTGTATTAATTACCGCTATTTCGGGGGTTTCAAATTTTGGGCTCTGTGATCTCTCAGCCATTGTGGAATTATAATACTATCAATAATTTGTACAATTGGACAATACACAGTGTAGAAATTGTAAACACACGAAACAATTATAGTATAGCAACGACTAAAATCCGAATTTAAAAATTACTCACTGGAATGCTGAGAGGATGATTGCGATGAACATAATTCTTCCTTGAAGTCTCTCTGGATTTACTTGCTAGCGCGCAAGGAGTCGTCTAATCAGGAACACAGGATCGCAGGAGATTGGCTGCTGGCTGGTTTTTGTACAGCACGAACAGTCGCAGTGATGGCTTCCTTGCAGGTTACACAATAATTCGGAGTGGGCCGGCTCGAACTTGGTACACTTTTTCACTGCACTTTTGTCCGAATGGTTACTGCCGCAGTTATTGTTGAAGACGTCCGGGGATTCTTTTAAGAAATCCCTTTACGCTGCCACCAAATGTTATACAGGACTTTGTAAATGGGTTTTTAAAAAATAAAAAATACAGAATAATTTTAAAAGACAGCCGTCTAGCGTGAAGGATGGGAAGAGACTGACGGGGACCAAGGGGGACCGGTATATATCATGTATGGGAGAGCTGAGTGGACAATAGGATAGTGCAGGATAGGCAGGAAAGGGTGCATTATATAACTATAACAGTACGCATTACGAGTACGATTTGCGCACTGAGGTCCTGGGTTCGAATCCCGGGTCGAGCCAAAAAAAAAATTGTGACTGGGTTTTTCCATCTTAAAATTTACTCAGTCGCAGCTCGGAGTCAGGAAGTTGGCGGTGTGATACCCCCGTGCCTCGGAAAGCACGTAAAGCCGTTGGTCTTGCGCCTGATCTCTCTCCGGTCATATCGGATTGCCGTCTCACCGGACTATGAGAGTGAAGGAATAGCGAGTGCACCTGTGTATTGCGCACACACTTGTGCACTATAATATCTCCTGCGTACCTGTCTGATCTCCGTTGAGATTGGCCGCCGTGGCCGAAACTGGCTAGGAGGATTTCATTCATAATGAGCTCTATGTTAAGCATAAAACTGTCGACATAATGAACGAGAAGTTGGGGCCGTTCTTACGTAGCATTGAAAATATAATATTGTAACGTAATAGCAAAGAAAAAAAATCAATCGCCATTAGTAAAAACCAAACATTAAGAACACTTTTGCAACTAAATTATCACTAAGTACAAGTTTTATTTCAATTACCGCAGTAAACTCAATTAGGGATTTATAATTTGTAAAATGCTTATGTATTGTTTAGGTTTGTTTGAATTCTGTGTTATGCCTTTTATTTGTAAAAAAAATAAAATATTTCTACTTAAATGACATTAATTTGTTGCCCAGTGTTCAGTTAAAAGAAGGATTATTATGAAATTTATAGTATTATTTACAAATAGTAATCAGGATTAATAACATGCCATAATTTAGTAGAAAGTTTTGTTTAGTTCTGTAATATCATTATTGTAAATAGGCTTGACATACTACATTATGTCTACATCTATCTACTCCCGCAGAATACTACCTTGTATATAATTTTTCACTAGATGTTAACGTAAATAAACAAAAATTTTCTTCCTCATGTTCCAAGAAATATTTTAAAATATTTTCTTAAATCTGAAACTAAGTCGTGATAGATGAGCCAGCGTGTGGTGTTTTGAACGAGTGCAGGAAGGAAACGTCGTACATATCACGCGGTTCAGAAAAATGCACTTTTATACGAACGATTTATTTGGAACGCGCACGGCAGGGTCACCACAAACACTACAACGGGTTATATCGTACAAAATTAATAAATTTGATTTTTACGTTATCTCCCGGAGTCTGAAATTTGTACCTGATATTATGGCTTTAGGCTATATAGGCTTGTCTCTATTGCATCTTGGGACGGAACACATCTACCGAAACGTGGGTGCCTTGGTTGCACCTCTGCCGACCTCTTCGGGGATAAACGCGTGATGTATAATTATCTTTTATACTTTCCGCCTCACTAATAAACGCTGTATACGTCTGTGATAGTTATTCAGTGTTTTGTCTTGTTTTGTTGAGTGACATTTACCGTCAGAGGAAGTGAGATAAAACATTGTATAGCTATGGCAGACGTATACAGTGATTATTAGTAAGGCCCTTTGTGTATAAGATGCGGAATAATTTGTGACTGCTCTATTTGAAGTTGTGTCACAGAAACAGTGTCCTTTTAGGCGGTGCAAGAACTAATTGTTTGCGAGAATATCTGTAACGAAGGGCCCAGTAATTCATAATTAAAACGATGGGTGTTGCTGGTGGGCTAGGCTTTTCTGTCCAGTATCAGTCCGGAATTTTTTTCAGTAGATAGCAAGGCTGCCCCTTATTATACCGGGTGGAAGGGAAACGCTCTCGGAAACGAATACAGGTGATAGTATTGGTGATTCCTGACCTGATGGCACTAAAAAAAATCGCGATCGCATTGTTGCAATTTTAGTAGGATTTTCTCAAATTTCTGTACAGCTTCACGTATGGATAGATAAATCAAACTATTATTCTGAAAAACATAGTAAAAAAGGTCGATATTTCAAAAAAATCGTAATGAAACACGTACATCAGCTGAGGGGTTAACGACCGCATGGCCGCCGCGCCGCCTTGTCGGCGTTTGCTTTGTAGTTTGTACCCTACCCAGTTTTTTATACGCTTTAAATTGCGCGCGCATGAATTACGGAAATACTAAAATCGTAAATATTATCGCTTAGTTTTGCAAATGAATATAGTTTTCGTTAATGTTATGGTTCTTTTCTCTTACCCTTCCGGTATAGAGAGCGTTTCCCTTCCACCCGGTATGGTACCTAACAAACCCGGTAAAATGAAAGTGGTTACACCACTACCGACCCCTAGCTAGGGAAAAAAGCGTGGTCCTTTGTTTATAGGTAGGTAATGCCTACCTCAGGCGACAAACTTGTTCTCGTGATTTACTTGTATAATACAAGTCTAACCAACTCCGGAATACTTAAACAGAATCGCTCGTTCTTTATTTACTTATTCTCGATTAAAGGAAAACTTGTTGCCTCGACGAGGGAACTTACTCTTTGAGCTTATTTAAAATGCAAATCCTTATATTCCAAAAGCTGGTGTAAAAACATCATAATCTTAAGTCAGTTTTATCGAGTCAGTAGACATATACGTTTCTCCCTAAAATCCTTCCCTTACAAGTATAATATCGTTAATTCTATTTACCGAGTAAATTGTCACATTTTGTAGATAGTCTATTAATATAACGAGCAGTAATTCCAATCTTGTATAAAGAACATATTCTTTCAGAATGGTAGAAGCCTAAAATTCCATCACTTCTCCAACTTCTCTTCCAGTTTTTCGAAATTCGTCGGGTATGGTAGGGTTATGATTAAACAATAACACCAACAAAATCACACACCGCTATCCCAATTAGCCTAGTCTCAATAATTATCGATAAACAAGATGCTCTATTTACAGCGGGTATTTTGTTGGTCATCAGGAACCCGACATATTCCACAGGAGACAACCCTTGAAATACATCGGCGGTTGTGTGTGGAGCGGAAACGCCTGTGCCGGAACTGGACGTACAATGGTTATGATACATTGTATTTCGCGCGATAACACTAAAGTGATGTATTGTGCGAGGAAGGATTCATGCCTGAAGAAGACTTGTAGATCACGCGGTAATGTTGAGCCACACATGAGACTCACCAGCCGCGTGTGGTGCAGTTGACGAGCGCTCTGTGTCGCACTGTATCACCGGCGCGTACAGCCGAGTGCTATCGTGTATGGTGCAGTAGACGAGCGCTCTGTGTCGCACTGTATCACCGGCACGTACAGCCGAGTGCTGTCGTGTATGGTGCAGTAGACGAGCGCTCTGTGTCGCACTGTATCACCGGCGCGTACAGCCGAGTGCTGTCGTGTATGGTGCAGTAGACGAGCGCTCTGTGTCGCACTGTATCACCGGCGCGTACAGCCGAGTGCTGTCGTGTATGGTGCAGTAGACGAGCGCTCTGTGTCGCACTGTATCACCGGCACGTACAGCCGAGTGCTGTCGTGTATGGTGCAGTAGACGAGCGCTCTGTGTCGCACTGTATCACCGGCGCGTACAGCCGAGTGCTGTCGTGTATGGTGCAGTAGACGAGCGCTCTGTGTCGCACTGTATCACCGGCACGTACAGCCGAGTGCTGTCGTGTATGGTGCAGTAGACGAGCGCTCTGTGTCGCACTGTATCACCGGCACGTACAGCCGAGTGCTGTCGTGTATGGTGCAGTAGACGAACGCTCTGTGTCGCGCTGTGTCACCGACGCGTACAGTCGCGTGTGGTGCAGTAGACGAGCGCTCTGTGTCGAGCTGTATCACCGGCACGTACAGCCGAGTGCTGTCGTGTATGGTGCAGTAGACGAACGCTCTGTGTCGCGCTGTGTCACCGGCGTGTGCAGCCGAGTGCTGTTGCATGTGGTGCAGTAGACGAGCGCTCTGTGTCGCGCTGTGTCACCGGCGCGTACAGCCGTGAGTGGTCCAGTAGGCGGTAATGAGAGTGTAGGCGCGTGTTGACGGTAATGATATACGACAGATACCAAACAGAATTCATATCATTATATTCTTTTATTGTATAAATCGAGCCAGCCGGCGCGCTCCACACCAATTATTGTGTCGTTTGCTTTTCTAATGTTTTCCCTCGAGCTCCCGGTGTAAGGCAAGGGATCCACAGGCTAGCTGCGCTAAAGATTACCTTTTTATTTGGCGATAATTGTACTCATCAATTAGTGTTTTCAGCACCTTTTCAGGAAGTATTAAAACATTGTTTAAGGTTATTGCTATATGAATACTGTTATTTTTCAAACACTTCAATTCTACAAAACTAATAAAATTGAACGTTATGCACATAGTATCATAAACTGGTAATCTTTGCATCATACACTTGAAATACTTACCAAAATAAATTAATAAACGTGTTCTAAAGTTATGTATAATTTGCTCTGCGTTTCATTGCCAATTCTTATACCATGCGAACCAGGAAGTATGAAGAATTTCGGTCTTTTTGCAGGTAGTTGTTTTTAGCAGATAATATGCAAACTACTTTTAAGCCCACAAAGCTAAAGGAATCATGAGTACGTTGCCAAGACTAGGCTTTTAGATATTCCAATCGCATTCCATTGCTAAACATCAGTGTAGAGACACCTTTACGGATGGAAACAAAATATGATTTGTGATTGAAATCGGCTCGATATGAACACGGCAGGTGGCGCATCGGTCGTCGGTCGACCTACCACTCGGTCGGCCTTCCTTTTCTGTCATTCATTATTTATGTTTGATTTGTTAGGAAAATGTAAATTTGAATGCCGTTCCTTATATTTGTTTATTGAAACAAAAGGTATTTATTTCCTTGAGTTGTATTTTATTTAAGGTTTTATATAAGTTTCCTTGAACTGTAATGTTAGTTAAGATTCGGTATTTATGTTTATTTGGAATAATCGACCCGTAGATTATTCCTGTCGTATGAAGTAGCTTTGTATTGAGGTACTAGCACTCTGAGGTTTTGGGTTCGAACCCCGGGTCGAGAAAATTTATATTGTGATTTCCTCGCAGTATTAGCTCGAGGAATTGAATTTGTGATATGGCGAAAGGCTCAGCCACTATCACATCTGGGATGAAATACGCATGCCGAAAAGTGTGTGCACTAGTTGCGCGTATGCCTACCCAATCGAGGATAATAGGCGTGAGCATGTGTAGTTCATAGTTCTGGATAATGTTACTATTTTTGAGTAGATGCCTAACTAGACGAGCGTCTTGCTCGTCTCGTCATACATTAAAAAGTCATATTGAAATTTTGCGGATGGTTACAGCACCATTGATTATTACTGGTCTTTTGCATGCGAGAGAGATTTAAGAGTCCGCCTGGGTGGGTACCACCGCAAGCCATATTTTTACCGCCAAGCAGGATTGTGCAAGCATTGTTGTGTTTCGGTTTGAAGGACATTGTAACATCTAATGTCTCGGGGTGAAGAGTGCAGTGGAATGCCACATAGTACTTTCTGAAAGTACTGTATGGTGCTACTGTTTATGGGTGTCGTATCACTTACCATCAAGCGAGCGCTATGCTCGTCTCGTCATTCAATAGCAGGAAAAATACCCTCAATAAAAGTCAGCAGAAACCGTCCAAACTACCTTTTGACCCCTGGTAAGCTTCTAACTTAACTACTAAGCGTAGGAGGGATTCTATTGTTATAGTAACGCGAGGTCGCAACGCAACGCAACTCTCATACATTTTTATGTGTTGAAATCCGGAGCATTACATGAACGCATTTTCGCCGTAGACCTTGTTAGTGATAAAGGAAAGCGGCATAACAAAAACAACTGGCAATTGAATTACATTTGTATTTCTATTTATTTCACAGTGTTCGATTTCAAGGTTACTTTAGTCGTTTTTAGAATAATATGTTTTTACGTCACGAGCGCTGTGCAGTGCCACACAGTTCATTGTAATGAAAAAAATGTCGACTAGCAAGAGATGAACGTATCGCTGACATGCTATAGGAGTTGAATACTACTAATACTACTGATAAATGCTCCTCGTTACATAAATGTGTAAGCTAACCGAATACAAAAGTCAGACTCTAATATATGTTAAAAATCTAAAATCAGTACTAGTTACGTAAGCTTTTTTATTATGTTAACTGTCAGAAACCTGTGAAACTGACTCTAATGTTAACCTAGTCCCTGTAACTAACAGTGCGTGACGCGCCCGCGGCCGCTCGTCACCGCGACGCGCGACGGTCAGCCACTCAGCTCGTCTAATGTCACATGCAATCACTCGTCCGCTCACTTGTTTAGGGACGCGTAGATGTCGATACTTTTCCAAGATTTTGGAGGTTTAAAACATATACAGTAAGCATTTATACATTAAGGTAGGCAGAAATGCAGCCAGGGCGTCCACTTTCGCTGTGTCCCATGATGTGATAGGGGGTGAGCGTATCGCCATTCCGGGCACAAATGCTAGACTATGGTCCTATCGTCATATTGGACACAAATGCTAGAGTATGATACTGAGAAGAAAAATCCAATATCATTGCCTAATCCGGTATTTGAGTGCGGTGTGCTCAAGTTATTTGCCGATTATTTTACCACCCAATTTTTTTATTATAAAATCCTGCAATACAAGTTTGTTAGCGCACATATCCGAAAGTACCTATTAAACAGCTTTCGATAAAATTTGTTATAGAGATAGTTTGAGACCTTGGCACCTTTTATCCCACAATAACACTTCCACGCTGGCGAAGCCGCGAACAAAACCTCGTTTCTGATTAAGTGCTCTGTATTTTACATTTTACATGCACGTCGTAAAATGAATAATCGTAAACAGAGTGATAAAATCAAACCGAACGGCGACCGTTTAATGTAACGTGCTCAAAATTCATGATGTATAATTTAGTTCCACACTCGTCGATCTGATAACTCGACACTACTTTTCATTTTGAATGTTATGGATAATGGGTGTGTTTTGACAAGGGACAGTGCAACGTCGAATGTGGGAGCGAGATGGTTCCACGCTCTGTCTTTTTCCCTTTTTATACGGGCGCAGCAAAATCCCCTTTGCCCCTGATGGTAAGCAGAGAGACGTCCAGATAGAGTGTCGACTGACGAACGATGATTATCGCTGCTTAATTTAAATAAAAATAATTAAAAAACGCATTGTAAAAATAACTTTATTTTAACGTTATTTAGACTCTTACCTCCCTAAGGTAACTATGAGCAGTAGCTCGCATGTTAGGCTATTTACTATTGAACAGTCAATATTGGTTACCCTCTAACTTGACTATGATATATCCAGGAAGTAAAACTAATTTAGTACCAAACAAAGCCTTTTGTTTTTAAGTAGACAACCTCGATGGGGTAATTGCATTGCGTACGCGGTACACCGCTTTGAAATTCCAGGTTCGAATCCGGTGTGTGTGTCTCCGAATACAATTAATTTGTCAACGTGTCGTTTTATTTTAACGCGCACCAAAACGAATCAAAGCAAACAATTATTAGCAGTTTAAATGATATACTGCTCCTGTTATGTGTCTTAAACTCCATCAATAAATTACAAACACTCATGAAAATAATATCAAAACTCATTTACGTCAGAAGAAATCAAACATGTCTCGAGTTATTTTGAATTCGGAATTCGTTCGCGTTGCAAGGTTCGTTGCTCTCGAAACTAAATAATGTAAAAATATATTCGTTTGAATCGGGACCGTCTCTTAAAAATATAAAAACATTTCATGAATCTTATTTGGAATGGCGACTGGATTGGTTTTTAATTTAAGTAGTACTTTGTTTGAGCTAAACTAGCTTTGTCTCGCGGCTCCTACTCAGGTTAAGTGGTAGCTTTTAGCTCTCAAGGGTATTTGTACTCATACTTCAAACAAAACAATTTCAAAATCGATGAATTGGTTTTTAAGAATCGAATCGTTTCTTTTTATTAAATACAAGTTTGTAAGAAGAAATAGAGATGTCTTGTAGACAACTATTCACAGTGCTTCTCTATTTCTTTTACAACTGTAGAGGTACAATGAAATGGGTCCACTGGATTCGGCTGGTACCAGATAGTATAGAAAACGAACAGTCTTGGTTATATTTCGAGTAACTAATTAGACTGCTTTGTTTTTTGTGTGGCCATCTTCGGCGCATTAGGGACGGCTGCGGGGGTCCTCCGACTCACGTCTAAGTTGTCGTCCGCAACCGCCCCTGCGCGTACCGCTGTTGCGGTCCTTTTCCTGATGCGGGGGCTCAGGAGCCCCCGAAACACCGAACCGTGTCCACCTTTTGGTGTCCGAGGCAGCGTGAGACACGCTGCCGTCCATCACGGGGGTCACAGAAGTTGGCTAGACTAATGGGTGGGCGGCACCTCCCGCCCACCCGTGACCCCCGGAGACCCCTATTAGTCGCCTTTTACGACAGGCAGGGGATACCGTGGTGGAATCCTCCAAACACCCCCAATCCACAGGGCGGGAGACGTCGGTCAGTCGTCCACCCGACGCCTCCTACGTCTCAATTAGACTGCTTGAGGTTCCAAAGATGCACCTTTCATCTTCCTTAATCTTACTCAAGTTAATGACATACAATTTTGTATTGTTATTTCTTATAATGATTCTTATTAGAAAATCCAAAAAAAGGCCATGTTTATCAAAAAGTATTAATTTATTAAAAGTAATTCTGTTTGAATAAGCATTGATAAACAAATTAGTTTTGAGTTAATGAATAATTGCAATGTTACATAAAAAACTTTTTTTTTATATTCGCATCTTGATTCAGCCCATCCCTAGTAGCTAGGTAATGCTGAAATTCCCCAACGCGATGGGCCCTAACGCTCTGCCGTAACGAACTTCAGTATTGCGGCGCGGACTTAGAAACCCGCAAACGCACATTACACCAATGAATGGGCTGAAATCTTAAGCCAAATGACGTATACTTACGCGTACGTCTGGGTTGTGTTGTGTCGAGTTCCCTATGTAAGGGTCTGTTATTTACGGGATTTTCTTATGATTTTGATTTGATGAATGTTAACGTAACAATTGGTGTAATAAATGTACAAAATATAAAATTTTTGATGCGTGCTAAGGTTTTCCTATTTACTTCAAGTTTTTTTTTATTAGGTTCACTTAACTAGTCGATAACGCAACATACATACTTAAAAAGTGCATGAACGTTATTAACAAAGCTATATGTACAAGTTTCTAGAAGCGAACACTACATGCATCAAAAGAAAAGAAGTTCTTTTCTCCCTTCATCTTCTTCTTCTTCTTCATTAGCCTTTTTCAATTTTATCGGTGTAGGCCCCCTTCAGCATCTTCCATTCGTTGCGGCATTGAACTTTTTTTATCCAGTTTAATCCGGCGACCTTCTTCACGTCATCTTTCCAGTGCATTTGTGGTCTTCCTTGAGGGCGTTTATTTCCCCATGGCTTCCACTCAAGGAGACCTTTGCACCGCGATCTATCGTTCCGAGCAACATGTCCAGCCCAGTTTAATTTGAGGCGCCTAACCAGTTTCGTTACATATGTGCCTTTACTTTGATCTCTTAGCCTTACGTTTGATTTACGGTCTGTCAATGTTACTCCTACCAGCTTTCTCTGTGCTGCCCTTCGCGCCACTTCCAGTCTATTGAGGGTATCTTTGGTGAAAACTCAGCTCTCGGCATCATGAGTAAATACCGGTAGGATGCTCTGATTTAATATCTTAGCCTTTTCTTCCGCAGAGATTATCATCTTAATAGGAAATTCCAGTTTCGAATAGCCTGCCCACATAATTCTGATTCGTCTATGAAGCTCGCTAGTTTGGTTATCCTTGCCGGTTCCGAATTTCTTGCACCAAGTATACATATTTCTCTGCTCTTTCCATTCTTTCCTTTCATACAAATCTATAAAATTTACTGATTTGTTCATACCTAGTCAATAACTAAGAAAGAAGTTTACACCAGAGGAGAACGCTTAAAAACTCTCATCAAAATTTATTCATTTCAATACTATTAAAAGCATCTTCAAGACCAACGTTTCTTCTTTATCGCCATCCTAGCCAACTGAAGATCAAAAGACATTAACTCAGACCTTAAGCCACAAAAATATTAGTATTACTAACTATTCATCGCATTCTGTTCATTACAAACTCGTTAGACTTCATTCAGTGGAGATAGTTATTATTTCTTATTATTGAGTTTAGATGGTAACAGACGAGACATTTGTTTATATCTTGTTCATAATGAGACGATATCAAGAACTTTGAATAACATATTATACTGAATAATATGAATGTTTATTGTGACTGCCTCGGTGGCGTAGTTGTATTACAGTACGACTGCAAAGCTGAGGTCTCGGGTTCGATCCCCGGGTCGGACAAAAGTGATATTGAGTTTTTCTATTCAGTATCAGCTCGGAGTCTGGAATTTGTGCCCGATATGGCGATAGGCTCGCCCCCTATCACATCATGGGACGGAATAACGGCGAAACGTGGGTGCACTAGTTGCACCTCTGCCTACCCCTTCGGGGATAATAGGCGTGAGTTTATTAATTTTTTTTTTTTTATTGTGGTACAAAATATGATTAATATTAAACATCAGTTTTATATTAACAGTGGAAATAGTGTTTTGTTACTTGGCCTTTGCCAGGAGGCAACCAGAAGAAGGTGCAGCAAGGGCGCCCACTTTCGCCATGTGTTTAGTCCCATGATGTGATAAGAAGCTAGCGTTTTTCCAAGAAAAGCATAAATTTCACACTCCAAGCTGATACTAAGCAGAAAAACTCAATTGTTAGGGCAAAAATATTTTTTGTGCGGGTATTAATGACATGATCTACAATTTTTGCTATAAAAGCATAGAACGTTTGACAGTTCGAGTCAGTTGGTCATTGCCTTCGTGCCGGTCGTTCGCTTGGTGATATTTTTTGTGAAAGTATTTCTGTAAAGTCAGTGGTACATATTTTTATTTAAATCAAAACCGTTGCAGTTTCTAATACAATATTATTTATCCTGACCTGGGCCCTGTTTATCAAACATTACAATTCTACAAGCTCACAAGTTGCACGGTAAAGATTTTTGAAAAATTAACTAATTTCTAAGAGAAAACACTTGTAATACAAGGCTTGTAACGTTTGATAAACAGGGCACTGGTATTCGAACCCGAGACCTCGGCCCGATAGTCGTACCGCGCACACAATACAACTACGCCACTCAAGCAGTCCAATATCAAAAAAATGCGTTGAATGGTTTACTTTAACAAAAATCCATTTAACTTCACATAGTTCTTCATTTAAAATATTTATATAGTAGATTTATACTAAAACATAATTTATCTATACTAATATTATAAAGCTGAAGAGTTTGTTTGTTTGTTTGTTTGAACGCGCTAATCTCAGGAACTACTGGTTCGAATTGAAAAATTCTTTTTGTGTTGAATAGACCATTTATCGAGGAAGGCTTTAGGCTATATAACATCACGATGCAACTATTAGGAGCGAAGAAATAATGGAAAATGTGGAAAACGCGGGGAAAATTATTCATCCTTGAGGGCTTCCATTGCGTGCGCTGCGAAAACGGTTCAAGATACCAAAAATATATGTATGAAAGAATTATTCCTCTTAAAATTATCTAAAAAAATGTCCGCGACAGTATGTGTCTATCTTTTAAGATTAACTCACTAGAACTGTTTTTATGGTAATCAAATTTAGTCGAAATTAATGCATTATTTGTTAAGAGTTGTATCAACGTCATAATATTAATCTTTATCCAAATAGATTTATTTGGATAGAGTGATTCAACGGGAAGGTTTTTATGTACTTTTAGCCCGGAAAAACATATTAACGCGGGCGAAGCCGTGGGCAAAAGCTAGTATTATATAAAATTGATTTTCATGGATCTTTTCATTTTAAACGCTTGAAGATGACACACGCTAGTATTATTCATAAGGAAATATTTCATAACACTACTAACATTAAATTGCCGACAACAGCCCCCGCCCCCTCCGAACCCTACCGTTACTACGAAATATTTCACGACGGCTAATGTGATGCTACTTCATAATAGAAATTTCCATCCGTACAATTGTCTCGTTCCAAGGTGTGCGAGCGCGTGAGAGATAGCTCCGTCCCCAGAGGGATGAGAGATTGGTCTATTACGCCATAGCTAGTTGGAGCTTTAATAACAAACGAAGGTGAAACCTTCAGAAGGTGTACCTAACATACATTATAGGCTAATATTGTATTGTAGGTGTAGAGGAGGCCCGCGCTCAGTGGGCAGTATGTAATACAGGGCTGGTATGGTATATAATATTATAAACGATGTATGTTGAAAGAACGCACACGCTGGATGCAGGCCGTTAACAGGTCCGTCTGGAAATCTTTAGGAGGCTGACGCTCAGCAGTGGAGTTCATGTGGCTGATAATGATAAGGACTAGGCACTAAGCACGACTGGCGTTCTAAAGTCTTTGAGTCTGAAAAGGTGATATTAGATTATGTTCAAAATTAGTCTGGAGGTTGGAATTTGATTGTAATATGGTGGTATCCTCGCGACCTATTGCATCATGAAACAGAGTAAGCATAGCCAATAGTGGGGGCACTTGTGCTTCGTCTGCCTACTCCTTCAGGGATAAAAGCTGTCGCCTATGTATGTTTCAAACAGGGCGGAGTAATTGTGTCGACTGGTAAGGGACTATTATTTCTCGGCATTCGACACTACCTGGACCCCACTCCACTCCCCATCAGGTGCAGTGAAGCCATTATGGCGTACCCGTATAAACATTCATAGGTATTTTGCATGCGATTCCTCCCGGTAATTATACTATAACAAAATCTTCTTTATCTATCCCTACACAATATCGACACTTGAAATCGTGGCCTACAAAATAATTACATACCTTACATCTCAAAGCCTATACAGGGATCAGCTTCACAATATACATTGAAACGAAAACACCACAACTAGGTTGAAACTACGCAATCTCATACCGCACAGAAATAGCGCGCTGATGTCACCTCTGAATTCGAAATGACATGCTTTCAATACTGTTCGCTGCGAATATTATATATAATGTAAATGTAATATTATATTATTTGGAGAATAAATCTTTTTGGTTGACATTTTTATTCTCGTTTTTTTTATAGAATTACTGCATCGGCGTAGAATTATTAAAAAGATCTCAGTACAGCCGCTATACTGAAATCTTTTTACATACACATTACATACACTCACGCCTTTAATCTCCGAAGGGGTAGGCAGAGGCGCAACTGGTGCACCCACTTTTCGCCGTGCGTATTCCACCCCATGATGAGATAGGGGGCGAGGTTATCACATCATCTAACTGAATAAAGACACGAGTATTTCGCTTAGTTGATGTTAGATGTTAGAAATAGACATTGCGGTGTACCTACCCAGACGGCCCCTCACATGAAAGATACCTACCACCAGCACTCTGTTTTAGGAACCTTTGCGGGGGAAAATTATTTTCAACGCGGGCGAAGCTGCAAGCAACACGTAGTACGTGATAAAGCTCTAATACACTCATCAGTCGTCGCTCCACACCGAGCATCACACTGCTTAAATCAAAATTCCTAATCTCTATCAATACATATGCCACTGATCGCTCACAAATCTCACAACCAAGGGTCGGATTACGGACAAAAAAACTGAAACCATTCGATCTGGGCCTAATAAAATCGATGTCGGAAACGTTCCTGATACGGTTGTAAGAACCATTCGGTAAATGGGTGTCGATGGGACTTATCGGAGAAGAAAAATTCCCGTTCACAGCCTCACCGTTATGAGACTTTAATTGTGATAAATTCAGCCGAAGGATTTGCCTGCACTCGTTGGTGACAACCCTTTTAAAAGCCCTTTATGGCAGCGCAGTATTTATGTACGCTGGCGTCCTTTTCTCAGTTTTATTGCGGGAGATAAGTCAATGTAGATGGCTTGAGGTTTAGTTTGAATCCCAACAATGTTTGAATAATCGAAAGCTTGGTCTCGAATGCCGAGCTGACCAAATGTTAGATTTTCAACGGTTTAATGCTTTAGTTACGTATCCGAGAAATATAATTCAACTCTAATACTCCTACTGTGCACTTTTTTGTAAATATTAATTGTCAAATCAATGATAATCTGCGACAATATTTAGTTTATTATTAAGCCTTAGTTAATTCTTTTGAAGTAAGGAAGAAATCGTAAGAAAACTTGTTGAGCGTTTTCGAAAACACTACAAGGTATTTTAGTTATATAATGTTGTAGAGAGTAATCTAAAATACAATCTCATCCCGAAAAAGACTTCTATGAGCCGAACTGCGAGCAAACGCTAGTCTCATAAGTAAACACTCGCGATGTCGTCCCAAACAGAAGTAATCAGTTTACTACAGACGCTCTGTTACCCGATGCTTTGTCTATTATTACACTCACAGCTAGTGGAGGGGTTGGCAGAGACGTAACTATGATACCAACTTTACCGAGATTATATCCGTATGGAATATAAGCTAAGTCGGTTAGTCAATAAGTCCAAATTCCGGGGAATTAAGGAGTGTGTTTTTGATTGATGAATTCAGATTTTAATTGCTCAGCCTGGAAATTAAACCCAAAACTCTATGATTCATGACCCTAGTGTGCTTTCTTTAGGCCAACGTAATAACTTATATTATACCTAAATGTATACTATTTCAGCTGATACGATAATTAAGCGTTGGACCAAGGCATTCAACAAATAATACCCCAGAAATTGGCAGAGAATTAAAAGTAGACCACCAGCTTGATAGTCATGAACATCACCAAGTATGCAGGCAAAGGGTGTGACTCGCACAGACTGGCAATAGCAGCGTGAAAGACAGGAGGCCTATACTCAGCTATGCACTGATTATATGGATATTGGATTTTTCTACTCAGTATCAGTCCAAAGTCTGTAATTGGTGCCCAATATTGCGAATGACTCGCCTCCTATCACATCAAGGGTCGGAACACGCATAGCGTAAAGTGGGTACACTAATTATGTATCTGCCTACACATTCGAGGATAAAGACGTGAGAATTGACAAGGTATTATGAGACTTGACATCTAATAACATAAAGTGCTAAGCTGAGTGCAATACATCGTAATTCAAAGTGCCAATGTTCTTGCAGTATATAACGTGGTGTGGTAGTCCATCATCAATAAACATTGTTCCAATTAGCAAAACGAAACTTTGCACTTCCATATTTATAGAAATGACCATAAGGTATAAACTCATGAAAGTATATTCTCCGGGTAGGCAGATATGCAGCTCCTGATTAACAGCGCTTTTTTTTCGCTTGATTTGGTGAGTGACGAATCTATATCGAAATTCAAAAGCTGTTAAAATACCGTGCAATTTTTTTAAATACCTCAAGCCAGTACAAAATACAAACGACCAAGCGTGTCATCTTTAAGGAATGTTTAGGGCATTATCTGTTGTTTCAAAATTGCATCCAAATCTGGTCGGCGGTTACATTTGCCTACTGCTAACAAATATTGAAACCTCGAAATATCTTTAAAAACTTGCGCGTTTGTAATATTAAGTAAGATTTTTCAATGTTTTAGTTTAGGTTACAAAGAAAACTCAACTTAAACAGTTTTACATTGTATTGAAACTACATCAATTCTGAACGCCGTGTGCTCACTGAGATCGCGCGTCCTTACAACGGATATCTGCACTTAGAGGAGGAGTGGGGAATTATGGACCAAATTAAGGGGAAGCTTCTTAACAAAAGAAATCTATGTAGTAAAAGGGTTTTAGTGTGATATCAAAAGGTTAGTTTTAGAAACGAAGCATCTACTTCGTTGATATTTTTATACGGTCTCGAAAAAGTGACCGCACTGATGGAGGAGCCAAATAGTGTGGTGAGGAATAGGAGGTTACTACCCGTTGTCAGTCGACACAACTATGCCGGACTATATGCAACCGCAAGCAAGCGCGGCGTCGGCCGTCCACCGATGACTTGGTAAAGGCCTCAGGAACGCGCTGGATACGGGCCGCTTTTGACAGGTCCATCTGGAAATCTTAGGGGAAGGCCTATGTTCAGCAGTGGACGTCATGTGGCTGATGATGATGATGATGATGATATAGAACTGGCTATACACAGCCTGATCTCCGAACGCAACACATTTATTTGGGCCACTATGGTGTGCTTTACCTCTTGTACACCAGCTAACTCGCCACAACTGTCTATAACCACTTACACCTAATTATAGTTTATGTTTTGAAAATTGTGTGCTTGAGACATCAGATGTTGTCTTATAATGCATGTTTACAATGTTCTTACAATAGAACGCATCAAACAGACAAGTGAAAATGATATGTAAGTCACTACTAATAACATAAATAAAGCTCAGTTTATTCAAACTTAAATATAAAATTAATTATACCATTAATGTCAAATCTGTATCCTCAGCCAAATACTCATCTATCATTAAACACAAATAAATATCCTACAATAGAGACAGAGAAAATCCCAAATATCAAATACTAATAAATAAAGTGCACATTTAATCTTCCGAATGTATCGACAAATAGATGGGTAGTGCGTTTGGCACAGAGCCAGTGCTGTGGCTGACACCAGTATCTGACACCGATACACTCTCAGATACTGCGACACCGCGAGAGCATAATCAGAGGGTTGGCAACAACTTTGGGGATTCATTTTTCACTCAGAATTGTTGTGGATATTGTATTTATTGCGATTTATCGATATGTCTATCCCCTTAAGGGGTAGCCAGAAGTCCGATTAGTACTATATCTTGGCATGTCTGCCTGATGATGTGACAAAAAAGAGGGAGTGCATTACACGAAATCTCTCAAGCAAATCACATGTGCTTTTCAATTTGAAACACGAAATTCAATCGTGCTGATATATAAATTACGAAAGCGTATCATTAAAGATATGTTTTATGAAGTATTACGTCTACTTCAAGAAAAGTAGAAACATCACCCCAATCTTCGAACTACAAAACCCTGCGGAACACAATAATACGTTAGCCATCCTGACACATATTAAAATTAGTCTCATAAGGGCCTGTACTACAGTCAAATTTGAACCAAACTTGCTCATACTTCAAATTCACTCTGAACTGTTACCATCCCAGTCGATCCGACTTTATAGTATACTCAAAACCGACAGGTCTACCACTTACAAAATAAGTATGTCAAAACAAACGAAACAAAATTTCACTTGAAAATCTTTGATTTTATTCGTGCGAAATGCAACGTCTATTTCTTTGCACTTCCTTCCGCCGTATTTCGTTGCGGTTTCAACATTGACTAAAATAAAATACTTTTAGCCTGTTTACACCGTTCGTACCCGCTGCAGGTAAAAAGGATAATTTTAAATGTTCTACATGTAAATATTTACTAGGTATGTCTCATAGTTGAGTGGAAGTACCGCATTTATTTAAACTATGCAGTGTGCTAAACTGTATTATTTCAGGTGTGGTGACTGTATTATTTCTGTTTCGAGGTGTGTTCTCTTTGACTCGTCAAGTCCCGCGACGGATACCGGTGTCCATATATATAGGGTTTTCCCATACATCTATATATTATATAAGCGGGGCTTGAAGGGTTAATAACTTTGAAAATTAAAATGTTGTCTCTGGATGATGAGTACAAAAGAGTACTTTAAATTCGGTAGTTCTGGTATAGATTCTGTTTTTCAGCGGCTATGGAATACAAAATTTGTAAGGTTCGTCGAGGGACCTGTTAAGGGTATTTAGTGTTCGATTCTCGTTCCAAATAAATGTTGTGTGTTCAAATGGTTCCTCAACTAAAAACAAATACTGTAAAAGCGTAAATATTTTTATGTAAGTTGTAGCGTTGTCCATTTTGTCCCCAACCAAGAATATAACGAGTGCAGTGCACTACATTGCTCACATTATAATTCTCTAATCTACTTTTAATGTAGAGTGCTTAAAAAAATATATTTTATTATATTAAATTTCCTTACCATCTTACTCTTAAGATCAACCAATATGGCGTCGTATGTTTAAATGTAAATAACAGCGTGCTTGTAAAGTGTCGATGTTGATATATTCGCGGGCGGGGGGTGTGGCCCACTTGTTTTCGAGCCGCTGGCCCGCGTCCAGGGCCGCTCTGCACTGAATGCGGACCTGCCTTTATTTTGTACCAAGAGTTTTTCGTAGTTTTGCCGGATAAAATCTAGATCTAGTTTTATTAAGAGTTTGCGACTATTTCACTAACGCTTAACAATTTCGAATTCACTCTGAAACTGAAATGGTTAATATTTATTGTATTCAACATTCGTGTTCTATTTAAAGTTTGGTGTTTTTTTTTTTTATAATAGCCATCTTCGGCGCATTAGGGACAGCTGTGGGCTTCCTCCGACTCACGTCTAAGTTGTCGTCCGCAACCGCCCCTGCGCGTACCGCTGTTGCGGTCCTTCTCCTGTTGTTGCGGGGCTTAGAAGCCCCCGTACACCGAAGGACGCCCTTGGCATCCGAGGCAGCATGAGACACGCTGCCGTCCATCACGGGGGTCACAGAAGTTGGCTAGACTAATAGGTGGGTGGCCCCTCCCGCCCACCCGTGACCCCCGGAGGCCCCTATTAGTCGCCTTTTACGACAGGCAGGGGATACCGTGGTGGAATTCCCCAAACACCCCCAATCCACAGGGCGGAAAGTTTGGTGTTGCCCCTGTTTATGTTGTGACAATTATTTTTTATTATTTACTGAGTTAAAACACAATATCCTGCGATATTAGTTAAGCTTTATAATGCAAAGTTATCGTATCCTTCAAATGAAAACACAATAAAATTGACAATACACACCCGTACACACATCACGGGTTAATCCCTACAGGGTGGACAGAGGTGCAACCACAGCACCCCCTTTCGCGTTTTTTCCCCCCATAATGTGATAGATGGCGAGCGTATCACCATATCTGGCATGAATTATAGACTCCACGCTGAACAAAAAACGCCGATACCTAATTGCACGACCAGGGATTTGAACCAGGGAACTCAAAGCGGTGCCGTACTCCGTACTCAATACGCCGCGAGAACACAATGGTGCTTGCACTACCCTTTGTTCGAAATAGATGAGGCTCGAAGTGCTGAAACGCCTTCGAAACGTCGAGAGAAAAATAAAATAAAAAACCGCGATAAAATCCGTTATAATAGTTTAATTTCAATGTCTAACATTCGCGTAAACATAAGAATTCATTAATAATAATAATACCAGCCCTTATATACTGCTCACTGCTGAGCACGGGCCTCCTCTATTACTGAGAGGGTTTAAGCCCTTAGTCCACCACGCTGGCCTAGTGCGGGTTGGCAGACTTCACACACCCTCAAAATTCTCATGGAGAATTGTCAGGTATGTAGGTTTCCTCACGATGTTTTCCTTCAGCGTTAAAGTGAACAATATATTGTAATATTATAATACATGCATACAAATCCTACCAATTCGTGTGCAAACATCAACTAAATATTATAATGCGCAAAATGCCGTCAGTTGTTAGTTAGAATTTGTTTATATTTCGGCAGTGCATAAAGAGCGGAGTCAAAATGTTGGTTTTACTCGAGTGACGCCACTGGACGGTACATTTATAATTTTGTTGGGAAATGTTGGTCCCGCGGGATTGTTTTGATAATATAAGAGTACTCGTAGTTTAATGTGTGGACGAAAATTGTAAGGTTTAGTATGATTATGTATATTAGGTGAGTCGGTTGCTCGTTTGATGACCGCCGAGACATACCCAGTCTTCTTCCATTTACCCCACTTTAGTCTGGGGTCGGCACTAAGTTTTCCTACTCTTATGTGTGGTATTCGTAATAAAAAAATCAAGCATGTTATAAAAATAATTTGGGTTAGTTTTTATGATCAGCCATTTTTCTCACGATAACCCACTCTGTGGAGAAGCAGACCCGCGTAAATCGTTTTCAAAATTCCCACATTAGCCCTCCTGTTGTGTTAAAAAAAAACTGAAAATGCGAAACTCACTAATACAATTTGACAAAACGCACAATATTATAAAGATGAACGAGAATTACGAAGGTATGTGAGATTAAGACGCACTAGGTCAGTATGGTGAACTAAGGGCTAAACCCTCTCAGTAGGAGAGGCCCGTCTCAACAATGGGCCAGTATATAATACAGGGCTTAATTATAAACATGAGCACTCAACAGGCTTAAAACTTGGAGCTCTTTTGTAAGAACTCGAGTGTTTGATCCCTCGCACATTGATTTGGAAACTTCTCATATTTTGAATGTTTCGTGCTATACATAACTCATTTAGAAGTTTGAGTCAATTGTCTAGTAAAATTTTACTAATATCAAATAATACATAGATTAGAGTGTGCCTTTTGTATTTGGTCGGCTTATACTCTACTGGTGGTAGGACTCTCATATCTAAGAGTCCGTCTGGGTTGGGTACCATCGCAATGTCTATTTCTACCGCCAAGCAGCAGTGTGTATGCACTGTTGTGTTTCAGTTTGCCAGTGTAACTACAGGATATAGTGAGACTTAACATCTTATGTCTCAGGATGACAAGCGCAATGGAATGCCACACAATACTTTGTAAGTCAAGGTGCTGGATGGTGTTTGTACTGTTTATGGGTGGTCGTATCGTTTAACATCAGGCGAACGGCATGCTCGTCTCGTCATTCGATGCCATAAAAAAAACATCTGACGAGTAGCATTTATCAGCTAGCTGTGAAATCGGCCCCTACTTTTGTTATTTGCGCTGCTTTTAATGTAATTCAAAACTTTACAATGTTTTCATAATGTTTGGTGGCCGAAAAGACAAATTTACACACAGGAGCTTTTCTACTTTTCTCATATTAATGAGCCGGATGAACTCCAATCGGTTCTCAACAATGACGGACCTTTGAGTATACAGTGCACGTGCCATTTTCCGTTTTCGTAACAAGTTTATTCCCCCACTTGATTATTTATAGCTCTCGTCGAAGCTCTAAAAACATCTTATGAAAATTTAATTCAAGTCCAGACAAATAACAGGTCAAAGCGGTAAAGTAACACCGGTATTCCGGAAAACCGGTGTACCGGAATCTTAACCGACCTATGCAAATAAGAAATGCATTAAAGTTGTACACTACACTAACGGATACATAATTATGCTGCCTTTGAAAACTTGAGTGCAAGCATCTCATTACAGCAGTTCGTTCGGAGTGGACGACACGACTTTGCAACTTGGTAATTTTTTTGTAAAGTTAGTCTGCATTTTAATAGAACTAAGTCCTATAGGTAAATAGGTAGGTGCTGTTCACCACCGACTGAAATCCTGTTATGGAAATAATGTGAGGTAGGTAAGAAGGATTCAATGATAAATAACTTGGTCGGACTAGACCAACCTCGTATGAAATGGAACTGTAAACTTGTCGCTTTTAGTCAGTTTTCTTTGCAACGGTGACAATAGTCCGTCAATCGGGCACTCATGATAAAGCAGAAGTATAACTATCATGCTAAATAAGTAAATATTAAAAATCAATCGCTACGATAAATCGTACTTCATCGTCCGACAATCGTGTCGCCTGGTGCGAACGCTCCGCGTAGTTATCCAGTAAGCGGGCACCGATCGCATCGAATCATTATCATAAATAACGAGATAGCTACAAGTGGCGACTAACGATGTCACCCCGGCTTTCTTGCGCCCCGCTACCCTTATTTACCCTTACCCTTGGAAGCTTGGGTTCCCAAATTAGCTTTAAATATAAGAAATAGTAGTCGTATTGCTTTATATTTTAGGAAGGACCCGGTATCCAATTGTTTTCATGATTTTTGAGACTAGCTTTGCTCACGACCCCACCCGTGTAAACATTAATTCATAGCCTTTCTTATTAATTCTTATACCGCGCCTCGCCACCGTTATCTTTGTTTTTGCTTACATGATATTGAAATATGTGGAAACTGTTTTGGATAATGTGTTGTTTAATCGTTTATTAATTTATGAGTGTCATGTTTTTCTGTAGTTTCCCAAATAAAGTAAAATAAAAAAAAATAGTATAAATGTAATCTATGAAATTCGATCATAATGCAGCGACTTATGAGCGGAAGAAATTTTCGGAGCTGTGCGGGGCTCAGACTGGGCCAACACCCCGCACTGTGTTGTGTTTGTGTGCTGGATTGCGTGAGTGGGAATATGGCGATACCAGTGACAAAGTAACAAATGCGAAAAATCGGGAAATAGCGTTTATTTCACACACTGAATCGAAAGTTATAATGTTCAGCCACAACGGTAGCCAAATTCTCCCGGCATTAATATTCGGCGCGTAGTCTCTCGTTGCTACGCCGTAGCTATGCGACGTAGCCAGAAGTCGTCCTCGTAGCACCGTGCCACAGCTGATGAGGAAGGATGGTCCACTCTGCATAAGCGCCTTTTCCTCTTCAAACTTGCAGACTTCTTCTTTCTTGCTGACTACTTGCTGTTTTCTTTCTTGATGTACCGAACTATTTCTATTTAACAAAAACTCCTAAAACGTTTTAACTTCGACTTGACTCGATATTACAAAAAAAACAAAAATGCTTAAGTACTGGACGGCTATACCGTAGGGAGCTCTAAGAGGGCTTTCCCTCTTTCTAGGACCTCTTTTTCACTTTCGAGATTACACTTATTTTCAGTTCGCGCCTAAGTTAAGTCTATATGCCTAAACTATAAGTGTCTTCGTACATAGACACTAAGTGACTCTATATACTAAACATTATAAAACAATCTCATGTGCATTACAAAAAAAGTTATTGTGATTTACTTACTCTAAGTTTAACACAAACATTGCACACAAGCAACATTTCTAAAAATAACTATTCGGACTTTAGACACACGTTCATCCCGCTACCGCAGCGGGGTAGGCAAAGTTCTAACCTACACTATGACACCGAATGAAACACTAAACAGTCCATACCGGGTGAGTTATAAGCGTTCAATGACCCTAGCGATAACACGATTTTTTTCACTAAGTTCATTCACTAAAGTCTATGACGTCACTAAGAGGTCCGAGTTCTATTACGTAATCGCGCATGCGCGGTATGCACTTTACGTTGTTCTCTCTTCGAGAATATGCGTCCTGCACAGGAGCATTTCCACAGATTATCATATTTTTTATCTATTTTATGTCATAATAGTGCTAAACTTGGTACAGATAAAAAAAATATAATTAATGTTATTCCATATAAATGTTATGTAAAAATGTCTAATTTGTGATAAAAGCCACGCAGACGAATGATCTACTTCAAATATAACAATAAGCGGTCACAACAAACACTGCTCGGACGTGACATAGATTCAAAACAATGAGAGAGCGACATTCGTAATATTCCCCTCATTATAACAAATGAGCGAGCGACACAAACTTTTCAATGATCGCCGAGTTTTCCTTTAAAACGTCATTTATATTTTTCTGTCGGCTCAACTCGGAATTTTTAAGCTCTAGGTGCCTTCATGAATAAGGCAATTTATCTTGATTATTTATTACAGTATAAATGATAGTATATTTTATATCCAGGTAGTAGAGTTCTTTTTGGGAATTATTGTTAAAGTTGTTCTTTACTGCACTTGAGGATCGCGACGCATTCCTCCCATTATTTTTAATAATAATTTCTCTTTTTATATTCCCTTTCCTACCTTCTGGCTTCTTTGTTTATTTATCATTGATTTTACTCCCAATAAAATACTCTTTAGTTTTATAAGTGACCTTTTGTATTCGTAATAAGTATTATAATTACTGTATTATCTGACTGCCTCGGTGGCGTAGTTGTATTACGGTACGACTGCAATGCTGAGGTCTTGGGTTCGATCCCCGGGTCGGGCAAAGTGATATTGAGTTTTACTATTCAGTATCAGCTCGGAGTCTGGAATTTGTACCCAATATGGCGATAGGCTCGCCCCCTATCACATCATGGGACGGAATAACGGCTAAAAGTGGATGCACTAGTTGCACCTCTGCCTACTCTTCGGGGATAAAAGGCGTGAGTGTGTGTGTGTGTGTGTGTGTGTGTGTGTGTGTTTATGTATCCTGTCTTATCATAAGTGCAACTATGTCCGCCTACGTGAATAAAGTATTTTATTTTGTTATTTATTTATTTTAACTCGCACTCAATGTGGTCCCGGAATCGAATCCCGGGTCGAGCAGAGATATTGGGTTTTTATCCCCAGTATCAGCCCGGAGCCTGGAATTTTTGTTAAAAGGTTATTTTTTAAATGTAGGCATATTACAACCAAATCTCAGTTTGTAGATTCGAGGTGGGATAAAAAGGAAAATATTTTCTTAATATTAGAAAGAAAGAAAGAAAAAATGTATTATTTTATACATTTATTAATTTCTTTTCTTTCTTTCTTTCTCCTTTTAATAATACCAGTCCGATACCATAAATATTAAATCGCCTCTATAAAATTATCATTTGTTTGGGTATAGGCTTCCTATACTACTGAAAGATTAGGCCACCATAATATCTTACTCCATATGGTGAAATAAAAAATCATCATTATTATTAAGGAATACTTGCGAAGTAATATCTCTCCAATCTCGATTTAAATCCCTCGTCCGGGCAGATAATTGTGTCAATTCCTTCCTTTAATAAAAAAACTTTGAAGGTGGGCCAAACTGTTTTATTACAATATCAATTCGAAAGTTTAAAATTAGTTCCCAACCGGATTGGGTTAGTGTCCGACGGAATTGCAAATCAAAATCAAATTATGGGCTCTGGCCTTTTGGGGAGAATCCTTTAAATAATTTGGTCGTTAGTTTTATTAGTTGTAAAGTTTTTGGTGGCAGTGAATATGGACATTAGACGTGGAAGTCCCATTTTTCCTAGGTCAGGTAACACTTTACAGGATTTCTTATAGGTGTAACGTATTAAAAGACAGTTGACAGACGTAACGACTCTTTAAATCTTCACCTTACTAGCATTTAACGAAATCAGAACTAATTTAGTAAAAAAATCTAACAAAACGCAACAGTAAAACTATTGTTTCAAAAACTAGTCAATGAATATTTCGTTACAAATTGAATGCTTATTATAGTAGACATTATCTCAAGTGTTATTCCAAATGGTCGTTTAAGAAACACCCCCCGTGCCCCCCACACCGCCCTCCCCGCGCCCCGTCGCCTTTGCCAATGATAGCTCGTGTGTTTGCCAGCGCTAGTGGTGCGAAATAAATTTATCGACTCCGATGTCGATAAATTTGCTTTACTGCTGCATTTTGATTGTTTATGCTGCGCTATTGAAACTCGGTTTAAACTGTAACGTGTTTAAAGCCTGTGGTGGGACAGATATGGGAAATATTGCCATGCGTATCTTTATGGCGTTGATATAAATATTGAAATAACAGAACTTTTTATTTAAGATACTATTTTTACAAATAAATTGACAATACCAAAATATAATTACGGTCCTGTATAATATACTGACACACTTCCCACTGTTGGGCAACTCTTCACCTAATGTGAAAGAATAAACAATTCACTTGCCAAGGTAGTGTTCATTGGTGGACTTAACGTTTTTATTAGCTTCTTATTAATCTAGCTTTATATTAATTGCTGACTCATCATTGTTCATAAATAGCCAATTATATCAATTAATATGAAAGAAACACACACTCGCGCCTTTTATCCCCGAAGGGGTAGGCAGAGGCGCAACTAGTGCACCCGCTTTTTGCCGTGCGTATTCCGTCCCATGATATGATAGCGGCCGCGCCTATCGCTATATCGGGGACAAATTCCAGACTTCGGGCTAAAACTGAATAGAAAAATCCAATATCACTTTGCCTGACCCGGGGATCGAACTCGAAACCTTAGCATTGCACTTCACAACTACGCCATTGAGGCAGTAATACAGAGCTAGTATTATTATTATTTGTTATAAACTGCGGTTTTATTTACACTTTGAAATTTTAGGAATTAAAATTATGATTTTTTAATCAATAAAGGCACAATTCTCATCATAATGTATAATGTAACGCACAAAATATATTTCGTTTTCATTACTAAATGCTGCATATAATTTAAATTTTCAATGAATAAACGTTCCAATGTATGTATTTAGCTGAAAGTAAGTCATATGCTAATAATTCCTCTAGACTGTTATATTCCAACGATAATAATTGAATATTTAATCCATCGTTAAGCTGTTCGGGTTTACTTCATTGTTTATTTATAACAGAATATCTGTTGCTCAGTTAGTCAGTTTTCAATTACATGTTCTATCAGTTTTCACTAAAGATTACTGGCAATGTAAATCCTCCCTTAATGACTTCTCTTTGAGTGTTTATGTGTTGCGGTAGTACAAAATAAATATTAATTTAATTTAATATAAAAAATCATGATATTTACACTTCAGCTTCCGCCTTCATTTCTGTTTCCGCTAAGTTTATATTTTGACAGATAACTCTGTTTCTGCTTCCGTTATAGCACTTCCGTTATATTACTAATACTGTTGGCCGGTGATCATTTACTATCAAGAAATGTGACTGTGTGACTTGCGTTGGTGTGGGTTTCTTACTCACGAGGTATGGAAATGCAGAGATTTTTTATCTAATGGAGATGAAAATGCAACTTCATATACACTAAAAACCGGGTATAACGAAGCATTCGGTATAATGACTAAGTGGCAAGGTCCCGGAAATCACAATACGTTTAAAAATACGTTTAAAAATAGAGTATTTTGACTGCCTCGGTGGCGTAGTGGTGTTGCGTACGCATTACGAGTACGATTTGCGCGCTGAGGTCCTGGGTTCGAATCCCGGGTCGAGCCAAAAAAATTGTGACTGGGTTTTTCCATCTTAAAATTTACTCAGTCGCAGCTCGGAGTCAGGAAGTTGGCGGTGTGATACCCCCGTGCCTCGGAAAGCACGTAAAGCCGTTGGTCCTGCGCCTGATCTCTCTCCGGTCATGTCGGATTGCCGTCTCACCGAACTATGAGAGTGAAGGAATAGAGAGTGCACCTGTGTATTGCGCACACACTTGTGCACTATAATATCTCCTGCGTACCTGGCTGATCTCCGTTGAGATTGGTCGCCGTGGCCGAAACTGGCTAGGAGGATTTCATTTTTAGCGACTATGGAATATTGCGTCCAGATAGGTGGTCCGTTCAATATCGTTAAAACCGCTCTTCACTGTGCTATTTTAAAGTTTTTATGTAATTGTTGCCTTCATTATTTTTAGTAAACATAAGAGTTTGGAGAAAATTAAGTTTTATTTTTGCCTGCCCTCCGAGTATTCTTGTGTGAATCTTCATTCAAGAAGATTAAATATAGAAAATAATAAGAATAAATAAAGAACTATTGATATTAAGTCTAATCGGTGTTATGTTTTAACAGTGTGAATAGAATACAGTATTGAAATCCAAAGAAGGTAAATGTTCAAACTATAAGAGATGGGGTATGCATAAAAATAAATTGTAGTTAAATAACGATTGTAATTGAAAAAAATATTCCTTTATATTTAACGATGCGTGAATTATTTCTGTCAGTTATTACCATAAACGAATTTGCGTATTTGATATTTAAAACGTTTAATTTATATGTTGTATCACATAAAATCGAAAACCATTTTTAAGATTATTATTTATAAGAGACGTTCAGAATATGAGCAAACAAAACATAAATGATAACAATAGCATGTTGAATGGCCAGCATTATATTATATTATGTTCGATAGAGGCTCGATTTCAACAAATTTTATCGACACAAGCCCGTCACTAGTGTCTCGAGTTATCGATACATTAAGCAACTAATCGACGCCATCGTACCGCGCGACTTATCGCGAGTTACCGCTGTTAGCTCGCGACAAATCGCGTGGTATCGATATACGGTTAGTGCAGCTCTAGTGCAGCACTTTCAACTTTATTTATATTTGATAATGCACGGTTTTTGGGGATACACACACATACTCACATTAGCACACACGAACCTCGAAAATGTATTACTTTCTTCTTCTCTTCTTTATATTTCAATTTTCTTTCCAATGTTATATAATGTATGCTATTGCACTTCTCTTATCTCTCGAAACATATTTTCTATGTTTCTCCTAAAGCTAAAGCGTGTTTGTGTTTTATTAAAATGAGATTATCTTAGGCTTTATTATTCCAATTTTGAAAATTATTTTACTAATAAGAAGCCAACATTATCGTTTACTGCTTTAAGCTACTCTTTACTACGGGAAGCAACTTAAAAATGGACGAAGCTGCGTATAAAATCTCACATTTAAAACCCATTAAAATTACACTGGTTATGTCTTTGAAAACACAACAGTACTTCCAGATATTAAAACATTCTCACATACCATCTATCAAAAATATTCCAATTATCTGATATTACCTACATTCCTAGGTATGGCATCGTTGGCGTCAACATGCATTCCTCGTTAATTAGCGTCGGATTACATTGACCCGTGACTACGCGGACTACAAAATGTAAACCTCGACCGGCGCGTAATGTATCGATTGTATAGTTATCACTCGACCGCACACACATCTGATGTCGCTTGGATGTAAACAGAGATAAATTACTAGATGTGGTTGGAAGTTAAGAGCGTGCTTGGAATCTTTAATACCTTACAAAACATAATAGCTATCCAAAATCTAATGGAAAAAGATTTTAAAAATTGGCACAATAGTAAGTTATTAAGCTTAGAAATTTGGTGGAAGGGGTAGCTGTCATATACAGCAATATTAGGCTGTGACGTCACCAAACGCCATCGGCCACGACGCGGCGTGCATGTGAAAGAGATAGTGCGACATCCCCGCCACGCCCCCACTTTTGTTCACAAGAATATTTCAAAATTAAATAACTGCTTTATTTTTCATCGATTTTGATTCTGATTTCACAGAAGAATTTCTTTTTCGTATTATTTTCTGTTACACCTAAAATATTGTACAAAATGAATCATAGGACACTACCCTATTGTTTGTAGCATGTCGTGTCAGTAAGTAGAATATCCAACCTATATTTTGTTTTTCTACGGCACGTCAAAGTGGTCCCATTGCGCCTGATGGCAAGCAAACACATATCGACCGGCCGGTCAGAACAGATTGTGACGAAAGTGGTGGTGGTAGTTCTAACGCGTCACACAAATGTTTATAGCACTGTCGGAGTTTGTAGTGTGAGTACGCTCTAGCCTCTAAGATACAAAAAAAAACATGTCCTATCCAGTATCTTTATATCGGTGGCGTACACAACAGGCCGCGCGACCGAATTGTTGGCGTGCGCTGATTACCTACAGATTATACTGCTTTAATTAGGTCGGAATGAAATCCTCACCCCCACCCCCTCGCCACCCTCCACCGGAATTGTTCAGCTCGTCCGCAGATAACAAACATCAGGGCGTTGCGTTTCTAATTCAATACTAGGGATTTTATTGTCCAGAGATTTGTAGACTGCCTCGCTGGCGTAATTGTATTACGGTACGACTGCAATGCTGTGGTCTCGGGTTCGATCTCCGGGTCGGCCAAAGTGATATTTGGTTTTTGTACTCAGTATCAGCTCTGAGTCTGAAATTTGTGCCCGATATGGCGATAGGCTCGCCCCCTATCATATCGCGGGATGGAATACGCGCAGCGAAAATGGGTGCACTAGTTGCACCTCGGTCTACCCCTTCGGGGATAACGGGCGTGTGTTTGTGTGTGTTTGTATGCGTGGGTTTGTAGTTCGAGGTAGAAGTGATGAAGAAATTGAGTCGGGATAAATATGTATCTACATATTTACATACATCTATATAAACGTGAGATTCAAGTTTCCTTATGAATAGATTTTTAGGTTTCACTTACTTGAAGTCCATATGTGAAGCCATTTTGTCACGCTGGATTAAAAAAGGAAAAGACACAATACTTTTAATCTCACTGCAATTAAAATCACGTGTGAGATACTCCAAAAAAATTATAGACGCGGCTCTTCCTTTCACGACTACGTGCCAAGCGGTGTATAACACTTATAATATAGTTCTAGATGTTTCTAGATCTATACAAGCCTAGGTTAGTGCGGAGATTTTATCTAAATAATTATGTAACTAGTAATATATGGATATTAAATTAATAAATTAGTTCCTTTTTAAAAGAAATCCTGGTCCTTACCATCAGTGGAGCAAGTGGCTCGACTCGTCATTCAATTCAAGCTGAACATCCCTCGACTCGTCCCCTAATCCACTATAGGGTGAACTCAGCAAAATATGCACAAGATGCGTATATACCTATACCGAGATGATATGCGGCAGCTCACGATATCACACTATTTCAGAAAGACTAACATATTCTCCAGTTACACAGCTTGGCACACATTTATCCTGTTGCTCAAATATTGCATATCGACCAAACCCGTATGCAGATAGCAAACACTGACCAAACGGTGGTCTTTGGTGGACCATGCCCTTACCACATGATATTATAACATAGACATGTGGGCCACCTGTTTAGTGATCTCTGCTGAACGTTAAATCCCATATTCCGGGTCATCCAAAGTGATATTAACGTTTTCTGCTCAGTATTAGCTAGGAATCTATTTGCATATTATTATATTACATATAATTTAATAGAAAGATTGAATAGAGTAGCAACACCATACAGAGCTTTCAATAACAACTGAGCGGCACTTGTCTGCGCTCGCCTGAGACATAAGATGCTAAGTCACATAAAGCTCAGTAATTACACTGGCTACAATGTCGTTCGAATCGAAATAGAACAATGCCTAAAAATGTCCTTAAATCAGCATAATTTGTGTGTTAGCAAAATACGTATTACAAGCCGAATAAAGCCGCACATTCCCTTAATTAAAGCCACTTGCTGCATAATTACACATTAATAGTGTAAACAAAATTGTCTCATATTGTGAATCCTCTATTCTACACGCAGCTGTAATCTCAGACATAATATATTCTCCACTTGGCACTAAGCCTTGTGCTTGTGGACAACGCGCGCTGCATACCGTTTGCAACGACACACACGCTAGCAAAGCCGGCGATGTAATTAATGCAATTTCATTTCCACGTCTAGACAATAAACAAATCTGATAGGTTAGGTTGGGTTTGCGTTTTGGTGTTTCTGTTTGTTTGTGTTTTACAGCGCTTACAATGCTCTATATATAGCATAAACTTAAACTGTTATCGCTCAAGAAACCAAGCTTATTTCCATCCTATAGGCTATTAAGCAAACCTATATGGCTATATCGGGCACAAATGTTACCTCGCTAAGCACTTTCTTATAATGGAGAACAGAAAGATTGATTTATCGAACCGACAATAGAATCGACAACCTCGCCAGTTTCATAACGAAAATGAAGGCCCACCTGAATAATAAACTATAATTGAAACGATTATGTAATCCGCCCAACATAATAACGATACAAGTAATCCTACGGGCCATGGGAGTTAACCCGCACTAGATTAAATGTAAACACGTAAAACTAATCAGCATATTGTTTTGAGTATCCATAAAATATAACTCAATAGCGTTGGAGAGTAGACGGGCCGACGAGGGTCCGACGAGCAAACTCCAGCGGGTTATTAGCAGCGGCGTTGGGTGTCACCGTGACGCGGGTCCGACTCAATATCACTCGTGAATATTATACGCCTGATTAATATTATCGTATACCGTGATTAGAGACATGACTGAGATACTCGCACCGGCCTGGATCACTCCAGGCTACCTGTACGTGGTCTCACAGTCGCGCCTGAGTTCTCATACACTCCCGTCAGCTCGTCGCTCCACCGGCCCGCGCGACACACCACGCTCCCTGTATGTGGTCTCACAGTCGCTCCTGAGTTCTCAAACACTCCCGTCAGCTCGTCACTCCACCCGCCCGCGCGTCACACCACGCTCCCTGTACGAGGTCTCACACTTGCTCCTGAGCTCTCATACACTCCCGTCAGCTCGTCGCTCCACCGGCCCGCGCGTCACACCACGCTCCCTGTACGAGGTCTCACACTTGCTCCTGAGCTCTCATACACTCCCGTCAGCTCGTCGCTCCACCGGCCCGCGGATCCCACTTAAACTGTTCGCGGCCTCATACTACCCACACTATTAGTTCGTAACTATGCGGCGTGTGCTCGAGTTTCTTTATATTGGATTAGTTTTGTCTCGTTACGCGCTTGCCTAAACAGTTTACCTAACAACTATTCGCGAAAAGGTTCAATAAGATTGTGGAGCGATGTGCGAGCGAGACGCAAGACGCATGCTTAATTAAATTCAGCAATATTGAGGCAGTGTAAGCAAAACATGAAACTTGGCGGTAAGTTGGGGCAATAACATCGGATGGTTCACTCAGAGTGCACCGAGTTATGTCCGCTAAATGAAGCGACGAACTTACTGCGGTGGCCAACATGACAGCGGGCTGCAGACCGCTACCGCTTATGGACTCAATAAGCTTAATAATAAAACTGATGCAGTATTACCACAACCCACGTTTTACTTTTCGATTTAGAGATCTGTCGAAAATTGTAGGCTTTAAGATAACTTCAGTGACATTGAATTTCTATTAAGGTAAAAGCAAAGTTTAGGCTTTTGTGAACAACAAGAACAGACAACGAAGACTCGACTTTACTCTTAATTAGTTAACATTCGGTTAACTTAAAACACTGTGATTTGAAATATCCGTCTGAACAGAACTAATCCGAAGCTTAAATAAATTAGTATCTTGAAGTTTATCACTGTCACTTGTGAAAGTGACAGCATTATATTATATACACAGCAATTTTACCATTAAATCAATCTTTAATAGATGTTAAATATTTTCGCAAACTGTATGCCGTTTATAAAAACAATATGTAAAAGAATCAAATCCCATTTTCTAATGCGAGGTACTGGATACATTTTATCCCGTCCAAAAATACTATAAAAAATATGCTTTCTCTAATAAAATGCTATTAGATCTTTAGTCAAGCCAAGGCCCTAACTCTACAAATCCTGATTAAAAATTAAGTTCATCTTGATCAAATGGTTTGGCCATTTCGCGCTTCACTTCTGACAAACATCAAAATACACACACTCACGCCTTTTATTTCCGAAAGAGTAGGCAGAGGCGTAACTAGTGCACCCACTTATCACCGTGCGTTTTCCGTCCCATGATGTGATAGGGGGCGAGCCTTTCGAATCAAAAGACAAAAAACATGAAAGCATAAACTTTAATATTAGTAGCATGCTTATTCCATAGCCCCAAGCTATATTTCAACATTGAACACAATTCAGAACATGTCTGAGTCGGCCCGCGGACGTAGTGGCCTCGCACTAATTTTAGTTTTCATTACCGGTCCGGCCAGTACGGCACTGAAAATCGTTGTATGCTGTTTCACGAATAATTTACAGTTATGATTATTGTAAATAGTTGCGGTGTTTGTACAATTTGATTTGCCTCGTTGTTGTGGCGTATAAACCGACTAATTTTAAAATAATGTAGTATGGTTTCCAAATGCGTGTTCTTTTTAAAATGGATAGTACAATCATTAGCGTAAAAACATTTTAGTGGTAGCGATAAATGAAATGGTGTACGAGTAGATAGCGGGGGTGCAGTGGTTGTAGAATGATAGAATGCGAAATAATGTTCACGGATTTAATGTTCGTCACAAATGTTACAAATGTTCAATGTGAATGTTTAATATCACTTAATGTTAAATGTTATGGTAGTGAGGACTGAAACCGACTGCCTCGGAAACCGACTGTGTTACAACTACTACGCTACTGACAAAACATTACAATTTTAAGTAAATGCGTTGCGTGCATTTATGCTAACTAAAGTGTTCGGTCATATTACACCGAACAAATGGCTAGGGATAAAATTTTAAGATAGCCTATAGCACCTAAAAATAATATGACTGCCGATAAGCGATAAATTTCGCCAAACCCTTCGAGATTTCGTCGTCAGCTTACGTTATTGTCCAAGTACAAGTGGACAAGTCTCTTACGACCCAAAGCGCTCATAACAAGTAAGTTACAGGACGGGCGCGTCGTAAAGTGCCCTTCCGGACCGCGGCGGGTAATTACTGGAGAGAGCACACTTTACACTAATTAAACGAAGGTTTATTTGTGGAAGATGTCCATGTTTCTTTGATAGGTCTGTATCGTCGTCGTACGTCGTCTGTACGACTGCAAAGCTGGGGTCTCGGGTTCGATCCTCGGGTCGGGCAAAGTGATATTGAGTTTTTCTATTCAGTATCAGCCCGGAGTCTGAAATTTGTGCCCGATATGGCGATAGGCTCGCCCCCTATCACATCATGGGACGGAATAACGGCGAAAAGTGGGTGCACTAGTTGTGCCTCTGCCTACCCCTTCGGGGATACCAGGCGTGAATGTGTGTGTGTATTTAATTAAGATAATGTTGATCTTATAGTTTGCTTTGGTGGTGTAGATGTATAACATGCGGAGTATGGAATTGCCCTAATGTCCCGGGTTCGAATCCCGGGTCGGGCAAAGCGATATTGGGTTTTTCTGCTCACTGTTAGCCCGGAGTCTGGATTTGTTCCCGATATGGCAATGGGCTCAACCCCATTACATTGTAGGGCAGAAAACACTTGTCGAAACGTGGGTGCCCTAGTAGCTCCACAGCTTATATCTTCAGAGATAAAAGCGTTATGAGTGTGTGTATAAGCAATAACTGTTTAGTTTATAAGCTTGAATGGCTTCCTCTACAGGCACCATAAACTTTTGACTAATAGAGAATTAGAAAGATTCTCAGAACTCATACCGATATTTTAGGACCCTAGTATGCATCTCTACCTTCCGCGATAAAAAAAGTTGCGTCTCTACCTACCCTTAAACAAACTTCAAGTAGTTCAAATTGGAAATATATCAACAATAACTGTAGAAATATAGTAAAAACAAAATCAATTTGTTAAACATTTTGATTTGTTTTCAGTTTTTAGTTTGAAAATATATTTTAACCTGTATTCAAACATAAGTTAATGAAGCACTACGTTTTCCTGAGGCTTTAAACTTGTTCCATTAAATGTTTTTAAATGTTGGCATAGTAGTGGCACAGTGATGAGAATGCTGTGATGAGTCACGGGTTCGATTCTGGTAAGGAAAATGTGTGCAATGCAATGCAACCAGCCTTGTACACTACTATATACTCTGTATATTGGCCACTGCTGAACACGGGCTTCCTCTACCACTGAGAGGCGTTAGGCCTTAGGAAAATTAATAATGATTTTCAGGTCTGAGTTTTTTTTATTGCATTGAATGACGAGACGAGCATGCCGTTCGCCTGATGGTGAGCGGTACGACCACCTATAAACAGTAGCAATACCATCCAGCACTTTGAATTACAATGTACTCTGTGGCATTCCACTGCGCTCGTCATCCTGAGACATAAGATGTTAACTCTCATTATGTCCAGTAGTTACACAGGTTACAATGTCCTTCAAACTGAAACACAACAGTGCATGCACACTGCTGCTTGGCAGTAGAAATAGATATTGCGGTGATACCCACGCAGACAGACTTTACATATGAGATACCTACCACCAGGTAAAGTGAGTGTTGTGAAGTGGTTGATTGATGGTTGATACAGGACTATCGAAAGGGTCAGAAATATGTAATTAATTACGGATTACAATAAAACCTTCCATAATAAATTCTTTACTGTTTTTTGGTCACACTTCACGTCTTCATCCCTGAAGAGGTAGGCAGAGGTGCAACTAGTGCACCCACTTTTCGCGATGTGTATTCCGTCCCATTATGTGATAGGGGGTGAGCCATATTCAGCACAAATAAGTGTTAATAATTGTTTTTAGTCATTGATTTTTTTTAAATAATTTAGCTATCCAAAAAACTCCTTTACGTTTCAAAACAAAAACAATGTGTATATTAAGGCAAAACCCATTGGTTAATTCTTACTTCGTACCCCGTCAACGATAAAATCCTAATGTTACAGATATGGGATATTTTCATATTCCTATATGGACCTAAATTATTGAGCAATGAGAATGTGAGTTTGCCAAACTTTCTCAAATATTAGTCGACTCCACTTGTATTTGTATCGATTACTCGGTGAATGCCTCATGAATATCCTCACGGCGCCGTGCAGGGCAAGGTCTTTAGCAGTACTGTATGTAGAAATAAATACTAGTAACACATTTTATTTTTCCATCATTTCCATAGCCACCGTAGCTATAGGTTACTTTTTTTTTATTCGGGCACAGCAAAGTGACTGCACCTCACGTGATGGTGGGCGTGATGCCGTCCAGATAGAGTATCGAATGGCAGCAAATGGTTATCTCATGCCATTCGACACTATCATGCCGGCCTACTGAGATGCTTCTTCACGCTAAGGCGGAAGGACCCAGGACTACTTAATAGTATGAAAAAGTGTGATAGTCTTAGGAGGGGTTAGAATCCTTATTATAAAACAAAGCCCGCCGCGTCTGTCTGACTGATCGCGATATACTCAAAAACTACTCAATGGATTTCTGTTTGATATGGCGAAAGTTTTAGACCCTGGGAAGGGCATAGGCATTTTATCCCGAAAAAATAGTTTTCACGCGAGCAAAGCCGCGAGTAAAAGCTAGGTATATTTTGCCTACATTTCCGAACACCTTGGCTATCAGTGATTTGTCAGTGCATATAAAGTGCCACCGCGCCTCTGCCTGTGTGTCCATGTTTTATTCAGCCGCCCGCAATATCTGCTGGGTGCGGTGTACTCACACCGTATGTACACTACGTACGCTTCGTACACCCCTCACTCCACATTCGCAACTTCGTATAGTAAATCACTCAAGTCTCGATATTCCAAGTTTGAAAATATTTCGTTTTGCCGATAAAATTTCAACTTTTGTCAAGTTGTACATGCGGGTGAGTTATAGATGTACTATGCAAACTAGAAATGGGCTTTATTATTGCGTGTTAAGGTTTTGTTTTGAGTGGCCGGTCATGCACTTTACATTTTGGAACTCTGCCGGGGACAAATGCAGCGAAATCGTCCTGAAACGTACTATCTAAGAAAAAGTTTGCTTGTTTTTTTTTCCGAGCGCTATCTAGTGGCGGAGTTTGTTTGCGCAAATATATTAAAGTTTTATATTAAATCTCCGGTTATCAGAGCCATTACAGACGGCTTTAGGAATTTGAACTAAAGAGCTGGAAAAAGAATAAGTATTTTATACCAGACGGCCGAAAAACGAGATCATGTCATGATAATTAATAGTAAAATATGAATATTATTAATGCCAAAAGTTTTAGTTTTTCGTTATCGATTTTTAGGTCAGGATTGGAGGTTTTGATTCTTTCGAAATAGACCTAACAGTAATTTTACACTGCTATTTGATGGCAATGATAGACGAAGCCGGCTTACCCACGCAGACCGATTCTTACTTACAACTATGGCACTGTTTAATTATTTTATCACGTTCCGAAAGCGTTGATATAAATATGTAAGTAGCCTATCGCTATATCGGGCACAAATTCCAGACTCCGAGCTGATACTGAATATGAAAACCCAATATCACTTTAACCGACCCGGGAATCGAACCTGAGACCACAACGTGGTAGTCGTACCACAATACAACTACGCCATCGAGGCAGTTACTCCTATAACATACGAAATACACACGGCGAAAAGTGGGTGCAAAAGTTGCCCCTCTGCCTAACCCCTTGGATCCCTTTCATTCAAAAAGCGTGAGTGCATGAGTATATGTGTGTAAAATATACGAAGATTAATAGAAAAAGTTGACCTACATAAACTCATAATCCTATTTTAGAAGTGTCGACCAACATATGAATTCACGTTTGAACCAACAGTTTACACAAGTCTTACTAAAATCCTTGTACAAATATTAGACGTTTGGCAAATCCTCGTCTGATGCAATATCGCATACCGCCGTTCTCTCGCAATATCGGACTTGCACTACCGCCCAAATAATATCGAACTTGAGAGAAATGCGCCATTTATTGAACCGGCTTGAGCTTTACTTGGTCAGCGTGAAAATCAATACTAAACTATGTTTACTGGCTTGATGACTGCCTCGGTGGCGTAGTTGTATTACAGTACGACTGCAAAGCTGAGGTCTCGGGTTCGATCCCCGGGTCGGGCAAAGTGATATTGAGTTTTTCTATTCAGTATCAGCCCGGAGTCTGGAATTTGTGCCGGATATGTCGATAGGCTCGCCCCCTATCACATCATGGGACGGAATGACGGTGAAAAGTGGGCGCACTAGTTGTGCCTCTGCCTACCCCTTCGGGGATAACAGGCGTGAGTGTGTGTGTGTGTGTTTACTGGCTTCTGTTCGCGGTGCCTGACTGCCTCAGTATACTACATTGCTTTGAGGTCTTGGGTTCGAATCCCAAGGCGGGCAGTGCTTTTGGGATTTTCGGATCTGTATCAGCCCAGAGTCAGGATATGTGTCCGATATAGCGGAACACATAAGCGAAAAGATTTGTAACTCTACCTACCTCTTCGGTGATCGCTGCCCCCTTATTCTCTATGACAGTTTTAACTCATAACGCGGCTGCGTCACGTTAACTTCATGTAATTAACGTTAAATGGTATTCTGTTTAAAAATTTACCTAGTGATGAACGCGATGAGTGGAAATAACGTGTCATAGAGAAAGAGGGGGCTAATTAGTGAAAGAATTTTCTGAATCGAATGAGTGATTCTAGATTTGTATGTTCAAATAAAAGGACACTCGACGGCATTGCTCGGATCTTATTATTATTTTCTCATTAAAAACAATGAAACAAATCAGTACTATTATTGAATGCATCGCATCTCACAAGTCTTAGCATAAAAGAGCTTACAAATGCATAAAGAAAGAACTGTAACAGGGCCGCATCTATAAATATTATCACTATTATCATTTCTTTATCTCCTCTTCCCTGGCAGCCCGAGATTGGCTTCGTTATTTATTTTTCATTGATTTTACTCTACAAAAATGTCTGTTGTTATATAAGTGACTTTTTAATAATAATTAATTAAATGTATGCTGACTTATCAAAAGTGCAATTATGTTCGCCTACTTGATGAATAATATAAAATATAATAATTATTTTATTGTATACGTTAAAGTGAAGGGGGCGGTGCAGTGACCCACTGAGATTTGAAATTTAATATTTAATTCAAATCAAGTGCGAACCTAGACAATAGGAAAGATAGAGTCGCAATAAATAATGTAAAGGACAATAATGAGTGATTGCTAAAACTTCGGATTATAGAATTATTAAATAATTTTTATTGTTTACTTAAACGATTTCTAAAACTGTTAAGATTGTAAAATAAATATAGTCAACAAACTTTTAATTATTTTCATTACTCAATAAATAATTTCTTATACGGTTTTGTGTATTTAACCATACGCATAATTTATCATCCCTCCCGCGACACAACTACTTGACGCTAAATTTTCATCCCCTATATCTCTCTAACTCCGTCCCTGCGTAACAAGCGCCGAGCACTGAGCACTCGCGCGTCGACTTAGTTGTTACTCGGAAACTCTAAGAAATTCAGAGCTGAGAGATTTTACATTTGCGTGGAGTTAAAACTTGTGAAATTATTATAAGCGGTATAATTAGTTCCTTATCATAATAAAAATCATTAGTGGCAGCGGAATTCGAATGAAGGGTCTGGTGGAGGGTGCATATAGGGTTATGGACTCGGTCCAATGCTCGCTCGGATGATGGTGTACCACCGAGTGTCGACATTGGGACGTCCGATCGGTGGAATCAACTAAACCGTTCCGCTCACGCCAGTGGTGGTAGCGATAATACGATTTTTACCCGCCAAAACTAAAATAACAGGGACAAGTTCTAAATACTACTCAGTAACACTCATTGATGATGAGGATAAAATTAATGAAATATATGAAGGAAAGATGAAATGATAAATTTTAAAACTATCACTTTTTTCTCAGATTTGGATCACTCAAAACAGATTTATCAAATGTGGCCGGGTGGGTTAATTGAGCTAAATCATTCTGCATTATGCTTTTAAATAAAATTGTTTCAGTGACTCTACATTAAGTGGGACAAAAGCAAAACAAGACGCCTTAAACAATTATATTATAATTCTACAGCGACGTACATGTATAAAAACTCCGCCATTTCCTATGAGAGCAAGTTACCAGTATAAGAAGTAGCCTGTGTGTTCATCCAGATCTGTTCCTCTGTTTATGAGTTAACTTTTAACAAACATCTAAACTTTCTCATTTATAATATTAGAGTAAAATTATAAAAAATAATTCATAATGTTACATGTTAAACATGAGTATTCTTCGCAAGAACTCATTTTAAAAGCTTTTATTTTGTCATTAAAGATGTCCGCTTTTTGTACGGTTATTGCGCCTCAGATTCTAAATAGACTCAAACTTTAGGGATATTAAAGGGGGCAAAACATGGATCTTGGATCCATGAATAATAAATCTATATATTTAGACCCCCCCCCCATTCCTAACTTTCTTAATAAAAACGTTGAGATTAAGTGTAGTTTTTAAGCAAAAAAAAATTACATAGATGGAGGTATTTAATATTAAACAATTTATTGTCAAAGGCTAGTTTTTAGGAGTTCTATTCGATATACATAAACTGTCTTGGTTAGAATTTCAGGCCTGTTTTTGCACAATCATGTACTTTGCAATATCTGAGTCGAGTTCCTGACGCTAGTTCTCTTGCGTCAACTGTCACCACTCTAGTTTCCAACTGATCTAATGTATTTCGCAGCTGATTACTACTGCCGACTGGTTTAATATTCGAGAGACGACAGGTGTGCTATTCCTGCCACTCCCGGCGATTAGATAAACTGTTTTAGTCTAAAGTGTGCATTAATAATTACGAATTACTTAGATGAGCTATGTGATAGTTGTACCTCTATATAGTGACAGCGAATATGGGACGGTAGTCGTAGGCTCGGTTGCCAGGATGGGAACACTTATTGCATTTCTGAAATCATTTGTCCATTTACTTATCTGGGACAAGACTATAATATAGAATACTAGCGGCCCTCCCTGGCTTCGCTCAGGTAGCAAACCATATTACATGCTGAAATTAGTTTTTTGTCATACAAAATATTTATGTAATATACACATAAGCATTCCTCTTGAATCACTCCATCCATTGGTGAAGTTTTTCCGAGATAAGAATTAGTCTAGGTCCTTCCCAGGGTCTTAAGCTATTCCTTCCAAATTTCATCGCAATCAGTTTAGTGGCGTGACAGTGACGGCTCCACTCGCGAGAAAAAAAAACGACATAAAATTCCCGGGTTATGTCCTTCCGGGATAAAAGTAGCCTATGTCCTCCTCAGGATCTCAAACTATCTCCATACTTTCTCATTTATAGACACGCGCCGCCGACCCCCCGGCCGGTACCGCCGCGACCGCTATGTCCCTGCATTTTAAATCTGTAATATCTTCGAAAATATTTATTTAAATTACATGTTGTAAAGGGCCATATTGATGTATATTAAATGCGCAATGTATTTATGGTACTTAATTGAATAAGGATTAATGCTGTATTGCTTAAAATCGCTTCGTAAATAAGCCATTATTTCTCGTCAAAAGTAAAGGATAAAAAATGGTTATTGTGGGTTATCCCTGAGAGATAGTAACATACCATCGCAGACTTTTTTATAGACCTTTTTAAGGTGTACAAAAGTGTAGTACATTATTATGATCTATCTCGTAGAGTTTAGCCAGCGTCTGCAATGTAAACGCAAAAAAATATGTTTATCTACGACATCACATTAGAAACCTTTTAAATTATCAATGTTTCTCTACTATATTATGCATGTATTATACATATAAACCTTCCTCTTGAATCACTCTATCTATTAAAAATAATATCAAAATCCGTTGCGTAGTTTTAAAGATTTAAGCATACATATGGACATGAGAGAACATGAGGACATAGGGACATAGGGACAGACAGCGGGAAGCGACTTTGTTTTATACTATGTAGTGATACCATAATAGAACATATAGATGTTACCATACCAGACTCGACACAAACATTTATAGATTATAACAAACATTTGCCTCTGCAGAATCACAAATATTCCACATTTAGCTCGCGTACTCCATTCGTAGCAGATTTGCTGCTCTACTGACGCAAAAGTAATTCAATATAACGCTTTATTATATCAAATAAGATATTATTATTCAAATCGCTAACCAAAAACAACGTCTGCATATTCCATAATAGCTTTTGTACGCTGTTTCGCTCGAACAAAATAATTTTGCCAGGAATTTAACTTTAGACATTTGTGGGACTAAAAATAGCCTATAATTATCAGTAACAGTAGTGAATTTGATTTGTATAAAAATATCTATCATTAATTTTACAGGAACATATTTAACAGAAATTCTTTCACAATGATACGACCGGCATAAAAAGTCAATGATTCAATTTTTTTTTTGGCGCAGTTACAATGTACAAATTTCGTATTAAGTGAATATATAGTACATTAAATAAATAGTATCTAATTTGTACATCTATAAACACCGCGCACAACATTTGAATAAATGTAAAACCACTATGTATGATGTACTATTTACTACTATTTAATTTCTCAATTAGTGTTGTCACTGTAGCTTTATATAGGCTTATACTGCAATTAAATATATCAAAGTCCTTCGATATCTGATTGTATAAATGGCACATACGCGGCAAGGGGCTATTATGTGCTATGTTACTTGTTGTTACAGGGATAGTGAACAAATGTTGTCTGCGGTTGCTTTTGTTATTAATTCTAAATGATATTACTTCTAGCAAAGATGCGTCTAAGCGTGAGTTTACAATTTTATACAAAACAAGACAATCATGCATTTCCCTTCTGGAATGCAAAGTACATAGTTCAAATTTTAATAACCTTTCATCATAAGATTGTAATTCGCGTTTTAGACCAAATTTTGCAGTTAATTGTTTCAGAAAATGTTTCTGTACAGACTCTATTTTCTGTTTATGTATTTGATAGTGTGGAGACCACACCACGCTACAGTACTCCACTATGCTTCGCACAAGTGAAACATACAGGGTAAAGATACTGGTTGGTTTTTAAAATGGTTTAGTTATTCTATTTATAAACCCTATCATTTTTCTAGATTTTAGAACCATTGAATCATAGCGAGCTCTGAACGAGAGTTTACTATCGAACAACACTCCTAGGTCCCGAATAACTTTAACTCGTTCTAATTTGGTATTCCCTATGTTGTATGTGAAGATAATAGCGATAATAATTTACGTGTCTATCTATCAATAAACTTCCTATACATATTGTTAATCTTAAAAAAGTAAAACTACTGTGAAAGAACGACTTTGCAAAAAAGGTTATTACAGTACAGGAGATTTTTTGGAAGATACAAATGCTTGGGATTAAATTCAAATTCAAATCATTTATTCAGTAATTAGGCCCCTAAGGGCACTTTTACACGTCATTTTTCATTTTTCACAATGTTGTTATACTAAAAGATTCTACCGGTGCTTCGGAAAAGCCCACTGACCTGAGAAGAAGCACCAAGAAACTCAGAGTAGGTCTTTTATCATTTTTTTTTAAATATATATTACAATTTGAAAATCACAATATTACTTCAATTTTAGGTTGCTCCCATTCACATATGTTTCCATAATTTGAATTTATATTGTTATTTACTTGCGATTTTAGAGCACCCACTTTTCGCCGTGCGTATTCCGTCCCATGATGTAATGGAGGCGAGCCTATCGTCATATCAGGCACAACTTCCAGACTCCGAGCTGAAACAGATTAGAAAATTCCAATGGCGAGTACCTCAAGATGCTGATCATAATTTGATAGCGTCTCAGCTGATATCGCACTTCAGAACGAAATTGAGCTGCAGCTATTAATACGCCCTTATTGTACATCGACTCCAAATACCTTTGCGCAAGCCTCTATGGTTTTTCTCTGCGCACGATCTTCACCCGCACAATATACCCGGTACTCTCCGCATCGTACGCGACACGTTCATTTGTACTGCCATGAATGTTCTAGAATTTTACAACAAAGAACAATGTAAGAAATTGTTTGGTGAAGTGACATATGAATTTCTAAGTACAAAATAAACGACTCTTGTTATTTATTTTACGAACGTAAGGTTACTGAAATTGTAATTTTTTTTAAAATACGATACGAAATTATATCACGCCTTTATACCCGAAGGGAAGGCATAGCAGCAAAATTTACTATTAGTTAAGATTATTTTCATCCCATAATCTAGAGGCTATGGCGAATAATTCCAGTCCAAAGGATCTCAGGTGACTTACTTTAACTGTAAAGTCATTAATATGTCCACTGTCCGCCCGGGGCTTTTAAAATAACTTCACTCCTTTCATGGCTTACCAACGCTTAACCAACCAACGTAAAACAACACTCGTATGCTTCCGAAATAGCAGTAGACTGCTCATTTCAAAGCTATTTTTGGAAAGAATAACACTCAATGATAGCGTAGCTTCCTTCTAGCCAAAGAATTTTATTTATTTTATTATTTAAAATTTACAAAATTTTTCATTTTGTAAATTACAAAAAAAAACTTCAGATCGAAAAGATCAAAACTGACTCGCCACTGCTTAACAGTGCTGTCACCACACTGTCACAATTACACTGTAAATATTATGACGACGGTCCCCGCCTGGGGTTACTTACCTTACTTTACCTTAATTGCTGCTGACCCGCGTTTACGTGACTTATGAGCGAGTGTTACAGGAAATTAAGTTGTTTTTTCGATGACTTGTGTATTTAGTTGCTTTATTTTATGGCGGTTAAAGAAAACTGATGTAGGTACGTACAGTCAGCCACATAAGTAGCTGAACAAATTCAAAACTTCAAATCGCGTCTACACTTTTTGTTCCAACCAATTTTCGTTTTTCTTCACAGAAATAAAATTAAAAAGATTTACTTTACTTTACACAAAGAATCCTACTAATATTATAAATGCGAAAGTTTGTAAGAATGTATGGATGTATGGATGTCTGGATGTTTGTTCCTCTTTCATGCAAAAACTACTCATCGGATTTCGATTAAATTTGGCACACGGGTAGATCATGTCCTGGATTAACACATAGGCTACTTTTTATCCCGGGAAAATATAAAGCGGGACTTTTATATCGGAAAAACTTTTTAACGCGGGCGGAGCCGCGGGCAAGAGCTAGTAAATAATGTTTTAATTGAACTAAACGCGTATAGGCGATTTTGAATTTGTTCAGATACTTATGTGGCTGAATGTACATACATAAGAAGCCTTCATCCCCGAATGAGTTTATGGAGGTGCAAATCATTATCGATCCATCTTCTATTATCGTTCCAAGTTGCAATATATCGAAAAATAATTGCAAATCAACGCTAATTCTAATCTATGATAAGTCATGTTTTTTTTACGGATAAACTCAGCTTTTAGTTCTCGAACTTCCAATTTAAAATATGTCCCAGAGTAGTGCAACAACGCATAGTACTCTATAACTTAATGTTTTCTTTTCAGATTGTACCTAAGGCACAACACAAAAAAAAACTGTAAATAAAAATCCCACCCATCAAACTTAACCGCCATTACAATTTAATAAAATATCGCAACCGAGTTATTCGAAACGAAATACACGAGCGAAATTATCGAAACTATCCAATGAAAGCGTATTATTTTTTAACGCAGTCTGCGGGGGGAGACAGGGGAGGAATTGACATTGGATGACGTACGGACAGCTTTCGTATCGTAATGAGCTGGCGTTAATATTGAAACTGTCGCACAAACAATTCGGTATCGGCAATGATCATTTGTGAACGGTTTGTTATGACAGTTTTATTTTTTTTCACAGGATTCGAGTAAATTTTATTTGACAGTTATCGTATTAAACAGCTAATATAAATTCAAATTCAAAACAATTATTAAGCAATTTGGCCCCTAAGGGCACTTTTACACGTCATTTTTTACAATATTTTTGGGAAACTTAAAGATCCTACCAATGGTACGGAAAAACCCACTGACCTGAGAAGAAGCACCAAGAAACTCAAATAACTATAGATAATACTCATTTTATTACCATTTTTAGAGCATAGATTAGAGAGTGGCTTTTGTGTTTGGTCGGCTTATACATTTATGTGACAAGTAGCATTTATCAGCAAACGGTGTAATAGACCCTTAAAGTTTTTGTTACATCTACGACGTTACACTGACATTTCGGTAGTGCTAGTTCCGTACATTTGTGGGACAGGGGGCTGTTGTCTTATTAAGCATGAACTATATTCCAAGAGCGCATGAGTGTTTTGAGAATAAAAAAACAACCCAGACATAACTAGTGACGTAATCTTACTACATTCCAAACGTAGTATTGTAATATACTGTACTATTACTAGACACAGGCCTCTATGATTAAGATTAAGCTTTCAGTCCACTACACCAGTTCAAAGAATTTCCAAAAGAAATTATTATAAAAAGAACTCATTTCCTTATTTTGAGCCGATAGCAAAATTCGATATTCAAAATTTATTAAATTACAGTCCCGCCGTCCATCGTTTACAGCAAAAAGTAATTACTAGGGTTTACAGTTTGAAAAAAAATGTACACAAAAAGCAAAGGTTCCGTAGACAAAGAAAAATACTGCGCGACCAAAGGCGGAACACTCTGCAATTTACTCTATTACACTTTGAGGCGCTGATAGTAATTAACAGTGGTGCGACGGTATCGATAGATTTTGTCGATGCTACTTTATTTTTTGTAAAGGTCAATTCTTAATGTGTAAGTGCAACTCGTATCGCTTACCATCAGACGAACGGCATGCTCGTCTCGTCATTCGAAGAGGTTCTTTTCAAAATTTGATTATTCCACTTTCGACAGAATTGACTTTTTATTTTCATTCGTGTTTGTAACATTGAAAGTGGAATAATCAAGTTTTGAAAAGAACCAAGAACCTAATGTCATAAAAAAAAGATAGTGAATTGGAGACTATTTAAAAAATAGTCGCGACAAACATTTCATTAAAAGGGATTTCCCTCATTTCATTGAGGATAAAATGCACCATCGAAAGATTATAAAGTAATTACATCGATCACTGAACTTGCTGGACTCGCTGGTTTCCTACCTGAAATGCCAGAGATTCATTCTGCAATCGGTCCACAAAGCACTCGCTAAAGTTTCACAAACTAGTATTTTGTTATTGTGAAACCTTTTCCAATTTCGTTGTTTTTGATAAGAGGGATGACTTAAAGGAGCTTTTGAAATGCTTATTTTTTAATAAAGAAAAGAAAAACATTAGAATAAGTAGCCTGGCAGCTAGGGGAATTATAAGTGTGATGAAATCTAGCTATGAGAAACAAAAATTTGAAAAATGGTGGGAAATAGTGCCTCCACTAAGCTGTATTTCCTCACAAATATCAACTTACCATCAGGTGATTTTTTATCGTCATTTTTATTAATTTTAGATTAGTGACATCGACATCGACACGACCACATCCCTAGCGCCGATAAGTATCTGATGCACAAAGTTAATTAAAAGTCAGCGGTCCGTATTTTCAAATTAATTAGATGTGATAGAGCTCACACTCGAAGATCAGATCGCCAGCGAGACTCTCAGTGGATTTGTTTCTTTATATCCGAACAAAATAAATATAAATGTAGTTTTTTTGAGTCTCATTAGCTTCGCCTTTTTTCCATACAATTTAACTACGTCGACGTTTATCTAACAGATCTGTACTATCGGTTTAAGAAAAAATTACGTTTTTTGATAATTTCCTCCTAAAGCGCAACAGTAACGTACTCGCAAGTTGCAAAGTATAAGTTACCTGTCGCAACAACAATAGAGTACAATCGAAACTTTTAGAAACTTTTTTTTTATATGTGCACAGAAATGTGACCTCATAGGTCCTGAGGGTAGCTGGCTACCAGATAGAGTACCTCACGACAGATTATCCTTCAGTCAATGCACAGGCCAGCCCCCGAATGTGGCAAACACGACACAAAAATCAATGACTTTTAATTGTGACGTTTGTGATCAAGCGCATAGGCGTAGTCATTTTTAAGGGTAAGAGCGGGAGGGCAGATGTTTATCCCTGACATTATTATGCCGGATATACACAAGCTGATCTCGGAGCGCGACACGCGTGAGCCCCTATGACGGGTTTTACACCATTTGTACGGTGGTCGCTATCCGGGCGGGCACAAATAACATACCACCAGCAAGCATCGAACCCACGACAACTCAGAGCCTGTCGGTTGTCACTAATTCAAAGCAATATCACAACTATATTTCTATTTGCAAACATATTAGACGGTCTACTATTGGCATTGCGACCTTTCGAGGGTATGCGGTTTAATGCTCCAGTTAACTACAATTAGTATTTAAAGGCCAATGCGACACGATTATAGGCTGAGTAACGACCTATATCATTTAAGTTTAATCTGCGGCCTAGACTGTACACATATTACGAAATTGATGCTGAATTTTACTGAAAATATATGTGTCGACTGAAACACACAAATTTAAAGCTGTGTTTTGTATAGTATTAGCATTATAAAGTTGAAAGCTTGTTTGTACGGCGTAATCTGTGGATAATTAGTTAAATTATTACCTTAAAAGAAAACTATATAAGTTCTTTAATTGCAAACATTCTTACATTAGAAAAAATAAAATTGCATTGACTATATTATTATATATATAGATTATAACCAATAATCTGTCATCATAATACGCTAAATTTAGAGTCAATAGTCAGAATTTGTAGTTATTCCGAACATAATTCAATGAGTGTTATAGAAATCTAATAAAAAGTAACAGTAGGAACCCTATATCTTCTCCGTATACTTATAGTATTGTATACCAGTAATAACAGACGAGTTTTGCACCCGACTGAATATGCTGAAATCTGCTATAATAATGAAAAATGATAATTTCAGTCAACAAGCCTTTAAGCTCGTTAACAGAGCTGTCCTGTCCCCCGACATACGCGGTGCCGCGTGCGTAATGAGACTTGTGATAATGAAGTCTCTCAATACGAACGGGTTTTTACTTTGTTTGACTTAATGCGACATTTAATTACAGCCACTTGCGCATGTTTACTTCACTCAACACTCATTCATTCATTCATTCACTCGTTCACTCACTTGGTATGTTAATGAACGCGCCAATGTGGCTATTGTTGGTTTTATAAACGAATTTTAAATGTGTTTCCGAACATCACAAGCTGTGCTATAATTAAAAATTGATAATTAGATGGAAGTGTAGGTAATGACTGGGCCGTCCTCATACATTCTGTATTGGAATACCATGTGGCGGAGGTGACTTTTGTAAATATGAAATACTAGTTGTATAGCTGAATACGTGTAGGTTATATTATTAGATCTGCAATACGTAGCTCGGTTCCATTGGCGTAGCGAGCTACGAATATGCTACGCGCCTACACGTGTATCCTCTACGCGGAATATACAAGTTGATGGAAAAATATCAGCTTGGAACAGGAGTCTTATTTTTATTCAGTCTTTGGCATAAAACGCACAATACTTGTTTTTTTTTATATTGGCACAAAACAAAAACAGCGCTAATGGCTTTTTCATTTTGTCCACAGTAAAACCGAAGTCAGTGGAAGTGGTAACGGGAGACGGTAAAGTGTTGGCTGACGGGGAGGTCCTGGGCCCTCTGTACGAGAGGACTAAGATCAACGTGAGCTGCATCGTGCGGGAGGGCAAGCCGCAGCCGAAGGTCGTGTGGTACTTCAACGGAGACGAGAGGCTTGACGGTGAGTTTAGTATAGCGTTAATTATAGTATTTTACTGTGTCTTTTTCAGCAACGCTTTACAAAAAGGCTTGCGGCCTGTTGAATGAACAAATAAAGTTTTATAATGTAAAAAAATAAAAAAAGAGGAAACAATGTTTTTTTTTTAAGTTATGTGTGAAAAGAGCGTTGTAGACTCGTTAAAAAAATATCTTATAGAATTGCTTTTATGTGTAGATCTAAATAACTAGCGCCATATTTTTACTCGTTCTATTTATTTTCTTTATTATTATGGGTGATTAAGAACAGTAGATATATAAAATAAGTGACCACCCTGCTTATAAAAAAGAATTCTGAAATTGGGACTTATTATTACAATATGTATTAAAGTTAGGCTCTACGCCTATATCGTACTTTCCAATATAAAGTAACGTTTTTTTTTTTATCAACGAACCCAATATATTAGTATTTCATTGGACGACAAATCCAAATAAATTACAAAAAGTATCTCTGTAAATAAATAATTTTAAGCTTGTTGAGTAATATTTTTATATGTGTGTTTGTTTATATGTATAGTGGAACATTGTTTACATTAGGCCATTACATATTTATGCGGTAACTGGTAACTGGGGAATATTCAGATTAGCGGAATCAGTAATTTGGGCAATTAGGAAAATTCTGCCAATTAATTATAACTCGCGGTCATTAAGTAGCGTTATTAGAGTTTGCGTTGTATCGCGCAAGACATAAGTGACAGTTTGAATTGATCAATTTCGGTTATAATGCTCTCAGGTATGTTTTGTGATTAATTTGTCATATTTTTGTACAATAGATGTGTATCTGATGGTATTATATTATTATTTTGGATTAATTTAAAAAAAAATAGTTTAATGGTCATCTGAATTGTGCAATGCATAGTTGTATTATGCTTCTATACTCTATACTGCCTCGGTAGCATAGTTGTATTATGGTACGACTGCAGTGCTGAGGTCTCGGGTTTGATTCCAAGGTCGAGCAAAGTAAGGGTGTTTCTACTCAGTATAAGTCTGGACCCTGGAATTTGTGCCCGATATGACGATGGGCACCCCGTATTACAACATGGGCAGAATACACGGCAAAACGTTGGTGCCCTAGTTGCGCCCCTGCCTACGCTTTCGGGGATAAAATTCGTGAGTGTGCGTGTGTGTCTTACAATAAGGTTACAATTTATAACACTCCATTTTTAACATTTCTCTCGATGAAAATTCAAAGTTCACCACTGCTTCACAAGTTATATATTAATACGTTTAATACGAATAGCATACCTAGATTAGCTGGAAGCTCGTCTTTCTCGGCAAATACAAACAATTTCAGATCTAAAAACATTTGTCTCTGTACAATAATCGAACACACACCCCTCGTTTACGCGCCACACAGACTGTTAGAATAACGTTCAACTAATATTTATGGACGCAATAACCTTCAATTAAGCTACCAGCAACGAGCTTAAAGCTAAGATAAGGCCTAGAAAACCTAAAATATTCATCTCATACGGTGAGCGTACTATATTAGGAACTTAAGCGTGCATATCGGAGCGGTATGGTAATTGGGCACATTTCAAGAGAGGGGGGGGGGGGGAATAGGGCGTCCTAATTGGGTGGTGTATGTGTTATTACTTTATAAAGGCGTTGGCGGTAAATCTTAAACATGGCGGCGCCTTGAGATAAATTGGTAGGCTGCGAGACGATAATATGAGTAACTAAGTTCTAGAATGTTTTAACTTGAGTTTAAATATTAAGATTCCTTATTAAATGTTTGTTGGATAGATATCTCGTTATAATGTAAAAACGGTTATCCTACTAATCCTACTAATATTATAAAGGCGAAAGTTTGTAAGAATGTCTGGATGTATGGATGTATGGATGTTTGTTACTCTTTCACGCAAAAACTACTGAACGGATTTCGATGAAATTTGGCACACGGGTAGATCATGTCCTGGATTAACACATAGGCTACTTTTTATCCCGGCAAAATATAAAGCGGGGCTTTTATCCCGGAAATACTCATTCAGGCGGGCTGAGCCTCGGGCAGATGCTAGTTTCATATAAAATACTAAGTAATCAAGTAGACAAGTACTGCATGCTAAATAATCACTGCTGTCTATGAAAATGCATAGGACAATCGTGCGTTTCCTACTTTTAAGGAATCGAGTTAGCGCGCGACAAGGGCATTAAAAATTATGTCCATATTAAATTAGTAGTAGTTACAATATATTGACGTCTATGCTTTGAAGCTTCTTTACTATGAAACGACGTTTTTTATCTCATCATACATATACATACGTACTCATGCCTTTTATCCCCAAAGGGGTAGGCTGAAGCGCAACTACAGCACCCACTTTTCGCCGTACATATTCCGCCCCTTCATGTGATGGGGGCGAGCCTATCGCCATATCGGACACAAATTCCAGACTGATACTGAATACAAAAACGAAATGTAACTTTGGCAAATATTACTTCGAACTCGGGAGCTCGGAATTTCAGTTCAGTATTATCTCATCATGAAGCGGCGATAGCCTAGTTGGGAGTGGAACGGACTGCCGAGACGAATGTCCGCAGGTTCAAAACCCAAGGGCACACACCTCTGACTTTTTAAAAACTTAATTGTGTATTCTTTGTGAATTATCGCTCGCTTTAACGGTGAAGGAAAACATCGTGAGGAAACCTGCATGTCCACCAACCTGTGAAGTTCTCTGAATTTCGAAGACATGTGAAGTCTGCCAATCCGCACTACGCCAGCGTGGTGGACTATGGCCTAAACGTTCTCAGCTGTAGAGAAGGCCCGTGTTCAGCAGTGGGCAGTATATAATACAGGGCTGATTGCATTGCATTGCATACATTATCTCATCATACAATTATACAAAAGTCCTTATATCTTCGGATAACTAACACAGCAAATAAATCCTCGCAGGTAATATTCGTCTCACTAGTACAGTGGAACAGTAGCGTCAGATCATCGCTCTCTTGTCAGATGTCCATCGCTTTGACTTCTCTTTAAACTATTTCGTCTTGAAAAAGTAATTTATGTTCGAGAATGTTTGTTTTATGTTTATTCGGATCGTTAGCTCGAGACGAGTTTATTTCGTTGATTCTTCATTTTAAATGTCGTACATTAAGTTGATACGGTTAGTTTATTGCAGTGCTTTGTGGGGTGGGTTTTAAGATAAATAATATGTCACGGGCAAATATCACACAGTATTATTATTTATACTAACACACACACTCACGCCATTTATACCCGAAGAGGTTGGCAGAGGCGCAGCTAGTACACCCACTTTTCGCCGTACGTATTCCATCCCATGATGTGATAGGGCGCGAGCCTATCGCCATATAATAATAACATAATACTGCCCACTACTGAGCATGGGCCTCCTCTACTACTGTGAGGGTTTTAGGCCATAGTCTACCACGCTGGCCTAGTGCGGGATGGCAGACTTCACATACCCTTGTAATTTTTATGGAGAATTCTCAGATATGTAAGTTTCCTCAGGATGTTTTCCTTCACCGTTAAAGCGAACGATAATTGATAAACAATACACACATAACGGACATAGATCCGGACATTGTCTCGGCAGACCGTTCCATTCCCAACTACGCTATCGTCCTATCCCACATCCTATCGCCATATCGGGAACAAATTCCTGACTCCGGCTTGCTACTGAGTAAAAAAAAACTCAATATCTATCACTTTGCCTCACCCGGGAATTTTACCTGAGACCTCAGCACTGCAGTCCGAACGAAGTTAGGATACCAATACTGATAGTTGGATGCATAGCGTTCCTCAACAAGGCTATATATAAGCTCATGCCTGTAGTTCTGAAGAGAATATTATAATAAGAAATGCAAAAGAACATCTGAACTTATTATGATAATATTATGTATCCAAAGCTTATTGTCATATCGATCGTAGAACTGCAAAGCGAACGCAACATTTTGAATGCGGATTTGTTATTTCCAAATGTCTAAAATGCATGCAATTTGTCGCATAAAATAAAAAGAATTTAAAAATTCGTTCACATTTTATTCTACGTCATACATAGAACGTAAAATACATTCAAATCGCTTCGCAAATAGAACCAAAATCGAACTAAAGCGCATGAAACTATAAAAAACACATTAAGCCGCATGGAGAGCGTAAATCACTAGCGACCACAAATTTCAGGACACACTTGATTTAAAGTCCGCTGACAAAGCCACAAATCGCGCTCGATATGCTAATGCCGTCAGATCGCGGAGCCCGCGCCCCCCGACGACTCCCCGACCCACGGCCCATGACCCCCGTGATAGAGTTTACAGTCATCAGCGTGTTTGTAAACGTAACTTACTTTACGACGCATTCTTCATTGTGTAAATGGAGTAGGTTTCTTGTAAGCGTGAGTCGAAATGGATCCCTGTTTAGTGTGACTGCCTCGGTGGCGTAGTAGTATTACAGTACGACTGCAAAGCTGCGGTTTCGGGTTCGATCCCCGGGTCGGGCAAAGTGATATTGAATTTTTCTATTCAGTATCAGCTCGGAGTCTGGAATTTGTGCCCGATATGGCGATAGGCTCGCCCCCTATCACATCATGGGACGGAATAACGGCGAAAAGTGGGTGCACTAGTTGCGCCTCTGCCTACCCTTTCGGGGATAACAGGCGTGAGTGTATATGTAATATGTAATGTCTTTATTGTGTAAATGGAGTAAGTTTCTTGTAAGCGTGGGTTATTCCATCTTAAAATTTACTCAGTCGCAGCTCGGAGTCAGGAAGTTGGCGGTGTGATACCCCCGTGCCTCGGAAAGCACGTAAAGCCGTTGGTCCTGCGCCTGATCTCTCTCCGGTCATGTCGGATTGCCGTCTCACCGGACTATGAGAGTGAAGGAATAGCGAGTGCACCTGTGTATTGCGCACACACTTGTGCACTATAATATCTCCTGCGTACCTGGCTGATCTCCGTTGAGATTGGCCGCCGTGGCCGAAACTGGCTAGGAGGATTTCATGTACCTACCCAGTGTCACATCGCCAACTGCATCAGATTGTAAGTACGGTCTCGTTCGAAAACCATTTCAATAATGTATCGACCCACTTCGGCGCGAATCCATCGGATTTCGCGAACGTCACTCCTCTGCACGAGGACTTTTATGTTAAAAACATCCAATGTTTTTAATAATTGTTTATTTTCTATGGAATTGCCTCGATGTCGTAGTTGTTTTACTTTTACGGTACGACTCCAATGCTTAGGTCTCGGGTTTGATCCCCGGGTTGGGCAAAGTGACATTGGGTGAATTTGTGCCCGATATGGCGATAGGCTCGCCCCCCATCTCCCCTATACCGTTGCGATTCTGCTTACCCCTTTAGGGATAAAGGGCGTGAGTGTATGTGTGTATTTCTTGTGGAAGTTTAGGCAGTATCATTTGGATGGGGTTACTAACACGTAATCTAAGGAAACCCTTCATGAGCGGTGGTTCTTAAGTTAACGAAAAATTTGTAAAAAAAATATTTAGAGTATGAGGGGAAATGAGTAGGCACCAATCACAGCGCACGCTTGGAGCGAGTGTTGAAATCACGCAGATCCTTATTATTGTATAGTTTGCTATTGGATGTAACTATAAAATAAATATCCTTACAAATATTTCCCTATGTTTCGAAGATTTTGCAGCCTTAATGGTCTCGGGACGGACGGAGGTGTAGATTGTAAAACCGCGATAATATCGGTGAAATTTATTTATTTTAATTAGTAAATATAAGAAATCATTAATATAATTATTACATAGAATCTATTAGACTATAAAAAAAAACAATTACAATATCTAATAATATCTTTGTTATTGATGTTAAACCAAAAACAAGAGAAATATTTAAAAAAGTTAACAATTATATTTTGAACCTTCCGCCCTCCTCAATATGATATACATTTCCTCTTTTCCTATACTGACATTAAAGAATTTAAAAAATCAAACCGATTGTGTTAAAATAGCTCGTCACACGGAAATCCCATTTGCGAACGTCGCCGGATGCTGTGAAATCTCAATGCACACGCCGTGCCTCATATCGTCAGTGTGCCTCATACACTCACGACGCTTCACATCTACTCTGGGTGCCTCACGCCGACACAATCAATTTATCTCGCGATTGAGCTGCGATTTGAAAAAAGCGGATTTCTATTGAGGTCTTCACGACTCGGCGAGTCTGTCGCGCGGTATTTGAAAATATTGAGGATGCACTTCAAGTTCTGTTGTGATTATGCTTTCTTAATGTGCTTCTTTATTATGTTTATTTTTTATATTATTTTAATAGGTTCACAAACAGTTGCTACACCGAATTTTAATACAATTAATTATAAATATTGATGTACGATTGACTGTTGAATAAAGATGATGTCCGCTTTTTGTATGCGTGCTGAGCCTCAAAATCTAACCAAGATCAAACTTTATGACTATTAAAGGGGCAAAAATATGGATCTTGGATCCATTAATAAAAAAATGTTAGACCCCTCAATTTATAATAGACCTTTTTAAAAACGGCATAACGGCAAAGGCATGACACGCTCACTTCTCATAATTTGGTTGGTGATATAGGTAGAGCAATAAAATCTCGGAGGGAGCAGATGCCTCCGACTGCGTTTGTGAACACTGTCAACTAAGATTATTCAAAACCACAGTGAAATATTCAAATTAAAATGATGTTTTTATCTCTTTAGTTCTTCAATGAATTTAATAAAGATGGCAGATATTGACGCAGTCGGGTTTTTTGTTTCTTTTTTTAATATTTTTTTATTACCATTTTTTTTTCGTATTAGAAATAAGTTTAACCCTGTTTTACCCTTTCCCGGGAATTCCGGGGTAAAAAGTGTCTTATGTGTTAATCCAAATTATAAACTATCTGTGTGCCAAATTTCAGCCAAACCCGTGAAGCCGTTTTACCGTGAAGAAGCAACAAACTTTGCATGTATATTATTAGTGTGAAGTGTGATGTGATTTATTATCATTTTCTATTTCAAACTACCATAAAACATATAAGTTACATACTGACGGATAGGGCTTGAGGTGTTGCCAGAGGAAATCAACCGACGACCTTTGCAGTACTATTGACAAATCTTTGTATATTGTTTTGTGGTGTTGTTATAGATAATATATTTTACTTTTACTTGTTTTTTTTTTTCTTTTTTTATGTTTTTTTTTTTCATTTATTGTTTAATTATGTCACAAAGAGTTTTTTTTGTCTTCCGTAACACGCACTTCAAACGGCTCAACGGAAGACCAGCGTTGGCTGTATTGCCAACTTTTTTTGCTGAGTTGAGCCTGTTTGCAACAAACATATTATGTAGTTTTAAGTGTTTTATGTTTTAGTTGTGTGTGCGTTTGTTGCAAATAAAGTTTCTTTCTTTCTTTTCTTTCTTTCTTTCTTATTCGAATTTGATTTTGAAAACATTACTTTTTTGAGATTACTTTTTGCAGCCGAAAATCCTCAATTTTACTTTTTTTAAATTTAGTTGTACTCAGTGTCACTCTCACGACTAAGACGAATCTATTGACATCACTCACATAAAATACGACAAGCCGTTTAGGCTCTAGGGCGTTCCAAAGAAATACCGGGTGGAAGGGAAACGCTCTCGGAAACGAATACAGGTGATAGTATTGGTGATTCCTGACGTGATGGCACTAAAAAAATCGCGATCGCATTGTTACAATTTTAGTAGGATTTTCTCAAATTTCTGTACAGCTTCACGTATAGATAGATAAATCAAACTATTATTCTGAAAAACATAGTAAAATAGGTCAATATTTCAAAAAAATCGTAATGAAACACGTACATCAGCTGACGGGTTAACGACCGCGGGCCGGTCCCGGCGCAGCGCGACGGCCGCCCAGTTCTTTGTACGCTTTACATTGCGCGCGCATGAATTACGGAAATACTAAAATCGTAAGTATTATCGCTTAGCTTTGCATATGAATATAGTTTTTCGTTAATGTTATGGTTCTTCTTTCTTACCGTTCCAGTATAGAGAGCGTTTCCCTTCCACCCGGTATACATACATAAACTCGAAACCATAACCCTCCTTCTTTCGCAGTCGGGAAAAAAGTGTTCAAATACGAATTCACATAATATCCTAAATTGACGTTTTATACGCATAACTTAAAATGTTAAGGATTTTAATTTATAAATCGGCAGAATTTCAATTGAAAGTCCCCCAAACTTGGCGGATAGGTGTTTATCAACTCATTTGAGAGCGTTCCGCGACATCCATAAAACATTTCATTTAGCTAATTTACGTACATTATCATACGTCCCAATGGCGAACTTCAACGCGTGTTATAATCTTATTCTGATAGGTACACCCCCCCTCCCCTACCCACACCACCCTTCCCTCACCAAGAAGTGCTCAAGGTTCCTTCTAGTAGTGCTATACTATACTACTATTCGATCATAATTCCTAAATCACCTTTTTTTAGATTTTTTTTCTGTCTGTTTGTTAGCGCACATCTCCGAAAGTACTAAACAATTGTCTATGAAATTTGGTATGGAGGTAGTTTGAGACCCTGGAAAGGGCAGAAGCCACTTTTTATTTCACAAAACCTTTTTAACGCGGGCGACACCTCAAGCGACACTAAGTATTAAATAAATCAAACAAATTGAATGCAATTAGCAAGCGAATGTAAATGTATTCCGTTCTATATTTCTTACAGCACAGCATAGTTAGAAAATGCCTTTAGTCGAGAACTTGCCGCGACGGGTATTGTTTCCCGAGTCTTTGTCTCTCTCTGAGCCACTGGGTTACTAGGACTCGGGGATCGATTCACGGCACCGATTTTTGTGCATTCAGTTAATTTTTAATAATTCTTTCGCATAGTTTAGTATCTATTGTTTTGACATTTTACATTATACACTAGTTAAGCGCCTAAAAGTCAGACGAGGATGACAACGTTAACATAATGATCAAACATCGTAAAAATTCCTTAACAAATACATTCTAAGGGCTGCAGTTTGTTTTACCAATACCTAATTGCTTCAACAAACATAAATAGCCGTGTGACGCCGACCCCACATTGTAGTAGAGTTGCAAGTGGAAGGGGTTATTACGAATGTGTTGAAATATGTAAAGACAATGAAAGGAATTCGTTTAATTAAGAGAGGAATGGCAGAGTCGCGCGACACATTCCGTCGCGGTGTCAGTAATTCATTATTTAAAGCTTCTAAAACTATTTGTATAAGAATATTTTATATTTATTTTCTCTAATGAACTGGGATTTCTGTTTTCTGTCTTATAAAAATAAATAATTGTTTTAAAATCTGTTGCTTTCACTTTCAAATGTCGCACAAAATAACCAGCTTCCCGTAAAGGTAGGTAACGCACTTAGAATTCCTACAGAAAAATACCTCGGTATTATTTGAACTCATGACTTCATTATTTTTTGATGATACGTACAAATTTAATAAAAGTTTTTCTTTGTACGTGGCCTCGATCACTTGATGGTCCACACTATACATTTGATTTTCAGCTCTACACTTACCTATAAACTCTGCAAATAAAATTGCCCATAAATAACATAAATATAGAAGTTATACCAGTGAGTAGTCAAGAGTTTCAGCTATTGTAAGTCATATTGCGTAAAGTTTTTACACACGGCCTGCACGTCTATTCCCCCTCCCCCCTCGCCTCTTCTCCTCGTCCGCTCGATCTGAATGCGCGCCGAGGCTCCAGCCCCGCCGTACATCACCTGGCCTACCCTTGCTGCATACTAAGCGAGACGAGATAGCGCGGCGAGGGACTTGAGTGGTTAGGGTTCGATTCTCCTTCGATTGTTTCTTTTCTAAGCTTGTAATCAGCGTATTATTCTTATTACCAAAACCACAGATATTTTTATATTAGATACCAAAATCTGAGAAATTACTTATTTCTTTGTTTTTCTCTTGGTATTCTGTTTCATTGTAACAGATAGACATATTTTTCTTAGCTATGACTCCAGTTTGCAGATCGCTTATTATTGAGAAGGTGTTAGAATTCTCTAACTGATCTACAATGTAGAAATTCCCATCTTACAACCTGTTTTGAGATTGAATGCTTTTAACTATTTCATCCACACTTACATCGTTAGGAAATCCGTGGAAGGAACAACGTCAGCTGGCCGTTCGTAAACAATATCCCCAAAGGTTTCAACATGGATCGTGCATGTAATTAAATGGGTATTGCGCCGATCCATCAGTCGAATGCCATAAAGACAGATAGATAATGATAAGTGAATATTTGAGTTAATTCGAACCACCACCAGATCAGTCTTTTGTTTATGAAAGTCCATCACATCCGTTGCAGCTAAATCTGCTAATTAACATTCGTTAGTTCTAAGAGATGTGTTTTGAAGGAAATTATACGAAGTTAAATATCTGGGAATAATAAAAGTCAAGATTGCCTAATGTTATATAGTCTTGTAATCTGAACTTCTGGGTTTCTTCTATAACTGAAGATTTGTGACTTTTACCATACTTGCTGGCCTCAACGCTGATTTAAATAAAAAAATATGAAACAATATTAATTTGTATAAAACAACAACTACACCATCAATTCTGTATTTGATGTACACGATGTTAGCGCTGCATTGTAAGGTATTATTTTCCTGTCATATCAAATTGTTTTACATTAATTTTGCGCATAAATTGCAGTTTTCATTAAATTTCATCAATTTAATTTAGGCGCAATAGGGTAACTTTGCCATGTCCATAATACTGTAATATAATATTATCAGCTCTGTATTATACCGTCCCACTACTGCGTTCAGGCCGTGTCTACTAAGTATTGAGAGGGTTTAGGCCTCAACCACGTTTACCTATCGCGAGTTGCCAGACTTCTGAAATTCTGATGCAGAATTCTTAGTTACGTAGGTTTTCACGCGATCTTTTTCTTCACCGTTAAAATGAACGATAATTGATAAACAATACACATGACTTTGACAAGTCAGAGATGTTTGCTTTGGAGTTTGAACCGACGGACCTTTGTCTTGACAGCCCATCCATTCTCAACTGGGTTATCGCGCATTTCCATACCGGACTGCCGTATTCATATAAAAATAGCTATATCCTTTAGTATTTATTTTCAATATAATAAAATGCTAAGATATTTGTATTCCAATACGAGCTAGCGTCATTACACATCAAGTTCTAAAGCTAAAATGTTCAAAGAAAAGCTTCAAACGTTTAATCAAAGTTTTATGAATTTCGTCTAGATCTAGATTATAAACAGTGGAAGAAACTGCACAACAGTTTGCGTTAGACAGCTCTTGCAACTAGGTCGAGAATAGCATAATACATTTACTTAAATATTGGATGCATCTCAAAACTTGTAATATTTAGGGACCTCGCTGCAATACAAGTATCCATCTCTCTCGCTCACGTCTACTTAATTTATTTTTGTTTCACGTTTATCAAACAGTCCTAAGATACGGTAATACATACCTAAATTGTTCCGTTTGTATTAATCAGGCCTATATTGAATAGTCCTACAAATGAAAAGCTCGATTACGCGTTGTGTCATTCTACTCGTTCGAATTATGTAATAATATATTAATCCTTAGAAAAATGTTGTTTCAATCGATAAGTAAAAACAACAGTTCTCTTTATTATTATACTAGCGGCCCGCCCTGGCTTAGCACAGGTAGCAAAGTATAATACTGTACACCTACATTTATTTTTCTGTCGTACAAAATATTTATGAATTATTCCTCTTGATTCACAACGTCCATTGATGAAAAACGTATGAAAATCCGCTAAGCAGTGTTTGAGTTTATCGCTTTCAAGAGACAAACAGATGCGATAAGGGACTTTGTTTTATAATAAATAGAGATGTAGGGTCATATCCCTAAAAATAAAAAAAAACCGAGAGAAAAAAAATCCGGAATAAAATTCCCGGTGTCTGTTTTCCGGGATAATAGTAGCCTATGTCCTCCTTTGGATCACAAACTATCTCCATACTTATTTTCATACAGTTCCACTGGCAGAAAACGATTTTCCGAGATTAAAGTTCCGGTTTATATTTTCCCGGGATATGAAGTAGCTTAAATTCTTCCCAGGGTTTTAAACTATCTCCCTGCCAAATTGCACCGCCATCGGTTCAGTGGTTTAGTCGTGGCACCTCCACTCGCCAGAAAATAAAATCCGGGATATAGTTCCCGGTTTATCTTTTCCTGGGATACCTAAGAGTAATTATGTCCTCAACTGGATCTCAAAATATTTTTATACTTGTTTTCTTGCGGTTCCACTGGCAGAAAACGATTATCGGGGATAAAAGTCCCGGTTTATATTTTCCCGGGATAAAAAGTATCCTATCTCCGTCTCGTGGTTCTAAGCTACCTCTCCACCAATTTCCAGCTAAATCCGTTCAGCCATTCTTGAGTTATAAGTGGTGTAACTAACACCACTTTCTTTTATATATATAGATTACATCACTACTAATAATTATATCAAGATTTGTTTATAAATAACTAAGACACAATTGCTGGAATTTCAATAATACCTAAAATAAATTACCAATACCAAAAGTGTGGTTCACAGTATCAAAGATATCCGCCCACCGGTTCATACAAAGGAGCCCATAATACAATCATTTTACAATAACATCAAACAAATTGCCATTATCAATAGAAGCGACATTGTGGAGAATATTGTGATGATTCAGTTGATAATTTAATAAATTGCCTCTATTTCTTCAATATTTGTATATGTTTCTTATACTCTTGGTATCATTCAGTCATACGAAAATAATGTAGCTTCCTATTATGGAATCGATAATAAGGCGGGAGCCCATATAGGAAACTTATGAACGAATCAGCCTCCAAGCAGCAGGAATTGTAGCAATTTCATTTCGCTTACCACTTTCACAAGACATCTTAACCATAATAACTCGGCATAATCAAAACTTTCTAAATAATTTCATGTTTTGTTTCTTGATAGATAAATTATCTTTTTCGTAGAACTGAGAATTTGACCAACCTAGGGCCTGTTTAAAGGTCTCAAGTAAATTTTATTTGGAAGTTATCGTTTTAAACAGCTAATGTAGATAGTACTCATTTAAGTACCATTTATTTGGGAGCATACACTAGAAAGCGACATTTGTATTTGGTCAGCTTATATTTATGTGACGTGTGCATAAAGGAAGGGTAAAAGCGGCCCTAACAATTAAATTTGACCTGATATTTAAAACGCAATAAACTGACCAGAAGACTCACGTTATTAGTACAACAAAACAATAATATCTAAATAAACATAGAATAATAAAGAACAGCTTTCTATAGTCATCATGTAAAACTGAATGGAGGAGATTATTTCGATATGAAGACGTTAAAACGTCTTAGTGAGTGGGGTCGGCTCGGAAATTGTTCGCCCAAACCATTTGATACATACGCCAGTGTCATATGTATCGACTCGAGATTAGTGAACAGATAGGACATGGCATGCGTTTTATTTTACTAGTAATATTAATTCTTTCGCATTGTCACTTCCACCCAGTGACTTGATTTTAATTATCAAATGTTTTTCGGTCTAGGGCATATTTTTCAGTGATTTGCTTGAATCGTTTTTGTTTTCGTGCCTTGAATTAATTAGAAAGTGTCAAAATGACAATCATTAAGACACTGTGGGTAAGGTCCGTTACACCGGTTCCTGATAATGTTCCAAGCAATAACGCTATCTGACAAATATATCTGACGCATAACTAGTATTTTTTTCTGTTAGATATAGTCCTGTGAAACCAAAAGTTGTAAGTAGTTTATGTTTCGGATAAGTTCCGAATAGCCTGTCAGACATTTTATCAGCGTGTGGTGAAATCGCCCTAAATTTGAGAAATAGTCGACATAATCGACTTTTTTATTTTATTGCGTTGAATGACGAGACGAGCATGCCGTTCGCCTGATGGTAAGCGATACGACCACCCCATAAACAGTAGAAACACCATCCAGCACCTTGAGTTACAAAGTACTGTGTGTCATTCCATTGCGCTCGTCATCCTGAGACGTAAGATGTTAAGTCTCATTATATTCAGTAGTTACACTGGCTACAATGTCTTTCAAACCGAAACACAGCAGTGCATGCACACTGCTGCTTAGCGGTAGAAATAGATATTGCGGTGGTACCTGCCCAGACGGACTCTTACATATGAGAGACCTACCACCAGTAAATAATTAAAGTAAATGGGCCCTAAATGTGATATTGATGACGTTTGGATGTGAATGATACGCTAAATACACATGGAGATTATTATTAAGGGAAAAGTCTTTCTTGTAGTGAGTCACGAACTAATATCAAGTTGGACAGGCGACTTGATAAAGATCGCAGGAACACTCTGGATGCAGGCCCCTTTCAACAGGGCCGTCTGGAAAGTACGTTTAGGAGTGGACTGTATATAGCTGATGATAATGATGATGACTAACGATCAACACTACGTTTTAGATAAAAAGAAATATGGTATGAGACCTCCGCATTTTTGTAAGTCGGTTAAAAATAAAGCTACACTTACCTCAAACGAATGAAGTGGACGATAGCCTAGTTGGGAATGGAACGGTCTGCCGAGAAAATGTCCGGAGGTTCAAAACCCAAGGCACACACTTCTGATTTTTCAAAGTTACGTGTGTATTGTTAATCAATATTATCGTTCGCTTTAACGGTGAAGGAAAACATCGTGAGGGAACTTGCATACCTAAGAAGTTCTTTATAAGAATTTCGAAGGTATGTGAAGTCTACCAACCCGCACTAGGCCAGCGTGGTGGACTAAGGCTAAACCCTCTCAGTTGTAGAGGCCGCCCGTGCCCAGCAGTGGGACAGTATATAATACAGGGCTGGTATTATATTTATTTATCTTAAACGCCAAAAACACCACCCACAACGGGCACCACTTTATAAATTCTTGGTAATGAATTCCCAACTGCTAACCCATTCATAACCTTAAATTATGACATGTCTGTTCTGCGGTAACTCTGATATTCTTTGCCCTAATACACAGTTAGCTATATCGGAAACGACACCTATGAATATCTGATGGGGGGCGGAGTGCGGGGGCAAGGAGGAAGGGAGGGACACGTATCATATCGTCTTGACCCCCTCCCTGAGGTGTAATTGACCCAATTTTTCGGAATACAAGACAAACGGCGGTATATTCATGCACGTAAAGTTTTATTGTGGTATGTGGTCTAGTTTGATTTAGGAAATCGATGTGAATTTGTTCACACTAATGTGTGAAGTGTGATTGTTAGGGTCTTAGGAATCAGGATCGATTTTACATCTTCTGAGAAAATGTAGAAGCCGACCAAATAAAAAAGTCACAGTCTAATCTATGCTCGCAGATATTAATCTGGGAGCATAGATTAGACTGTGACTTTTTATCATATATCATTTATATCATTAGATAGTATTGTAAAATGAGTACCTACTATTTACACAAGCAGTGTAATACGACAACTGCCACACAGGTGATATAATCCACAGTATAATCGTTAAAGTATTACTACAGAGCTTGTATATTACTGCTTAACGGCAGTAATAGCTATCCAATCGCCAGCTCCCTCGATACATAATACTTTCAATATTCATCTGGAGAACCAAATTCAGAACCCCAGTTTTACGTCGCCGCCACTAAACCCATAAACAAGCCTCAAATTAACACCGGCCAGTATATATTCCGACTGCATTTCAACAAAGTGTATTGTAGTTGCCCAAACACGGTGCATTAGGCCGGCGTGGTGTCACGTCACGTCGCTTCACGTCGCGCGTCGGGTCACGTGACACGCCGCTCGACGCGACGTTACTGTACGTTGACATATGCAAGGACATTTGCATAACTTTGGGTAGGATACAGTTTTATGTCTGTAAGTGGTATTTCGCATGTAAGAAACTATTTAGATATTTTGTGTGTGTGTGTGTGTGTGTGTGTGTGTGTGTGTGTGTGTGTGTGTGTGTGTGTGTGTGTGTGTGTGTTTATGTGTGAGTTTAACTGATGTGGGTGTTTTCAGTTATTATTAAAATAAAATATTCACACACACATACACACGCCTTTTACCCCCGAATTGGTAGGCAGAAGCGCAACAAGTGCACCCAATTTTCGCCATGCGTATTCCACATGATGTGATAGGTGCGAGCCTATCGCCATATCGGACACAAATTCTAGATTCCGTGCCGATACTGAATAGAAAGATATTATCACGTTGCCTGACCCGGGCATCAACCCAAGACCTCAGCATTGCAGTCGTACCGTAATACAACTACGCCACCGAAGTAGTCGAAATAATATTCGAAATGTAACATTACGTTTCGATACAAAATGATTACCCATTGCTCCACTTGCAGAATAATCCTTCATCCCAGTATACGCGCAGTGTCTATGTGTTTGTATTTATTATTTAGAACCAAGATCGAATTCCACACACCACACAAGCCAAAATCCAACATCGGAAGCAATTGAAATGGATACTGTAATTATACGGTCCATGATCAGCGCTCCGGTTGTAATTGCGGTAGTTAGGTTTATTGTGACGCACAGACCGACGGGTGGTTCATATCGTGAGATGAATTTAGGTCTGACAATGGCGAACTCAATGGAAAGCTTTCGCTTGCGGTAACAGATACGATTGGGGAGCTTAAAAGTCATCCAGGCGTTGCCATTTTGTTACTAGCAGGTTGTGTATATCCACCTGGTTAGTGATCATACAAGGTGAAAATTCCGCCATAGTGCACCAGCCTGTGGATGGTTTCCAACACGCTGGCATAATTGTCTTGACTGGCGAGGAATAATCATCGCTCGTCAGTCGACACTCTGTCTGGACGATTTGATTTGATTTGAAAAAAATTATGGATCATGGAACGCGACACGTTGGAGGTGGTTCGTCTTTCGGATGCGAGAATTAGTCTTGATAGGTACCTCGGTAATGTCTTTTCCCTGTAAGAAACATACTATCGTATTCTTGTTTGGACGATATTGTAGTCACGGTAATTACAGACCATTGTGGGATTTAATAAAACATGCCTCAAGGAGGCGATTGTAATGCAGGTACACGCAGTTGTGTTTATTCAGTGAGGCTGCTATTGTTATTTATGGACAGTTATATCGTTTGCCATCAGCGAAGCCTCTTGTTTTTACCTCATTAAATTTCAGAAAACCAATGTTTTATAACTAACATATAATTTTACCCCAGTAGCCTAGTAAAGTACAAAATATATTACCCAGCCCCAAAGAATTTCATACCAGTCCGTTCTCTATACTCGACAAATAGCTCGCAAACCGCGGCGCTGTCGATCTATTGAAACTGCTCAAACTACTAGTTTCTACTAACAAATATAAATACTCCGTGGGTCGGTATGTCCGCTATTTTTCACTGTCCGCGGAACCAGGCCGACGCTGCTGGTTTGGGCAACTATTTGACTCAAACTTTGGAAATGAGTACGGCGGGACATGCATGAGTATTGTGCGGGGTTTTTGAATGTGTTGGTTTGTTTGTGATTTATTCACCACCAAATAAAACAGCAGAAATCAGTGAGCGTGTATATTAAAAGAAAAGTAATAAAAAAGAAAGGGGGTGACTAAAAAGAGTAATAGAACACAAACTAGCGAATTTTAGAATTGTTTTTTGTGTATCTGTCCGTTTTTATGAAACGACTGAACGGATTTGCATATGGTTTTCACGTGTGGGCAGACAATAATTTAGAATAAAGATAGTTAAGTATAAACAATGGATATAAATCTACTGTATGTTTTTTTTTTATATATGAGCTTATATTGAATTAAAACGTAATCTTCCTAGCCAGTTTCGGCCACGGCGGCCAATCTCAACGGAGATCAGCCAGGTACGCAGGAGATATTATAGTGCACAAGTATGTGCGCAATACACAGGTACACTCGCTATTCCTTCACTCTCATAGTCCAGTGAGACGGCAATCCGACATGACCGGAAAGAGATCAGGCTTTACGTGCTTTCTGAGGCACGGGGTAGGTATCACACCGCCAACTTCCTGACTCCGAGCTGCGACTGAGTATTTTTTTCAGATGGAAAAACCCAGTCACAAAGTTTTTGGCTCGACCCGGAATTTGACCCCAGGACCTCAGCGTGCAAATCGTACTCGTAACGCGTACGCAATACAACTATGCCACCGAGAAAGTTGTATTTAATTATTCCAATACTAGTAAAAATTACTTTAAAACGTTGGGAATTTCTATTCTCAGCTAACTAAATCAAAGGCCTGGTTCCCCTCATGGGACCCTCCGATCCACGTCTAAATCGATCTACATACATTAATTTAAAGATATTTTAAGCTGTCGGTCTGTCTGCGCATTATTGATACACTCGCCGCTCGCCGGCACTCGCGCCAAATGATACTTTGTTTCAAGAACTTTCCAATGCAGCTGATGGATCTGTTCGGTGCAATCAGTTTGTGATTTATGTATGTAATATTCACTGCGATTTCAATAATAACTTTAGCACGCGGTTTCGCCCGAATCTGGTTGCGAATTATATATAGAGCTATTAATATTTAAAGCAGCGTTGTAGGTCTGTTCAAATTACGGTCACAAAAACACTGTTATACACACATACTATAATACAAGTAAAAAAAAATCAACTTGATTTTTTTACACTGAAATAAATAGAAAAGCGTTTAATTTATTTAATGAAAAGAATGTTTTATATTAAACTTATTTACGTTTAAGTGATTTGAAGATTCGAATGTATTAATCTGTTTTCGTAACTGAGTGTACAGTCAGCCTCATAAATAGCTGCTATACTTAAAATGTCATATTCGTTATAAGTGTAAAATTTCACTGTTACTTTTATTATATTTTTGTGGAGAGAAAAAAAAATGGTAAGAACAAAAAAAGTGTATACGTAATTTGATTTTTTTCTTATGTGGCTGACTGTACTTGTATATAAGCACGGTAATTGTATAATGTTTGTGTAACCTATTACAATAATTGTAACAATAAACGTAATGAGCTTAAACACAAACGAGTGTCGAGCATTAATTAAACTATTGTCACGGGTGCAGTGCCGGATTAAGCAAGCGCGGGGCCCGTAGCAAATTCTTTCAAAGAGCCCTTGATCTGCTATGGGTTCTTAAGTATAAAGTGGTAAATTTACAATTCAATACTCAATACATTTATTTGCTATCTAAAGGTTACAATTTTGTGGGTAATTAATAGTGTAGTAAATCACTATAGGCGCTGTTAGGCTCTGACAAGTACAAAAAGCCTGAGATGAGATTTCCTGGCAATTTAGAATAATTTTAATAGGAAACTAATAATTGAAAACAGATGCTACTACACAAAATATTTTTTTCAATACATATTTCAAAGTTTATGTTTAATACAAAGTATTTTATATTTTTAGGAATAGCTAATGTTATATTTAATCAATGATGTATTTTAAATAATGTTTATATTGAGACACGCGGCAGCGTGTCAAGCCAAGCAAAAAAAAGTCGAAGCTGCCTAGTGCAGTTTCACCCGAACCATTTGGAGCGACTTTTGACGCCTCTATAACTCAAAATTTTCAATTCTTTTGTCGTTAAAGTCGACATGCACGCATATTCTTAATATTAGACTTTGTTTCCATATTTCACATGTATGTTTTTGATGGGATTTTATATTTGTTTATCTGTTTCCTTGTTATTTTGTAAACTTTTACAAAGTAACTTTTCTAGATTTCATGTGGGCAAATTTAGAAGTAGGTAATACTATTCGTATCAATTTCTCTGAGCAAATCATATTCTGTATTTATCAAAGCGAGATAATTCAGATGTTTTTGAGACATAGTGTTCCTTGACTCATTTTTATGCGCTTTAATGTCGAAAATGAATGTTCGCCACTGCATTTAGTGATCATGAGAGATAAATAAATGCGCAAAGCAATTTCTAAATTGGGAAAGCATGATTCTAATGAATTGTCCATTAGGAATTTATAATATTATTGATTTTCCAGAGCTTCGTTTTTCGTACTGTCAATCACATCAGCCACATTCGTTTTTGAGCAGCTCGGCAAACTGCAATAATTCGTTGTCTAGGCTGTCTTCCAAATCATTTTCATAAGCACTGACTATAATTGGTGTTTTTTTTATCTCTTCTGATGTAACAGAGTTTAACTGTAGAAATATTTCAAAAACACTAGTTAGTTTTTGATATGCTTTCATGAGCTTGTCTAAAGCAGATAGTGTGTTATCAATAATGACAACAAATACCTCTATTTTAAACTGTTTACCAGGTGTTTCTTTATTTTGTTCCCGGCCACCGTGGAGTTCACTCCTCCACCGATGGCGCCACCGGACGTGGCGTCATCGTCGAGTGAGAATCCGGCAAGGGATATCCCGGAGGTTTCGCCCGCTGAAATGCGGGTGGCAGTGCTTCGGCTGCGGAGCAAAAACACGGCCCCAGGGCTCGATGGCATCCCCGGTAAAGCCTGGGTGCAAGCCCTCGAGTACCTGGGCCCGAGGCTCCGCAGTTTATTCACCGCCTGTCTGGAGCAGGGCGTCTTCCCGGCGCGCTGGAAAGCCGGGAAGCTCGTCCTGCTGAAGAAGGGGGGACGGCCCGCAGAGTCGCCGTCGGCCTACCGGCCCATCGTGTTGCTCGACGGGGTGGCAAAGCTCTTCGAGCGCATCATCCATGCTCGCCTCGTCGAGCATCTTGAAAGGGTCGGTCCGAATTTGGCCGAAAACCAATTTGGTTTTAGAAGGGGACGTTCTACCGTCCATGCGATTCTGCGGGTGAAGTCACAGGCGGAGAATGCAGTGGCCGGGGGCGAAGTTGTAATTGCGGTATCGTTGGACATCTCCAACGCTTTCAACTCGCTGCCCTGGCCCTGCATCCACGAGGCACTGCGGTACCACGTGGTGCCGCCCTATCTCCGGCGTCTGGTGCACGCGTATCTGTCTGACAGGCACGTGGTGTATCCGAGCGCCGACGGGTGGCACCGAAGAGCGATGTCGTGCGGTGTTCCACAGGGCTCGGTTTTGGGCCCTCTCCTGTGGAACATCGGGTACGACTGGGTGCTCCGTGGTTCCAATCTCCGGGGCGTCGGCGTGACATGTTACGCCGACGATACGTTAGTCACAGCGACTGCTGGGACCTTCCGGGACGCCGCAACTCTGGCGGCGGCGGGCACCGGCCAAGTAGTTGGAAGAATTCAACGTTTAGATTTGAAGGTGGCCCTCGAGAAAACCGAGGCCGTGTGTTTTCACGGACCTCGGAGAGGGCCACCGGCCGGTGCCGGCATCGTCGTTGGGGGGGTGCGGATCCCCATCGGCTCCAGTATGAAGTATCTAGGTTTAGTCCTGGATAGCCGATGGCGATTCCGCACCCACTTTAAGGAGTTGAGGACGAAATTGTCCCGGGCAGCGGGCGCTCTTTCCGGCCTGCTGCCCAACCTGGAAGGTCCTGGCTTCCCTTGCCGGAGGCTGTATCACGGAGTCATGCGGTCCATGGCCCTTTATGGCAGCCCCGTTTGGGCTGACTCCCTGAGCCGCCCCTGCGTCGTTCTCCTGAGCGCTCCGCAGAGAGCTTTAGCGCAGCGGGCGGTCAGGGCGTACCGCACGGTCTCTTTCGAGGCGGCTTGCTTATTGGCCGGATTTCTGCCCTGGGACCTGGACGCCAAATCCCTTGCCGATGCATTCCATTGGCGGGAGGAGGCATTCAGTCGCGGAAAGCGTCCGACCCTGAAGGAGGTGGAGGCCAAAAGGGCCTCCTTACGGCGAGCCGCCGTGGAGGAGTGGCGTCTCAGGCTGGAGGCCCCGTCGTGGGGGCACAGGGTCGTAGAGGCAGTGCGTCCTGTCTTTGCCGAATGGCTGGACAGGCGCCACGGAGCGGCAACATACCGCCTGACGCAGGTGCTCACCGGGCATGGCTGCTTCGGTGAGTTCCTGTTTCGGGTGGTGGGGATAGAGGAGTCGGCCGTGTGTCACTATTGTGACAACTGCCCAACGGACACGGCCCAACACACGTTGGAGTTTTGCCTAGCCTGGGATGAAGAACGCAGCGCTCTCAGAGCAGTCGTCGGAGGAGACCTCTCGCTGCCGGCCGTGGTCGCTTCCATGGTCGGCGGTCGGGAGGCCTGGCAGGCGGTGGCCCACTTCTGCGAGGCGGTCCTCTCGCGGAAGGAGAGTGCCGAGAGGGATCGCCAGCGCAGTGGTGATCCCTCCCGCCGCCAGACGAGACGTAGGAGGCGTCGGGTGGACGACTGACCGACGTCTCCCGCCCTGTGGATTGGGGGTGTTTGGAGAATTCCACCACGGTATCCCCTGCCTGTCGTAAAAGGCGACTAATAGGGGCCTCCGGGGGTCACGGATGGGCGGGAGGGGCCGTCCACCTATTAGTCTAGCCAACTTCTGTGACCCCCGTGATGGACGGCAGCGTGTCTCACGCTGCCTCGGATGCCAAGGGCGTCCTTCGGTGTACGGGGGCTTCTGAGCCCCCGCAACAACAGGAGAAGGACCGCAACAGCGGTACGCGCAGGGGCGGTTGCGGACGACAACTTAGACGTGAGTCGGAGGAAGCCCGCAGCCGTCCCTAATGCGCCGAAGATGGCCACCGCGGAGTTTTAGTTGGTATGCCGTGCGGTGTACATAGGTTAGGGACTCGGCCCGGCGGTCGCCCGACGTTTTCCATCTTTCCGGGCGGCTCAACGTCGGGCCGTAAGGCACGGTGAACCCAACATAACTGCTCAGTCGTTCCCCTTGAACACTGGGCGGTAGTAATAAGTCACTTTCTCCGCGTCAACAAAAAAAAAAAAAAAAAAGCTGTTTCTTTCTTAACAAATTTGTAAAGTGTACTTAAATTTCTTGCTTGCGGATTGTTTGTTACGGTACTCGATGGCAATTTCAGGGAATTCCCGGTTAATTTTTCAATGTTACAAACTTCGATCACAAATAATTTGCATTGGCCGGGTGCCCATTGTACCGATAAGGGATAGGACACCTATCATAAGTTTAAGAAAAAACACGCGTAAGAATCTCGTGTCTCGAATTTAAACTTCTTTTTTCTGGAAATAGTTTATTGAATGCATTGCTCTCTATGCATTTGGTAATGATCCTACTATATCAGGATTACGAAATGGTTAGGAAAAATTCAATTGGAGAAAATCTCTCTTGAAGTAATAAAACATTTTTTTAGTCATAACTTCTATAACTCAATATACTTATATTCTAGAAAATAGATTTTTGGTATACGGTTACTAAATTATACTAAAAATAATGTAAACTGTTAATCTTACAAATAAATAGAAAATTTTAACAATTTAAATCGAGCTATTTAAATTCTGCTACACATCCACAATAAAAGTTGGTTGGGAGCTGATTATCAGGCCGACTGAAATTCTACACGTCTATACAAGCAACTTGTTTAAATTATTTACGCCATGGAAATAGTCGGGTACCGAGTGTCTGATGTGGATTGTCTTAGTAGGAAAAGTTGTAATGTTTCACATTTTTGTGACATGAAAAAAATTCAACATAGTACAACAAAATATTACGCTCAGGCAGAAATGAGTGGGTTTAAATATGCGGGGCCCCCTTTCGCGCGGGGCCCGTAGCAATTGCTACTCTTGCTACGTGGTTAATCCGGCACTGCACGGGTGTAACACACGTGTGTCATCATATTTCTATGGAAATAAACATTGAATTAGTTATTACGTTGACAATAGCGATACGCACATTTCATGACCTATAATGGGACGAAATACTGACAAACACTAGGTGTATTCGCATCTCTGTCCACACTTGTCTCAGGGAATACCAGCGTAATGGTTGTATATTCTTGAATGGCTGACAACCTTAGTTTGAAATTCAAAACAAACGAGAAATGATCTCGAGTTTACAACAATGAAGTCGGCACATGTTTCCGGCATGTAAATACAAGCGGCACGTCTCGCCACACCTCACCCTTCCCGCCCCCTCCTCCCCCACTCCTCGCCAACTAACACTCCCGCACCAGTACCTCTCAACAACACAACACAAAGCCAGATTTTTCAATAACATTACCTAAGGAGCGAGTTCATCCAACGCGCCAATCTTCGGCGGAATCCTTTCAAGCAAATCTGTGCAGGGCCGCATTTAGGTCAGGGGATCATTTGTATAAATTTTATGGCCAGTTGATTTATTTTTTAACCTTAATACAGAAATGTGTTTTTTCCACACCGTTTAAGTAACGGATGATATAATTTTTTGTGCGAAGTTTATGACCCGGAGAGTGGATATGTGCTACATTTTGTCTCTAATAAATGCACGGTTTTTGTGGAGCTGTCAGGAAAATACATTTTCGTGGATGTCGCCTCGAGTTAAAATAAAATATAAATAATATATACAAAGAACGTGCATGTTGTAAGATTTGCCATCGAGTGACGCAATTTGAATCCTTTTTCAACGCATCGATACTTGGCATTGACGTAAAGTATTCATATTAAAAGGATTAAACATATCAATTAATTTGTTGATAGTGTTTTGTTGTGTATCTGGATGCTCCAAAACATAAAAATAAACGAATCAAATGGTGTGAAATTCTATTATGTTCCCAAAAATAGTACCTAAGTCCTTACATTCCATAGTAGTTGTGTGAAAATCGACAAAAATAATAAAAGCTGTAGAAAACATACATAATTTTGAGTTGCAAAAGCCTTCAGATGCGTCTCATTAGGTAATTTATAAAAATAAAGATGTTTTGAAGATAACATTCAATACAAACAAATCGGTAATTAAGGGAACATAACCTCCTAATTTATCTTCAATAACATCATAATAACTAGCTCCTGTCTAAAAAAAACCTGATTCTGGCCACGCTAGATATCAATAATATTTAGCCGGAACCGATATATTATCATTTTTGATATAATTAAAGAATGATAAAAATATGTTATAGCTTTGAAAAGTTCCTTTTTTATCCACATGTGGCTCTTGTGTCGATTTTGTGCTGCCACCTGTCGTTTTCTTGTTTTTTTTTATGACATTGAATGACAAGACGAACATGCCGTTCACCTGATGGTAAGCAATACGACCACCCATAAACAGTGGCAACACCATCCAGCAGCTTGAGTTACAAAGTACCGTGTGGTATTCCACTGCGCTCGTCATCTATTATAATTATCTATAAAAAAATTAATTGTCCCTCAGGCACTAGTAAACTTTGTCAAAGCTCAGTGATCTTTGATAAAAACACAATTGGCGGGAAATCCTTTTATCACAAATAATCCTAAAAATATATTAGACTGGATGACAGGTCTTTCATAAGTAAAAACTGTCTAAGTAGATACCACCCCATTATCTATGTATTTATGCCTCATATAAATACTTATTATAATTATATTCAACAGACTTAATCCAAAGTTTTGAGAGATTCTGCTATTTTATGAGCAGTGGTTTATCAGGTAAGCGATATGTTAGATAGACGACTTGATAAAGATCACAGGAACACGCTGTATACAGGCCGCATTAGACAGGTCTGTGTGGAATTATCAGCGGAGGCCTATATTCAACAGTGGACTTCTAGTGGCTGATTATGATGAGCAATACGCTCGTCTTATCATTCACTCATACGACAAACCACTATGCAATCTGAAGACAGTTGAAAATACGTTTCGCCAACGCCGTCCCATATCGGGATAGTTCAGAAAAAGGGACACGCCGGAAAGGGATTTACGTAATGCGAAAACTTTTGACATGTGTAAGTGGATTTAACAAAAAGGTAAAATTAACTTACAAGTGCTTCAGATTGCCCAGCTTATGGTAATAGTCGAGGGTGAGTGAGTGATATGACAGTATTGCTATATGAATTGTTGGTGCGTTGCCGATCTTTAAAGAAAACGGTATTCAGCGATACCACCTTAGTTTAACTTACCTATTCATACCGAAGCTGGATTCTACCAGAATTGAAATTGCCGTCGCAATAATAACTTCTAATTGTAATAATAAGATTTGAGGTGATGTTTTACTCAAACTTCATCACCTCACTATTTAATTGTTAGTTTATTAAGGCGGCATACCTGTTATTGATTAATGTTTTGGACAAAAGGAAAACAATGTAAAATTTTAAATGTGGCAAATAATATTTTTGTGGGAGATTTGAGTTGATTTTAACATAACGACAACAATCATGTCCTATCGTGATAAGCTAAGGGATCCTGAATCTACTAAAATGAAAATTTTAGACTCCTCCTATAAGTAACATTTTTAAAAGTGTTCATATTAGTGTAGTTTTTAAGCAAAACAAAATTACATAAATTCTAAAATTTCTACCATTTAAAAATTTTACGATATAGCAAAGGCCTAGTTTTTGAGAGTACTATCCAAATATATGTTAAGTATCTTGGTTAGAATTTCAAGCCCGTCTTTGAGCTGTCCTTTAAATGAATATTAGCTACTAATAGATCAAATAATTTTCGAATTTAATTTTGTGGTGCATTGCCCCCGCCTAGCGTACAGAATGGGGTCCCACGTAGCTTCGTAGCGCCCGCCGGAGCGCCTCTCAAGGATTTCAAACTATTTCTCAAATATTTAATGTGGCTAAACGCTCAAATATAAATATTTCTAGTCTCCATGCAATGTGCATTTTATCTGTTGTGTTAGGAACCAATTCTTTGTTGATATTCTTGGTTTTATTTGCATTTGTCAATATTAGAGTCAATAAACATGTTTATTCAGTTCTTATAAACAAGTAAGGTTTTATATGAAAAATCAATTGAAAAGCTAAAGCGATTTGTTTTGATTAAGAAATATAGGAATGGAATACTGAGGCTGTTTTTATACTGTAGTATTATTATTACTGCCTCGGTGGCGTAGTTGTATTATGATACGACTGCAATAAAAAATAGGTAAGTATAAGATAGCCTAGTTGGGAATGGAATGGTCTGCCGTTACGTGTGTATTGTTTATCAATTATCGTTCGCTTTAAGGGTGAAAGAAAACTTCGTGAGGAAACCTTCATACCTGAGAATTCTCTATAAGAATCTCGAGGGTATGTGAAGTCTGCCAACCCGCACTAGGCTAGCATGGTGGACTAAGGCCTAACCCCTCTCAGTAGTACCTATAGGTGACCCGTGCTCAGCAGTGGTACGTCACTCATATGTAAGAGTCCGTCTGGGTGGGCCGCAATATCTAAGGGCCGCCAAGCAGCAGTGTACATGCACTGTTGTGTTTCGGTTTGAAGGACATTGTAGCCAGTGTAACTACTGGACATAATGAGACTTAGTCTCGGGATGACGAGCGCAGTGGAATGCCACTCAGTTTACTCAAGGTGCTGGATGATGTTTTTGGGTTACTGTTTATGGGTGGTCGTATCGCTTATCATCAGGCGAACGGCATGCTCGCCTCGTCATTCAATGAAAAAAAAGAAGTGGGCAGTCTATAATAGAGGGCTGATTATAAGTTGTAAAAAAAATTAAATGAAATAAAACATTCATTAATTACTAGATATTTATTTATTTTTCATCAAGTATGGGATGCTGGTTGAAAATTACCTTGTCTTTATTGTAAAGCACTGTACACACGTTGAAAACCCGTCACAGTACCTACCGTATTTCCACACACACACACACACTCGCGCCTTTTATCCCCGAAGGGGTAGGCAGACTTCGAGCCCCCAGGCTCCGAGCTGATACTGGATAGAAAAACTCAATCACTCATCAATCATCAATATCACATTGCTCGACCCGGGGATCAAACGCGAGACCTCAGCATTGTAGTCGTACCATAATACAACTACGCCATCGAGGCAGTCCGACCGACCGGGTCTACTGTATTTCCGCCATGTGTAAATTCGGTATTAAGTAACACGAGAGTTCATTCAGTTATCTTCCTATCTTATCTTACTTATAAATGCTAAATTTTGTGAAAATGTTTGGATGTTTGCTAGAAGTAAACGCAGAAACAACTAAACGGATTTGGATGAAATTTTACATACTAGTAGATCATGCCCTAGATTTAACACATAGGCTACTTTTTATCCCAGTAATATTAGCACATTGCCCATGAGAAATAATGGATATTTTAAATCTGACTCTTAAAGTAGATGGCACTGGCATCGTATTCTGTTTTAGGACCTTATGTAGCGCGAAATTTTTCTCACACGGGCGAAGCCGCAAGTAACACCTAGTGCTGACATAGCTCTAATCATTAAGACCCACAACGTCTCTTTGTCAGCATTCGTACCTCGTATTACAAAAACGGGTTTCTGCAAATTAGAAAAGTATTAATTACTCTGACCACTTCGCAAACTAAACTGGAATAACTAAACTTGTGTGAGAGATCTCACCTCAGTGGCACAACTTCGGCGAGTGTTACACCCCTCCCCCTCCTTGCGAACACCCCGCACGCTTATGTCAGTGCCAAGAATCTGACACCCATCAGATTCATTTGAGAAGTTTCAAATCTATGTTTGTGTTTATACAATGTTGCGAGCAAACAAAATAATCAAGAATTTTTAATTTTGTTTCAAATTGCCATCCTCCGGGCTTATTACCGAAGATAGAAGTTTAGTTACCGCAGCGAAATACATTTTATATCCAATAAATATTTTTTCAAAATTCGAATCCTTCGCGTTTTGAAAGGTTACCGTGGGTTTACGTTGAAATAAAATATTTTTAACTCAATCTCTACAATTTTATAATACATTATTTAGATTCCGTAAATTGTTACTCTACCACCAGCTCGGAAAGAGTTTCCTACAAAGAAGGGGTAATAAACTATTGACAGAAAATATTTGATCTGATAACATGAATCTCCGCGCATCTTCTTCAAGATAAAGCTGACGTTATTGGTTTTTGCTGGTCACATCAACACCTACCTTTAAATGAATGAATTTAAAACACTATTCAACCGTGAAGGAAACATTAGGAAACCTACAAACATTAATAATTTCGAAGGTACGTGAAGTCTGCCAGGTCGCATTAGGCCAGCGTGGTGGATAACGCCTAACCCCACTCAGTAGAGGGAGGCCTGTGCTTAGCAATGGGCGGTATAAAACAGGGTATTACTACTGTTCAATTATATAAAAAGAAAGAAAGAAGTTTATAATGGGAATAATATTGCATACCGGAAACAAAAACACTTCTTATATTGTAAAAACATATAATAAGAAATTTTTGCACCAACAATGGGCCTTCCATCTAACTAAATGTCACGGTACCACCAGTGCAGTCACCAGTCACGAGCCCGGCTTGTTTCCACGTCAGCGGCGCGCCGATACTTGTCTTTTATAGCATCATGGGACACGTAGCCAAAAATAGCCTGGTTACACCTCCGTCTATCCCTTTGAAGATAAAAAAGTTATTTGTATTTCTTTAAAACTAAGGTAGAGCCATCCTGACACAATTATCTACATTAATGCTTTGAATTGACCGGAGTAGTTCTTTTGGTGGTTGTTATGTTTTGTATGGGGAGTGAAATAGGTACACAAAGACCGATTGCTTTATCCTTAAACGTTGGTATTGTTACCATTTATAGATTATCGTAACGCTTATAAACCACTATTTAAACTCAGCGTGTGATAGGTAATCAGTTGGGAAAAAAGTATTTTAAATTTTATTTCGAGAAAATCGTGCCACAGATAGTCCGGTATTTTCTACACTTTTCGTCACGTCAGTGTCGTGGTGATGTCACTCACGAGGCTCGTTCCCGTGACGTCACTGGCAGAGTCTTGTTACCGTCGCCGCGTCGCCACGTTCCTGCAGCCGTCATGCTGAAGCGTCACGCATCGCGCTGGAGATACTATCGGGAATGCAACCCATTTGCATTTCTTTGCTGTCGCCTCGTTGGATTGACGCAGATTTGTAAATGTTATTTTTGGTGGAATTGTTTTTAAACTCGTGTTTACTTTTTTATTGTTTCAAGTGTTTTTTTTTCATTTTCCAAGATATTTTAAGACCCCGACGGAATAATAAGTGTGTTATAATTGTGTCTCTGTATGTCTGTCTGTGACATCGTAGCCCTCAAACGAATGAACCGATTTTTTTTGTTTTAAAGCTGATGTGACCAAATTGGTTCATAGGTATATTTTAAGAAGATCAGTTCAGACGTTTGCAGATTATCAGCTCTTTCTAACTTTCACCACTCCGATTGTTTTTAAATTAGCTTTACTGTTACTTCTACGAGATACCCAACTTTTGGCAACTTATAGCAGATATAGCGCGTGTAGGCTCATAAGCATGGCTTCAATGTGTAGGTAGGTATGTACGTCTCAAATATATTGTTAATAATAATAAGTAATAAGTAGCTATTAGAACATGCCGGTATAGTTCTTTTTTCAAGTCTCCAGCCAAGTTTATATTCTTAACATATCCAACAATGCATCATTTTGTTGCCCGCCGTGAGCAACAAACTTTCATTGGTCGATATCATAGTACACACACTCAGACACACGCACACACACACACACACACACACACACACACACACACACACACACACACACACACACACACACACACACATACACACACACACACATACACACTCACGCCTTTTATCCCCGAAAGGGGAGGCAGAGGCGCAACTAATGCACTTGCTTTTCGCCATGCGTGTTCCATCCCATGATGTGATAGGGGCGACCCTATCGGCTCCGGCTGATACTGAATAGAAAAATCCAATACCCCTTTTCCCAACCCGGGGATCGAACCCGAGACCTCAGGATTGCTGTCGTCATAATGATGATCTCCGACCGAATTCGGCCATGGCGACCACTTCGACTCCTAGTCAAAATGGCACTGATGCGCCCGGAGATGGCTTATATAGCCAATTTTGGCAACAAACTCCCGAGCACAGTATGGACACGTGAGCTTTACTCGAGGTCTGCTTTGCGCTCCTCCTCGAATTCGCGGATCCATCTCTTCACAATCCCGCGCCTTTCGGGCTGCTGTGCTGCCAAATCCTCCCATTGGGAGGGCTCCATGTTTCATCTTTTCATGTGACGCAGAAGCGTGTTTAGAAAAACATCTTTGTATCTGAGGAACTGTCCGCCATGCTTTCGCTTGCCCTCCTGTAGTTCAGAACAAAAGATGTGCTTCGCCACTCTCTCATCCACCATCCGTGACCGCACTGACGCAGTTTCCGATGCATGAAACAATACCGTATTAACAACGCCAGCGAGGCAACCAGGTATTATACACTACCGTAAAATAGACACAACAGTAGTTCCCACTTAAACAGGCTCCAAAAATACCTGTCTAGTAGAATTTATTTACTTAAATTACTTTGTAGATCACTGTAGCTATTCCCAAAAGCGTCTGCAGCAACACACGTGACATCAAAACTGCTTCAATATCGAGCGGTTCGATACACGCTCTGTAGAGTTCTAAAGAAAATCGTCAGTCACTGTCGCGGCACAGATAAATACATTACTTGCAGCGCGGACCGCTACTCGAATATGGGCTATATTCGTTCTGTAAGCCAACACTTTGAATTAGAAATCACTTGGCATTAAGTTCGTCACCAGAAATTAAACACGAGTTTTACAAGCTTAAAGTTGTTGATAGTACACAATAGTGCACGTTGTTGTATGACCAAAATGGGTAATAGTAACAAAGTGTTGAATAATGCAATTTCGACAAATAGTTACTTTGAATAATTATAAATATAGGTACCTATTACGTACTAATAGTAAAACTATTGACCCATTTAAAAATATGACTTTATTGAAATACCTACCCAATGCGGTGGTATTACAGAAGAAACCTACATCATATGTAACAAAAAAAATAGTTAACTCGATATGTATATCGACCCCAAACTCTCGGTTTGGCTTAAGTACGTCGTCAGCGACCACCGAGACAAGCGCCACAGTAAAGTTAAAGCACACGCGGCTCAACGTTCAGCCCTGAATACAAGCCGTGCATAACTAGTTGCAACATTTCTCTATTTTTTAATACCTCGCGTGTTGTTTTGTAAATTTTCCGCGACGCGATCGGTGGCGAGTCTGAAATGAATTTTCCATCGCACATTCCGGGAAAAACGACGAGCGCCCTCGCCGCAAACTACGTGATGCATTTCTACGAAAAAATAATCAATCGAACTATAACTGGTTTTCTGCCTTCTATCCTCAGATCAATTATGGGACGATTACGAGGTCATGAAATGTACGTAAAATCCGGTATGTAACATGCTAACAACGTTACAAGTTGGTTAATGCGCCAGTCCGCGTTTTCAGAACTTAGGGGATACGGGCACGGAAATATGAATTTACTAGAGTATGATATAATTAGTAGAGTGGGATCCAGCGTTTCGTATGTGTATAGGAAACTGAGAGGAAGTAAATGACTACCGCCAATGAAGATTAACATTGCGAAACTAGTGAATGCCTTGTTGTCATTTAAAGCGGGGAACATGACATTTCAATCATAGACCTCGAGCATCTCACTAACCACTCGAAACACAATAAAGCTAACAAAGAATTTCTCCAAAGCACTAGTACACTTTTCAAACCATCACAGAAAGACCGGGCTACATCAGCTGTATACATCGCAGCTGCTCGGCGACACAGCGAAGGTGCGAGGGGTTGGCGGGGGCCACTCAGGGAGGGTGTGTGTGTTTTCCGCTCGCTTTACTTGATCGGCGCACAAAAAACCCGAACAAACTGCAAGAGCGCCACGTAACGAAATGCAAACTTAGTCTGTAAAACGATACGCAACCGCGCAATGTACACACCGCACCGCACTCCGCGCCGCGCCGTGTAGACCCGCCTTTATTTGTCAAAATATACACGTTGGCTTCCGGAGTGATGAATTTAGTCTATTGACTTTTATTGACATTGAATAAATTAGATGGAGATGGAAGCTTTAAAATTTTTGCTAGGTCTATCGTAAGGTGTATGTACGTCGATAACCCGATTGTCTACTTCAGCCTTTTTCAATTTGCAATTATGATTGTATAACCAGCAACTGACACAATGAGACTTAAAACATCTGACGGCACACAATCCCATCAGGGTTGATTATTGGCTCGATTATATTTCAAAAGCCATCACCTATATATAAAGACGGCATACAAAGACTGTATGCACAACGTAGGGGCACAAAACCACAAGATTTGTATCTGAACTTCCCTCGAGTGAATGTCAATTTCAATCCGCGGGCCAGCAATGTAAATAAAATGCCCGATGTCGATAGCGCTTGAAGCACTCGCGACCGATGGAGCCTGTCAAAATTTCGTTGAATTCGATGCGAGGAAAATAAAAGCAACGCCACCGCATCTGTCTTGTTTTATATAGGGACACCGGCGCTCAAACTTTCAACAGTTTTCGGTGGGATATAAATATATACTATGCAATAATAGTTCTACAAAAAACCCTTATCCTTAACGTACCCTTCACAAAAAAATATAATATAATATGTGCAGCCTTTAATTTACACAAACACACACACTCACGCCTTATAGCCTTAAATATAACTGTAGTCAGAGACACCACTTTTCGCCGTACATACTTCCATGATGTGATAGGGGGCAAGCCTATCGCCATAGCGGGTACTATATTCAGTATCCTGAATAGGAAAATCCAATACCACTTAGCCCGACCCGGGGATCGAACCCAAGACCTCAGCATTGCAGTCGTACCATAATACAACTACGGCACCGAGGCAATCTTTACTTTCTTTGACGTCTTTATTTTACAATTATTTCATTTTAATAATTTGAGGCCTTTTATTCATTTAATTATTTACCTTATCATAAAGTACTTTAAATTTATTAAACTTTGATACTGTAACAGTAAGCCTTTTTGTATTCATTCTTACAATCTGTAATGTAACTTAAAACCTTGTGCAGTAGAAAATCAAGTCTGTATCACGTTTTAGCCATATTTAGTAATAAGAATAATAAAAAGTGATAATAAGATGGCAAAACAAACGCTTAGATTGTAAATCACGTACTTCATAGAAAACACATTTCAAATACCACGTTGTATTTTCACATCACAAGCTTATTGTTTCTATAAACGCCCCGGGCCCCTATTCCTGCAGGGCGGGTTGTATGGTGGGCGTGGAGTGCGAGGCGCATGTTGAGAACATCTGTCCCGCCGCGACCCGCAGCTGACCACCGTATATTCCAACAGTTTTTCGGATGAGCCGCGACGTGCGATTGGATTACAATGGGCATTTTTTTTTTTAATTTTTCACCTGCCGTTTTTTCTATCAAATATTTCGATGCATATTTTAACGCTAGAAAAACGTGTTCCGCTGGAATGGAAAATACAAAGCTATGGACCGCGCTCGTCATTGTTCCTAACAGTTATTATGAAACGTGCGCCACATTTGTTCGCTGGAATGTTGAGAGGATTTATGAACGTTTTCGTGTTCACTCGTTTTGTTTGAGTAATTGAGATAGTTTACTAACATGGATGGATGTTGTCTTATAGCAAGCTGACAGCTCCAAGAGGCGCCGGGTCCGATTCTGTATATTATGTTTGCGTGGTCTGCAATTTGTTTCAAGTATTGGCATAATCCTACTTCCTACTAATATTATAAAGGCGAAAGTTTGTAAGAATGTCTGGATGTATGGATGTTTGTTACACTTTCACGCAAAAATTACTGAACGGATTTCGATGAAATTTGGCACACAGGTAGATCATGTCCTGGGTTAACACATAGGCTACTTTTTATCTCGGGAAAATATAAAGCGGGACTTATCCCGGAAAAAACTCATTAACGCGGGCGGAGCCGCGGGCAAAAGCTAGTAAATAATATTGTATTGTAATATCTCTTTTAAGTAATACAAGTGACCATCAATTGTGTGTATGCTGCTTTTGGGTGTACATATTTTTTTTATTGCTACTGAGTAACGAGACGAGAATGCCGCTCATTTCATGGTAAACACTACGACCGCGCATAAACAGTAGCAACACCATGCAGAACTTTTAATTAGAAAGTACTTCGTAGCACTCCACTGAGCTCATCACTCTGAGACATTGGATGTTAAGTCTCATAATGCACAGTAATTACGCAGGCTACAATGTCCTTCAAACTGGAACACAAATCTAGAGGAAGAGATCTACCACCAATTAAATAATACTACACTAAAAGTAATATAAACTCTCGACCTCACTTTTCTCAGCGAGCTAGTCCGCCAAGCCGCCAGTGAGATCTTATTTATAGAGGCACAGACTCAGCACTCAAAACACTGCGCTCGAGTGCGGAGAAACTCCACAGTTATAAATACAGCTCGATTGCTCTGAGGAGTCGCATATGTTATACCACACTAATTTACTTTACTACTGTTTGTAACATCAACATATCTCCAAGTTCCAACAATAGATCGTAACACATGTTCCGAGACTTGCATGAGCCAAGTCTTACGATAGTTAGTGTTGCTGTCAACTTGTTGCATCCGATATACAGCACCGAATGAAAGCAACGATACAGATCATTGCTTTAATAAAATTATTATAACGACAGTGGGTGCTACTGAATTGCTGTAGACATACACATACTATTTATATTTATGTTAGCTGTAGATACCTTCAAAAGGTAAACATACGCCTTTATACTAAATTGCTTTATGTTATAAAAAGTACTGTATGTATTATCTAATGGTATCTCTAATAAATAAATAAATACTCACGATTTCTATCGCCGAAGGGTAGGCAGAGGCGCAAATAATGCACCCACTTTTCGCCGTGCGTATTCCGACCCATGATATGGTAGGGGGCGAGTTTAGCGCCATATAGGGCACAAATACCAGACTCCAGGCTGATACCGATTAGAAAAACCCAACATCACTCTGCCTTAACCGGGGATCGAACCCGAGACCTCAGCATTGCAGTCGCACCGTAATACAACTACGCCACTAAATTGCTAAAATAATCATATACCGTCCAGTCTGTACGACTAAGTTAACTTATCAAAAAATGTACGAGAGAAACTGAGAGAGCTGATGATAAGTCAATATAACTTGAGACCTCTTTCTTCTTTCTTTCTTTGATGACGGTGCTAATGGCAGTTAATTCCATGCAATTCTTTAATATTTTTAGTTCTGGCGTTTAGTCTAGATCACAGAATAAAGATACGACATGAAGCGGTTGCTAACTAATGACAGAGCAATACTGTCAGAGGACGGGCTAGTTAGGCTCATAATAATATTATACAAGTATATACGAGACAAATGAATGACGTCATTCGTGAACACGTTTAACTAATTTGTAAACTACCCACAATATAATGCGACCTTGTTAAACTACGCGCGGGTCGAAACTGTAGCCGACATTGTTTATACTGTTTACAATGTTCAAGTGTTGAAACTCTCCACACGTTTAATTAAGATAAAAGAGGAATTAACAATCTTCAATACAGTAGATTCCAAGCTGTGTTTCTAACAATCGATGTATTCTCGTTTAATATATGTTACATACGCTCCTAGCATAGTTGGTCATCATAGCGCAGTACTGTAAATCTACGGGCTTCATAGCAAGTGCTTTGTCAACCAAAATAATATGTATCGGGCAATGGAGGTTGCATCAAAGCTTATACTATCGTCACATGCCTTACTAGGAATGAGCCATAAGGTTATTCACTATAAACTAGGAATTGCTCGCTGCTTCACTCGCGTGTTTAGCATTTCCTTCTACAAAAGTTCCTAAACACAGTACGATGCCAGCGTCATCTACTTAATGAATCAGATTAAAAGATTTCATCCCATAGGAGCAGATTACTGGAATAAAGTGTACCTTATATGTTATCTAGGACATGATTTATCCATGTGCTAAATTTCATCCAAATACGTTTGGTAGTTTCTGCGTTTACTTCTATTCTAAGAAACATTTTCACAAACTTTGGCATTTATAATATTAGTAAGATAAGAAGCAAGATAGCCGTATTAAATCATATTACAAATATATTTTCTGGTACACTCCCACTCATTTTTGCATTTTCAATGCTTGGAAACTCAAAATTTAAAAACTCTTATCTTCAAGATAGGCAGCGCATCGACAATTTTTACATTTTATGAGTGGTGCGGTCATTTAAGGATGACCTATTTACTTCTTTAACAGTCTTCTGAATAGAATCCGGACCCCTTCTAATAACAACCCCAACTGAATAGCGTCTGAAAAAGTGAAATAAAAACAATATTAGGTCTAAGCACGTATTAATGGCTTTTCACGTTGGATTTTTAAAGTGGACCCAGTGGCCAAATTCGCAACACAGGGAATTTTGAAAAATAACTAAACATGTCTCGTAGCCGCTTGGTAAAATTTACATTAACATTTTTTCATTAATTTTTCGCTTATAATAATTATGCAGTATGAAAAAATAAATAATTTTGGGGATCGCGCCAAACCACGTTTTTTTATATTGTGTCGAATAACGAGACGAGCATGCCGTTCGCCTGATGGTAAGCTTTACGACCACTCACAAACAGTGACAACACCATCCAGCACCTTGAGTTACAAAGTACTGTGTGGCATTCCACTTTGCTCGTCATCCTGAGATATAAGATGCTACATCTATTTATATTCAGTAGTTACATTGGCTACAATGTCCTTCAAACCGAAACACAACGCACAATGCTGCATGCACACTGCTGCTTGTCGGTAGAATTAACATTATGGTGGTACCCACCCAGACGGACTCTTACATATGAGAGTTCTACCACCAGTCAATGCCATTAGTCGCAGTTATATTTTCAGTGCAGTATATTTAGGATAAGATTAAACATTAGTCTGTGGGTATAAAACGACTAACACTTAAAACCATTAGCATTGCCTTAAATTCCAACTTAGTTAATTTCATTCATAGACACTCTTCTTTGACGGAACTTGAGTTAGTTACACCGCGCTCCAACCACCCTCTCCGCCCCTTGCCTGCCCCTCGACGGTCCGACTCACAGATAAGGAAACTTTGTTAATTTAATAACAACTACAGATTTAGAATCCGGAGCACAATTAAGGAGTAGTCGTCCCGAGGTCCCGCAGCGCGTCTATTTGCATTGCGCTTGGCTGTCACGGAATATTTTTCATAATTTAGTTGTGTCGCCTTTTGTACCGCTACTTGTGGCGCGTCGGCTTATCCGTTTCTTTTATTGCACTTTAAACTCTACCTTTCTTGGGAAATATCTGGTACTGTCTCTGAATGGAATCAATATTTATGTCTGAAGTAATTCACACTGTACTGCAGCACCTGAATACGGGATAAAGTTTAGGTAATATGATACAAGCTTTGCTGTAAAATTGTTTATACTTTCTATTTACTTAAAAACCTATCTATCTGTTTAAAAAAATCATACATCCTAAGGATTGTTAGTTTATATATCTTGAGCTAGATAATAGAGTTCAGCGTTGACTACTCGTCTGTGAATAAGTTAAACATGAAAATCCTTTTGTTTAGATGTAGTGTTGAGCGTTGGCAGCGTTCCCCGGGCCGTCCCGGCAGATCCGGGGAGCGACGCCAGCTCGGGACCGGTTAATTAAAATTCTAAATGAAAACCCGATGCCTTGTGGTGACTGAGACTTGTTTTCTGTAAAAAACTGTAGTTAGTCCCATCACAAACTACGCGAGTAGGGACAAATCGAAAACATACAATAACTTATTTTTCTTTCGTAAAAAAGAGTCAAACAAGAAAATTTATGTTGATACAATAAAGGTTTTATACATGAACATTTTGACATAAAGGAAAAAAATATAGCAGTAACAACATATATATACTGACTGCCTCGGTGGCGTAATTGTATTAAGGTACGACTGCAGACTTGGGGTCTCGGGTTCGATCCCCCGGTCGGGCAAAGTGATGTTCGATTTTTTTTATTCAGTATCAGCCCGGAGTTTGGAATTTGTGCCCGATATGGGGTTCGCCCTTATCATATCACGGGACGGAATACGCACGTTGAAAAGTGTGTGCACTAGTTGCGCGTCTGCCTACCCCTTCGGGGACAAAAGGTGTGAGTTTATGTTTGCACAACTTATATACACCTGTTGTGCCAACAATGGAAACCCTCATTCAGCTCTTTAATCCGGTACAGCCTAACCAATACTGCAGCGCTGAACGACGAGCAACAACGCTGTCAAACAAGTGGGTGACTTCAGGTTTCTTCCGTTACTGATTATTTCCGGTTCTTTTTAAGCTATTACATAGCTTCTATAGCGAGTCTTGAGCGTAGAGACCGAATCCAGAAATTCCGTAACGAAAATAACCTAACATTCCCCACTCCGACCGGCACAGCGGTGATATTTTATTTAAATTTCGAATGTCACTTTTACGGCCAGTTCTTTATTGTTACCGGCTGGATTCACAGGGCAAGTATAGAAAAAAAGACGTGTGGCACTCGGAGACTGCCGCGGTAAAGCTATTGCATAGCATTTTTATCAACTTATGTAATTATAATTATTTATTTATTTTACTTATGTAGTATTTTTTATTTTCCTTTGTTTTTCTTTGATATTAATTCAACTTTTTGAGCGTGGTGAATCTGAAACTTATGTTTCTTATTTCAGTTACCATAAACCTATAGTTCCAATGATAAATATTCCTGAATAACCTACATGTATTGTAAGATAATAAAAATATTTTGAACAATATTAACTTCTCATTTATTTAATAAACAAAAAAAAATTGTTTTCCTATCGGTCATCACGCTCAAAAAGTTTAATTAATATCAAAGAAAAACAAAGGAAAATAAAAAATACTGCATAAATAAAATAAATAAATAATTATAATTACATAAGTTGATAAAAAATGCTATGCAATAGCTTTACCGCGGCAGTCTCCGAGTGCCACACGTCTTTTGTTATAATGGGTGCACTAATTGCGCCTGTGCCGTCTTTTTTGGGGATAAAAGCCCAAGGTACAGTTACATGGGCCACTATGGCGGGTTCGTCGCTTTGTGTACGGTGTTCGATATCCAGACAGATTCCAATATTCTATCAGCACAATAGCTAACAGATCTATAGTTCAAACGCCCGGTCCTAATAGTATCATACAGTTTATTCAGGTGTCTAGTAGTAAGATATTTATAAGTTTATAAAAAGTTACGGTCTTGTTATCATAAAAAGTTAATAAATCCTTATTAGTTTGAAGGTAGCAGACAAAAAAATTGTATAAAGGTTTACAAAATGTTTATGAATAAAATTGTTAAACGCTGGACTAGTAGTATCGTCGCAAGCTTTTAAAATTAAGGTGCTTATAAAATTCCCCCGTGACTATTATGGCAAAAGTTCATAGAAAGAAACAGCAAATTAATATGACAAAGACACTGATGTTTGCACTGATATTTCTTTTAATTTAAAAAAAATCAGTATTATTATTTCGTTAATAATGGTTATAATATTTAAGTGAATTTATTTTAAATTATTTCATGCATTCAACTTTTACATTTTGTATATTAGGTTAAACGCCAAATATAAAATTGCAGTTTTGTTATTTTACTTATCCGAACTATTCTATAAGAATTTGGTTAATATTCCTAGGAAACGCGGCGATACCGTTAAGGAGTCTAGCGCGATATGTGCGCCAACCCTTACCCGTCTGTCGTCGTTCGCAGCTCATGGCTCGCCTTCCACCGCTCGCCGATTCACTCGGCGTTTGTTTAATTTAAATCACAACGTTTCACAATAACGCTCTCCACAAACTAAAACTAGCGCTTGAAGTAGCAGCGCTTGGTGTCGGTGCGAGGCGACACGACGCGAGAATCAGAATGTCCTGAGAGTTTCATTAAAATTAATTAAAATTCTTAATTAAATCGCAAAACGTCCAACGGATACTTTTCCAACTATGTTTCCGTTTGCGACTTCCGGAAATAGATATTTCCACCTCGCTCTTATTGTGCTCAGTGTCTCTGTCGCGCGTTGTTTTGCGTTCTCGTTTTAATTACTTTCATTGAAGAAGTTTTTGAGACAGAAATGAGAAACTATTAATTGATTTTGTATTTCGAACGCTTATTTATCCGCTCACCGCTATTTCCGAGTTTGACGTTTTTGCTATTGAGCAGCTACAACTATAAAAACTTGACCATAATCTACTTTCCCAGGTAATACGCTCGAGTCCGGGTGCTATAAATATAGTAATAATAACTTAATTCATAATAATTGTAATTTGTAACTCACTAGTTTGTAGCTACCTCGACTGCCTGCCTCGGTGGCGTAGTTGTATTACGGTAAGACTACAACCTTGAGGTCTTGGGCTCGATCCCCGGGTTGGGCAACGGTATTGAGTTTTTGTACTCTATCACATAACATGTACTATCACATCATGGGACGGAATAGGCACGGCGAAAAGTAGGTGCACTAGTTGCGCCTCTGCCTACCCCTTCGGGGATAAAGGGCGTGAGTGTATGTGTATGTATGTATGTGTAATGTAGTTTGTAGCTAGTGCTTGCGTAGACCGCTACGTCGTAGCTAGTTGTCGCAAAGGTCGCTACGCCGTAGTTTAGGCTGACCTAGGTCAGACTGAGGTAGCTCACTAAACCGTATTTCTTAGACTATGGCCACAGTAAATATGACGATGAACTATCTGTCGTCGATGAAGCCTAACCGAACAATCGTTTACCGAACGTACTCCTTAGCAACAATGTTACTCGGGTGGGTAACACTTCAATCGCACTATCATCTAATCAGCGTGTTTCTAGCATCAAATGAGTACCACTGTGTTACTAAATGCTTCGTTGGCTTAACGGAACTATATTTGAGATTTGTTCTTTCGAACCACGTTTCGGGAAATATGTTTCTTTTAAGTCCGTAAATTTCCTGGTGTTTGTGCCTGATATAGCCATAAAAAGATATATTGAACGATATTAATTCTAACCACGAGTGCACTTATTACGCCACCTTAGATAAGGGTGTGAACTTATGTGAATCTTTATACCGTGCTACGAGAATAACGTAGCACCGGCACGTAGCGTTTCGTAGGCGCCACAATTAAGTTGAGTGCTACACATGCATGTAGAGTCGGCACCTGCATATATTTGTGCTCACGACAAATAATGCAATACACGTTACTAACAATTACATAACGCCTCACAGTTACCAAATGGGATTAATATAAACATGAATATATAACATGCGACTGGCGTATATAGAAATGTATAAAGGGGAGCGAAATATTGACCTATTTCATTTTCTTTTAATATAATATTACATTGACTCAGTTGCGTAGTTGTATTACGATACAACTGTAGAGTTGACGTCTCGGGTTCGATCTCAGGTCGGTTAACTGATATTGGGTTTTTCTACTCTGTACTAGCCCGGAGTCTGAAATTTTTACCCGATATGGCGGTAAGCTCGCCTCCTAATAATCATGGGACAGAATAATATACAGAGCTAAAAGTGGTTGCACTTGTTGCGCCTCCGCCAACCCCTTCGGGGAATAAAGGCGTGTTGCAAAATATTATTGTTGTTTTTATTTGACAAGTTTGCAATGGTACTTACTAAACATGCATAACATTTTTTTAGTTTTCAGGGCAGGCAGAAGGTTTTGCAAAGAATTATACAGCGGTTTACCATTGATACATTTATTATTAATATAGCACACATATTCTACAGTAAGGTACAAGTTTTGTGTCATCGCATGTGTATGGACGAGCGAGTTTACTACACCATCCAGGTTAAAACAATTGGTGAATCACACAGACTTTTACATCTGCGTGAAGCTAGTCCCCAAACACTCACAACAGCATGCCGCCGATGTTATGCATTTGATAACACGTAGAAATAATGTTCCTTATCACTCCAATATGTGGTCGATGCAACACATTTACTCAAGCTGTTTTAGTTTGACTACATACGCCACAGATCCGGCCGCTCCTACATTGGTGGTACCTTAGACATAGAGACACACACACACATACACACACGCGCCTTTTATCCCCGAATGGATAGGCCGAGTTGCAACTGGTGCACCCACTTTTCGCCGTGCGTATTCCGTCCCATAATGTGATAGGGGGCAAGCATATCGCCATTCCATTCCATTCTGGGCACAAATTCCAGACTCCGGGCTGGTATTGACTTTAAAACCCAATAGCACTTTGCCCGACCCGGGAATCGAATCTAAGACCCCAGCATTGCAGTCATACCGTAATACAACTACGCCACCGAGGCATGTAAGCTATTTCTTCCAACGCAACTATAGTTGGCGTATTTTTCAGCCAATGCTTTTCCGTTAATTTTATATCTATCACTGAGATAAAACACAAGGCAGCTGCGAGCGATCAGTCACGGCGGGAGAGCTCGGAGTGGGGATGGTACACGGGGGGAGGGTACAGTAACCGGTGGCACGCCATTAGTCATATTGGTGACTGGTAAGTGAGGACAGTTGTTAGACAAGTTGCAGAACTCGGTGCAGTTACTTGCGCCCTGACGCTGAACACGTGTGTTTGTCGTGGGTTCCATTAAGCTCGATTAGCGCGCAGGCAAACTTCGATTCGACAAACATTGGTTGGAGAGTGGAATTGTGCCTGATATAAGCTCTGTCATATTAACAAATGAGCTTAGCGAATTGAGTTATAACTTTACCTACTCCTTTGGGAGGATACAATACTTCAAGTTTAATGTGCAGTATCAACCCAAATATAAACCCAAGTCTACCTATAGTGAATGTCGGTGACTAAGGCTGTATAAATTGTTGGGACGAGACTATCACTGCGTAAGATTGCGGGCTCAGGGCCAAGGTCGCTCAAAAAACCCGATCTCGCCGACTCATAAGATAAAATCCTTACAAGAAGTTTCATAACTCAACCGGTCTGCGAGTGCTCGAGATTGCGGGGATGTATTACGCAGCTTACTCGGGATGAAACTAAAATTGGGGCATACTTTGATGTTCAGGTAATGTGGCGATAAAGATGTAAAATAACTTATATTATCATATCTATTACTAATACTCACTAATTCCGCCTATACACCATGTATAAAGTATTAAATCTTATCTTACTAATATTATAAATGCGAAAGTTTATGAAAATGTTTGTTTGTTTGAAGTTAACGCAGAAACATCATCAACATTAACACTCAGGCTACTTTTTTATCCGACAATTTGGTTCTATGGGAAATGGATATTTTTAGTCTGTTTCTTTAAGTAGACAGCGCTGCCGACGTACACGTGGCGCTATAAATCGCTTCAGTGTTTTGGAGACTCTTGTAGAGGAAAAGGATTTGCACGCAGGTGAAGCCGCGATAAACACGTAGTGGAATAGGTAATAATAAAAAATATGCATATTTGCTAGATTTCAAATCAGAAATCGCTGAATGAAATTGGATGGATTTTTACAAACAGGCAAACCATGTCCGAGCAAATTACACAGTAGAATTTTTATTACAGAAAAATTCTTTCACTCGTGTGAAGTAGTGGTTATCAAATAAACTCACGCATGTTTTTGAAGGATAAACAGAAGTGCTATTAATTCAACTCTGTACGCCCTCATTATAGCATAACCCCATGTATAGAGTCCTATAACTTACGCATTTCATATCAGCCATAAACGATCGCAGACGATTATATTCTAGAACATATTTCCAAACTCACGCATTGTTTATTACCTAACTTAGAATTGAACTCGCAAGCAATGGTCGATCTGGGAATTAAATATAGAACAATAGATGCTATAATCCTACTAATATTATAAAGGCGAAAGTTTGTAAGAATGTATGGATTTTGGATGTTTGGATGTATGGATGTATGGATGTTTGTTACTCTTTCACGCAAAAACTACTGAACGGATTTCTATGAAATTTGGCACTCGGGTAGATAATGTCCTGGATTAACACATAGGCTACTTTTTATCCCGGGAAAATATAAAGCGGGACTTTTATCCCGGAAAAACTTTTTAAAGCGGGCGGAGCCGCGGGCAAAAGCTAGTAGTACATACTGCGAGTTGACCGCAGGAACCAATCGCCGGGCGCTTGCAAACCACATTCCCATCCTTGTGGCTGCATCTACCCACAATTCTTACATGACTACAGTCGTGTGACCCACATTTATACTTAGCAATAAAAAATTTACGTTAGTGTAGGTAATTGTATGTATGCAGAGTCGCTCCATGTGCTAGGAATGCGTCCCGTGGGAATACCAGGTTGACTCGCTGTCCAGCGAATACGGGAATACGGGATATATAGGGGAATAATGTTTGTGGAATATCGTCCCTATAACTACAAATTCAAATTCAAATCATTTATTCAGTAATTAGGCCCCTAAGGGCACTTTTACACGTCATTTTTCATTTTTCACAATGTTGTTATACTAAAAGATTCTACCGGTGCTTCGGAAAAGCCCACTGACCTGAGAAGAAGCACCAAGAAACTCAGCGTAGGTCTTTTATCATTTTTTTTAAATATATATATTTTACAATTTGAAAATCACAATATTACTTAAATTTTAAAGATGGATATTAAATGCGAAAATTACATTATTGCTGTAAGGCTATTTTATAATACAATTCAATGCAATCAGGAATCACTGCCCACTGCTGAGTATGGACCTCCACTACTACTGAGAGGGGTTAGGCCTTAGTCCACCACGCTGGCCTAGTGCGGGTTGGTAGACTTCACATACTCTCGAAATTCTTATGGTTTCCCCACTACGTTTTCCTTCACCGTTAAAGCGAACAATAATTGATAAACAATACACACGTAGCTTCGAAAAGTCAGAGGTTCAGTTCCCAACTAGGCTATTCTCCCTATTTTATAATACAAAAGTTAATTTTAAATTATAAAATAGGGAGAATACTCGGGGATTGAACCCGAAACTACGGGATAGCAATTGTACCATAATACTACTACGCCACGACGGAAGTCAAAACTATCTAATCTAAACAATTTTTAATTTTCTTAGACAACACTGTAACATGTATCTTTATTCTAAGTATCTTAGTATAATATTTTTTTACCGAACCTGAAGCCCCAGTCTCGCCTTATATGCGCTCTACTGTAGATAGTATTTTGTTTCTCATATTTTATTTAAAAGTGGGCGTATAGTTGGCAGGTTTTCATTACGCGCGGGTCCTGCGGGAGGGACTCGCCTAACTCAATATTTATGCTACACTAAATTATAACTGAGATTATATACAAATAGAGGCTCTATTTCATTTATTATCTCTCGTAGAGGAGATTTTAATAGGCTCGGTAATGGTGAAGACAAATATATACTTAACCTGTACGCGTTTGTCTGAAGATAAAATATTCAAAGTAATATATTTTGTTGGGGTTTAGGGATAGAATCTTACTAATGTTATAAATACGAAACTTTGTGAAATGTTTGGATGTTTGTATATTTGTTAGGAGTAGGTAAACGCAGAAATAACTAAACGGATTTGCATAGAATTTGGTACTCTTTGTTACTTAGGAGCTATAAACGTGAATCATTCCTTCGACACGACACGACTTCGTTTCGTTTTATTGTGATTGGTTGAGAGCCTAACACGTGACTGACGTATTGGTCTCTAAATCAATCACAAACATCAAAATTAAACATTGTCTTATGAGTTGCGTTTATTTCCCATTCTAAGCCTAGCTTTTGATTCAGATTCAGCCATGTCAATGTTAGGTTTACACATCAAAGCTATCTCGTCGGTGTGAACACGCGTTACAAGTGTAAGTAACTTAACATCTGGCTCTTGACACGTTCGGTGTGGAGTGGACAGCGTTCATAATTGACCGTAATTAGAGACGGCCGGACTGGCTTACTGTCAACACACGACCACGAGGGAATGTTGGTTTAAGAGTGTCATTGTCAGGTAAATGTTGACTTATTTCTACGTTAATTGTGATAATAATAAGAAAAAATATAATAGTAAAAGCTTTTTGAAATATAAAGTCTCAGAATTTATAAGCAAAATTAGAATCTGAATATTTTTTACATTATTATAACCAAGTTTTTGCTCGTGGCTTCGCCCGTGGGAAACTATTTTTCTGCGATAAAAAGTAACTAGTCTATGTCCTTTCCAGAGTTCCAAAATTTCATACAAAACCGTTGGGTAGTTTTTGAGTTTATCACGTTTAGACAGGCAGCAGGGGACTTTGTTTTATAATATTATGTAAGGATAACTATAACATTACAATAAGGATTCTTTTATACGCTCTTTAGCATACCATTACGTCTTGTACGTCTAAATTAAAACTATAAAAAATCTTTCTGCTTCATTTTAAATCATAATGCCACAGCTCCGTTGTAACTATAATTTGTATTTTGAATAATTCTACTGCAACGCAATGAACGAATATTTCGGTTTCACAAGGTATCAATTAGTACAGCGCGTTAAAGACGAACGATATTCAATGGAATATACCGAGCCTTGATGTAGAGAACATTATTAATTAGAATAATGAGTTTGTACTAACATAATATTAATTAAAATATATGTACACATGCAGTTTAGGTTTTATTACGTGAAAATAGTTAATACTAATTTTCTACTAAAGTTAGTGAGTGTCGGACGGGGACGTCCTAGACGTACCTTCATGGACCAAATTGGCGACCTCTTAAGGAAGGGTCAAATAAGGAGTTCCCGTAACCGACGAGCATGTATGAAGAGACTGATGACTGCTGGAAGAAGCGAAAGAAGTATGCTTGGATCGTAACACTTGGCTCTCCATAGTCTCTGCCTACCCCAATGGGAGAAAGGCGTGAGTTTATGTATGTATGTAAATAGTTATTATACTTCGGCTTCGTCCTCGAGATTAGCATGAAGAGAAGTTATAGAACACATGTAGTACGTGTACTTAGTACGCCTTTGCACTTTATTTGAGACTTATTTTTTTTTATACTTTGGTCACACCCAACCTGTCAAGAGAGATTCATTCGCGTTTTAGTGCGTCGCCGTATTGCACGTTAAGTTAAAGTTATTCTTAATCTATTGCTCATCATGGATTTTTAGTGTAATGGAATAGAAGAACATGGAAATTACTTCTATTTGGTACAGAAAATAAAAGATTACCTAAGTGATGAACATTGTTCCCGTTCTCCGAGACTACCGACATAATGAAAAATACCACACAGGTAAAACGGTTAGTACCAAAACCTTATGCTTCTGATTGTGTACCGGGCCAGAATAATGTTGAGGACAGTTACTTTGCGTCTGTCTCCTATTTACATCAATAATATTAATATGGTCCCTGAGCAATTTATTTTGCTATGTCGGTGTAATAATTACGACTGTTTCCTTCTTACCATGGTACAATTTAAATTTATCAGAAGGCTAAAGCTTCTGAGGGGCATTGCCCTAATTACACATTTTTTCAATCTACCGTCGTTATGCTAAATTCTGTTACCCGGGTCTGCGTGCTACACATGGCGGTTGTCACTACCCGAAATTGATGCTTGCGATCAGTATTGTACGACTGGTTCTTATGTATAATGTTATGTAACAGTATGTTAGTACCACCAGTGGCGGCCTTAGGGAGTGGAAAATACCCTCCTTCGGCAATCGGGAAAAAAGGCCTTGTTAACATCTGCCGGCCAGAGCCTTACAATATTTAGGGCCGCTATTATCTACCAGTAGATAACGAGCACCGCTTGAAAAATATCAGCGCAAACGGCGCAGTGGATTGACGACTCCTGACAACGTGGCGCGATGCACCACTGCACCACGTCGCCATGTGCTGGATATTACGAAATATCAATTTAATAGCATAAAAGACAATTTTGTCTGGTCATGATTTAGCAACGTCTTAAATGCTTAATGACCTACAACAGCACAGTATGTGTTAAATGATAAGGAGTCGATCTAAGAACGGAAAATCCTGCAGCAACGAGGTACTGCCATTTGAATTCACCGAGAACGGCACGGAACAGGATAAGTTGCAGGTAGGTGATCTGAGTTAAAAATCGTAGTCGCTCGCAATCATAAATGATCACAGAATTATACATATACTAAGGTTTTTTGGCCTTATGTCTTGTGTCTTGGGTATGACTGAATATGTCACTATTTTGATGGTATAAAATCACTGTTTCAAAATGCAAGAATTAAATAGTAACCTGCCTAAACCAACATGGATAAATTAGGCGAATAGATTAGAATATTTTAAAATAAAATAACACAGATCCCAGAAACGTGACTATAATTTAGTCCAACCGGAACTTAGGCGTTCCGCATTTTACTCTTTGTATTTAATTGTTTAATTGTATACTTACTTTGATCTGTGGGTTGTCTATAAAGAACATAGAATTTTATTATAATTTAAATCAAATCAAAGAGGCTTTTATTCAAATTGACTCAAAATGATCATGTAAATCGTTATTTATCTACCATCATGTCTCAGAAGCGGAAAAAGAGTTTCCCTCAGAAATATTATGATCTGTCTATATTGTTTGATTGCCTTAAGGGACTCGTTACAATTTTTTAGACTCAGAATATTTATTAAGTCTTTCACATGCACAGTTACCGAAAAGAAACACCTTTTAATATGTGAAAACATTGGTATTTTACATTAAAAATAATCGACAATGGTGTTAGCGGTAACGGGCCGGGCGAGTAATGGCGCGCGCATGGCGACGGCGGAAGTTCCCGCCGCTCCCAACTGGCGAACGCGTGGCGCTGGCGAGCTCGGGGCTCGCCACAACTGCGTGTGATTGGTTGATTTGGAAACTGTTTTTTGACCGGATGTTATAAGTGTAATTTCTTCCTGGCAAAATTAATTTGCCTGCTAAATATCAATACACTCGCTTACAATGACTCTAACATAGCTGGCGAATTGTGGTGTAAATATATTAACACTTGTGCCTACACCTTAAATAGGAAAAGGCGTGATAATATTATGTTTACATGTACACCATTATTATTGTTAATAGCTTTTGCTCATGATTGCGCCCGCGTTGACATTCCTTCCTGGGATAAAGAACAGCCAGTAGCACTCAAAGATTAACTATTGAAATGTTTTTTCAAAATAGGTTACTTAATTTTTGAGTTTATTTATTACAAACAAATATGAAAAGAACAAATCTTTTCTCGTTATTATTTTAGTGACGTATTCTTGTTTGTAACATACAGTCTTGTGATAATTTTCAAATATCATTAATTAGTCGTCAACTCAATATTTATTAATATATACCTACAATTGATTCTAAGATAAAATATAATAATAATATAGTACTTACATTTATATTATAGCTTCTCCCTCTCTTTCAAATTTTGCCGTGCCCAACAGGGACATTATGTACCTGACTATATTGTTAAAATGTAACACAATTTTAACCGACTTTCAAAAAAGGAGGAGGTTCTCAATTCGTGTGTTTGTATTTTTTTATAACCAATAATTGTGGCAAATAATTGAAAATTGAAATTGAGACGATGCTATCGATCATCGGTAGCGCCTCAAAATTTGTTCAGATGCCTGAACAAAGGGGGGGGGGGCTGCATGCAGGTGACTCGCAGCTAGTGGAGAGTAAAAGTATGAAGAAAGCAGCGCATAATATTATTTATAGTTATTAGCTACCGTGAGGGACGAGTACACTGGTTGCGCCTCTGTTCCCCTTTAGGGATAAAATCTCTGAGTCTATGTATGTATTTATTTTACGAATTCTACAAAACCTACTCTATGTATAGGCGTAACTAACGCAGTCAGAAGGTTGACTGTCGCTATGATGATATTTTATAATATTTAACGCTTTAACTATTTTTAATAAAGCGTTATAAAGTACTCCGGTTTTACTCTTGAGATCTAAGCTTCCGTGGTGTTTTCCTTCTTGGAAACGTTCACTAACAGTAACAATAATTCTGTCATATTCTCGCAGTCGGCAAGTGTCAATTTATTTGTCACGGAAAGAATTTTGTTGGGTCGGTTATATAACATGACACATTGCTCAATTTTTTGATCCAACTACTCCAATAAGTAGCATTCGCTACGAGTTCCACACATCAAAATGTGGTCTTTATATAAAGGTTGAAATGTCTATTTCCTAATATAAAAATTTGCCTAGGAGTTAATCTTCAACTTGGTATGTTTGTGGCAGAGTAGGTATCATCTATTCAGATGATACTCCAATTCCATTTCAAGTTTTAATATTCTAATATTGATAAATAATATAATTTGATGACAGATCTAAGATGTCTGTTTTGAGAAAATATCTTTGTTTTGTTGATTGTAATTATTAATTAATAATGTTACCGTGAAGGAAAACACGGAGAGGAGGCTTGCATGCTTTAGAATTCTCCATGAGGGTCTCGCGAATATGCGGAGTCTGCCAACTCACGGTAGGCGAGTGTGGTGGACTGGGACCTGGACCCTCTCAGTTCAAGGGGAGGACCGTGCTCGGCTGTGGGTGATATATAATACAGGGCTGATTGCATCGCATTGTTACCGTTAATTAAGTTTGTTTTTCCAGTTAATATGATTTTTGACACAAATATTACGAAGAAGAAGCGTAAGACTTTGAAAGAAGTGTAGACCACCTCCAAGTTAGTTACTGCAATCACATGCTGCCATGCTGGTCAAGACAAACCAATAAAAGGATTTTTAAGGGAAGTATATTCAATCGATGCTATCGAAATATGATATACCTAGATGATATTAGATCATACAACAGGGAACATTTCCCTTATGCCAAGGCTATAGTTTAATTATTTTTAAGTGCCTATACTATAGCGGCTATATATAGCCACCATCCAAAATAACCATTTGTTGAAGGAAATTAGAATTTTCTTAGAACCAGATCTTATTACTGAAGGCATAATATAATATTTTTTATAGTTTACTCGGAATTTGCTCAAATAATCGCTAATATAGTATTGATAATATAATATCTTTTATGACAAAATGAATTCATAAAAATTAAGTTTCTTTATTTATGCTGCCAGAAAGCCCCATATAACAGTATGGTCACATTCCATATCTTTTTAGCGAATGTGGAATAGATATAACTCTATTAGATGTCTAGTGCTCACAGCACGAGGCACGTTGCCACGGGCTCCACCGCGTACATATAGGTACTTATGGCATAAAACTGCATTCGATCTACCAAACTGCAGTTTGGATCATAAATTATTAATTTTGACTTATCCTGGAGATTCGGTAATGAGACCTTAAGAATCTAGTTGGGAATGACGAAATTTTTTGTTAATTCAATGATAACCAATTAGAAATTTTATATTGATATCCTATCAAAAAGCTTATTGCTAAGTACAAGCTTATAAAGTTTTTTGATAAGCTAATTGTAATTACTACTGCAATTATACAAATATTTCACTACTTATTCTCTAAAAGTCTACATGTGTTCTATATATTCTCTTCATGCTAATCTCGAGGACGAAGCCGAAGTATAATTAATGATTAAACGAACTTACCTGTACGTGAAGTTCTATCATAATTATACGAAGGCTTCGTCCGAGGAGATTAGCATCCCTCCCTCCCGTGACTTGCGTTAACCCTAGTAAGTTGTGAAATATTGGTATATGGAACTCTCTCTCTAAACTAAATGAATCTCTCTTGACAGGTTGGGTGTGACCAAAGTATAAAAAAAAATAAGTCTCAAATAAAGTGCAAAGGCGTACTAAGTACACGTACTACATGTGTTCTATAACTTCTCTTCATGCTAATCTCCTCGGACGAAGCCTTCGTATAATTATGATAGAACTTCACGTACAGGTAAGTTCGTTTAATCATTAAATAATAATTATTAGTTAATACACTCTAACAAACATGTTGCCTCTCTTTGCCTTTTAGTACTACGTACTAGGTGTAATATTGTTATGTTTAATATTATTTAAGTAGTTAATAACGCAATAAGCACCTCAAAAGGAAAAAAGGAGCCGTTATAGGATCACTTTGTAGTCTGTCTGTCCGTCGGTCCGTCTAACTGTCAAGATCCTTTTTCTCAGGAACGCGTAGAGGCATCAATATGAAATTTATATCAAATCGGTACTAGGGTCTGCAGTCTCTTTCAGTTGTAAATAAAATTAAACTTGTAAGTCAACGTGATCAAAATATATGACTGTTTACGTCGCATATCTCCGAATAAGGGAATCAAAACCTATAAGGTACTTCAAGTTGACCTGGAATCTTAAATATTATGAAAAAAATGCGAATTTACTATATTAACTTATAATTTGCTGTTGGAGCAATTACGACTTGCGCTATGGTCTCGGGTTCGCTTCTCGCGTCGTGCAAAATGATATGGTGCTTTTTGCTCTCAGCCCGGAGTCTGAATTCGTGCCGTATTAGGCGATAGGATCGGTGCCTATCACATCATGGGATGGAATACGCACGGCGAAAATAAACAATTATCAATGTTAGTGCTAATCTAATAATTATCTTAACAATTGTGAATTTACAACATCGAGGTTAAAGATTAAAGTTAAATGGTGGAATAACCATGATGCGATTTGCTGCCAGCATTAAACCAATTTTGTAATTTAATTCATTGTGATAAAGATTTCCTCCACGCAGTGGCGTAATTGTATTGCGGGCGCGGCTCAACACCGCGCTGAAGTCCTAGTTTAGAATTCCGGGACGGGCAAATTGATTTTGAGTTTTTTCTGCTATCAGCCCGGAGTCTGAAATTTGTGCCCGATATAACGATAGGTTCTCCCCCGATCATAATATCATGGGACATGAAACACACAGGCGAAAAGTGGGTGCCCTGGTTGCAGCTCTCTCTACCCCTTAATTTATCCCTGAGAGTACACATCCCATAGAGTGTGTGTGTGTGTGTGTGTGTGTGTGTGTGTGTGTGTGTGTGTGTGTGTGTGTGTGTGTGTGTGTGTGTGTGTGTGTGTGTGTGTGTGTGTGTGTGTGTGTGTGTGTGTGTGTGTGTGTGTGTGTGTGTGTGTGTGTGTGTGTTATAAATTATAATAAAGAACTACATGCTTTACTTAAAATGTTCATTAGGATCTACCTCTATATGACAATAACACATAGGAATATCACCTACTAATTGCAAAATGTCTGAAATTACAGAATATAGCCATAATTTCTTAACGCTTCATGGTTACCAATTAGTGATGTATTCAGGATTGAAGGCCAGCGGTCGGAGCCCGGCGGAGCGCGCTCGGCAACGCTCGAGCCAATTTGCTAAGTGTACCTCGAGTGACGCGTCACAGCTTTGTGGAGGAGAGGAAGTAAAAATACCACCACCTCTGCTAAAAATGCATCTGAAACGTTTGTTTATATTTTTTTGGCTGCAAGATTCTGGGTGCGTTTACCAGTCACAAATTAAATTTGTATGATTCAATTAAAATCACTTGTAAGCTAAATAGATTTCTATTAAAATATTCTGTAATTAAGTAATCACATTCGCTTTAAAATATAAAAAACATGAATAGCAGAAATAATAATTAAATAATATACTGGCCATTTTGATACTATGTTACTGAATGAAACCACATATTTATCTTTTTCTCTTACACTTTCGATTAGATAATTATTTTAACCATAGATGGAAAATAAAAAAGTGTAACTTTCAAGTCAAAATAAATATCAATAAAAAGTAAGTATAAGTTTACACACCCTAATTCCAGTACTACTACACTAAGAGCATTAGTTGCAGCGGCAACATTACGATTTAATTCAGAAAAACACTCGCACACCATATTCGCACTAAATTACATAATTATAAAGTCAGGATAGTAAAATTTTGATTTTTGGTGAAAAATATTAATTATTCATGAATTATTTTTGGCACTAGGTTAGCAGAAGCAAAGCCGAGTATGAGGTTTCATTTATTCACGCATTGTCAATATAACCCTGCATTACTCAAATCGATACAACGTCATAAAACCCACGGGGTGTTAGATAAACATCACTCAGATTATGGTATTTTAAACGGAACAAACTTTACAGAAATAACAAGAAAATATATAATTTAAGGCATGTAAATAAACTAATTTTTAGAACCCATTATGCGAACTAACAACGCAAGTTATCAAAGAGCACGGCCCTAACTCGGCGAGTAAGACGGTTGTTGTGCAAATTGGCCTGCGCCGAGGCTCGCGAAGTGCATGCGACGTCGTTAGTGCCGAGGAGCCTACGGGCACCGTGACCCGAGTACACAGACGTACATACACGGCAATGGCAGGGATGTGATAAGAGGGATAGTCATCTGGCACTGGATATACGTGGCACAGTTTAATATTCACGTAGTTAATTCCATATCGTGAGGAGGCTAGAGAACTCTCTCTGAGATTTTTTTTTATTGCTTCCGAATGACGAGACGAGCATGCCTCTCGCTTTATGGTAAACGATGTGACCGTCCATAAACAGTAGCAATACCAGTGAAAATAAAATTATTTTCCAGGTACTACATGGCCCTTAACATCTATAAAAATCATAATATAGGACTAGAAAAACAGTTAGGTGATATCGTTTCTGTGCATTTACGCCTGTAAAGGAGTAACGCTGAGTTTGGCAATTGTAATAATTGTTAAACAGATATCACTAGGCATCCACTTTAAATAGATAAAAAAGGGAACTTGAAATTGAACAGATGAAGGTAAGGTCGAGATAGCTCAGTTGGCAGAGCATCGGCACGGTGCGCTGGAGGTCGCGGGTTCAAATCCTGCTTTCGAATGTTTCTTTTACAATGTTTCCATTAAAAATAAAATCATGTAGTTATGGTGATTTTCAAAAGATATAGAATTTATCATTGGATCACACACATGTTGGTTAGTGGAGTAACCTCTAGGTAGAGTCTCTACTGATGAGAAATAATTATTTAGCATCGAATTTTCGATGAAGAACGTGCTACCACAACACGTAATGCTGCATACATTATGTGAATGTTAGAGCACGCTATTTTGTCCTCGACATCGCTCCTGCACGCTACTATGCAACTGTAATTCAATGAAAAGTTCACGCAAAGAGCCGAGCGACACGTTTGTTGTCTGTGGGCTTGTGATTACACATGTTAGAGGACGAGTCGGCGAGCAAGTTAGCGGGCGAGTGCGGACGAGCTACTTGCTGAGTTTCGCTCACTTGCTAATTGAGTTGCGGCCGAAACGGCTTTGTTCAGGATTGCAATGGATCACCGGGAGAGGACGTGGTGTAGTGCATAGGCGTGGGCGGGTTAGCTTTTTATAGCATCGTATGATGACAAAATAGCTATGTGACAATATCCGAACAGTGATGAATGCGTTGTTGACCTCAAAGAAATCAATGTGGGTTAGGAAAAGCGGGCGTTTGAGCTTCTGAATTGTAATTTAAAGTCTCTTTTTTATGGAAAACCGTGGTGGAATACCTCAGTCGAACTAAACAATTCATACTGTAGAAAGATGTCTCTAGCATGGCTCCAAGGTCCACTTACACGGTACACTTCAGTTGATAAAACTTCGGCATTTTAGTTAAAATATTAGATTACCAAGTCAATAGCTATCTAGACATGATTCAATACTACAAAAATATCAATTGTAACAACCATAAATTAATAAATTATTAATTTGTTTGCGGTAGTGTCCGTCTCTGGAGTCAAAGTAGAGTCACTAACGAAATGAATGAATGTCGTTGATTAGTTGATCTCGGCAAGCTACTCCTCGTCGCTTTTTTTCCTTTCCGCTGTCTCTCACACCTCGCACTGCCAACAGCAATAAATTCGACAGTTGAACAAGTTAGAGTTGTCTTTCGTCGCGTGTTATCCAGTGCGCGACGTTGCGTCCTCTCCGCATTAGCTCCGATCCATCCGCATCGCTCTTCTCTCCGCACCGCTCCGCAAGTTAGCATACCGCAAGGAAAACACGTCTGACTAATATTATGACTACTCTTCACTGAGATGAGCTGTAGAGAGTAATTGACAAGTAATGACAGCACTCATGTTAGACAATTAAATTAGGCTTGTCTTCTGGTATAGAAGCTGATAATGGTTTGTCCATAGAATAAAGTGCTTACAGTCCTTATTCTGAGGGTTTGTCTGTGTCGCTAAACAAAGTGGAAGCATTTGTGTTTAGTTTAAAGAGCATGGTAATTATTGGGATTAATTTGTCTTGATGTAGACAGCAGGATCAAAATGGCCTTGTATCTCGACTTACCTTCTAGGTTTCTTGCACCACAAAAATTTTAAAATTCTGTAAATATCCATACAATAGTGTATTCCAAGCCGTTGGTGTCCCCAAGGTAAAAAACTCCAAAGTTCGGACAGCGGCGACTGCATAAAATCTACTGAACGGACAGATTTTACAGAAACAAACTCCGGGCTTTTTTTTTTTTTTTTTTTTTTTGTCCCTGACTAAACTCTTGTTAGCCTGACGAGGGTCGGCTTATACAAGAACACCGGTCTTGTGGGTGAGCGCAGAAGGCGCTCGCAACCCTTAAATTTAAGCGACCACGCTGAGGGCGACCCACTAATGGGTCACGACCTCGGCTCAGGGCGGCCACTGAGAGGATAAGACATCAACGTTTGGGGAATATGGTTTTTAACCTAATCCTATTTTACGTGTTGATTGTAGTCTTCGGCACGCGGGCCGGAACTGCTACGAGAGGGCAGGGTTATGGGGAACGCGACGAGGTCCTCGACGGCGAGGACGGTACAGCGGTCTTGTGGAGTGTATGAGCTTTAAATGCTCGTTCTTTTCGCGTAAAGCTAGAGTGATTTCGTCCTCTGGATCGGTCAGGACTGATCGCGGTCGTCTCCATTTGGCGCGGTCAAATGGAGTATATATAGACGCTTTACGGATAAGCGTGTTCGGGTGGTTTACCGCCCTGTCGAAATAGCGTCTGCTGGCGCACTGCATAAAGTGCCTGATGGTCGGCATATTGGTGTCCACGTGGAGGTTGCGATTGCGAACGTACCACGGGGCACCAAGTGCATGTCGTAAGAATCGATTTTGAAGTAAACTCCGGGCGGCTACTTAGTTGTAAAGTTGCTTCGAAATGCAACACAATTCGAGGAGGGTGGAAAAATTGGAACACAATAAGTCGGGAAACTTGTCACTTTACGTACAAAGCGGACCTCACAACCACCCACTCCCTCGCCCGCGCGAACACTTCCCGCCTGACCAGGCAGCTACCTGCACTGAAATACTTTGATTTTTTTTATACGTGCAGCACAGATAGAGTTAGTCTTAGATAGAATCTTAATATCGAACTTTATTTCGAGTTTTAGTTTCGAGTTATCTTTTCCATAGCATTCGTTTCTAAGAGCTGACACAAATAACGACTTAGTCTTAAGGCCGTATTAATACATCAATCTCATCTTTGAGTAGGATATCAAGCAAACAATTAATGTATCGAATTATTTAATAAACAAAGCCTAAGTTGTAATTTAAGAGATTTTTCTCAGCTGAATCAGGGTTGTTTAATAAAAAAACTCATATATCAAGATCCATCATATGCTGTGACTTAAGATGTAATTTGAGATGTTGTTGATACCTATTATTAAACTTTAAGATTAAATAGCGATGACTTTAAGATACTAATTTTAATTTAGCAGAGTCTCAATTGATATCGCATTCTAGAGCGAAAATGAGTTTCATCTATGAAAACCGTCTTTGGTATTGTGCCGCGTCGTCTCACATCGTGATTTAAGTCCGGGCTAATCATGTTAAAAAGACCCACACTTATGTTGCCCGAGTCATGAAACGAATCCAAGCCTTTCCAGTTTAAAACTTGCATAAGTTTTGTCTAAATTAAGAAGATAAAGATTTATAAAACGATTTAATAGAAAAGGCTTTGTAGCTCACAAAACAATGCAATAAAACGTCGGTCTATTAACTAAATTGATGAATAGTGTCAACCACAGCGGGCGCGACTGCGGCGAGGCTGCGGCGCGGTGACACCGAAACTGCTGCCACTCGTCATTAATCGCGTCACGTGATTGCCCGCGGCTGGTCAATCCACACTGGCATTATAAATGTGAAGACTTGTTACCGCCTAAATTGGTCACACAATTTAATCTTCCTAGAAGCATGCCAGGCATGCCTAGTTTTCTAAAGGAATTTCAACACTGTAATGAAGGAATAGGATACAAATCCCAATCCTCTATTACTTTACTCAAACGGAAGTCTTGATTTTCCAGACTAAGCCATTGAAATGATCAGTTAGCTGGCCAGCATTTTTGTCCAAAATTACCTTGTAATAATGTTTGTGGAATCGAATAACTCACGCGACGAATTCCCGGAGGTCCGGCTAGGCACGCTTCACAGAGGAAGTAAACATTAAGGCGCACCGTTTGAGGATTTATATGAGTGTGGCGGTGCGTGCGCGTGTCCGGAGCCAGGTGTGCGACCTGCCGTCCTGTCGCCCTGTCAAGACCCACGATACGCTACGCTAGCGCCTTACGCCTCCACGCACATATGTATTGTTCTGTTCAACTGTAGCTCATGCGTGATGATCTATTGTCTCCCTTGTCCGTCTCTATGTTTCTACCATTTATTTCCCTTGTAAGTGTGTAACGGTTCCAACGCTACCATGAAAAATATATTTTTTTGTACGGGGACCCCCCCTATTTTTCAACTTTTTTTTTATTTTTAGATTTTTTCCTACGCTTACACACAATTACCGAGCTGGATTCCAAATTTCATCCTTCTAGGTCATCTGGAAGTCGGTTAGGTTTAGGTACTATAAGTCAGTCCTAAAATTTACGACTTTTCGACCGTCATATCTTTATAACCGTTTGAGCTAGCTTCATGAAATTTGGGCTTCTAGATGTCCTTATGGATGTAGTTAAACACGCGTAGTTTTATCTGTTTACGTTAAATAGATTTTGAGTTATAGAAAGGTGAAAAGTGGCACCAAGTGGTTCGTCTAATATTACACTTGGCGATGGGTAGCCAGTTCCTTTGTTTGAACTTGGCTTGACAAGCTGCCGCGTGTCTAGATTGCCTTGCCCATATAAAAAAAATACATTTGACCGTGAACTCTGTACACTGGTTACTTAAGACACAAATAAACTCAGCGAACCGTATGTTTTTGACTTTAACCCTTTTTAGGTTTAAGAAAAAGCTTAGGATATTCGCATTCTTATTGTTTTGAAATACCATACACGTACTCAAATACTGTGTATACAAGGACAGATTGAACGGTAAACAACTCCCGGGAGTGGCTCGAGTAACGTAGCGGCGCGTCACGTCGACTCCTGTACGCGGGGCGGGCAGTTCAGGAAATTGGTTAAACGGGATTTATTGAAACGACATTAATGGAGAGGGGTCAGTAATTGTGAGTTACTGTCCGCACGCATACTACGACAGTTGGGAGTGAGGCGTGACGAGCTAAAGTAAATATTGATGACACCTTATTCGACACAAATTAATATCTCATAAAACGTTTTCGAGTAGTAAAACTAGTTACGACGGTCAGACTATGGAGTTGTCAACATGACATCGGTCTAGTTGATAGGTACAAGAATATACACATAATTATAACCTTAACTAAAATTTATCGACACTAGTTTCTTACCGCGAGTATTAATTACGTACCTACGATCATAAAACTTAAAAATCAATTTCGAGCCACTTGATCACTTCGTGAGAATCGAACCAGTGACTTCTTGTTCCACAGCTACTCGCTTAACGCGTGCTGTAAATCACGTGATCGCATTGTAGCCTTTATATAGCAATTCATATCGACTGCCTCGGTGGCGTAGTTGTATTACAGTACGCTTGCAAAGCTGAGATCTCGGGTTCGATCCCCGGGTCGGGCAAAGTGATATTGAGTTTTTCTATTCAGTATCAGCTCGGAGTCTGGAATTTGTGCCCGATATGGCGATAGGCTCGCCCCTTATCACATCATGGGACGGAATAATGGCGAAAAGTGGGTGCACTAGTTGCGCCTCTGCTTACCCCTTCGGGGATAACAGGCGTGAGTGTATATATATGTATATATCGACCTACAAACGATATCAAAGAGTACAGAGAGTTGGATCACACAAAGCCATGTTTGCCGAGCGCAAACATTTACCTCGGTATGTAAACTATAGCCGAAACATTTTTTTTACATTCGACCATCTCACTTCCTATCATAACGAACTACTGGAAACAAACACACCCTCAGCGGTTCGATCACAAACGTATTTACTGTTACTAACAAAACACACTGTCCCGTAGAAAACTATGAAGTGTATTATTCTCAAGCCGAATGACATATTTAAACAATTTGTGGATACATTTGCGACCAATGATGTTTAAATAAAAAGGTGTAGATGCGTTACAGTCTGCAAATGGCACACTAAAATTGAGCTAATTAGCACCATCGGCCTTAGTGTCTTGTTAGAATCTGTTGAAGTTTGTTATTGTAATATTAATTTAACTGTGTTCGGGATAATGCGTCGTTTTTGAAAGCCGAGTACCTACAGTATAGGTACCGTATGTACACATTTTCATTAAAATATAATTGTTTGCGACCATAACGGATGATTGAACTTTCGATAGCTACCTAAACAACAAATCTGTAATATCGTATTATTTTTTAAAGCTTCTTTGAATGTTTGTTCCATGTTTTGTAAACAGCATCTGCTGCGGTTTCATCCCTTGGACCAATAAGTTGTGTCCCTTCTCTCGGTGAGCGTAGAGCGTCATACAATGAGCTGTGTGGTCACTCGTCGTGTGTTTGTCCTAATGTGTGTATAATTGAAATGTATTCGGACGCGGGCACCCTCGACGACATATATTAAGTTTTGTGGTTCCATAATGTGTTGTTTCTATTCCAACGTTATTATGAACTTTATTATAAAAGGCTCAAGCTCTTATTTCTTTGTTTAAGGCAGGTCATGTATCGATGATTCCTCTAGCATTGTAATGGCTATCCAACCTCTTCCATATCAACTCTACTCACCTACCTCTCATATTTTTTATAGCAAGTAGAGAAAGCTAAAGAGTTGAAATTGAACTCAGAACCTCAGGGTTCTCTAACCTACTACGCCACTTCCCCAATAATGCAAGGAAAACGGCATAGATCACAATATGCAATTGAGAGAAAACCGGGCAACAAGTGTGGTGTCCAGTGCATTGTGTCGTCGATAGTGTCGCGACACCGGCGAGACGCGGCGACTAGGGGCGGTGTCGCAGGGGACGGCGTGACAATGGAGTCGAGTCAAGGTCGTCTCGGATGCAGGCTCACAGCCGAGAGGAGCAACAATACCGCTTGTTTGTAGACGGCTATTGAGTGAAGTTATACTAAACTGAGCGTGATTGAATACGTGTGAGCTGTCTTGTACACTCCATTGTTTAGCTTTGTAGGAGTTAAAGCCGGAAGAGATAAGCTCAAGTCTGCATTTCGGTAGAGGTAGTTACCAACTAGTAATTAGTAATACTTCTAATAATTTTCAGATCTTGTAAAATATACAAATAGTAATCATTTAATAAGACAAATGATTATTACTAAAGTTATAATTGGACAACTAATTTATAAAAAGATTGTAGTATGACTTATGTATATAGAGAGAAAATCGAAAAGCACTGTAAAATAAATACGAACAGAACAAGTAGACATGTATTTATGTATGTCGTCTTTAACCTTTCAATTGAAAGCATATTATATTGCTTAGTTCACATCATGACTCCACAAGCTAGGACCCAGCTTGGCGAAAATATAAAATCCGATTTCAGTCAAAGAGCCGACGACACAGTATGTTTCAATACGCGTTGCTATGAAGATTTTGCAGCTTTTGCTACCAGGAACAAAACGTGTGTAGTATTTGGTCCCGGAACGTTACACGAGCTGTCTCAACAAGAGAAGTAAAACAAAAGGCGCGCGTCGCCGACATCGCTGACATTAGCGATAATGTCGGCCGAGAGCACTTCAAAACGAGCGTCGCTCTCAGAGAGCACCGCGAGTGTCTACACCGCGAACGATCCGATTAAACATGTTTAAAATCGTTTCATTTAATCTCTGTTTGTTTTCGCTTAGGTACTATTTTTTGCAGTAGAGAGGAATGACAAAGTAGGTCAACTTTTTTATGTGGTCTCTATTTTGGGTTTTAGTAAAAAGTATACTTATAATAGAGTTTCTAAGGCGCACTAACATATAAAACAGTTTGCAATATTGTAAAGTACCATTTATCTATTTTTATTCTGTATATTTTATGTTGATACAACTGGGTGATAACAACTCGGTGCTGTGGCAACTAAAACCGTTATTTGATATTTTAGTTTGAACGCTGACTATTGACAACTGGTGCTCGACACTCATCAAAAAATTCTGTAATTTTTTTTAAACAACTAGTTTTGCTCGTAGCTTCACCTGCGTAAAACAGTTTTTCCAGGATAAACTCCCCACTATATATTTTCCCGAGATAAAAAATAGCCTTAAACCTTCCTAGGGTCCCAAACGATTTCTACACCAAATTTTATCGAAATCCGCTCGGTAGATTTTGAGATTATCGCATACAGAGACGGCGGCAACTGTGTTTTATACTATACATATAAGGATAAGGAAACAAGAAAGGACTAGATATGACAAGCAGTGCTAGTATTTGTGATTCGCTTGATTGTAAATACGATGCATTAACAAGCAACATCATTGACTTTATTCATGGGTTTATTATTACAAGTTTGATATTACTAATGAGCAGAATTAGTGGTAAAAAATATAATGTGAATCCAAACTGCATGCGAAAAATCAAGTGTTGCGTGAATTAATTAAAGTGATTGCAATTTTCTATTATGACTACTACCAACCCTGTATTATATTATATACTGCCTACTGCTGAGCACGGGCCTCCTCTACTAAAAGGGTTGAGGCCTTAGCCCTTAGTTTAATAGTTTATAGTATTACTTTTCAACAACTTAATATACAATATGCAACTTCCGTTCCACTAGCGCAACTCAAGTATTCTAACTTCATAAGTTATTTCATCATAACATGAAATTAATTTACCGTTTATATGTTATAGTAAAGTTCAAAATTATCAGCTTCGGACCAGATATTTAGTAATTTCATTACCTCGGTATGTTTTAGTGTCTGACATTCTTGTAAGCGGTCTTAAATACTGGAATCCACGATATCGCTTATGTAGAATCATTCATTTGATATTGCATATCTTGTATCCCGTGCAACTCCATCAGTCTCGCTCGCAGGTAGTCTGGTCGGCTGGCGCGCGTGTCGGTCTCTTTACATTTGTCATTAGCGTCGCGTCGCGGTGTCGCGCGAGTGTAATAGCGCTCACCGTGATATATGAGGGCGCTCGACACGCGACAACTGTCCCGCGGCGGCATGACACGCGTCACGTGACACCGCGCGCGCCTGCCGCACCGCCAGCGGATGGGTTATGAATACGGACTAAAATTAAACGTATTTTATTTTTCTAAGGTATTATTAGTCGTTTAGTGGTAAAAGAATGGATTACTACCATTCTACGGAGAAAGGCTAATAAATGTATCTAGACTTTATTTAGCAAACAAATCATTTACTCGGTAAATAAGGGCGGTATTAATAAATTAATCTCAAGTTTAAGTTACATCTCAAGTAGACATAATGTATGAAAAGTTCAATACATTCTGTCCACTTGAGTAGTAACTCAAACTTGAGATTGATTTATTAATATCGCCCTAAATCTTAGGTCATTTGGGCGTCTCTACTCATCAAATCCTACTAATATTATAAAGGCGAAAGTTTGTAAGAATGTATGGATGTTTGGATGTTTGGATGTTTGGATGTACGGATGTATGGATGTAAGGATGTTTGTTCCTCTTTCACGCAAAAACTACTGAACGGATTTCGATGAAATTTGGCACACGGGTAGATCATGTCCCGGATTAACACATAGGCTACTTTTTATCCCGGAAAAATATAAACCGGGACTTTTATCCCGGAAAAACTTTTTAATGCGGGCGGTGCCGCGGGCAAAAGCTAGTTACGGAATATTATATTATAGTGTCAACTGTAAAATCAAAATTTTATTACTATTTCAAATGTAATTTTGTATTACAATCTGTTACTTTTGATCACGGCCCAGGCCCCAGCAAATGTAATACTACTGTCAGCTTAGTGGTGCGCGGCTTCTGAGCCCCCGCAACAACAGGAGAAGGATCGCAACAGCGGTACGCGCAGGGGCGGTTGCGGACGACAACTTAGACGTGAGTCGGAGGAAGCCCGCAGCCGTCCCTAATGCGCCGAAGATGGCCAAACAAAAAAAAAAAAAAAGATGTAATTATTGTGTTCTCAATTAATGTTATGTTGTGGTTGTAAATTAATGTTATGTTGTGTTGCAGCGACGACGTGGACGGACTCGCGCACGGTGGTGCACTCGCTGGCGCTGACGGTGACGCGCGGCGAGCTGGCGGCGAGGCTGCTCTGCGCCGTCTCCTCCGCCGCTCTCGAGGAGCCCGTACAGAGGAAACTCTCGCTGGACGTCAGAGGTGTGTACCCAACTCCTTAATACTTCATAATATCCTTAAGTACTCATGACGAGTATGAAATATGCGACGATGGAATAAATACGAAACACGCACTAGACGAAAGTAAATTATGTGCTCAAAATATAATTATGTATACTTCGAATGTAGGTGTTTTGAGATTGAAAGCCGCCTACAGTTCCTGACTCCCACATTAAATTATCTTATATTGTGTTACTTCATCCGTCATGTTGGTAATATTTTTTTCAAATTTTCTATTGACTATTACCCTGTTTTCCCAAAACCGCTGCGTCTCAAAGCCTCAGTCGCCCGCGTCGGCGTCACGGAGCCATTCATTACACGCTATCGGGGACTCTAATGAAAATTTATTCTTGCGCCAAATTAAATGGGAAAAAGTCGCCGATGTCGCCTGAATTAATGTTCGGATTAGACGGCTGAGCGTCAAGCGTCGCGACTGTGGACCGACCAGCTACTCGGGAGCTCGTCTCAGCCACTGAGTAATAGCAAAGTGCTAAATCCTCGGCTTTGTGGCTGATTCTCTTCTCTGTGTCGGTACTATCTTGCACTGGGTGTACTGCACTTTAAGTTACGGTTGCTTATGTGAGTGTAATCGACGTATTTTGTACCTAACCTGTCTTTACACATAGTGACGGGTTTCAACTTACCAAGGCGGGTTGCGAAGTGCATCATCCATCCATCCATCATCAGCCCGTTGCAGTTCACTGCTGGACATAGGCCTCTCCATATGGTTTACCATAGTACGCCACAGAGCTCGGTCTGCTGCTTTATGCATCCACTCGCTACCGGTGCTCTTGTGCAAGTCGTCCCGCCATCTGGCTAGAGGGCGTCCCACGCTCGGTTTGTCAAGACGCGGTCTCCGCTCCAGAAGTCAATCAGTCAGAGCAAATACATGTCAATTAGTTAGTTACACTGGCACCAATTGAGTAACAGAACTTATCATAAATCTACATTATATTCGTTTACTCAACTGTACAAAATCTTCCATATTCAAACTCATAAATGCTGCACGTTGTACACTGTGGCTGACTAGTTAATTGGACCCACTACACGCAGCTAATCAAACTAACAGCTCTCATACAGAGTAACAGCCATAGTAGCTGTTTATCTCGTCCCCGCGTGTCACGCGCCCAGCCGCGGCGCGTGGAGTCACGTGACCACACGCGACTCGCTCCTGGAATACTAATGCTCAGTGCAGGTGCACCAGATTTGTTACGTGACTCCGAACACACCTGGCGTGTACATTTGACACGTCTTCACAGAACTTGTTTACAGTGCGAAATTTCTTTATAGCAGTGAGAAAAATAATAATATAAATACGATAGCGTTAATGTTGTTTATATGCGTTACTTTGTAAATTCGAGTTGTGAATTGAGGACGATTAATCATATCAAAAAGAATCAATCACTATTGAAGAATTAGTCCATAAATATGGAAACTGTAAATAGAAATAAGCATAAAAGATCAACCTTAAAATAGAGGATGGAAGTTAACGATATAGTTTGGTTGACCCATGGGACATGTCCCGTTTTGGTGTGAGGACAGATGCCATTAAAATGCAATAAAATTTACCATCACATTTGATGTAGTAGAAAAGTTGTTAAGTAATTCAGTTGTTGTGTTGTGAGCTACGGTCCGTAAGTTTTTTTAACGATATAATTTGGAATATTGAAATAATTAGCTAATTATTTCCCCGGTAAGTGATTTATTTTTATTCTGAGGGTAGCTTCAAAACACCCGTCCGGTCTGATACAAAGTTAATTTCTATTTTATTTTATTTTTAATTATCAATCTTGTATTTAACTTAAATTCTAAAACTTTAATCTAGCTGAATGTCGGGTAATAATGACGATCCGCCCGATCGGGGCCCGGATCCGTTTCGTAGAAGCGGCATAATAGCTAGATCGCAAAGTTCCTCTAAACCGAAACGTCTCTTTAGTGAAGTTTCGCCATCATGTAATACACCGCAAAAATCAAGGCGTCTACAGTTAGAGAGTTCGGAAATTGTTAACTCGCCCGTTTCCGTGAATGTTAGTGACGATGTCAGGCGTCCCGATTACTGCGACCTGGTGTCCGAGGCCTCTAACTATTTATCAAAAATTAACGAGCTTGTTAATGACCAGGGTTCGCGCATAAACGTTGCAAATAAATCGGCAATTATGGATTTTACACAACGAATTACCGCGATTGTATCGATGTTAGCCATCAAATCCTCTTGCGTGGAAACAAAATTGGCCAATATGCAACGGGAGCTGGAAACCAATAAAAAGCAATCTCCTCGCATTATTCCTTCTAAAGAGGATATTAACGACACATCTTTTGCGCATGCACTCAAGCTTCGTTTGCCGAAAAAGACCCCGGCGATGGAGCCGCGCGCTCCACTCCCATGCGTAGTGGCCTATCCGACGACTGAGCGGTCAGCTGATCTCGCGTCGTCGTCCGCAACCAAGCAAGCGCTCTTTAACGCGATTAATCCGAGCGACGACGGATTTCAAATAGTCGGCGTTAAGAAAACTGCGAAGGCTGGCGTTGTACTTCGCGTCGCAAATGAGCGCCAAATTAAAAAGCTGCAATCGGTGGATGCGATAAAATCCGCGGGGTTACGCTTAGAAAAACCCAAGGGTCGCCGCCCACGTATTCTCGTTAAAGATGTTCCATCCTCCATGGAAGATAAAACCTTCATCACGGCGTTATATCGTCAAAATATTAAAGACGAAATATCCATTAATGAGGACGATTTTTTGAAATCGATAAAAATTGTTCGTAGGCGTAATTTAGACAACGGTCGCAAATGGATAGGCATAGAACTCGACCCGGTAGTGCGGAAACATTTGGTCCAAACTAAAGACAAATTATTCATAGATTGGGCAACCTGTAGATTTATCGACGACGTCGAGGTAGTCCGCTGTCTTAACTGCCAACAATACGGGCATGTGCATAAGTTCTGCACCATTAAAACACCAACTTGCGCCGTTTGTGCTGAAGCGCATGAAACCAAGGCTTGCCCCAATAAAGACAATTGCGATTTTAAACCCGTATGTGCGTCTTGTAAACGGTTTAAGAAACCCCATGACCATCGTTGCGGTTCCCAGGAATGCCCGTCATTGAAGCACAAACTAGAGACGCTCATTCTTTCGACTCAATATTAAATAGATTTAAATATGGATAATTTTATTATAGGACAATTAAATCTCCATAACGATAGGTTAGCGACGTCGGAGCTAGACACATTAGTTCAGGAATATAAACTCGACATTGTACTTATACAGGAGCAATACCAACACGCCCGATTACGTAGTAGAATTGTGCAACTCGATAACAACTCACGAGCTGGTATTTTTGTGTCGGGTTCAAATATTACCATCACATCAGTGCGTGATCTTATGACGTCACACTGTGCAGTCGCGGAGGTTTCTAATCCGAGTTCTAAAGTTTACGTAGTGAGCTGTTATTTTCAATACTCTGATCCTGTAGGACCGCATATTCACCATCTCCGCCACGTTTTGCGTTCGCTTGCAGGACGTAAAGTTATTATAGGCGCTGACGTTAACGCGTCATCTACCCTTTGGTATGGCAAATATCGCTCCACTGATACCGATCGACGTTGCGCTGTCGAAGATTTCATCGCAGAGATGAATCTCATTATTCATAACACCCCCGATGCACCACCAACTTACTGCAGCCCTACGGGCGAGTCTTCTATTGACGTCACACTCTCTAGTGGAGACGTCCGACTTGATAGGTGGCGCGTCCTGCCGGACGCGTCGTGTAGTGACCATCGCCTGATAGTGTACGAGTTCGTGCCTAGATTGATGCAGGGTCCAGTCTTTAATAAATTCAATTATAGATATAAGACGAAGGGGGCCAACTGGGACTTTTTTGCCTTATTATTTGCTCAACATGCCAAGGACTTTACTCGCAATGATCTTTCACCTGAAACTTGTGCCGAAATAATGTCGGACACGTTTACATACTGCGCGGATATCGTTATCGGTCGAACTTCCATCACTAACACTCGTAGGTGTGATTGGTGGACCGACCGCCTGGTCCATCTGCGTCGCACTTTCCGCAGGGCGCGTAGGCGGTTTAACAAACTTAAAAAACGCTGTATAACAGGAGAAGCACTCACATCTGCTTTTAATGCGCTGAGAGTTGCCAGGTCACATTATAGAGCGGCCGTACAGAAATCTAAGGGAAATCTATTGCGTAAAATTGTTGAAAGGTTGGACAAGGAGGGGCCGTGGTCTCCCTTATACCACGAGTTCAAAGCAGATAGGTCTATTAATATGGCCTATATACAAAACATTAAAATTAATAACACCTATACTACTGGTATTGAGGAGACAACGGAAGCTCTATTACACTCGCTAATACCCGATGATACAGTAGAAAGTGATACCGCTTACCATAAGCAAATTAGAATGTGGGCGTCGGAGCCACCAAATACCCCGTATTCAGATCTCCCATCATTCGATGAATTTATTAATATAGTTAATTCTTTGCCTCTAAACAAAGCCTCCGGAGAGGACAAAATATCAAACAAAATGATAAAAGAAGCGTGTAAAACAGCGGGTCAATCTATACTAACGGTTTTTATTCGATGTATAGCTGCAGGTATCTTTACCCGGATTTGGCGCTGCGGTTTCATTCGGATTATACCAAAGAGTGGGGACAAGTTACCCGAGGACCCCAAATCGTATCGCCCTATAACTTTATTACCATCTTTAGGTAAATTACTTGAACGTCTTATTGTCCCACGGCTACTGCCGGGTGGACCCAAATTTCACGACAAATAATTCGGTTTTACTGTAGGTAAATCTACTATTGACGCGGCAATATCGGTCAGAAAAACAATTAGTAATTCAGAACATAAGTACGTATTAGGAATCTTTTTAGACATCTCCGGTGCCTTTGATAACGCTTGGTGGCCAATACTACTTCTAAAGTTAAAAAATCGAGGTTGTCCTAAGAATATATATTCGCTTATATATTCCTATTTTTCTGTAGGTTCAACCAAGTTAAAGCTTGGCCATCATGCGGTGTCGAAGTCATTAACGATGGGGTGTCCGCAGGGCTCGGTGGTCGGTCCATACTTATGGAATTTAGGATTCGACGACTTTTTTGAAATTCCTTTGCCCACGAGTTGCTCATTAACTGGCTACGCCGACGACGGTCTTTTGCTCATTCAGTCAAATAGTAGATCGGGTCTCGAGAATTTGGCTGAAACGTGTTTGCAACTAATTTCGGAATGGGGTGAACGCAACCGCCTTACTTTTGCGCCCCAAAAAACGTATCAATTGCTTTTAAAGGGAATTTTAAAGTCACCACCGCGAGTAAAATTCAATAATGTTGCAGTTAAAAGAAAAGAATCGGTCTGCTACCTTGGATTAATTTTAGAGCGTAATTTTTCGTTTATTGAGCATATTAAAACCATTGGGGAAAAGGCTAAAAGAAATTTCTACGCCTTGACGAGGATATCCACATCAACGTGGGGTCTGTCATTCAGTACACTAAAGATCATTTATGGAGCCACTTATTTGGGGTGTACCTGTTATGGATCACCTGTATGGGCTGATAGGGCTACTATCGGCGCCGTACGAAGAAAATTGCTCCAGAGCCAGCGCTTGGCGTTGATATTCTTATGTAAGGCGTATAGAACAGTTAGTACAGAAGCTTTACCTGTCCTCGCGGGTGTACTCCCAGTCGATCTGGAGGTACAGCGTCGCGCCGCGATGTATTACTCTGCTAGAGACGATGTCGACAAAAGCTTTTTAACTTCGCGCGAACTTTTAAAAATTAACAGATTATTTAAGCCGAGTCCAGATGTTATGAACGATCTTCTAGAGGAATGGCAGTGTAGGTGGGAAATATCTACAAAGGGGCGGCATTTGTATCAATTTTTTCCTTCTGTTCAGGACCGTCTTACAAAATCTTGGCTCGAAATTGACCATTGTGTTTCGCAATTCCTTACAGGCCATGGTAATTTTAAGTACAAATTATTCTCCTTTAAGTTGGTTGATTCGCCTGCGTGTCCATGTTCATCTAATGACTGCAACTACGAACAATCTGCGCATCACATACTTTGGGAGTGTAGTCTTTGGCAAAATGAGCGTAACATTATGTTTGATAGTATGCAAATAACATCTGGAGTTGTATACTACATGGACCTTGTGGACACTAGGCAGAATTTCCGTGCTTTCCGGCGTTTTTGCCATACCTACTATTGGAATCAAGTTTAACAGCTCAAGTAGGACCCCTTTAATTTTATCCGTGGTGCTTTACATCTGGCTTTTCCAGTTGTGAAACTCTAAATAATTAAGGTTAAATTACCTTTTTTAGTTCATTATTTTGTCTCCCGCTTTGCTATGGAGGGAAGTGGAAAATATATTTCTAACTCCTCCCTATTCTTCTGTTTGATTAACTTCGTTGCGGGTTAAGACTAATTAGTGTTCCCTGAGACTCGCCGAGCTTCACCGCTCGGTGTCATAAAATGCGTGCCACTGCTGATCCTGGCTTACAGGAGTTGCAGTGGTGGGTGTGAGGGCGGGATAGTCTAGGCAAAAAAGTAATTCAGTTCAATTTTAGTTTCCAGACAACTATGTTAGATAATTGTGGCAGTAGATACTAATGTATTTAGATAACAAAATGTGAAGCAAAACGTGTGCTATATCCAGTACACAACGTTATTATAGTGTCCGAACATTTAATCAGTGAGTAATAGTGTCCGCCGGCCGCCGCGCCGCCGAGCCGGCCCGGGCGCCTGCAACTTGAAGGAGCGACACACGCGCCGAGCCCCTCTCATTAAAGTTTATCTATTAGCTGGACAGGCGCTGGCCGGCGGACCCTCCACGTGCCACTTACTATTAATTACATTACATTTTATGTATCGGCTGACCCATCCGCTCTCCGGCGATAACTTGAGTGGACTTGTTAGTTTACATCGCCTATGCTAATTTGGAAGGGAGCATCGACTCCACTCAATCAATACGCGCTTCACGCGCTCTCCTGGACCTTCATTAGATATTAGTTTTGCGTCGTGGGTGACAACTATATGAGACTTTAATACAACATATCAGCTCGATATAATTACTGCATGTCGCATAAATGTGGTCTTGGCGTGAGAGACACATTTTATCGTCTGCTTGGAAAAGTGTTCTCACTACACCTGATGGTAAGTAAAGAAAAGCCCAAAAACATGTAAACTGGACGGTCGGAACAGTTATGCCGCCCTGTTTTGTTGCTTCTTCACGCTTCGCTTGTAGGACCCCAGGTTGTAGGAAGGAGGGAACACGTATGCTGGCAAACTGTTCTAAAGCTTAATGGTTCGGCAGAAAAAATAATTACCGAACCTTCGAGTCAGGATGGAAGATAGTTACTTATACTTATGGTAGGTAGGTACCTCGTTTCCCAACCGGCTACCTGCCCACCTAATCTATATGTACTAACATACTGACACATTTCAAGGACTCTAGCATCTGATCAGTTGTAATGTTTGTTTCATCTATATGGTGATCATAATGCCATCAGTGGATCAACTGAGTTTCCACTGACATCATCAAGAATATGTGGACATGCAAGCATTCTCAAAACCTGCACCATCCTGTCCTCCAGAATTTAAAGCAGCTAAAATTCAATTGATGAGCTCGAGGTTTTACCATCTCCTTAAAGAACATTGTGTAAAGACTGACAACTGCTGCAAGTACATATCGCTACCGTAATACTTTATTCTCTACAATTACAATAATGCTGTTCTCGAACGACCCAAACTTCACGAGCCACTTCAATCGCATACACTGCAACTTCAAATTGACCAATCTTTACGTTGAAACAAATTTAGTCCGGTATATAAATTGGTAGGTAAGTACATGTCTGGTGAAATAGAGTTTCCAATATCGTTGAAAGCCCTCAAGTGGCTTGCAGTAAGGCAGCGCTCGAGCGATGCGCCGCCTCCAATATTTTGCACGGCTGGCTCGACCGCGTCTAATGAGTGGCTAGACATACTCCTCGCCCCACACACTGCACACATCGGCCACTCGAACCTGTAAATTGTGGCTATTACAGACAATCGATAGGTCTTTCACTCTTGCTAGATGTTCATTGTCATGAGGAAAGCGTGTCACGGACATGTTTTATTCATTCTAAATTAATTTTCATTTAATATGCGTGGCGCTCCGTTTGCCTGCGAGCGACAATTCTTAAGATTAGATATACTTGCAACCAAATAGTTCTTAGATTATAAACTATACTGTTTAATGTCTTTGTTTGAAACAAATAAGTTTAAATCAGCAATCCTTAATCGTTCAGTATCTAGTTTGTACTTCTCTGAGCAGTTCTATGATATTTTGTTCATGTAATGAGTTTTAATATGAAACGGTGAGACAGATGCAGGTGGGAATATAAACTCCGGTATGAAAGCTAAAATTATATATACGCCATCAAGCGCTCGTTCATACATCAATAATTCTTTTGTTAAGACTGCCATAGATTGGTAAAATGACAGTACCGCCTATGCGAAGATTCAGTAAGCCTCTTTACTTCAAACATTTCAATGATATTACGGATGTCCGGGGCTGTTGCTATTGACATTACTCAAACTAGGCTTCGCTCGCAGCTTCGCTCGGTTGAAAAGCCTTTCGCAAAACTTCTTTATTTCCCCTCGATGCAAATTACTGGGATGAAAAGTAGCTTATATGTTAATTCAGGACATGGCTTTCCCATGTGCCCTCTGCAAATTTCATCCAAATCCGTTTAGCTTTTTCTGCATTTACTTCTAATAAACACCCAAACTTTTCTCAAACTTTCGCATTTTTATAGGATTAATTAAGTGAAATACATGTAAAAGTGTACAAATGACTTGTTCAGCCATCGCCGCTGGCCGCATTGCCGTCATGCCACAGAATCGAATTTCCAACCTCTCGGTAAATGAAAAGGAGATTGGGGCTCAGGCCTATAGTTATGCCTCACGCAATCCAATCTCTCATATGCAATGCAACGGTTTTTACTTTACGTTACTTTGAACAACGGTTGCGGCGGATTTAGCTGACCGCCGTGTATCACGGTACGGAGGGTTCCCCTTGCTCCGCTAACATCGGGAGAGCTGACTCCCGATCCTTGCCACGTGCATCAGCGTCGTGCCGTTCGCTTGAATCAGACCCCGCACGCCAGTGACTCGTTTGCATTTCACCAGAAACCCGTACCGAGTGTAACGTGGAGGTGCAAAATAAAGCTCATGCCACGTACCTATACCCCGAGTTTCTTTTCTCTTTCTGCCACTAACTATCTGCGGCGGGTTTCATCGTCTCGTTGAAATATTCAATTCCTGTCCCTTATTCTCTTAGTGTTAACACGTAACACGTCCGCGTTACGTTAACTTCGTGTAATTAGCGTTAAATGGTATTCTGTATACCAATTTCTATATAATAAACGCGATGAGATATGTTACGCGTTTCCTACGAATGGTGAAAATAACGGATGTCATAGAGAATAAGGGGGTTGCTATAACTGATCCATCACAAACTCTACATGTAGCAAAAATAACAACTCCTTTGTGACGTAGTTATATTTCGGTAGTTTGCCGTGCGTAAGTCTCAGGTTTGATTCCCGAATCAAGTAAAATGATATAGGATTTTGCTTCTTTGTCTCAACCGAAAGTTTGGTATTGTGGTATGGTAAAGGCTCGCCCCTTATTACAACATGTTACCTAACATAGCCGACTAAAATTCGGTGCGTTATCCCTGCCTACCCCTGAAAGAAGCATGATGTTATGTATGTATCTAGAATCCCTGCCAATAGAGATGTATACACTTATTACGCTCTCGTATTGATAACAATTAATAAGTGGGCGGGCAGGCGCATTAAACTGATCTGCGCGTAATTACCGACGACTCGCGCTGGTAACGAAGTGGGGGGTCAGCGGGGGTCGGGAGGGTTTCACGTGGACACGCAACCGGCCCGCACTGATAGATCATTAGCCGCGGTGATCGCGTTGTAATTGGCTCCGATACACTAACAAATATGTATACAACACTAGTAATGTCGGTAGGGATCACGTTAACACGAGGATCACCTCGAGATACATTAACGGCTATGAGATGTGGCATATTTGGAGTAATATTGGCAAATATTATGTATCAATAACCTATATAATTGTTCGTGTTGCATATTTATTTCACAGCTGTAACATCTTATCCGTTGTTGATGATGCCCACTGCTTGACACATATAATATACATCAGTTCTGTCTGAGTGTTTCTTCTAGGATGAATAGAAACCTTTATATGTTTATCCAGGGTTGGCTAATCTCAATAGGGAATTAAATTCCGGGTTAATTGTGTTATATGGAGTGATGTGAATTCCAGTGTCGGCTAACAAGACGTACATAACTGGCATGGGTGCGCACGCGACGCAGGGCACGCTGCTCACGCTGGAGTGCAGCGCGGGCGGCGCGCGGCCGGCTGCGTCACTGCGCTGGTACAACGGCACCACGCTGCTCGACCCCAAGGAAAACAATATATACGTGAGTCACTATACAACTAGACAATAATGGTTAAAACATGAGAGTCGCAACGACATATACACAGAACAATGAAAACAGCGATCCTCTATGGACATATACTTACAGACTAATTTATTTTTAAACACAAAAGTTACATGACTACAATTCAATGTTGGTTCCAAAACGAATACTTAAAAACAAAAATATCCCCTGAAGGTCTATGATACGTTCAACTATAACCGTCCACAAAATTAAAAAAGTTCAAGCGATTTACTGACCTTTGAGGTAAAGAAATACATAGAAGACATTGGTTTTTCGGCCTCTGAAAATCTTACATCTTCGCACAATACTTACTTCGCGGTGTTCTCAAAACCACGTTACCAATGGAACCGGTCGATTTCCGCACACAAAACGGCATCTGACTGTATCCTTTAAGAAATAGACTTAAAGTTGTTGGTAATTTATGACGCTATTACTGGGAGCCGCGTGGCGTCGCCCGCTGCAGCCCTGTACACCTGCGCCGGGTCCCGCGCCCGGGGTCGCTAATGGGGGGAGCGAGTGGGGAGGTTGTATTTAATTACATATAATACCGTCGCGCTTTACTTATGCTAATTTGCCATTATGAGCAGTTTAACGGCGCGATGGCGCGCCTGCAGCAGCGCGAAGTCCTGCCAGGTGTTTGTTGTGTATTATTGTACATGAATATTATCTCGGTTTAGGCGTAAGCTGTGAAATCGATGGGGTTCAGTTCGTAGGCGGGACAGTCAATAATTGTGTAAGATCTTCGATTCAGTTCACAAACGAACAGAGGCTCCTCAACACGTGATCTGGGTTCCAATTCTAAGTCGTGTTTTAGATTTCTTTCTCCAAGGCCTCTCGCTTGACGATCATTTTACTATGACTGCATATTGTGATGCCACTTGAATATGTATTATTTTGTGACGCTTTACAGTTTACACATTAGTCGGCTGATTCAAACTGCGTTCCTCCGATAAGCAGAACTCTCAGTCACGGAAGCCGCACCCGGTCCCACGTAGCGTCAGTAAAAACGCCCAAAAGGAATTAATTCGAGCCATTCTTCACTGTCACTCGGTTTTACATAAAAAAAACCTCGACTTGGGCGCCGCGCCCCCTCCGCGTCTCACCTCCCCGCGCGCTCAAACGGGAATTATTTCATCATCAATCCAACGACACAGCGCGTTATATTATAATAAGTTGAGACTCTCCAACTCCTCCGCACATCAGAGAAAGCGTAGTACAAAGTACAGGAATTTCGTATGTTCTATACACCACTACTAGATGTAGGGTCCGTTGCAATATGCATGTGCCGCAGTATTGTTTCCTAAGCAGTAGTGGGGAATCTTGTGTTTCGTTTCGAAATACATTGAAGCCAATCTTATTACTACGTATTATAATTTAACATTCCATGTCACTGGATGATATCAATTTTGATCTGGGCGTGCGATATGCAGTGCTATTGAGAAATAAGCAAATGCAAGTTCCCGGTAATGTTACTGCTGAGTATCTAAAGTGACACCATCCGATGGCTGTATACAAATCTCAGTTCTGCGGTGATTACGAGTTGTCCTTAAAATGGATTTTCTAATACCAAATTCTGTGTCTAAACATTTATTTCAACAACCCTTCGGGCCTATTTTTGACATCTCTCCCTAGTAGTGAATTGTCAGTAGCCGCATGTCACAATGGTGCAATAGGGCGCTGTGTCACTGTGTCACCGAGTTAGTGCGGTGTGCGCGCCGGGCCAGCGACGGTGCGGGACGGGGGGGAGGAGGGAGGTGGAGAGACGGCACAACTCACAAACTGTCGCGCAGTTATTGTAATAGAGCACACTCCGCGCCCTATCTTATTCTTTCGCTTGTTTAGCGAACAACGAGCGCCGTGACGCAAGTCATAAGCAATCCGCGCTTGGCGAGGAATGTATTCACTTTACGAACTAACAGTATTTACTTATTGTATGACTTCTGTCGGATGTTTTTATATGTCAATGGTCGGATGTAATGGTATTTGAAGTACTTATCTGTGAAGTTCTTAGTAGCGTAATATATTTTTTGTAAGATATTTTAATGTTGCATTAAGCTGTTATAAAATGACGTAGTTTCGCCCGTTGTCTAGAAAAAAATACTATTTATACTAATCCAGCTCCTGGTCAGTCACTGGACAGCATAATAGTTCTTAGGCTATCAATAGTAAGGACCTGCGTAATGATAACCCTCAATGGACGCGTCCTCTTAATCTATAATATCACAATGGGATATTATACTACGTTTACCAGCGCGTGCAGTGTAGTCATTAACCTGTCAGGTAAAGTAAACAAAAACATTAATCTGTTACGTTGTTAAGTTTGAATGCGTGGAAATGACCCGTTGTCTCCATTAATTTGCACCAGAGATTATCTTTTGTGCCGGAGTGGTGAAAATTGCTCGTTTCACGTTTTTTTCAGCGATAAGAGAGCGAGGTCGTGCCGGAGGCGGCGGAGTACGGCGTCGGAGGGAGGGGGAGGGCTAGGTCGGTGATGGAGCACATTACAATGGCCATTCGCGGGCTCATCGCCGCCGCATTACGGCATTTGTACCGGCTCCGGGCTCATAGCGTACGAGGACTGTTACCATGACAACTAAACATGTACCGTATCACGTATGCAATACATAAATCGACGGTCCCATACAACAAAGTTATATATGCAAAATGTTAGTTTTTCAGTAGAGCGCTTTGAAAGTATAGTTTAATTGTGAAAATCACAAGTTATACCTGAAGGAAACATTATCTAAAGCATTCAGCAACAACTTTGAACCTAATGTGTGAAAATAGCACTAATTCGCACATGAATACAAACTAACGACTTTCAAAGCGCTCTACTGAAAAACAAACATTATGCATAATATACGACTTTGTGCTATGGGACCGTCGAAATGATCAAACAAACTGTAAGAAGACACTTTCGTACACGAATTTTGTATGCCTTTGAAGAGGTAAAACATTTTGTTATCATGTTTATAGCAAAATAAATTAATTTGATTTGATTTGATTTATAAAAGGTGAAAAGCAAGACAGAAACTAATACTCATTGTTAAACTTAAACTTACCCTCTTCCTGTATTATAAATTAAAATCTATTCCGTCATCTAAAATGATCAGATGATATAATACAATAGATCTTATTGACCCACACATAATCATAATAATATGTTTAACAGTGTGTTGCCGACATTTTAAAAAGTACTAAGGCTTCGATTTCATGCAATGGTGGATTCTTGATACGATATTGCAGTTTCGGATTACAGTATTAGATTAGTGGTGCCATCTTGTGTCAGCCCAACAAGTTATATGTAATATACAAACGATACTATCTGACTCTAAAGTCTTATTTAGACTGATCAATTATTGCTAGAAATAATCGTACGCAATGATTGCTTTACTAGCTTTACAAGCTATTAGTTTTTGAATATCTGTCAAAAAGTCATATGTATACATAAGTATAGCATGTAGGTACGTCAACGCGGGCGAGAATTGCTTCGACATTGTACAAATTAAGTACCTAAGTAGAGCACGAATTTACGCACTATCGTATAGTTAACGTAATGGTTTCGACTAAGTATTTTTTTGTGTGAAAACTTGAACAGCGCTCCGGTGAACGTACTTGGAATTAAAATACGGCCGCATGAATGTCCCGCGCGTGTAAACTTCGAACAGAGGGATTGAGGGGTAACGATTTCAAGCAATAATAGTGTACGATCATTTATAGCAATAATGAGGTTTAACATAAATGTAGGTAGTAATTACCTAGTTTCAGTTACCTTACTCGATGATGAGTGTGCGTTACGCGTGTCGCGTGAGTCGTGGCACATCGCCGCCGCGTCATTAGCGACGGTGTGTTGGTGTCACGGGGGGAGAGGAGTAGGAGGCAGACGGAGGGAGAGAAGGGGGGGAGTATATCAACGCGCCATCAATCGCCGGCTCTTTTAATTAAAACATGCGTCTCCTTACGACGCTCTTTCGATGTAACCGCCCCATCAATGTACAACGGAACTGGATGTGACAAGCTTTATAATTATAATCGTCCACTTAGTAAAATAATAAAACCATTATTAAAGAAAAAAATAAGAATAGACAAAAGTGATGATTCAATACGTGCATTCAGAGTTGAGACATAGAACCTTTGACCTTTTCTAACCTTTTCAACTTTTTTCACCGACCCCGATACTTAAATACTATGTTACACTTAAAAAATGGTGCCTAATCATACGTGACATTTTTTAATAATAAATTGTTCTAGCATTATATTGTCATAATGTAGAAGGAGGCAATTCTGTAAATGGAGACTTACATACTATTACAATTCCAATCCATTCCCGCGGAAACTGTGAATAGCAGCAATCATACGCGTTAAATATGCGGTGACCTGTAAAAAAAGGAATGCATGCAGCGCCGTCTACAGGCTCATAGTGCCTGTCATCGTAGCGAGTGGACGGACGATATCTATAGAGTCGTTGTGTAAAAACGTTACTCGAGTATTCTTTTTTCTAGTCGACTGTAGAAACGATGATGAGTTTTCCACAAATAATTTGGTATGAGGAATATTTTTTTGGATAAAAGCTCAGTTTATCTTGTATGGCATATTCTATTTCATCTCTAACAGTAGCGTTAACAACTTTGCGTTTGCAAATAGAATTATCTTGCTTGTAGTTTATTGCGAATCGTTTCCAGCGAGCTATATCCAATCGCGTGATTTTTCCCGCGTCACCGCCACACGCGCACTATTATTAAAATTTATCGTCGGGAATTAATCTCCCTTACTTTATTTAATAATTAGTGTCTTAATGACACGCGCTGGTAACAAAATAGAAACACATGAGGCAAAGTGTTTAATCAAATACCTTACGAAAATCTGTCATACCCGTCGTGTGGATTCACAGTATCGCAACCAGCACGCTGCCACGAGAGCAATGAACCGACAAACCTCACCAAACACTAAGAGCGGTGTATTTTCTGTAGCGTTACACTCGTCTGCGGCAGGGGCTGTGTGCTTGGCACGAGATATCTCGTCGAGTCGCGCGTCACGCGCTACTAATTAAACGTCAGCCGGTGTTTACTCACCTAATGAAAGCACAAACATACTTCAAACACGAGTGTTTTCTGTACCACTATAACGGACGAAAATAAACATAAATATTATACCATAGGATTGCCTAAAAGCTACTTTACGAAGTTACCTGTTTTTGTCGCAGCTAATTATCAAATAAAACCGTCATTCTCTTTGCAAAATATTTTATGTTTATGTGGCCGGTTAGTGAATTTATTTTATAATTCACTACACTGCATCATCATCTGTGTAGTCAATTTCATAAACGGTTTTTAAACCTTTTATAGTTACCTATAGAATGTTTTGTCTTCTTCCTTCAAACTCAATTGAAAGTTCGTTCGAAGAAGACAAAACATTCGATAATTAAATAAAATAGGTATTATAAACCGTGCCTTGCTGTGCGTGTTTATTTATAATATTCGTATGATTTGGGATAACGATACGGAAGCGATTTATGATGAGCGCTTTAATTGCGACTAAATTGTACCCAATATATTTTGTATGCAACGCAATGCAATCAGCCCTGTATTATGTATTGCCCACTACTGAGCACGGGCCTCATCTACTACAGAGAGGGCTTAGGCCTTAGTCAACCACGCTAGCCTAGTGCGGGTTGGCAGACTTCACATACCCTCGAGATTCTTATGGAGAATTCTCAGGTATGCGTTTCCTCACGATGTTTTCCTTCACCGTTAAAGTGAACGATAATTGATAAACAATACACACGTAACTTTTGAAAAGTCAGAGGTGTGTGCCTTGGGTTTCGAATCTCCGGACATTGTCTCGGCAGACCGTTCCATTCCCAACTAGGCTATCGTCCACTTACATAATATCATTTAGCATTAAGTATACAAATATGTATATATTAAACATATTTGTATACTTAATGCTAAATGATATTTGCTCACGATGCTAAAATGAATCAAAACTAATGTGCGGTGATCCGTACATAAATTGTTCATGAATAAAGCCGTAAAAGTCCTGTATGTGGTGCATACCTTAGTTACCATACAGTATAATGTCGATTGTTTACTGTACGCGCGCCTGCACGCGAATAGTGCGGTGACTGTAGTCTGTACACACCACAAGCTATCGATATTATTGCCCGGACAACTGCCACTCGGGTCAGAGACGCTATTGACGCTAGGGATGTCCTATATGTGTTTGATGTCGATAGTTATCCGTGTCTCACTGTCATGTCGCAATCAATAATAATGCAACCCATACATGATACATCGGTCTTACAATATAAACTCTAAAGTAACACCATAAAGAATGCTAGCATGTTTGTAGAGACTTTGTATAGAACTAGTTCTAGGATCAATTAAATCATCTTTGACTCGTAAAAAACTACACGACTCTAAGTGACAACAGAGCTGAATTTACATCATTTAAGTATTTATATTCTGAGCAAATCCATTCACTTGGATGACAATGTGAGTTAAAGCACATTAAAGGTAGGCAAATAACATGTTTCTTAGGTACTGAATGGCGAGACGAGGCTTCGCTCACCTGATGGTAAACGATACTATGGCCCATAAACAGTAGCAACACCAAACAAAACTTTGAATTACAAAGTACTTCACTGCGCTCGTCATCCTGAGACACGGGCGTTAAGTCTTATAGTGCCCAGTAATTGCGCTGTTTTCAATGGCCTTCAAATCGGAGTACAAGAGTGCGAGCACATTGTTTTTTTTTTGGGTAGAAATAGACATTACGTACAATAATAAAGTTTAAATCAGAGAAACATTGGTTCACGTGACGCTACAAACATAAATTCCAATCGTCAAATCACATTGTGTTAAATGCGCAAACCGAAGTACTCTACATTCCCAAAACGTAAACATTTCGGTAAACGTTCGCTGAGCGCTGGGCCGGTGCCAGCGGCTATCAGGCGCCTGTGCATCGACTCGACTCACTAGCGATCGCTTCCCACCAATTACAACGGTAGAAGGAAAAATGGACACAAATATTTCCTCAATAAACATGTTTTGAATATCCGCAACGCTATATTCATAGTATATGTTTGTTCTTTTGCATGTGGCGCGAGCAGCAGCGGCAGGTTGAGATGGTAAGTGAGCTTTATCAAGGAACATATCAAAATGATTAAATTATTAAAGTCGACACCGCAGAAAAACTGTAGTGTAGATTGTGGAATAGTCAGCCCAGAAATCATATTTTTTGTGCACATTAGTACTTGACCTACTTAGAGTGTCAAAAAAATTAAGACGAGTCGAACCATATTTTTATGTAAGTTACATAATACCTTAATAAGCACTTATATGAAATTCTTATTAAGTACTGACACAAAATGAGAGCTCACGAGCATTAAGTTCTTTCGCTCATTAACATTGTATTTATTATGGTTCCAGAGCGACACGACGTTCGAGACTTCATCGAACCTGACGTTTGAGGCGACGCGCTTCGAGAACGGACAGAAGTTCCACTGCGAGGCGACCAACGAGGTTACAGAACATACCAACGACCATCCTATGCACGCCACCAGGGAGCTAGAGATATGGTGTAAGTAGACTTTAGACCTGTTTCGCTTTCCTTGAAGGACGCAAATGATAAAATAAAAAAAACCTGAAATGTTGTGAAGAAAAAATTGGTCAGAACAGGATTTTCTTGCTCCGATAGCACGACTAATAACTAGAAAAAGCTCAAACATAAAAATTTTATGAGCCAATAGCAATCAGTTTTCGTGTTAGAAAATTTATACTTTGTGTCGTGTGTTGCAGACCCGCCAGTGGTGCGCGTGGAGCCTACCAACATAACCGTGATCGAGGGCGCCAAGCTGCTACTCAAGTGCGAGTACGAGAGCAACCCCTCCTCCCTCAATGAGGTCACCTGGTGAGTTTTCGCTTCTCACGCAGCCTCGTGTCTATCTATGCCTGATAAATATTTTTTCCGTTTCTCCAGAATTTTTCTAATTTAAACTAAGCAGGACTTATTGTAAATATTCTTATGTAACAAGAAATTCTTTCGGGTCTGGTGAAGATCTGTTTCATATTACTATAAACATTTTGACGCAACTTACAGCGTTTGAAAGAAGGTAATCTGTGTGGCAACGAACGCTAGGAATTAGAGAGACCTGAGTACAAAAATATTTCCAAAAAAAAAATCGTTATAACTAATATAATTGATGGACAATCTTGTGTTAGACTCTCAGTGAAGTTGAGACGTGTGTCATCAGGTTCCGCAACGGAGAGCGCGTGAACGTGAACGAGACGGATCACTACGAGGGCGGCACCACCGACCAGCAGTCGCTGATCATCGTGGCGGCGCGCGGCGACGACATGGGCAACTACACCTGCCTGCTCGCCAACCAGGTCGGCAACGGCACCAGCGACCATGCCGTGCACGTCAACGTGCTGTGTGAGTACACACTACATACCAAGACTAGAGCAAGTATTATATTATTAACGCAAGACTAATTGATTCACATCGCGTTTTAAATAGAATTATTTATATTTTACTAGTGCTAGGACTCTCATATGTAAGAGTCCGTCTGGGTGGGTACCACCGCAATGTTTATTTCTACCGTCAAGCAACACTGTGCAAGCACTGTTGTGTTTCGGTTTGAAGGGCATTGTAGCCAGTGTAACTACAGGACATAATGAGACTTAACATCTTATGTCTCAGGATGATGAGTGCAGTGGAATGCCGTACAGTAATTTGTAACTTAAAGTGCTGGATGGTGTTTCTACTGTCTATGGGTGGTCGTATCGCTTACCATCAGGTGAACGGCATGCCCATCTCGTCACGCGTTGCCATAAAAAAAATTATTGTTTCGTCAGAGTAAATCAAGTTTGTGCTTATACTTGACGTAGATTTTGCCTAGACACGGGAGGTGCTTAAAACATCGATCTTAAAAATAGATACCTTAAGCTGGTACATGTATATAAAATATTTAAAATGAATAGATGATCTAAGTTAGTAGTTACTTAAAGTACAAAGCGATAGTTATATTATTAAGCTTGTGGTGTCGGTGTGGTGCAGTCGTCCCGCAGGTGCGGCTGACGATGAGCGCGCCGAGCCCGGTGCTGGAGAAGGAGCACCAGAACGTGACGCTCGCGTGCGAGGTGCAGTCCGGCAACCCGCCCGCGCTCGACGAGGTCGTGTGGTACCTCGACGGAGAACTGCTCAAGCACCTGCCGGACTGTAACAACACTGACGCTGAAGGTGTGCGACATCAGAATTACTACTTAAGTATTAGATTGTTCGTAGGGACGTGGTAAGCTAAGAGTGGTCAAATTTTACATTGGCCAAAACTTGGAAGTCTTCAAAAACATATTAAGAAGTTTAATCTCCTAATGCTCGGTAATTTAAAAGCTTGACTGTTCTTCAAACCGAAAGTCAATATTTCCTGCACATTACTTTAATTTATTTATTCATCGCAAAATTCAGATAGAAAAGTGTATTAAAAAAAACTTGGCGTTGATTTCAGAGAACCTGTGCAACGAGGTAGACCCGTCAATGCTGCTGCTGCAGGACACCACCAAGAGCTTCCACGGGAACTACTCGTGCAAGGGCAAGAACTTCGCCGGCTGGGGAAACGAGAGCGCCAAAACAGAGCTCGTCGTTAACTGTGAGTACTACACTAAGTACCGATACCGATCAGCTACCCTGCAGAATAAAACTGTAGAAGTGCAAACTGGCAAAGGAAATAACTAGTCACTTCTTAAATGATGCCTTTAAACATTATGAAATGATAAATTGTCTTATGATTGCATAACACAATTTTACTTAGATATTGACCGATTAGTAGATTTTAGGATAACAAGATTTTAAAGAGTATAAACCACTAAAAACCGAATAATAATTTAACATGTCCTATACGTATACTGATTAGCAATTTTGGAATCGGTGGCTAACTTACTTCAGTTATTTTAATTTAAAAACGAAACTACCAAACCGATTTTGAAACAATTTCTATTGGACCAATCTGGAAGTATATTCTTTGAAATGAAAAAATATTTTTCCAAGTCAGTTAAAAATAAACTGAGTTCTGAGGTAACAAACACGTGAAATTGATAGTCTCTCCCTTTATTTAAAGTCGGTTAAAAATCGTGAAAAATATATTTATTATTTATAAATGAAACCGTTGCGTTTGTTTAGATATTTAGATGTGACGGTCTCATGTTCCAGACCCGCCCGGTCCGGCGAAGCTGACGTACTCTCCATGGCGCGTGGTGAAGGGCAAGTCGCTGGTGTTGAGCTGCAGCGTGTCGGAGAAGGGGCGGCCCGAGGCGAACCGGTTCCGCTGGCTGCGCGGCGGCCGCACCGTCAGCGACATCGTGTCGCAGAACTGGACCATCGACCCCGTCACGCTCGACCACCGCACCAACTTCTCCTGCCGCGCCTTCAGCGCCGCCGGCGACGGCGCGCCCGCCACGCTCGCCATCAACGTGCTCGGTACTCACACCTACACCAACTAATACTCACTACTCTTTACTTCTTCGTTCTCTGCTTAACATGCCTCCCCCCTCCCGTAAGACTTTATATTCTAGTATATGATTATGTTTCAGCGCCGCCCAGCTTCAAGTACGCGATGAATCACTACAGCGGCGCCCTCTACAAGTCACAGGTAATGCAATAGAAGTGCAGCAAAATTTTGCTCGAGACTAACCTTCATCCAGAGTTCGGTGGGTTGAAACCACCTGAAATAATTTACCTGTAATGGCGATTATTTCATATTTTATGACATTATATCTGAAACTACTAATCAGATTATAATTAGTGGCGACTTATATGTAGTCGTAACTGCCGGAGCCAATAGACTGTACGCAGTAGTCGTGTGTTACAGAACATCTCCCTGTCGTGCACGGTGGAGTGCGCGCCGCTGTGCAGCGTGCAGTGGCTGAAGAACGGGCAGGTGATCCCCGCGAACGACACGCGGTACTACGTGCACGAGCGGCACATCGAGCCGCAGGGCAACCGCAACGACTTCGAGGCGACCGAGTCGACGCTGCACTGGAACATGTCGGCGTGGCCCGGCGCCGTGCTGGACCGCGCCGCCGACACCGCCTCCTACACCTGCCGCTCCTCGCGCAACCTCGCCGGCCCGCCCGTCAACAGCACCACGCAGTTCGCCGTCGAGTGTACGTGCATCAGTATTTAGTTCAGCGGCTGTAGTTACAAACTTAGACTAACAGTTACAAATAACGTAATACATATTTGTGCCGTCATTATGCGTGTTTATAATTTCCAATTTACTTCTTTGCTTCTCACAAATATGGAAATAAGTGACTTATCTTCATCTCTATGTGTGTTTACAGATGAACCGGAGAACATCACAGTCACGCCCAAAGTCGTGTCCGTCGTAGAAAATGAGATACCCGCGCGGGTGGTCTGCTCGGCTAAGTACGAGTGTTGTACAGTAGAGGATGTAAGTCCGTCGAGTCGTATCGGTGCTGACGTGATGTGTGTTGCAGAGGGTTCCCGAAGCCGTCGTACACATGGCGGCGCGTGTCGGCGAGCAAATCCCGTGCGAAGGCGGGTGGCGGCGTGCTGTCGTCGTCGGGCTCGCTGCTGCTGCCGGCCGCGTCGCGCGCGCTGGCGGGGCTGTACGCGTGCGAGGCGTACAACCGACACGGCGCCGTCAACACCACCGTGCTGCTCGACGTCATGTGTATGTCTTTTCACTATTCTAGCACTTCACTATTCATTGTATTATAATAACGAACCTATTTACACCATACTTTTCATCCTTCTGATAGAATAAGTATGAATCTTCTAAGAATGATGTTATTGTAGATGCACCGGAGTGTGGCATCAAACAGACAGAGATCGACGGGCATCAGGTGTTGGTCTGCTCGGCACACGCCAATCCCCCTGAGGTACGATTATGGAATAGGTGTCATGTTACGAATTCTTTTCCTACTTGCATGGCCCCTGATACACTCAGCGACCGTCCACGATCACTTTTACATGTCGATAATAAACTGTGAATTAAAACAATATATTGTGTTTCCCTGCGTATAGTTCCTGATTAGCGTTATAATATTGGATGTGTTGTGGGTATCAGGTATCGTTCACGTGGAAGCTAAAGAATGAAAACGACTCGCTGAGAGACGAGCCGATCTGGCAGAGCGGCGCGCAGAGCTTCCTGCGGCTGAGCGCGGCCGTGGACGCACACCGCACCTACCTGTGCCTCGCCAACAACTCCGTCGGCCTGTCACGCGCCTGCGAGCGGGACGTCGTCGGTCAGTATGCACTCACACACACACCCACATACACACTTCAGTCAGTGCAAACCTTCCAACACTCTATTATACCTACTTTCATGTTTGACACGGCACAAGCATTTCTCTAACACTTTTCTACTTTTCTCTATAAATTTTGGATTCCTTCTATCAATAACATTAATGCATCAGTTTTTGTAAGTGTTTAACTGCGGACACTGAATGTCATGGTGCCTATTTGTTTATCACCTTTTAAACACACACAAATGCTTCTCTCCAGCTATATAATATGACCTACGAGCTGATGTAAGTGTCTATATATACCGTTTGGTTTACAGCCAACCTGGAGACCCTCAGTGAGTACCGTCCGCATAATTTATTACATAATTATTATGTAGGTATTTCCTACATTCTATGGATACTATGATGGAAACCCGTAGCCGCACTGCCGAATATCATATCCACTGGTGGGGTCGATGCAACAAACTGTTACGAACAAGTAACGAAAACAATTAGGCGTAGTTTTTACAACCGGCCGCCTGTCCGACATCATCAACAGGCATAATATTCTTAATTAGTAACCTGTCAGACCAGACTTCTATCAAAAAACCTGTTCCAAACCAAGATAGGGTACGGTACCATGCTACTTCATTAGAGAGAAACTATTTCAACGGGTTAATGGTGGGTGGTAATGTTGCAGGCACGAAGGTGTGGTGGCGCGACCCGCAGAAGCTGATCCTGCTGGGATGCGCGGCGTTGGCGGTGCTGCTGGTGGCCGTCGTGCTCTGCATCATCATCATCTGCATCTGCCGCCGCATGCGCGCCAAGTCCAAGTGTGAGTACACTCACGCACGTCCCACATTAACGTTACTCCACTACGCAACAATTGCCGCGCAGTGTGTTGCTCAACTTGTAGTCGAGTGTATCTGTTCTGTTTCGTTTCGGATCATATTGAGCATCCCATGTTGCGCATCATTTGTTGCTTTTCGTCCTGTGTGTGTGAACTAACCGAGTGTTTCTGTTCGTTCCCGGATGCCGTCCGCCGACTAACACACGCGACTTACTAACGCCGCGTAGACAATAACCCCGTCGAGCTAGAGGAGCGAGAGAAGTAAGTGCACTCACTCTTACACTAGTGTAGTCGAGTAGCCACTAGTCCCATTAGTTACTCGCCCCACTACTCCTCGTATATGTGCAGTAGAGACGTGGGCGATGACCACGCGCTTCCCCGAGGGAGCCTATACACCAAATTGGAACGAGGAGACAATGCTGAATTAGGAAAGTTGCTAATCACTGGAGTTACATGAAATGACGATCTGCCTTTTCTTATAATGTTATGATGCTAACGGAAACGAAAGTTTATTGGTTAATAATTTTCCTAACCGCACCGTTTTGGTGGATAGACACCCTGATCCCCCGCCCCTGCCCCTCTGATCGCTTCCCCTTGTAGCCTCCGCGCTCACTGTGTGAGTGAACACACACAGCCGCCTCCCAGTTCGTACCGCACCGCGCGTGTGTGTGTGCGTGTGTATACTTATCTATCCATATTATATTTGTATGTATATGTTATATGTATTATATTCTATCTTACACATAATTATGATGTTCCCTGTACGGTCTACGTTGACTATAAATATTATACAATTTCAGCGTCGCCGTTGGTCCGAGCAGACTCGTGGCACACGTTGTCAATGCCCCCGTCTCGGTCGCCCCTAATAGTGCCAATGCCGAGGTCGTGACCTCCGCGGAGGTCTCGGCCGTGTGCCAAGGTGACACAGTGTGCGATGAGTTTGACCGCCTGCACATGCTTGGACCAACGGCTGCCCGTTTGAGAGAGACGGTTCATACTAACAGCGTCGCGGGCGCCCTGAGCGTGTCGCGGCGCGTCCCGGCCTGCACTAACAGTTTGATTGTTGCGTAGGTTCCTAACCGCACTAACCCCCGACGTCCTCAGACTGACCACCATCAACGCGGCAGGTACACCTCATCATAGACATTAGTCGAGAATGCTTTCTTCTTTTTGTTCGCTGTACTTTGGCTCGTTTTGTTTCCGACTTGCAGTTTAGTAGTTCGACTCTGTAGAGTTTCAATACATCGGCGCTGCATCAGCACCGCATGCCGCCCGACTGTGAAAGCATTCTTCTCGTACTCGTTACATGCACACCGTATTATATGTACCTACTCGTATGTATAGTCGTACACCGCCATCACGATACACACCGCGACATTCCATTAACCTCCTCCCCCATCCCCCGCCTGCCTCCTGCGCGTCAGCCCCGCCCGCGTCCTTGGTAACGCGCGTGTGTCCCGCGCAGCCCGGACGGCAGCTGCGTCAGCGAGGTGTCGATCGCGCAGTCCATCATCGCGCAAGCGCTGCCGGCGCTGTCCTCGCGCGTGGCCGCCGACCGCACGCGCCTCGTGGCCCCCGCATCTCCCGCCGCCCCCACCACACCCGCCACGCAGTCCGAGCCGGCGCCCAAGGCGCAGGCGGTGGTGTCACCTAACAAGTGGCCGTTGAAGCCGGGCGTGTTGGTGCACGTGAACTCGAACCATTCGCTCAGCCCCAAGAACCAGGCGCGCCTCGCCACCGCGCAGAGGAGCGACGACGTGAGCCTCGGCCTACTGGAGCGCCGCGCCGCTGACGAGGACAAGCGACCAACGCCGCCGCGCGGCCGGCTCGTGGCGGGCCTGCTCGGCAACCTGCGTGCCCGTGCCCGCGCACCGCATGAGTACAAGAAGATGGGCAAGCCGGGCAGCGCGCGCTTGCGCTCTCTGTTCCACAGCGACGCGCCCGCCGTGCGCCACACCCGCGGAGGTATACACGCTACACTACAAGACTCTCTCCCCCCACCACGTCTCACTCCCTCGCATCTCCCCCGCGCCGGCTCACACCAGACAGATTTATTCACCATCATAACTTGTATCAAATTCATGGAATGACCACATTTCATGCTAGTTCCGGGCCGCGATGAGACCGTAAACTGTCAATTTGTAACGTCCACTTTATAATTATGATCAGTAGAGGTGCAATGGCCAACCCGCTCTAAGGAAGAGTGATTGATTAAGGCCTAAGTCCTCTGAGTTATAGAGGAGGCCCGTGCTCAGCAGTGGGCAGTACATAATACAGGGCAGGGTACGGTATGGAGGTGCAATGACAATAGTCGAAATTCAACATTTGTCAACATTTAATATAGTTCATGAAAACATTTGCTCGCCATCTTGTGCCTTCTACACTTTTTGTAATAGTTTTAGTTAAAAATTTAAAGCTGGGTTGTAGTTGTTACGGGTATCTTGTCGCCTGCACTCCGTCCCCCGGTGTTGTCGATCAGCCGCCGGCGCGGCGCGTCTCGTCTCGCGGAGTCACCGCACACACCCACCCGCCCGTACATAGCGCTTGTTACGTTGCTTGTTGCACGAGTTTTGTTGCGGCTAGTGTTAAGTGTGGCATGTTTCTAGTGGTATCGTTCAAAAGGCCGGAGCGTGTCGTCGCGCCGCCCCCCGCTGATGTCCCCCGCGCCATCCGCAAGAGGAAAAAGCCCGGCGACAGTGAGTACTAGCACACATGCGCCTTGTGCGTGTGCGTGCGACCTGTATCGGTACAGGGTTCTGGAAATACCACCACAGCTCTGAACATTTTTGCACCTTTAAAGCATACACCATACAACAACGATCTGAAACTGTAACCAAGCGGTTACAGTAATCTGTGTGCAAAAAAATAGTTTTGCAAAAAGTTAGCGCTGACGAAGGGAATTATGGTTGCAGGCCAATAAAACTCTAGTAAATGTATTTTCATACACAGTAAATGTTAATATAACGATAAACGTACGTTATGTCACTCCAAGGCATCACTTATTTTTTGATTAATACGAACACATACAGGTATTTAAAAAGTATAAGATAGATTTTCAACTGTCATCAAAACTATCTCGTCGACCGTGCTTCTATCGTCAACGCCGACTCACTGATGCAATATTTATTAAAGGCTTGTTTATGAGCACAATAGTCAGTATGGTGGTGGTACGTAGTGGTGGACACTGGACGCGACTCCCTTGCCGTGTGCTAAGCCTGTGTCGTGCTCGCAGGTCCGCCCACCAACGGCGTAGATAACGCGGCGAACGGCGCGCTCGGCGCGGACGGGCCGGGCCTCTACGAGAACCTGCCCTTCCACGGGCTGCAGCAGCCGCCCAACAAGGTAACACGTCGCCATCAAAACCCGCTGTAATTACATCATCACCGTCACTTTTCGTTAACTAGTTTTGCTTATTTATGTTCGCGCTGTCGCCGCTTCTGTGGTTTGAAGATGATGTGCACCGCGCGAGCCGTGCGTGAGGCTGCGGTGAGGCGGTGCACATCACTCTAGGCCGAACGTCGTCGCAGTACACCCCGCTTTATGTGTTGCATGTAACGTTTTGTTTGGTTATTTCCATGTTGCTTGCATGCCCAGCCCGTGCAGGCCATTCCGCCGCGAGTGGTGGCGAGTGCTCACAGGCCACGCGCCACCGATGCGCCGCGACACGTGTGCGCGCCCTACGTGCCCGACACGCCCCCCGCACACCCCGCACGCCCCGCCGACACATACGCCGTGCCGATCCCGCCGAAGCAGAGACCTCCCCCCGCACCCCGCGTGCTGCTCAACCCGCACCTGCCGCCAATGGAGCCGACACACCTCACGCCGCGCCCCATTGCACCCACTGCTCAATTCAGCTCGTTAAACACTCGGCCTCAGCGCCGCCCGCCACTGTTCCACTCTATGAGAGCGCTGCGAAAGAGAAACATGGAGCGATTCTTCCCTAATACAGAATATGGCGAGGATTTTGACGAGATCAACAATAACAAGCAGGAGTCTGATAATGATGCCGATGCGCTGTACGCCAACTGTGCCACACTGCCGCGAGACGCCAGCATGCGCTTCGAGAACCTCACTGACTCCATACAGATCTGTGAGGAGAGCGTGCCTGGCGCGGGCGAGGTGGAGACGTCGCCGCGGCCGGTGCCGGCGCCCCGCACCCGCGCGCCGCCCGCGACCGCGCCCGCCCGCGACCACGTCTACATCAACCTGTCCATGCCACTCATCAACACGCGCCTCTCCAAGTACACGGACACGGTGGACGCGCCTCTCCGCGCCACCAGCTCCGCGGCAGACCTTCGCCATCACACGGCGACCGATGACGGCACTGACGACATCCTTTTTACAAAACCAAACATAGTGGCCGCGACTCCCAAGAAGAATACGGCGATGACATTACCATCCACGTCACTCGTGAAGTCAGTGCTGGAGCAGTTGGGTGGTTGTGAGGGTGCGGGGAGGACACAGGGGGTGGTGCAAGGGTTGCGGGGAGTGCGGGCCGCCATCGCTCCTGAGGGCACGCTGCACATTCCGCCGCTCAGCGAGAAGCCGGTGCGCCGCAGCCATTCTGTCGCCGGCGACGGTCAGGTAACGGCGCGAGAGGCGTCTCTCTCTCTCTCTCATGTTGCGCGTCTCTGGGTCGCCGGGCGCTTCACTAACGCACTAACCCGCTAATGTTTTGTTGTTCGCAGAATACTAACATCCTGCAGCAACAGTACATGCAGAAACGTAACCATTTCACTAACCTCACCTCCAAAGGAAAAAACAAGAAAAACTTTCAAATACCACTACAAAAGCACCACAGCTTCTGCTACTTCCAACCAATACGAGTGGACAAGCGCGGCGCGGTGATGTACGACGCGGCCACCGCACCGCCACTATACCGCGAGTCGCGCTGCGACCCGCCACACGCAACACAACTCGCAACACGCTACACAAAGACTTTGAACCGCACACGAGACAAGGGCGGGCACAAACTACACTCGCTGAAGAAGTCAGAGAGCTTGCGCGAGAAGCTGTCGTGCGTGGGCATGGAGTACGAGCGGCCCGACTACCCCGAGCCGCGCGACGAGCACAAGTCGTACCTGCACATACTGCGCGCCTCGTACGAGCACGACGCGCCGCCCAAGGACGAGCGCCCGCGACACAAGAAGCTCGTGTACGCCGACCTGGCGCTCGGCAACCACAACCTTAAGTTCAAGAACACCGTCAACTCAAACCGGCACTTGTACGATACGTACAGCGCGCCCTCCGCGTCCGCCGCCGCCTCCACCGCCTCCACCGCGGCCGGCGCAAGCCCCGCGGAGGCGCCGCACCTGCGCGCCGACTACGCCACGCTCAGGTTCAACGAGATCGACGTGTGAGGTGAGGTCCCCGCCCCGCGCCCTCCGCGCCCCCCCGACGCCACAACATGCAGCATGAAGTTCGCGTCTCGCCTTACTAAGCCATTTAACTGTGTCTGTCCTAATGTGTGCGCATGCGCGCGCCTCTCTTCATGGATTATTACGTCTCTTTGCATATGTAAATGAAAATTGTACCTTCGTTGGTAAATCGTAAATAAATCACATGCAAAAATAATATATTTTATAGTACGTGCATCCATCATGTCCCTGAAAATGAGTAAGAGACGTAGTGATGCCTCGCGCACGCGCACGCGCACACACACATGCGCACCCGCGTGTAGAGGAGCGTGAGAGCATGGACCCGCCGCCGTGTTGTGACCTTTGTATTTCTCTTTCTAGGAGCGCTTTGCCAAGAGCGACACGTACATATTTTAGAACAAGGTAATTTCCTCATACATTTACATTGTAATATTCTGAGCACGCTGACACAGACACAGACACAGACACACTAACACAAACAATTACAACATAAATTTGCACCGACAAGTCAAAAGCAATAGTGTTACACACTTCATCACCATTTAATGAAAGTATGTCAATAATATTACAAACTTGTGATGTAATAAAAGACACAATGGCTTAGTTACAGAATTAAACTTGGAATCAATTAACTTGAGGATCTGAATTGAAGATATTATAAACATCTTGTAACAATCCAACTATGTACAGGCCGACATAATTGTGTCGACTGGCGAGAGGTATCGTCGCTCGTCAGGCAACACTCTATCTGGACCCTTGTCCACTCACCATTTTTCGCTGAGCCCATATGAAAAGTCTGCGTATGTACTTAATAGAGCTGCTATTTGTATGCTCGTACGGAAAGCCTGCGTCTTATTTTATTATTTTATTTTATTTATTTAGAAAACTTACAGCTAACATACATAAATGGTATAGAAAGATATATAACAGAAGGCCAATTACAAGTTTTCGTGTATAGATAAATAGGATTAGGTAAGTAAGTTGAAAATTGGTAGACAGTGTACATACAGAATTAAAAGAAACAAGAATAATAGGAAGAAAATAAAAACTATATGAAGAAACGGTCGCTCAGTATTTTTTTTAATTTAGTGACGCTAGTGGTAAATAGGTCGACGTCCACATCCGGCGCTATTGAGTTAAACGTTCTGCTAGCTCTGATGGTAAATGGTATCATTATACATATAGGTACATAGTTATTATACTACTACTTACGCCCGTGTAACAGTACACTTCGCGCGGCGTGCGCGCGTGTGTTTGTGTGTACACGACTCACGAGCACACACGCGCACGCGCACCACATACACACACTAACTTTTGCATTGTCCAGCAGCCGTTCCGCCCTGAAGATCAGTTCATATACGCGGACGCCGAGATGAAGGACTACGGCCCCATCGACTACAAGGGCGCCTCCATCTACGCGCAGATGAAGAAGATCAAAGGCCAGCAACGCATGCAGCAGCTGCGCGACGAGCGCGACAGTCCTGACATGCTGTGACGCGCCGTGTCATCCCGTCACCGCCCTACTGCGTCACTCCCCGCGTCACCCCCGCGCTAGTCGATGGCGGTAGTCCGGCGTCCGGGCCGGACGGCCCTCGCGTGCTGTCGTGCGCTCTAGTGCGTGTACATACGTGTAAATATGTACAGTTGTGGAAGGTGCGACGAACTTGTGTTGAACCTGCACGACTCCTGTGCTTGTGTTGACGAGCCCGCGTTTGTTTGTGTGCCGGCGCGCGTCGCCCGTGTATGTCGCACTCACACTCGCACGCCACTCGCCCCGCTCCCGCGCTTCTGTACTTGTCACGGTATCCGTCCAAACGGCGCGACTCAGCCGGGTCTTACATGACATTACTTCTGTCGTCCGGCTGAAACTTATCTACTGTATGGAACATTTGTAAAATCCACAAACGGTCGTACGACAACGCGATTATTTGTTGTATTCCATGCAATTTAGTGTAATAATAATGCGGTAAACAAGGCCAAGGCGTTAGGCACTTCACACACTGCCCGGCACCACGCTGCGGGGTGGGTGGCGATGGACCCACGCGCGTGGGTGCGGAGCGAGACGCAAGGTATGGGCACACCGAGTTTTGCTGTATGGTGCGCGATATTATTATCTGTTTAGTTTTTGTACATTCAAATTAGAAGAAATCACGTACTATACAGCAGAACTCGGTGTGCCCATACCTTGCGTCTCGCTCCGCACCCACGCGCGGGGACGCGCGTTTCTCTGCATGGTAGCCGCGTGATCTGCAACACCGCGCGTGAATGCGTTTTCTGTGTGTTGCACTATGCGTTTTTCAATACAAAAAGAGATACTTACAAGCAACGTAAGAACACACGCATTCCAGCACCACGCTGCGTAATGCGGTGCAGTGTGCGAATTGCCTTAGATTCGCACTTCATTATTATCACCAATTTGTTTATGGGGTGTCCCGTCTCGAAGTACTCCAAGTGTTTAGGTACTGAACCGGATCCACTCGTCCACTCCGACAATTCATATCCTCGTTGATTAATTATATTATAAAATTACTTAATAAACTACTTGCAGCTAAACACATAGTTGATAACGAAAGTATGCCTACTATGGCACTAGGCATGTTGTGCGCGGGCGTGGGCGCAGCGTGAGGCCCCGGCGCCGCGCCGCCGCACCCACCACGCGCCGACACTCGCCGACACTCGCCGACACTCGCCGACACTCGCCGACACTCGCCGACACTCGCTCGCACGCGCCTACTGCGCCAAGCAATCTAGACATTAAAAGAGGTACGTTTATTCGCTAGTTCATATCGGAATTTCGGCACACGGCTCGTGTGAACAATTGTCACTAATAAGGGCCACGTTGTGAGTGCGACAGACGCGGCCGCACGAGTGGGCGCGAGTGGCGCCGCCGCGAGACTTGCGACCGCGTGCGGCGCCGCCCGCCGCTACACCGACTCTAGCGAAAAACTAATACTAAACATAATGAAGTTTTGTACATAAACAACTTGTTATTGTCAAATAGTGTTAATAAAATAATTTATGGATTTTTATACATCTTTGTTTTATTTCATGTCCACCGGAAACTACTAAAGATCTTGTTCCAAAGATGAAAGAAGCTGAATATTAAATTCATCGGTAATAAATTATTATACTCTTTATTACAATTATGGTCGACTTCTAATGGTCATCATTTTCTATTTTAAGCAACTGAAAACACTAAAGGCTTAAAATTACCACAATTATCCATAAACAACGCACAAAAAATACAAAGTCGACCGAAACTTTCGATGAATGTCAGGTACACTGGAACTTGCAAGACACTGAACAATCGATTTTGCCAAAGTCATTATGATCAAACCAGGGATTGTAGGCTATGTTGGGAGTTGGTGCTCAAGATGACCGTAAAATCATAATCATAATATTATGCATACTATCAACATGTAAGTGTTACTTTCTGGTTATAACGTTTTGTAAGACAGTTTTATTTGTAAAAATCTATAAAGTAAACATCACAATTAATAACTTGGACGTCTGTCTAATGAAAGTATCCAGAATAAAAAAATATATACTTATATACTTACAAACAAAACTTAGGTCTTGGTTAGGTTATGTTTGTATATGTAGCACTATATACCTGAAATGAAATCCTCCTAGCCAGTTTCGGCCACGGCGGCCAATCTCAACGGAGATCAGCCAGGTACGCAGGAGATATTATAGTGCACAAGTGTGTGCGCAATACACAGGTGCACTCGCTATTCCTTCACTCTCATAGTCCGGTGAGACGGCAATCCGACATGACCGGAGAGAGATCAGGCGCAGGACCAACGGCTTTACGTGCTTTCCGAGGCACGGGGGTATCACACCGCCAACTTCCTGACTCCGAGCTGCGACTGAGTAAATTTTAAGATGGAAAAACCCAGTCACAATTTTTTTGGCTCGACCCGGGATTCGAACCCAGGACCTCAGCGCGCAAATCGTACTCGTAATGCGTACGCAATACCACTACGCCACCGAGGCAGTCATGATCAATCAATTTTATACGTGATAAGGGTCATGTAGTGCTTGGACAATGTCTTTATTTTTATGGAAACATTGAAAAAGAGCAGTCGAAAGCAGGACATGAACCAGCGACCTCCGGCGTACCGTGCCACAGTTCTCCCAACTGAGCTATTTCGACCTACTTTCGCCTATTCAATTTCAAGTTCCCTATTTATCTCTTTAAAGGACTGCTTTCGACTGTTCTTCTTCAATGTTTCCATAAAAATAGAAACATGAATAGTTTGAGATTTATGCTACTAAGATTGTGCATAAGGTAATGTGACTGGTACTTACTCTTACATACGAGAGTCCTACCAGACTCTCATATGTAAGAGTCCGTCTGGGTTGGTACCACCGCAATGTTTATTTTTACCGCCAAGCAGCAGTGTGCATACACTGTTGTGTTTCGGTTTGAAGGGTATTGTAGCCAGTGTAACTACAGAACATAATGAGACTTAACATCTTATATCTCAGGATGCCGAGCGCAGTGGAATGCCATACAATACTTTGTAACTCAAGGTGCTGGATGGTGTTTCTACTGTTTATGGGTGGTCGTATCACGTATCGCTTACCATCAGTCGAAAGGCATGCTCGTCTCGTCATTCAATGCCATAAAAAAAACATGCAATCATGATATTATTAAAAATCTGAATGTTTGGAGTATATTATGTACTGTTGCCGCCACCGTCCCTGTACCCGAATGAGCGTCATATGATTGTGACTCCTAGAATCGATTATGTTTGCTTCTGTAAGAACTAAGAATTACAATGTTCTAAATAAGCTAACTAGCATGATGTTTTTTTGGCTGTGGATGCTATGATGCCATATAGTATACAGTGTCATTTTTACATTGAGTTAATAAATAAAACCACATATTCGTCTATACCTCTGCTATCATCGTGCTAAAAATTATTAATGAATGACGAATACTTTCGCCAAAAATCCCGGTTGTAGTATTCCAATTTTTTTATCGTTTTGCAGTTTAGTGCGAATATGGCGTGTACATGAGTGTACTTCTGACTGAAAGTGTAATGTTGCTGCTGCGACGAATTCTCCTAGAGCAGTCATAGTGGCATTAAGGCGTGTAAACTTAAAGTTGCATTTTATTGATATTTGTTTTTGTTCGAAAATTACACTTTTTTATTTTACATCTATGGTTAAACTAACTTAATGGAAAGTTTCATTTTCAACGAGATAAGTATGTGGTTCCATTTATTAACGCAATGTCAAAATGACCCTGTATACACACATATATATGTACATACAATCACGCAGAGACGCATCTAATGAAACCACTTTTCGCCGTACGAATTCCGTCTCATGATATGATAGGGGGCAAGCCTGTCGCCATATCGGGCATAAATTCCAGACTCCGGAATGATACTCAATAGAAATACCTAATATCACTTTGCCGGACCCGGGATCGAACCCAAGACCTCAGTAAGTATTAAGTCGAACCGTAATGTACAACTACCCCATCGAGGCAGTCCAAATGATTAAGTAGTCCACGTAATACATGTATCCACCAACAACAATAAAAATAAATAAATGTAAAAAAGGAGAGCCAAGTCCAATACAAAAATTATGCTTGGCTGTGGGTTTCGCCGCTAAAAGAATGGAGATCTAAATGAGTGCCAAGTTTTATACAAAATCCAAATATGTATTTATAGGAACAAAATAACATTACGAACAAGTATTAAACTCTATTTCTTTGCTTTATTGGATACACATAACAATTTTATTCTTATTATACTTCTACTTCGTCCTCGAGATTAGCATGCAGAGTAAATATAGAACACATGTAGTACGTGTCCTAGTGTACGCCTTTGCACTTTATTTGAGACTTCTTTTTTTTTTTTTTTTTATCTTTGGTCACACTCAACCTGTCAAGAGAGATTCATTCGCGTTTTAGTGCGTCGCCGTATTGCACGTTAAGTTAAAGTTATTCTTAATCTTTTGCTCATCATAGATTTTAAGTGTAATAGAATAGAAGAACATGGAAATTACTTCTATTTGATACAAGATTACCTAAGTGATGAACATTGTTCCCGTTCTCCGAGACTACCGACATAATGAAAAATACCATCAGATAAAACGGTTAGTACCAAAACCTTATTATTCTGATTGTGTACCGGGCCAAAATAATATTGAGGACAGTTACTTTGCGTCTGTCTCCTATTTACATCGATAATATTAATATGGTCCCTGAACAATTTATTTTGTAATGTCGGTGTAATAATTACGACTGTTTCCTTCTTACCATGGTACAATTTAAATTTATCAGAAGGCTAAAGCTTCTGAGGGGCATTGCCCTAATTACACATTATTTCAATCTACCGTCGTTATGTTTAATTCTGTTACCCGGGTCTGCGTGCTACACATGGCGGTTGTCACTACCCGAAATTGATGCTTGTGATCAGTATTGTACGACTGGTTCTTATGTATAATGTTATGTAACAGTATGTTAGTACCACCAGTGGCGACCTTAGGGAGTGAAAAATACCCTCCTTCGGCAATCGGGGAAAAAGGCCTCGCTAACATCTGCTGGCCAGAGCCTTAAAATATTTAAGGCCGCTATTATCTACCAGTAGATAACGAGCACTGCTTGAAAAATATCCGCGCAAGCGGCGCAGTGGATTGACGACTCCTGACAACGTGGCACGATGCACCACTGCACCACGCCGCCATGTGCTGGATATTACGAAATATCAATTTAATAGCATAAAAGAGACAATTATGTCTGGTCATGATTTAGCAACGTCTTGAATGCCTAATGACCTACAACAGCACAGTATGTGTTAAATGGTAAGGAGTCGATCTAAGAACAAAACATCCTGCAGCAACGAGGTAATACCATTTGAATTCACCGCGAACGGCGCAGCATAGTCTACATCGCAACGCCAGGCAGGATAAGATGCAGGTTGGTGGCCTGAGTTAAAAAATCGTAGTCGCTCGCAATCATAAATGATCACAGAATTATATACTAAGGTTTTTTGGCCTTATGTCTTGTGCCGTGGGTATGACCGAATAGGTCACTATTTTGATGGTATAAAATCACAGTTTCAAAATGCAAAAATTAAATAGTAACCGTCGCGGCGCGTTGCCGGAGTGAGGTAGCTGAAAAATATGCTGTACTTATTATAAAGTTAAGCCTCTATAAAGTAACCTGCCTAAACCAATATGGTTAAATTAGGCGAATAGATTCTTAAATATTTTTAAATAAAATGGCACAGATTCCAAAAACGTGACTAAAATTTAGTCCAACCGGAACTTAGGCGTTCCGCATTTTATTCTTTGTATTTAATTGTTTCATTGTATACTTACTTTGATCTGTGGGTTGCCGATAAACAACATAGACGAATTTTATTATAATTTAAATCAAATCAAAGAGGCTTTTATTCAAATTGACTCAAAATGATCATGTAAATCGTTATTTATCTACCATCATGTTGTCTCAGAAGCGGAAAAAGAGATTCCCTCAGAAATATTATGATCTGTCTATATTGTTTGATTGCATTAACTCGTTACAATTTTTTAAACTCAGAATATTTATTAAGTCTTTCACAAGCACAGTTACCGAAATGAAACACCTTTTAATATGTGAAAATATTGGTATTTTACATTAAAAATAATCGACAATGGTGTTAGCGGTAACGGGCTGGGCGAGTAATTGCGCGCGCATGGCGTCGGCGGAAGTTCCCGCCGCTCCCAACTGGCGAACGCGTGGCGCTGGCGAGCTCGGGGCTCGCCACAACGGCGTGTGATTGGTTGGTTTGGAAACTGTTTTTTGACCGGATGTTATACGTCTAAATTAATTTTGCCTGCTAAATATCAATACGCTCGCTTACACTGGCTCTAACATAGCGGGCGAATTGTGGTGTAAATATACAGTGTCATTTCAACATTGCGTTACTAAATGAAATCACATATTCAGCGTGACCTCTGCTAACATCGTGCAAAATATTATCCATGGGTAACGCATACTTTCGCCAATAATCCCGATTATAGTTTTATAGTTTTTTGATCACGCTGTGTTTTAGCGCGCTTGACTTTATTCAGTGAATCACGTCACAGCTGACGATGTTATTACAAAACCTATAGGATTAAGAAGGGCAACTCACAAATTCACTTGCAATACATTCACTCACATAGCTACAGCAGTACCGCTTGAGACGTGGAATTTGAAATAAAATAATTAAATTGCTACTAGAGCAGTCCCTACTTCCTAACTAATACGTTATAAATATCAACATGAAAAAAAAATTGTCATGTTATTGTATGAAAAGGAACTAATTATTTTTTTAAGTGTTATGCTGTAAAGAAAAGTATTAATTCTTTAATAATATACTTTGTTTTCGTTAATAAATAAGTTTACCTACCGAAATAGGTAGGTACTAAACAACTCGCAGTCGGGTTATTAAAAAAGTTACAGGATTTTAATCTATTGATATAATATTTTTTAGATTCCGTATGATATTTCAACGTTTATTTTAATTTTAACATCAATATTTCTGGACGTCATGTCTAAAATAGGTTTACGTAAATACTTTATACTACCAAACGCCTTATTATGCCTTCTGTACCTTCTAATCTCTAGCCCCTCATGCGCCCGCTTGGTCACATTGGCCCAGTACGCGTGATCTGTCAACAAGCGAAAATCGACCTACACGCACACACATAAGGCGCGTCAACACGCACATATCGCGTGTTTGACAGCTGTCAGATCGGTCCGATCGGACCGGTCTGGGCCCGACGAGCTAGCTACATTTTGTATCGCGTCAGAGTCGTTGATCTTGTTACTAACACATTGAAACTAACGTGCAGATACCAACATGTTATGTCTCTTTCGCACGCCATTCATTACAAACACGCACTCAAACACGCTGTGTTGCCAGTATAAACATTTTAACCGACAAGTTTGCTAAAATATCACAGCTTTTCAAAGAATCGGATATTAGTTTATTTATCACATGGATTTCTAACACATTTAAATAAGTGTATTAAATAATAAAATAACTAGGGCAATTATGCTAATGAAAAGTCTACTTAAACGAATACGCAGCAATATCTTTGTATTGTAAAAATAATGTTACTGTAAGCAATAAAGCATACCAGAGCTCTAACATCATTTAATTTCAATATGCATTGTGGTACGGTTTAAATAGCATAGAACAATGTAAAACTAAAATTGCAAGATATTGCAGAATAAGGTAATAGTACCAAAGCTTGGTATCCCTGTGGGAGCACGTGTAACACGAACATCAGCTGGCGGGGCCAACGATCGCGCGAGCCACCGGGCGCACGGCGCACTTGTCGGCATGTTCTTTGTATAGGGCTCCCATTACCTAAATTGCCGACGCCGGACAAACACGGCAAGAATCCCGGACATTTGGGCGAAATATGGGTTTATTCCCGGACACCTCTGACAGAGTACCCCAGTATCTCCGCACCGCAATAACAATCGTAATTTTTAATAGTTCCTGCCTGAGTAATAATACCTAAAACTGGCGTTATTTACTAACCACTTATAAAGTAACTGTGCACAAGTGCGCAAAAATCCTTCTAAATACCTATGTTTTACCTACTTACAATAATTTTGGTCATTAGTCAATTGAATATTCTGGTTATCTTAAATTAAGTTCACTCATTACTCACTATTGGAAGCTTTAGTTAAATACTAAAGCTTCCAATACGTACGTCAATGATACTTATTCTTGACAAAAGTGTGCGTGTATTCTATGAAGTGGTAAAAATTAAAGGTTTTTTACCCTACTAGTAAATTACGACAATTCCAGGTAATAGCAATAAGTACAAGTGATATTTATCAAAATTAAATGTGTCGAAATACATCGAGATTCGCGGTCCGGGATTCGTGGACTTTATGCCTATCCCGCGCGGCCTAAAATACGGCCCCGCACTGGCTCCACCAGGCGCATGCGCCGTGGGGCGCGGGGGCCTGCGCGCGCGTTGCCCGCCAGTCGCCACTCGGCACTCGCCAGCTCACTACCGGCCACTCGTACGGCAGCAACACGACGTAGCGTATGTCGATTTACGTACTGAATGTTAGGCCGATGCTCCCTATGTACTTACCGGTACCTATTGTAATTTTATTATTAAATCGTTTTGTATCGAGCCGAGTGACCTTGCCTTTGACATCGCTTCGGGAGACGCGAGCCATGTGTAGTTTAGTTCTTTGTCGGCTTTTATGCGCACACGATCAAATGTTCTCTAATTGTAATTATTATTCTATTGTGTTAACTTTTAAGTTTCTGTTGTGGTAAACTATGATTTACATTTACAAAGCTCGTGAATAAAGTGTTAATGTTTCCGAGAAGGTCGTTGAAATGTCTTTTGTACTTTTAGGGATTACTGAGTAAATGTTCAAAATTCCAATCTTCCAGAACCTCGCTGACACTCGTACCATAACGGTAGCATCATAGTCGGTTTCACGAAATCGATCGACGAATTTGACGGCTTGAGCGTGCGATTCTTGCTGATGTATCGTGTGATAGTTGATAGAATCTTAGGGTTCTGGGGCTTTTTGATAAGCTACGTGCGGTGTATGGACTGTGACCATTATCGAAGATGCCACAATGATTTCAGTCTTCTAAAGGAGACATAACTGGCTCTGACAGAATCTAGTAAGTGACTGTTGTTTAGATTAACCTATGTGACCTGAAACAGAAGCATTGGTAATAATAGCGACCTCAGCTTTTCGGTTTGGAATAAAGCTTCTTGGTTACGATGGCGCGATGCGACAGCTTATCGTTGCGCTCCGTGTGTGCATCTCTTGTTCGCGTGTGCGTGAGCATATTATCAATGAAACACACAGACCTCAGTGCGATGTTGACGCTCCGACGATTTCTCGTATACTAGTAGTGGCAATAGGATGTCTAAAATTAAAAGACCTTTTTTGTTATTTATTTTGTTTGAAAAATGTACTTCTTTATTTTACACTTATGGTTAAATTCATTAACTGCATGGTGTTTCTTTCAAATTGATTTTATCGCAGTTAAATTTATGTATTCGGTTACAAAATGACCCTGTATTGACACTTGTGCCTACACCTTAAATAGGATGTTTACATACACAGCATTATTATTGTTAATAGCTTTTGCTCATGATTGCGCCTGCGTTGATATCCCTTCCTGGGATAAAGAACAGCCAGTAGCACTCAGAGATATTTTAACTACCTATACGTAACTATTGAAATGTTTTTTCCAAAATAGGTTACTTAATTTTTGAGTTTATTTATTACAAACAAATATGAAAAGAACAAATTTTTTTCTCGTTATAATTTTAGTCAAGTATGAGTACTTTGTAATATACAGTGTTGTGATAATTTTCAAATATCATGAATTAGTCGTCAACTCCATATTTATTAATATATACCTATTATTGGTTCTAAGATATAATATAATAATAATATAATAGTACTTACATTTATATTATAGCTTCTCCCTCTCTTTCAAATTTTGCCGTGCCCGACAAGGACATTATGTACCTGACTATATTGTTAAAATGTAACACATTTTGTAAACAATAATTGTGGCAAATAATTGAAAATTGAAATTGAGACGATGCTATCGATCATCGGTAACGCCTCAAAATTTGTTCAGATGCCTGAACAAAGGGGGGGGGGGGCTACATGCAGGAGACTCGCAGCTAGCGGAGAGTAAAAGTATGAAGAAAGCAGCGCATAATATTATTTAAAGTTATTAGCTACCTTTAGGGACGAGTACATTGGTTGCGCCTCTTTTCCCCCTTTAGGGATAAAATCTCTGAGTCTATGTATGTATTTATTTTACGAATTCTACAAAACCTACTCTATTTATAGGCGTAACTAACGCAGGGTGGACTCTCGCTATGATGATATTTTATAATATCTAACGCTTTAACCATTTTTAATAAAGCGTTATAAAGTACTCCGGTTTTACTCTTGAGATCTAAGCTTCCGTGGTGATTTTCCTTCTTGGAAACGTTCACTAACAGTAAGACTAATTCTGTAATATTCTCGCAGTCGGCAATTGTCAATTTCTTTGTCACGGAAAGAATTTTGTTGGGTCGGTTCATTGATGTATTAGGATTTTTAATACATCAATGGGTCCGTTATGTAAAATGAAACATTGTTCCATTTTTTGATCCAACTATTCCAATAAGTAGCATTCGCTACGAGTTCCACACGTGAAATTGTGGTCATTATATAAAATTTACTTAGGAGTTAATCTTCAAATTGGTATGTTTGTGGCAGAGTAGGTATCATCTATTCAGATGATACTCCCATACCATTTCAAGTTTTAATATTCTTTAATATAGATAAATAATATAATTTGATGACAGATCTAAGATGTCTGTTTTAAGAAAATATCTTTCTTTTGTCGATTGTAATTATTAATTAATAATTTTACCGTGAAGGAAAACATGGAGAGGAAGCCTACATACATTAGAATTCTCTATAAGGATCTCGCGGATATGCGGAGTCTGCCAACTCGCAGTAGGCGAGTGTGGTGGACTGGGACCTGAACCCTCTGTTCTAGAAGTGGACCGAGCTCTGTCTGTCTGTCTGTCTGTCTGTCTGTCTGTCTGTCTGTCTGTCTGTCTGTCTGTCTGTCTGTCTGTCTGTCTGTCTGTCTGTCTGTCTGTCTGTCTGTCTGTCTGTCTGTCTGTCTGTCTGTCTGTCTGTCTGTCTGTCTGTCTGTCTGTCTGTCTGTCTGTCTGTCTGTCTGTCTGTCTGTCTGTCTGTCTGTCTGTCTGTCTGTCTGTCTGTCTGTCTGTCTGTCTGTCTGTCTGTCTGTCTGTCTGTCTGTCTGTCTGTCTGTCTGTCTGTCTGTCTGTCTGTCTGTCTGTCTGTCTGTCTGTCTGTCTGTCTGTCTGTCTGTCTGTCTGTCTGTCTGTCTGTCTGTCTGTCTGTCTGTCTGTCTGTCTGTCTGTCTGTCTGTCTGTCTGTCTGTCTGTCTGTCTGTCTGTCTGTCTGTCTGTCTGTCTGTCTGTCTGTCTGTGTGTCTGTCTGTCTGTCTGTCTGTCTGTCTGTCTGTCTGTCTGTCTGTCTGTCTGTCTGTCTGTCTGTCTGTCTGTCTGTCTGTCTGTCTGTCTGTCTGTCTGTCTGTCTGTCTGTCTGTCTGTCTGTCTGTCTGTCTGTCTGTCTGTCTGTCTGTCTGTCTGTCTGTCTGTCTGTCTGTCTGTCTGTCTGTCTGTCTGTCTGTCTGTCTGTCTGTCTGTCTGTCTGTCTGTCTGTCTGTCTGTCTGTCTGTCTGTCTGTCTGTCTGTCTGTCTGTCTGTCTGTCTGTCTGTCTGTCTGTCTGTCTGTCTGTCTGTCTGTCTGTCTGTCTGTCTGTCTGTCTGTCTGTCTGTCTGTCTGTCTGTCTGTCTGTCTGTCTGTCTGTCTGTCTGTCTGTCTGTCTGTCTGTCTGTCTGTCTGTCTGTCTGTCTGTCTGTCTGTCTGTCTGTCTGTCTGTCTGTCTGTCTGTCTGTCTGTCTGTCTGTCTGTCTGTCTGTCTGTCTGTCTGTCTGTCTGTCTGTCTGTCTGTCTGTCTGTCTGTCTGTCTGTCTGTCTGTCTGTCTGTCTGTCTGTCTGTCTGTCTGTCTGTCTGTCTGTCTGTCTGTCTGTCTGTCTGTCTGTCTGTCTGTCTGTCTGTCTGTCTGTCTGTCTGTCTGTCTGTCTGTCTGTCTGTCTGTCTGTCTGTCTGTCTGTCTGTCTGTCTGTCTGTCTGTCTGTCTGTCTGTCTGTCTGTCTGTCTGTCTGTCTGTAGTTGGTAATGGAACGGTCTGCCGAGACAATGTCCGGAAGTTCAAAACCCACGGCACACACCTCTGACTTTTCGAAGTTATGTGTGTATTGTTCATCAATAACGGTGAAGGAAAACATCGTGAGGAAACCTCCATACCTGAGCATTCTCCATAAGAATTTCGAGAGTATGTGAAGTCTGCCAATCCACACTAGACCAGCGTGGGGCCTAAAACTCTCTCAGAAGTAGAGGAGTAGAGTTGCCCGTGCTCAGCAGTGGGCAGTATATAATACAGGGCTGGTATTATTATCTGATGAAGATCTTCGGAGATACACAATGGAACACTTCAATAACTAACAGCAGAAAACTCGCGAATGCTGCAATCGTATATCTATGATGTATTGTTTACACCATTCTATAATTAACTAACAAAAAAACAATAAATTATTAAAACTGTTTTAACAAAAAGTAAACCGACTTCATTTCTATAGTTGTTCGTCTTGATAACTTCATCCATAATTGCAAAACAAAACCTCAGTTTCCCCAAAAAGGTTACCAAAACGTAGCCTAGATGCAGACGCAATCGGGTCCACGTCAGGCCCATGAAGAGCTCGATAGAACCGACCGTTATATTTCATGTGTCTTTGTCGTTTAAGTACCTAGTAATATGTTGACCCAACCGTCGTCGCGTCGGTGGACCGAACTCTGGACCAGGGAGATGAAAATACTTCTTTTGCGGTCCCCCGACGCGACGACGGTTGGGTCAATATATTACTAGGTACCTACATCAACGACAAATACACTATTATTATTTTACGTTTTAGAGATTTTTTGTGTCGGGGGTTATTTTAATTTAATTTTATATTCCTTAATCCATGATACTTACCAATATTGTGACCTAATAAATACGCTGTCTTTATGAAGGATACATTTTAAAGAGAGTAATTTAAGGTTATATTATATTTACACAACTATTTTGGACTAAATAAATTGTTGAAGTTTTGTATACTGTACTGTCACTAACAACTCTAGTCACCAAAGATATTACCGGGTGGAAGGGAAACGCTCTCTATACCGGAACGGTAAGAGAGAAGAACCATAACATTAACGAAAAACTATATTCATTTGCAAAGCTAAGCGATAATACTTACGATTTTAGTATTTCTGTAATTCATGCGCACGCAATGTAAAGCGTACAAAGAAATGGGCGGCCGTCGCGCTGCGCCGGGACCGGCCCGCGGTCGTTAACCCGTCAGCTGATGTACGTGTTTCATTACGATTTTTTTTAAATATTGACCTTTTTTACTATGTTCTTTAGAATAATAGTTTGATTTATCTATCCATACGTGAAGCTGTACAGAAATTTGAGAAAATCCTACTAAAATTGTAACAATGCGATCGCGATTTTTTAGTGCCATCACGTCAGGAATCACCAATACTATCACCTGTATTCGTTTCCGAGAGCGTTTCCCTTCCACCCGGTATATTATCACTATACACTATATACTGCCCGCGGCTCCACCCGCGTTCAAAATTTTTATATTTTCCCGTGATAAGAAGTAGCCTATGTCCTTCCCAGGTTCTTAAACTATGTCCTTACTAAATTTCATTGAAATAGAATCATTGGTTTGGTCGTTACGGCTCCAACGGCAAGATTAAAAAATCCGGGATACACTTCCCGGTGTATGTTTTATCCCGAGAAAAACATACACCGGGAAGGATCCAGAGAAGGACGTCCTTCTCTGGATCTCAAACTATCTCCATACTTATTTTCTTGCAGTTCCACTCGCAGAAAACGATTTTCCGGGATTAAAGTCCCGGTTTATATTATTTCCCCGGGATAAAAGTTGCCTAGATCCTTCCCAGGGTCTTAAACAATCTTCGTACCTAATTGCATCGCAATCGGTTCGGTGGTTTGGCTGTGACGACTCCACTCGCGATAAAATTAAATCCGGGATAAAATTCCCGGGTCACTTTTTCCGGGATAAAAGTACCCTTCGTCCTCTTCTGGATCTCGAACTATCTCTATACTAGTTTTCTTACGGTTCCACCAGTGGAAAACGATTTTCCGGGATAAAAATCCCGGATTATTTTTTCCCGGGACAAGAAGTACCCTAGGTCGTTCCCAGGGTCTTAAAATCATGCGGCAGCGTGTCAAGCCAAGTTCAAGCAAAGGAACTGGCTGGCCAGCGCCGAGTGTAACATTACACATACTACTTGGTGCCACTTTTGACCCTTCTATAACTCAAAATTTCTCTTTCTCTGTTCTGTGATTGCGCCAGCAGACACTACTTCGATCGGGCGGTAAATCACCCAAACACGTTAGTCCGTAAAGCGTTAATCTATAATCCATTTGACCGCGCCAAATGGAGACGACCGCGCTCAATATTGACTGATCCAGTATCATATTATTGACTGATACTTCTTTTAATTTCAGTCACCACATCATCCTTCAATTTACAACGTTCTCTTATCATAGCGTATCTGTGATTACTAAAAGTTTCTTTGATATTTATTCTAGTGTACTGTATTGAAACAATGTCAATGTTTAAATAGTTTATTTACAAAACGGCCGGATTAATATATTATAATGTAGGTATATGTGTGCGCTATGAGCGCAGGTAGTGACGCGGCGTGTAGAGGCGCGTGAGGTCGCGCTCGCTCATGGTGGGCACGCGCGGCTTCAGCTCCGGGATGATGGCGCAGCCCAGCACCGACAGCTCGTCACTCGGCCTGCAACACACAGCGCTCGTCACCGCCACTGCAACACACGCGTTCACAGCGCAACTTAGCACTTGTGTCAATTACTATTGTGTTACCTTACGGGCGCGGGCTCGTCGTCTGGCAGCCAACAGTGCAGGGAGTATCCCCGTCGCGTCTGAAACAACCGCCTTCTGGATGTAAATAAGTTAGCCGAGTGATGCGCGCCAACGCCACACCGTGCAATACTATACGCCTACACGCTACACTCTACACACACGTGATTTGTGCACATTACAATGACACAATATCCACATGGCTCACTTACTGTGCTGCAGACCACGTGTCAAGTGTCATTTACACAAGGATAGTATCTGGAATGCGAGCGGTGAAAAAGCGTAAGAGATTATCGTATGTGTGAACTCTCCTGTGATAAAAAATCGTAGCAATAAAGCGATACTTGGATTCGAGTGTCATAGGCGAGGCTCGCTCCTCTTAAATTGTTTACACTATACTCTGTCAGTTTAGGTATTTAACTAAATGTAAACAAATAATGCCATATGATTCCTGGGTAGTCAACCTTTTCTAACGAAAGTGTTTACGAAGACTGTTGCTTCAATGAAACTAAGTCGGAAAACAAACATGAAAATAATTACTTTCACTCTGGAAACAAAACAAATGATTAAAAACCTCTAATCATCAGAAACAAAGCAAAAAATATAATAAAAAAACAAAGGAGATTGGAAAAATTGGGCTTGACCTTACACTTATGAAACATGTTTCCATATTCTTCTTCTATTTTTATGACTTCCATTTAAAGATATTAGTTATATTACAATGGGAAAAAGAAAATCATTTTTTTATGAATTATAACTGACTTTCTGTATCGGTATCAGGCTGTCTGCTGTCCGCTACAATGTTGCTAGTTATTAACACGAATTTAGTGATATCGATTTAAAACTTATTTCGTCTCGGAATTTTTATTATATTAATATTTATTTTATCATCAGTTATGCCATACACCAAGCATATATAACAAGAATAATATTGACACATTAATTAATCTTTTGGGGGAGGTCTCAGCAGTGGACTTTTAAAGGCTGAAGAAGAAGAAGAATCAATGACTATAGGTATTTTAGAAATTAATCTAATAAGACATTTTCATACACACACACACACACACTCACGCCTGTTATCCCCGAAGGGATAGGCAGAGGCGCAACTAGTGCACCCACTTTTCGCCGTTATTCCGTCCCATGATGTGATAGGGGGCGAGCCTATCGTCATATCGGGCACAAATTCCAGACTCCGGGCTGATACTGAATAGAAAAATTCATTATCACTTTGCCCGACCCGGGGATCGAACCCGAGACCTCAGCATTGCAGTCGTACTATAATACAACTACGCCACCGAGGCAGTCATTTTCATATTTTTGGTTATTCAGTACTGGTCGACATTATTTTATTTTACTGGCAACTTTATACAGCGCTCCCGACGTAATGTCAAATTCAAATACATTAATGACTCATTTTCACTCTCGCTTCCCACCTCGCCTCGTGGCTCGTATCGTGTTCGGCTCACCACTCGCGCGAAAGTGTAAATGAGCTATTATATAATTATATGAGTCCTCGTCGATTCCATGTGATAGTTCAATAATTCTATTTATTATCTACACCAACTACTCACTATTCAATAAGGCAATCCAATGGGTAATGATTAGGTGCTATGAACTTCTTGTGTTATGATATAAATAAAAAGTTATTCACCGAAAAATGTTTTAGTCGCTATAATCTATAGCGTTGATTATTTCTTTACTCCCATTGGAAAGACAGATTTTTCTTTCTCTTTTGGAAATGGTTCTAATATACCCATAAAATAAAGCATAAATTATCTCTGTAACACTAACGCCCGAATACTCAAACGCTACTTAAATATTTGAGATGGCCTTACGGATTTAAGCATTCGTTATTGGTGAAATTGGTATACTGAAACGTCACTTATCTCTTAACCTTAAATTTAAGGCGACTCAGTTTAAGATCCGCTTATTGATTCAAACGGTATTCACAAAAGCTGCTTAAAGTTTGACAGCTATGTAAGGCCTCCGAATATGGCTGTTAATTGAGATCAATCTAAGAGTGCTTCAGACTAGTCTCAAATATTTACGTTCAAATCTTTAATAATTTTATTGCGTAATAACTACTTATTATATTCTCTTTGGATTTAATAAATCGTTTTTTTCTTCATTGTCATCATTGTTTGAAGAGGAGTGTGGTGTCAAAGGAAGAAATCGAGAGAAATTAAACGCTTTCGAAGAATACAATAATAATAATTTAATGTTAATGTTTGACAAATAAATATATCATATCTTATCTTAACTTATCGTAAAAGAAGATTCCAACTCAGCAAGGAAACAGTTCTTCATTTATGTTCTTTAAAATCGGGATTATATCCAGCCGAACACAAAAAGAAACCAAACAATCCAACTGATAGCCCAAGGTCATAGGCGTTATTTTTCACGGGAAACAACCAACGGTAGTACATCGTATTGTGCGTAGTATGGCAGTTGAGTTAGCATATTTTGTAAATGTTTGTAAATATGCCTACTTCTGATGACAAAACTGAAATAAGAATTATAAATATTATTGTTGTTGACTTGTTTATTTTTTTTTCTAAACCGGCTAATGTCAACCCTGACATACTGCCAAGTGGCAATATAATGCCAATATAAGCTCATCACATCAATGTTAAGAATATAATAATTAATAAACTATTTCTAATAATGAATATGCCATTCCTACATATACCCTAGGAGGGTTTACGTACTTACCATTTTTACTATGTAGCATCTGCACATAGTACATAAAATACACACGAAAATTAAATATAATAGACATATTATAACTTTGTAAATCATTTTCAAACTGCGCATTGTGTTATTCGATTTATTTATATTTAACATCTTAAAAATTATACTGCGTGAAACGACACATAAATATCAAATTTATTAAAATTGTAATCGAAAACAAACTTTTTATAATCTGTAGCAAAATGACTGCTCCTTGGCTGAGTTTTCCATCAAATCTTTTAAAGTGCGTTTGAGAATGCCATTTTAAATAAGAAGCCGGCTAAAATTAAGTAGGCCTCAGATAACTTGGTTGGTTGAGTAGCGTTTGAGTATTCGGGCGTTAACCCACAGTTCTATGAAGTTTCGCCCGACTCCTTTCTACAATTCGGAAATGTATCGATAATTGTTGTCTATTTAACCGATTAAATTCAATGGCAGTCAGTTATAATGGCGTGCTACGTGACATTCACATTCTGAAATTTAGTAAGGTTATCTATTACGATCCATTGGAAAAATGTTTAGCGTGCATGTCGTATTAGGTCTTTTACAGTTGACAGATCGAGATCCTACATAAAAGTTTTGTAATTTTTCATAGTTAATTGTGTTTGCGCATATTAACGGATACTTATAACTATAATATAATAACCAAATGACTGCCTCGGTGGCGTAGTTGTATTATGGTACGACTGCAATGCTGAGGTCTCGGGTTCGATCCCCGGGTCGGGCAAAGTGATATTGAGCTTTTCTATTTAGTATCAGCTCGGAGTCTGGAATTTGTGCCCGATATGGCGATAGCCTCCCCCCCTATCACATCATGGGACGGAATAACGGCTTCTCTCTTTCTTTCTTTCTTTCTTCTCTTCTATATCGCACCTTTAGAACGAAAACGACACAATTCAAAAAATAGAAAATTGAGTTGTCAATTTTAAATGACTAAACGCTAGTGTTTTATTTATGAAAATATTATAAAAAAAGGGACCGATATAATAGATTTGTCCTTTTCCTGCTTGAATGTGGCTGTGTTTGAACTATTATTGTATTGAGAACCTCGTTTTAAGTAATTTTATGACGATACCTCAATTTTCTGTCTTTTTGAATTGTGCCGTTTTCATCCTAAAGGTGCGATATATGTATAATAACCAAATAAGTTTAATACACAGGAATAACAGTGCTAAGTGTTGTGGAGGTTATGAAGATGTTTATTTTGGTTACAATGTATTTTGCAAAGGGAAATGGGCAGGTAAAATACCTTTTTATGATATGTTTACATTTAGTTAAATACCTAAACCGACAGAGTATGTGTGTAGGCAAGTGTTCGTAGTATAAACACTACTTAGGCGAAATTCGCATGTGTTGATGCGAGCCTCGAACAAATCGTTCAGCACTGATTTTGTACGAGACTCGGTTTTCTTTTGAATGACGAAATTCGTACGATTTATTTGCACGCGCGTTGACCAAGGAGAGTCTATGGCAATACTTGCTTTCGAGAGGCGACAATCGCACCGTTTGTTTACATTAGGCGATAGATATTGTTTAGCAAAAAACTGTCGCTCATATGCGATAACCTCTCCTTGTGTAACTTCGGCTTCGAACAAAAATGACGATTTACCTTCATGGAGCTTTTGGTTTTAGTGCGCGAGGACTTGTATGTTTCCAGGTCCGGTAAATGCTCTGTTGACCTCCTAATACTCTTTGAAGCAAGAATCGAGGAGTCTGAAACGATTCGTGGGCATTACGATAAAGTTGTATAGAATAAAATGAATGAGGGGCGACGAACCTACCCCGAGCCTCCTTTTTGAGAGTAAGCGTGAGCTTGCCGTCAGGTCGCACCATATGCGTGTGGTGGTGCGTAGTTGCGGCGGGCAGCGGCGGCGGCATGGCGGCGCGCTCAGACGGAGCAGAGCACGCGCAGTCCGCCCAACGACGGCACCGACACTCCTGCACCACAACGCCAATCAACAGTATACAGGGAGTCATGCCGGACCGGCGTGAGGGCGCGGTGTCGCTTCCACAACTCACCTGATACGCGGCGGCTGGGTGGGCGTGCGGCACAGGGGTGGGGGCGGCGTTGGGGCGAGGGTCGCGGGGTTGGCGCCGCGGGAATCGCAGCCGCATCTCGACATCGGCCGGCAGCGCGGCACGACACGATCCAGCCACCGTCACCGTCCACCCGCCTGCAACACTTGCCGCGTGACCGCACTCCCTGCGGCTGTTACCATGTAACACCGATGTCCTTACTACTAAAACGACAGCTCGGTATAGAAAAGGCGGCTATCCATATACATACCCGGCTGTTCGTGATCGACGCGACGGCGACGGCGGCGCGCGTGTCCCGCCAGCCAGCGTGGCGCAAGTGGACACAGCAGGCTACCACCCGACTCGCCACTGGAACTGGAGCCTTCTCCCTCGGTGGGGGATGCGGTGGCGCGGTCCGCGCTATGACTAGACTCCTCCTCGCTTCTTCTAGAGTCTGGCTCTCGCTCATGTCGTCGGCTGTTGTGATCAAACCCCGCGCCATTATAGGAACGAGTCGGCGCAGCGAGGTCGCTCGTCCTGCGGTCGCGGGACTCTGATTTAGAACGGTTCACTTTCCGCTCGTTTCTCGTATCGATGCCGCGCGCTCCCTTCCTCCTGCTTTTCCCTGGGTCAGGAGCGGTGCCTTCGCTCCGCGCCTGACGCATCTGCTGGCGTCCCACACGTTCCATTTTCTCCCAGGAACCTTCGGATAAATAAAACAAAATCTACGAAGTTCGCAATCGTTTATTTGCAACTTGATTTCTAGTACATTCGTGAGTTTAATGACTGGCAAATGAGATAAAAGAAATATAAGTGCACAGTCGGTGCGGGTGTCACTACTTTTAGTGAATGTCGGACGTTAATGCGGGCTACTATCTAACTGTGATGTATGCAGTCTGGAGGCGGCGGTGCGGCAGTGCGGCGGACACGTGACGACGCGGTCGCGTGCCACCGCCCCGGCGCTACTCTACCGGCACGGAGGAAGCGGTGTGGTGAGGCAGCAGCGGCGGGGTGCACGTGAAGCCGGTACCTTCATCGCGGCGCGCCAGCACGGGCCACACGCGTGTGCGCCGGCCTCGCTCGCGCGCGCCTCCTTCGCCGCCCTTCACGCGCAGTGGCCCACCCACGCACGCTAGCATCGCCGTCGTCGCCAAACGCTTGCCCACTCTGGGCTCGACGTCGGCAGGAGGCGACGTGGCGACGCTCCGCGTGGCCGGCGGCGGTCTCAGCGCTGGAGAGGACCGCCTACGATCTACATCGTCCGGTGAGGAGTCTATGCTAAGGCTGCTGCGCTCCTCAGGGATGATGTCGAATATGCGTCGAAAACGAAGCGAGTCGGAGCGCGGGCGTGGCTCGTTAACGGGCGGCACGGAGGCGCGCCGCGCGGCCGCCGCTCTGGTGAGAACGGTTGGCTCGATTGGGTTGTCTCTTTGCGGTCGTTCTGTATCTGTCGAAGGCACGTTTGCGTTTGAATCACACAGACTTCTGTTGTTTTCTATTGTAACGGTTGGCGAGAGTCGTTCGTCGTTGGCAGAATTCCGCGTGTAAGTTTTATTTATCTTCGGCGGTTTTTCATGCACCGGCACCGGTATTCGTGACCGCCTCCCGAACCTGGCGTGTATGCCAGGACTTTCGTCGGAAGGTGTTTCCGGTGTGCTATGAGTCCCGTTCACGTATTCGAGGATCTCTAATATTTCAATGCATTTGTTTCCGTCGTGTATCTCGGACTTTTGGTAGAGACGTTGCGGGCGGGCGTCGTCGTGGAGCAGCGTGGTGCGCGGCACAAGAGATAGCTTGCCCCGTACGTGACTCGTTTCGTGCATGTCTCGCTGGAGTTCAAGGCGTTTCCCGTTCTTATCGATTTTCTTTTCGCCGCTGGGTGAGCGTATATCTTTTTTCCTGTTTCGTTTGGTGAGATTTTCGTCGCTTTTGGTGGGCGATGGTCTGTCGGTTCTTCTTTTGATCCGCGCGACCTTGTACTCGTCTTGCGCGATCTTGGCAATAACGTCATCGATGAGCGCGCTGATGATAGCGACGCAGTCCCGCTCAATGAGGCGGCGCGCGCGGGTCTCCTCGAGTCGCTGCCGGTCGCCATCGCGCTTCAGCTGCTTGGCTTTAGTACGGCGCGCGCACTCCATGCGCAACTGCCGCCGACGGTGCCGTCGATACAGTCTCTGTCGGATCTTCTCGGGCATGCGGTCGGCAACGTTAACGTTTTCCTTATCGCATTCGCAGTCGTTATCCTTGATCCGGATGAAGAAGGCCTCACCCTTGTCCTTTTGATGCGTGTCTTGTTCGCCAGCGGCGCTCTCGGGCAGCAGCTCGAGCACGTCGATGGCGGAGCGCACTAACTCAGCGCGTCTGCCGCCAGCGCCGAACGAGCGGCGCAGCATCACGGAGCGAGGCGAGTTAGGGTCGTCCAAACTGTCCACGAGGCTGGTGCAGTCGGACGCTACCATTTCAGCATCATCAGAGGATGAAGTGTTTACCTCCATTGAGTCAGTGTGAGGGAACGCCGAAAATCTTGGTACCACCACATTATCATCAGCGTTTTCAAAATAGTTACGGGCGCCTACCACTCCTATAGGATGTATTATGGCGGCATCGTCGCCGTGGCCGACGCCGTGCTCGTGCTTTGCGGCGGTAGTGTTGTTGTCTATGAACACGTCCACGTCTGATATTTCAACATGTGATATGGCAGGCAGGGTGCTTCCCGAGCGGGTTGCGTCCGTCTCCAGGCTGTGCATTTCGTCCTGAAATAGTTTCTGTATCTGCTGCAGAACAGCCCTATTGACGTCGTTCGGACCGCTGCCACCGCCGCCGCCGTCAAACTCGGTGATACGCATACGGTCGGGCGGCGACCGAGGTGAGCGTGGAGACCGCGGCGAGCCTGGTGAGCGTGACGAGCGTGGTGAATGTGGCGAGTGTGGCGAGCGCGGTGAACCGGGCGAGAGGGGCGAGCTTGACATGAGCAGCGAACTGACGTTGTTGTTGCGTTGATCGTGCAGCAGCTCGTCGCGGATGCTGAGCGTGTCACGGCGCTTTTTGCATGCATCGTGCTCGGCGCTGTCGGCCCCGCCGGCGCCGCCAACGCTGTCACATAACTCCTCATTACCGAATATGATCTGGTTATTAGAGGTGGGACTCAGATGCACAATGGTGTTCACTCCAGTGCTCTGCAACTTCACCTTAATCTCCTTTTCGACAACGCTAATCTTCCTGTCGTAGCCGGCGGCCGCGGTGACAAATTCCAATCGGTCGCTCAAAGAGTTGAGGCTCTCCACAAGCACACTGGACACGTATTCGTCGATATTGATGTCGTCCATGTTGGTTCCGAGACGAGGAGCGGTAGCGCGCACCGCGCGGGAGAGTCCCGGCGTCCGCGGTGGTGCGGTTGGCCCGACCTCGAGTGCGTCGCGAGTGTCCACGATCTCTGACACGACGATCTCCAACATCTCGCAAAGTGCCGGCGTGTCTGTCGCGTAGAGACCACGTCCGGGGCGACCTCTTATGTCGATGTCATCGCATGCGGCGTGTACCGCTGTGATGGGGTTCGTGGAGCACGATGAGGAGAGCGGCCCTCGCCCCGCCGTCACACCCGACTCAGAGTCGATCTCGGTGGTGACCGCTGCAGACAAGCGTTCGTCGTGCGACGTAGCGGCGCGCTCGTCCGAGCGCCACGCATCTGTATCCGTCAGTGCATCTGTGATGGTGTCAATACAGGAGGAAGCGGCGCGCGCATGTGATCGGTATGTGGACACGGACAAGTCGGCGGGTTGATCGCCCAAGCGGCTTCGAGGGCGCAGCTCCGAATGTGAGCCGTCCAGGGAGCGCGCGTGCCGCGGGGCCAGCTCCGCTCGGCAGCAGCAGCAGCAGGGTGGCGGCGTGCGGCCCCACATGCGCCGCAGGAGCGCAGACTTGCGCATGAGCTCGCGATCGCGTGCGAACCGTGGCGCCGTGCACGGCGAGCACGCGCCGCGTCCCGCCGGCGACAGTGAGGCGGCTGAGCACCGCGAGGGCGACTCACTCTCGTCGCACTCGGCGCGCTGCTGCGCCACGCGGTACCTGCAACCGAGCAGGGTGCGTCTGTACTGTAAAGAGCACTGCACACGTAGGTACCGTGGTCGCGCAGTGCGCAGTCACAAGCACTCACTTTCTCATGATGGTTTCTGGCACAGAGTAGCGGCGCCGCAGCAGGCCCGGCGAGGCGTCGGGCCGCGGCGGCAGCTCGGCCAGCTGCACGCGCTGCAGCATGTAAGGCGCGCGCTGGGCAGGGGGCCGGCGCGGGCGGTGCGGGGGGCGGCTCAGCGTCGCGCTGTAACAGCATGCGAACTGCACTTGCTGATCAATATGATCGGTCGTGTGCATAATTATTGAATGATTGTCGATCGGCGCTATTAGCGACACCCTTTTTAATGAAGAACAGGCAATAGTAGGTAATAATGGCGTGGCGGTGCTGACAACCGGTTTTAACGTTTTACGTTAAATGTCACAATAATTTATTTATTTCTTTAACTATGTAGCACTACGGATTAAACTATTCTACGCAATATGATAATTTAAACTTGTAAAGAAAATAAGCACTAAGGTAGATACATGGGTATGAAATCCTCCTAGCCGGTTTTCGGCCACGGCGGCCAATCTCAACGGAGATCAGCCAGGTACGCAGGAGATATTATAGTGCACAAGTGTGAGCGCAATACACAGGTGCACTCGCTATTCCTTCACTCTGATAGTCCGGTGAGACGGCAATCCGACATAACCGGAGAGAGGTCAGGCGCATATAATATGAAGTTGTATACGTGTGACCATGACAGTACCTTGGACTAACAGTTAGTGCCTATACAGATTATACTTCGGCTTCGTCCTCGAGATTAGCATGAAGAGAATATATAGAACACATGTAGTACGTGTACTTAGTGTACGCCTTTGCACTTTATTTGAGACTTATTTTTTTTTATACTTTGGTCACACCCAACCTGTCAAGAGAGATTCATTTGCGTTTTAGTGCGTCGCCGTATTGCACGTTAAGTTAAAGTTATTCTTAATCTATTGCTCATCATGCATTTTTAGTGTAATAGAATACAAGAACATGGAAATTACTTCTATTTGGTACAGAAAATAGAAGATTACCTAAGTGATGAACATTGTTCCCGTTCTCCGAGACTACCGACATAATGAAAAATACCACACAGGTAAAACGGTTAGTACCAAAACCTTATTGTTCTGATTGTGTACCGGGCCAGAATAATGTTGAGGACAGTTACTTTGCGTCTGTCTCCTATTTACATCGATAATATTAATATGGTCCCTGAGCAATTTATTTTGCTATGTCGGTGTAATAATTACGACTGTTTCCTTCTTACCATGGTACAATTTAAATTTATCAGAAGGCTAAAGCTTCTGAGGGGCATTGCCCTAATTACACATTTTTTCAATCTACCGTCGTTATGCTAAATTCTGTTACCTGGGTCTGCGTGCTACACATGGCGGTTGTCACTACCCGCAATTGATGCTAGCGATCAATATGGTACGACTGGTTCTTATGTATAATGTTATGTACATGTTAGTACCACCAGTGGCGGCCTTAGGGAGTGGAAAATACCTTCCTTCGGCAATCGGGAAAAAAAGCCTTGTTAACATCTGCCGGCCAGAGCCTTACAATATTTAGGGCCGCTATTATCTACCAGTAGATAACGAGCACCGCTTGAAAAATATCAGCGCAAGCGGCGCAGTGGATTGACGACTCCTGACAACGTGGCGCGATGCACCACTGCACCACGTCGCCATGTGCTGGATATTACGAAATATCAATTTAATAGCATAAAAGAGACAATTATGTCTGGTCATGATTTAGCAACGTCTTGAATGCCTAATGATCTACAACAGCACAGTACCTATGTGTTAAATGATAAGGAGTCGATCTAAGAACGGAAAATCCTGCAGCAACGAGGTAATGCCATTTGAATTCACCGAGAATGGCACGGAACAGGATAAGTTGCAGGTAGGTGATCTGAGTTAAAAATCGTAGTCGCTCGCAATCATAAATGATCACAGAATTATATACTAAGGTTTTTTGGCCTTATGTCTTGTGTCTTGGGTATGACTGAATATGTCACTATTTTGATGGTATAAAATCACTGTTTCAAAATGCAAGAATTAAATAGTAACCTGCCTAAACCAACATGGATAAATTAGGCGAATAGATTAGAATATTTTAAAATAAAATAACACAGATCCCAGAAACGATTGCGCCTGCGTTGACATTCCATCCTGGGATAAAGAACAGCCAGTAGCACTCAAAGATATTTTAACTACCTAACTATTGAAATGTTTTTTCAAAATAGGTTACTTAATTTTTGAGTTTATTTATTACAAACAAATATGAAAAGAACAAATCTTTTCTCGTTATAATTTTAGTGACGTATTCTTGTTTGTAACATACAGTCTTGTGATAATTTTCAAATATCATTAATTAGTCGTCAACTCAATATTTATTAATATATACCTACAATTGATTCTAAGATAAAATATAATAAAAATGTAGTACTTACATTTAGAAAATAGCTTCTCCCTCTCTTTCAAAATTTGCCGGGCCCGACAGGGACATTTTGTACCTGACTATATTGTTAAAATGTAACACATTTTTAACCGACTTTTAAAAAAGGAGGAGGTTCTCAATTCGTGTGTTTGTATTTTTTTGTAACCAATAATTGTGGCAAATAATTGAAAATTGAAATTGAGACGATGCTATCGATCATCGGTAGCGCCTCAAAATTTGTTCAGATGCCTGAACAAAGGGGGGGGGGCTGCATGCAGGTGACACGCAGCTAGTGGAGAGTAAAAGTATGAAGAAAGCAGCGCATAATATCATTTATAGTTATTAGCTACCTTTAGGGACGATTACATTGGTTGCGCCTCTTTTCCCCCTTTAGGGATAAAATCCCTGAGTCTATGTATGTATTTATTTTACGAATTCTACAAAACCTACTCTATTTATAGGCGTAACTAACGCAGGGTGGACTCTCGCTATGATGATATTTTATAATATCTAACGCTTTAACCATTTTTAATAAAGCGTTATCAAGTACTCCGGTTTTACTCTTGAGATCTAAGCTTCCGTGGTGTTTTTCCTTCTTGGAAACGTTCACTAACAGTAAGACTAATTCTGTCATATTCTCGCAGTCGGCAAGTGTCAATTTCTTTGTCACGGAAAGAATTTTGTTGGATCGGTCATATAAATATATGACACATTGCTCAATTCACACATCAAAATGTGGTCTTTATATAAAGGTTGAAATGTCTATTTCCTAATATAAAAATTTGCCTAGGAGTTAATCTTCAACTTGGTATGTTTGTGGCAGAGTAGGTATCATCTATTCAGATAATACTCCAATTCCTTTTCAAGTTTTAATATTCTAATATTGATAAATAATATAATTTGATGACAGATCTAAGATGTCTGTTTTAACAAAATATCTTTGTTTTGTTGATTGTAATTATTAATAATGTTACCGTGAAGGAAAACACGGAGAGGAGGCTTGCATGCTTTAGAATTCTCCATGAGGGTCTCGCGATTGTGCGGAGTCTGCCAACTCACGGTAGGCGAGTGTGGTGGACTGGGACCTGGACCCTCTCAGTTCAAGGGGAGGACCGTGCTCGGCTGTGGGTGATATATAATACAGGGCTGATTGCATTGCATTGTTACCGTTAATTAAGTTTGTTTTTCCAGTCAATATGATTTTTGACACAAATATTACGAAGAAGAAGCGTAAGGCTTTGAAAGAAGTGTAGATCACCTCCAAGTTAGTTACTGCAATCACATGCTGCCATGCTGGTCAAGACAAACCAATAAAAGGATTTTTAAGGGAAGTATATTCAATCGATGCTATCAAAATATGATATACCTAGATGATATTAGATCATTAAACAGGGAACATTTCCCTTATGTCAAGGCTATTGTTTAATTATTTTTAAGTGCCTATACTATAGCGGCTATATATAGCCACCATCCAAAATAACCATTTGTTGAAGGAAATTAGAATTTTCTTAGAATCAGATCTTATTACTGAAGGCATAATATAATATTTTTTATAGTTTACTCGGAATTTGCTCAAATAATCGCTAATATAGTATTGATAATATAATATCTTTTATGACAAAATGAATTTATAAAAATTAAGTTTCTTTATTTATGTTGCCAGAAAGCCCCATATAACAGTATGCTCACATTCCATATCTTTTTAGCGAATGTGGAATAGATATAACTCTATTAGATGTCTAGTGCTCACAGCACGAGGCACGTTGCCACGGGCTCCACCGCGTACCTATAGGTACTTATGGCATTAAACTGCATTCGATCTACCAAACTGCAGTTTGGATCATAAATTATTAATTTTGACTTATCCTGGAGATTCGGTAATGAGACCTTAAGAATCTAGTTGGGAATGACGAAATTTTTTGTTAATTCAATGATAACCAATTAGAAATTTTATATTGATATCCTATCAAAAAGCTTATTGCTAAGTACAAGCTTATAAAGTTTTTTGATAAGCTAATTGTAATTACTACTGCAATTGAAATTATACAAATATTTCACTACTTATTCTCTAAAAGTCTACATGTGTTCTATATATTCTCTTCATGCTAATCTCGAGGACGAAGCCGAAGTATAATTAATGATTAAACGAACTTACCTGTACGTGAAGTTCTATCATAATTATACGAAGGCTTCGTCCGAGGAGATTAGCATCCCTCCCTCCCGTGACTTGCGTTAACCCTAGTAAGTTGTGAAATATTGGTATATGGAACTCTCTCTCTAAACTAAATGAATCTCTCATGACAGGTTGAGTGTGACCAAAGTATAAAAAAAAAATAAGTCTCAAATAAAGTGCAAAGGCGTACACTAAGTACACGTACTACATGTGTTCTATATATTCTCTTCATGCTAATCTCCTCGGACGAAGCCTTCGTATAATTATGATCGAACTTCACGTACAGGTAAGTTCGTTTAATCATTAAATATTCACCATATATTGTGACTACTTAATACACCCGTGATCTACTTATAAAATGAAAGCGATTACCATAATCTTGTCTCGGGATGATTCCAAGGCAGTTCCACGCATTAGTTTGTAACTTAATTTCAGGATATGGTGTTGTTATAATTATTGTTCGTGGGCACTCGCGTCGCTTACCATCAGATTAAAATATTGCATGTCTCGTCATTCAGATGTTGTACAGTTTGTACACTTGAATCTGATGTTTGAGTGCGTAGAGAAAAATCACCGAAGACAGAATAGTACCGTTTATTTATATGTTAAAGTTACAAGTTAAAGTTGGCGATTCCTCCCTTCTACAGTTATATGTCTAAGTCGACGGTTGTAGTTGCACTAAATATGTATTATTTGTATAAATATTATATATCGATATTGTCGCGTGCGTTGTACTGTAGTTCACGCCGCGTCAGCAAAACATGTGCAGTTGAAACTGTACAGATGTTTTTAACCGACTTCAAAAAGGAGGTTCTGTCTTCGATCCGTATGTATGCATGTATGTATGTTTGTAGGTATGTATGTAAATTTGTATGGCCGCGAGTTTCTCAAAACAGAACACCATACAGAACTTTAAATTACTAAGTAGGTACTCCGTGGCACTTCGTTGCACTCATCGCCCTGAGATATCAGATGTTAAGTCTCATAATGTCCAGTAATTTCGCTGGCTAGGTACGGTGTATTTACCCGCTTGTCAGATAGGACAGGAGGTAGGCTTATCTCACTTGATCCTTTTTTCGCTTAATAGAAGATTTGTTTTAACGGAGAAAAAAAAACATCATGAGGAAACCTGCATACCTGGGAAGTTTTCCATAATAATTTCGAAGGTATGTGAAGTTTGCCAACCCGCACTAAATATTGTTGTTGACAGCGAAATCCTTGTCAAAAGGCATAGCGTAGGCATAAGAGTAAATCGTCGGTCGGCGACTGTATTAAAATATTATAAAAATACTTGGCCAGGTTACCTCGGCGTGCCTTCGTCTAGGTTGGGCGATAAATCGATGTACAACCATTAATAATAATTATAATTATCAACCGTTATAAGGTGAAGGTCTGTGATGAGTTCCGGCGGCGCGTGGCGGCGTGACGAAGCAACTTGACACACACTGCACCGGCCGCGCCCCGCGCCCCAGGGGCCAGGACAGCTCCGCATCGTAAGTAATCCTGACAATTTAGTGTCGTATATATCGAGAACTACAAAGGCACATAGTCGCCAACATACGGTTCTCCTTGCCGATTATCAGCGGAGTCAACGCACGCAACGGCACCTCGGGAACCTTGACATTGTCGGCAGTCCATTGCCGCTCTCAAGACGCCGACATTCATGTTTTTTCTAATTGTAGTGCCATAGCTTTCCGATCGAGCATCATTTGTAGAAGACGCAGCCGACCAAGCGGAACATAGAAAATATGCTAAACACAATACGTAAAAAATGGGAATCTATCAGTAGACAAAGAGCACGCGGCGAGCAGCGGGCGATTCTCTCCATGCGACACCAGCCGGCACTGAGCACGGCAGCGCACACCCACATCGCTGTCAGCTGCACTAGCGTCTTATTGGTTTAGGCATGTTATAGCGGCACAGAGCTTGGACAGTAAACCATTTCAGTTCGAATGCGAATAGTCGCTCTCTCAGAAGTCATGGGTCATGGATCTGTTATAAGTTTAGTGGCATGTGGAATAAAAATGTATTAGACATTAGACGTGCAGGGCCTCTGGCTAATCTTTTTGGATAGATGCATAATCATAATACTTAATAAGTTGATTAATATAATGAGGTAGGCCGACACCGCCAGCCTACCGCGGTTTCGCCACCGCGGGTACGAACCCAATACATGCGCCATGCAACGTGAGCTCGCGTTACCACTTGCACAAGCGGCGCTCCGACACGTACCGGCGCTCGTGGCGATTCCGTCTGCAGGATTTGTTGGAGCCGGGTTCTTTCAACTACTTCCCGACCGCTAGTCGAAAACCCCAAGCTAGAATCTCACAATAAAAATATTAAGTATAATACTATGATGGTGGCTCTTTGGATATGAACTAGTGGTGTTTCACCGCGTAATATATAAATAGCATAACTGCTATACACTGGTGTACTGTATTACAATAGGATGCGGGTGTTTGCCCCGGAGTGCAACTGGTAATTTGAACTATTTTAATGTGAAGTATTTTACATGACATAAATGACTAAACTACATAATGGGTAAAATATTTTAATACTACAGGCAGTCCCATGACCCACCATCAGTCTTTGAACTAAAAATTACAAAGTTATTGTGACGCAACTACGTATACATATAGAGACGTTAAAACATCAGAAACTGGTAGTATTTGAATGTTTACGGCGCGCCGGTCGCCACGACGACGAGACGGCCGCTGGCTCGTCCGCGTCACGTCGTGTCGGCACGAGCGAATGAACTTTGACCACGCATGTCCTATTTATTCTTGTAGGTCTCTCGTATGCGAGGGGCTATCTAAGTAGGTAACAATGCAATGTCTATTTCTACCACCTATCGGCAGTGTGCATGGGCTCTTGTATTCTGGTTTGAAGGAAATCGTAGCCACCATAATTACTGGGCATTATGAGACTCCTCCTCCTTGCGTCGATTCTCCAATGCAGGGGGTCGTGAGTCATCACGGAATTAACTTTACGCGCATAATGTTGTGCCAACTACCCCGGGTTCCAGCGACATGGGTAGCTGCAGAGGCATTTGTGTTGAGTGTGGATTTGATCAGTCCAGCGCTTCTGGTTCCTGCCTCTCGGTCTCTTTCCATCCATTTTCCCGGTGATTATTATTTTTTGGAGATTATCACGGGATTGGGTTTGCGGGCGATATGACCAAAAAACTTATACATTCTCCGAAGGCATATGTTGGAAAGCTTCGGCTTTGTATCAAGCTGGAGCTTTTCGAGGATAGACCGGTTGGTCTGCCATCTTTATTAAATTCATTGAAGAACTGAAAAGATAGAAATAAGATTTAAATTTGAACATTTCATTTTGGTTTTGAATAATCTTAGTTGACAGTGTTTACAAACGCTGTCGGATTCATAACACGCTCACTTCTCATTATTTGGTTGGTGATATAGGTAGCGCAACAAAATCTCGGAGTAAGCAGATGCCTCCAACTGCGTTTGTGAACACTGTCAACTAAGATTATTCGAAATCAAAATAAAATGTTCAAATTTAAATCTTGTTTCTATCTTTTCAGTTCTTCAATGAATTTAATAAAGATGGCAGATATTGACACAGTCGGTTTTTTTTGCTTTTAATATATTTTTTTATTTCCATCTTTTTAGTTTTCTCTTTTTAAAGACTACCTATGTGCCAAATTTGAGCCAAACCCGTTAAACCGTTTTACCGTGAAGAAGTAACAAACTGACACAAACTTCGCATTTATACTATTAGTGTGCAGTGTGATGTGATTTATTAGCGTTTCCTACTCCAAACTCCAATAAAACATATAATAGTCCGGTCAAGATAAACATTCGAGTTTGCATTAATTCCCAACAAGCTGGATTTTTGTACAGACCTTAAAAACGTCATTACAAATGCTATGTCAAAAGACCCCATCGATCCTGCTCCGATCCGATTCTATCCGATTTTAAAATTTAGTTTATGACTTGACGAAAAAAATCCGTTACAAAGTAATACGAAGTAGCTATTTTCATACAAGGTTTTCATTTAGAACTTTCGATTTACTGCTGGTCTTCTAGACTTTACTGATTATTTTTGCTCATAAATCTAACCTGAACTGTCTCGAACAAAACAATCAAATAATTATCTAAATCGGCCCTGCAGTTTTTTAATTTAAGCGACATTAACGAACAGCAAATCTTTTTCTTATATACAGATAGATATTGTCCTTTTAAGTTTCCTCGTTCGTAATATATATTGTGAAGTGTTCCTACTGGGGAAACCACGTTAAAAAAGCGCCGAGTGCACTACCTCAGAGGTGGTGTGGAAATATGTGAATAAAATAGAAAACATTGAAAATACGACTTTCCTATGGTCTGAAATCGCGATAACTCGAAAACGGTGCTTTGTAAGAAAAAAGTATTAATACCTTTTTGTAGACAATTTTACGATCTATAAATATTCTCTGAATCATTTTCCGATAGCTCTCACCATTTCAGAGGTATACGCAAAAAACTAAAAGTTGGGACCTTTAACCTCGAACAAAAAACAACGCACAAGCGGGATCGATGGGGACTTTTGACATAGCATTTGTAATGACGTTTTAAAGGTCTGTACAAAAATCCAGCTTGTTAGGAATTAATGCAAGCTCAGCAAAACTTGGAAAATTTTTTTTTTAGATTACTTTTTGCCGTCGAAAATCCTTATTTTTTTTTTTATTTTGATATAGCCAGTGTCACTCTCACGACTAAGACGAATCTATTGACACCACTCACATAAAAATACGACAAGCCGTTTAGGCTCTAGGGCGTGCCAAAGAAATATATATACATACATACACTCGAAAAACATAACCCTCCTTGATTTTATATTTTTATGGAATCTTGAAAAAGAAACAGTCGAAGGCGGGACTCGAACTCAATTAGAAGAGCACCGGCACGGTACGCCGGAGGTCGTGGGTTCGAGTCCCGCCTTCGACTGTTTCTTTTTCAAGACTCCATAAAAATATAAAATCATTATCCAGGCACTACATGGCCATTAACATGTATAAAAAATCATAATATAAAAATAACCCTCCTTCTTTCATAGTCGGGTAATAATAAAAAGGCTTTTACTTTCTTTTTTTTGCTACTGCATGAAGAAACGAGCATGTCGCTGCTTTATATTAGGCGGTACCCAAACCAACACGTAAGGCAACTTCTATCGCGTCGGGCCATATTTTGGGCAGCGACAGTAATATGCACCCATACTCGACACAGCTCGCCTCAAGAGTGATTGAATGGAGAGGCAGCTATAACTGCCGCATGCCGCAGGACTCACAGTACACGCCGGACATTGCGCAAATATTTCTACTTGGATAAAATTATCACATTAAGTCAAGTGGCGTCGGGAAATAGAACCGCTTCGCGATGCACTGAACGCATGTTCGCCATTCGTCGTGCACCGACCGTTTTAGACGCGGCGCGGCGCGGCGTGATGCGGGCCAGAGCGGGGGCTGGGGGCGTGGTGCGGGGTGGTGTAGCGCTGAATACTCACCAGCGGTAGAAGAGCGATGTGGGCTCGGCCCACGCGTCCCGGATGGTGGCCAGCAGTCGCTGCAGCGCTGGTGAAGGATTTCTGTCTCGACCTGCAACAGGACACAATGCTCACTCACTGCACCACCAGTATTTGTTGGCTTGTTACGATTAAATAAATAAGCAGCAGTGTGCATGCACTGTTGTGTTTCGGTTTGAAGGACATTGTAGCCAGTGTAACTACAGGACATAATGAGACTAAACATCTTACGTCTCAGGATGACGAGCGCAGTGGAATGCCACACAGTACCTACTTTGTAACTCAAGGTGGTGGATAGTGTTTCTACTGTTTATGGGTGGACGTATCACGTATCGCTTACCATCAGTCGCAAGGCATGCTCGTCTCATTCGATGCAATAAAAACAAAGTACTCTATTCCATAAGAGGCAAATGACAGATTCCAACCTCAACAGCAGGCGTACTGACTGACTGCTGAATTAGCGCACGTGGCACGCTCTGTTAGTTTGGGGGCTCGCACAGTTTTCACATCAAGTGAATGATAACTAGCTACTGGCGAAGCTTGCGGGGCTTGCTTAGTTAACATAAGAAAAAAAACAATGAAGCTTAAAAACAAAGATTTATTCAGAAAACTTTAACTACATGATATACTTTTTGTAAGTTAATTATCCCACCAAAAACATAAATGTAAAAAAGTAGAGTCAAGTTCAATACAAAAATTATGCTTGGCTGTGGGCTTCGCCGCAAAAAGAATGGAGATCTAAATGAGCGCTAAGTTCTATGCAAAATCCAAATATGTATTTATAGGAACAAAATAACATTATGAACAAGTATTAAGCTCTGTTTTTTTGTTTTATTGGATACCTATAACAATTGCTGTTATTTACAAATGTGAGATCTTAACGTAGGTTAGATTTGACTAGGCCAGTTTTCATTACATCAGTCATTTTATAAAGTTATTCAACATAATGATGTATATTTTTTAATTCTGACAAAAAAGAAGACCACCCTATTTTTTTACTTTTTTTTTTATTTTCTCCTACGCTTACACACAATTATCGAGCTGGATTCCAAATTTCATCCTTCAAATGAATAACGAATACTTTCGCCAAAAATCCGAATTGTAGTATTTAATTTTTTTTATCATTTTGTAGTTTAGTGCGTAAGTGTATTTCTGACTGAAAGTGTAATGTTGCTGCTGTGAGGAGTTCTCCTAGATCAGTCATAGTGGCTTTAGGGCATGTAAACTTAAAGTTACTTTTTATTGATATTTATTTTGTTCTAAACTTACCTTTTTCATTTTACATCTATCGTTAAAATAACTTAATGAAAAATGTTATTTTCACCGAGATAAGTATGTAATTTCATTTATTAACGCAATGTCAAAATGACCCTGTATTTGTTATTTTTGTTTAGAGCAGTTCATTTATATACTCGCAAAAAGGTAATAAATTTTAAAATCTTATACGAGTGCATAACCCTATCAGGAATCATGTAATAATTTGGTCTGAAATTCTTCAAGATGTCGTTATTAATCTAAGTTCAATATATACCCCTAATACTTAGATGTAGTAAGCGAAAAGGGCAGACCAGTCCATACAAGCAGCACCCGTTCACGAGTATGACGCATGTTCCAGCCATTGGCCTCCTCAACCATGTTGCAGGGAAGTGGCCGACCCGGCACACGACGCCGCCGCAGGCACAGACAGTTAAGGAGTGTCATGCCGAAACCGCTCACAAATTAAAACAAAAGAAACTTTGTTGAAACGAAAACATGATTCCAAAGAAAATCACACGAAAATATTTAATCCCAGGCCTTTCTATCCTCTATTTATTCTGAAATCTTGTAATAAGCTTTATTACATAACTTTCGCTTAATAACTGTTTGGAATTTGCCAATGTTTAAACACTTAATTTCAGAGGGAACTTTATTATAAAAGTGTATACAGTAACCCTTAAAAAATTTGCTGATTTTTTGGAGCCTGGTTATGTGATTAACTAAGGTTATTTTTGCTTCTAGTATTTAAGCCATGGATATCGCAAAGGACAATGGCAGGTCTCCATACATGATTTTAGTTGACGTAAATGTGAAGCGTTTAGAAGTAAAAAAAAATATAACAATTCAGCAGCAATGCTTAAACAATTTGGTATCAAGATTATTAGTGAAAAAAGTCTAAAACTAAAGATTTTTCACTTCAAAGATTTAAAGGTTATGATTTAGTTGACATATTTTATGAATTGAATTTTACATAATAAGTAATATGAATAGTAGATCTCATAAAATATTTGGTAATTTTTCTAATATACCACCATAGGTAATTATTCAATAATAGACGTATGACCAAAACAAAGAATTAAAACAAGAGCACCTCAAAGTTCCCGCCAAAACTCCACTACTAAAGTATTTTTTTTTAATAATTTTCCCTCATAGGGAAGGCAAAGGGTTCAAGCCCATACAGCCTCGTTTTATGTGATATTTTTGGTTGTCTTCTTTTTACTATATACTATGTCATGGTAAAGCAGTCACTGGCTACCTTACCCGTTATTTCAATTCACTTCATTTGAGCTCTTTAATAGAACTATATTGGATAATATACCACCCTTATTACGCAATATAACACTTAGTATGACCAAAATAATGAATTAATTCCTGATTCCCGCCAAAACTTCTACTATAATAAAGATTTCTTTGTTTTTTTTTGTAGTAAATTCTGAAACTATTGGAATTATTGGGAGAAAATACGTTCAGACGCTAAGTTCTACACTTGGGGGCAAAATTAGTAAAGGCGAGTTTTGGAGAAAAATAAAAAACTGTTTTTTTTTTGTTTATTCATCTTCTTCATAATCATTCTCTTTCATAAGTATCTCATCAAAAAATTCTGCCGGGGCAGATACATTGCCTTGATGTCTGGCCCATCCCAAATACCAGACAGCTGTCATGGTATGAGTGAAGTAACGTACAAGTAGGGCGCCCGACCAAGCAACTACAGCAACAGCCAATACCTGCTCGACCAGGTACTTTGTTTTCAATCAACACACATACTTAGTATTGTTTTCTTGAAATATGGCGTGATTTTATTTTTCCTCTTATTAATAAGCTATCCAAACTGCCTCTTAAATTAAATTCAGATATTATATTGTACAGCCATTTTCATTACATACCTAGTAATTAAAATGTGGTAAGAAAGCTGAAATCTATGTTGTTATTCTTAATGCATATGTTATAGTCAGATATATTTATAGCATTTTTATGGTCTTGATGAAAATGATATTTTGGTAGCCTAAAAGATCCTATGCCATAAGCCATTCATAAAAAATAATGGCCGCGGCACATTAACAAAAAAAGTCAATTAGGTAAGTTTCTTTTTAACTTATGCAACTTATACACACTTATACAACTAAAATTTTTATGCTGAAAAATCATACAAAATAATTATAATGTCAAGGGGGCTAATTCCTGCATAGTTTTTGCATACCTCAAGTTGGTTGGCCAATATTTCAACAAAATTTTGTCTTTTTGCCTATGTGAAGGTTTAAGGCACTTAAGAATTTATTAATCTTTTGTATACACTTAAGATATTTAATTCAGCTATCTTTAGAATAAAGATAGATAACTTTTTTAAAACTTGGCCACTAGACGGATTTTCTCTTCAAAATCGGGGAAATCCGTCATATGGGCAGATTACATGGAAATCGCTCGTTATTTGAAATATACACGTGATGAAGTTATACAACCATGGAAGACTGTCAATAATAAACATAAAAATCTTAAAAATATGGTCTCCTTCCCCTTTTATGTGCAAATAACGTTTTCGGGGCTATTCCAGCACATCATAGAAGGCAGGGGTTATAAACATAATTTTATTTGGCGCACTACAAAATGAGAAGTCACCAATCCGGTTTATTTTTAACTCCTGAAGACAGTGTGGTTCTTCTTTCTCATTTTTGTCAAATACGTGATCTTCTATAGAACCTATACGTACCTTATTAAATATTACAAGTAGATATTAGTTGCGTTTTTTGTAAAAATGTTTACGACGCCTGAAATGGGGGCTAGATCGTCTTATGACGATCTAACCCTATGCAAAATGAATGGAATTAGGCACTTGTAAATTTTTAGGTCCAATATTTTTTACATCAAATAATTATCTATTTACACCATTTTCTTACAAAACACCAACAAGCTATGTTTAAACGGACAATAAACTTCATATATTACAGTTTTCTGACATTGTAAGTGGTCCAATTTTATATTTATCTGTAATATAATGGCTTTACACGTCACTCATGATTCACTTTCAAACTGAAATTGAACTTCAATCCTTGTTTTATCCTTTTCTATAAAGACTTATGACAGCTAGGTGATTTTATTAGAATTAAGAAATTATGCTCTTTTATCTACGTGGTTATCAATAGGTACTATTCGTCGATGAGAAAGAACGTAATTGCAAAAAGACGGATTCACCCGTAGACGGAATAGGGCACCCTGACCTTATTGAGCTTACCAAGTATGGAATTTCTAAACGCACAATTTGTTTATAAATACGATTTCGCCATTGTCCTTTCGGAAAGTTTTCTATATTCTTATGTACGTACATTAAATTAGCGAATATAAATATGAAATCCTCCTAGCCAGTTTCGGCCACGGCGGCCAATCTCAACGGAGATCAGCCAGGTACGCAGGAGATATTATAGTGCACAAGTGTGTGCGCAATACACAGGTGCACTCGCTATTCCTTCACTCTCATAGTCCGGTGAGACGGCAATCCGACATGACCGGAGATAGATCAGGCGCAGGACCAACGGCTTTACGTGCTTTCCGAGGCACAGAATTGTAGTAGATCCATGATGGACTCTGCACTCTTATAGTGTTTATAAGAAAAAATACTAACAGCGATGCGGCACCCGGACCTGACTGCCTCAGACCCACTCACCTTTAACTGTGCTGCAGTGGTGTGTAGGAGCAACGCGTGGTGACCCTTGTACGTAGTGCGGTATGAGCCGGCGTCGCCCGGGGGAGTGAACCGCGCGCGCACAGATGCGTCACCTCGCTACTGAACACTGTACAGTGTACACACTCCACGCGCCGCACCGGCGAGATGAAGCGAAACAATGATGAGATCCACGCATTCTGCCGTTACTCCGACACGCTGTGCTCCACATACGGGCGCATGCGATGTGCCCGCTAGTACCCTAGCGTTGCAATCACTTTATCGTAAACTTGGATTTTAGCCTGATTAACCAAACAACTAACGAGGCTGACCTGGGACACAGTAAGAAACGACACGCGAAACTAAAAACGCTTGTACTGTGATGGTTAGTAACCTTGTTTTATTTAGCTGAATTCAAGCATAGCAAAGCCCATGTCCGGCTTATTGAAGACGCGTGGCGGCTCTCTCGCGATCCACAACTACCGTTGGTCGCTCTAATTGTAATCAAAGTAGCCGAATGGCAACACGCAAGCGGTCGGCATCGTGTTATGCAAATAAGAAAAAGGGTCAGTCGGAGTGTGGTGAGCGCGGAGAGGTGTGAGTCACCGGCAGCGGCGCGGAGGCGGCGGGTGGAGGGTGTCTGGGGCGGTATTACGTCGCATCGTCACTCGTCGTCCTTGCGGCGACTCACGCGGTGCGAGGCGCATTGTCTACAGGGACTGGATGCGCCGACACTGACACCCGAAACCCTGCACGAGCCACGTCGCCTGCACCACTTCTCGCTTAAGTACCTACATAGATACTGTTCCCAACAAAAGCGAAAGTACGAGTCGTAACAATGTGCACTGAACGAAATACCAGGCAAACAATAATTGAATTACCCATATATCGTGTGAATGAGCGAGCTAATTATATATATAATATAACACTCAGCACTGAAAAGTGAACAGTACACATGCGTCGCCGACTGCATCGCGTCTCCTCGAGTTGACTTGTTTAGACGTCGCCGTTTGTGGATAATGCATGACTCACTAATCCTATGGTATGCGATTTGTACGCGAGAAGTGTGCGGAGGCGAGAGCGGTGTGCAAGAGGCGCTGGGGGGAGGGGGGGGGTGAGAGCGGATGATCAACTTAAACATACCGCAGTGATGCAGCGAGGGACATTTTAAATATACCGCACCACAGTTGCACAGATGAGGGATCAGCGAGGCATGCATCACGCGCCGCCCTCTACATCTG